>CM062819.1:1946375844-1946975844 GCA_031772625.1 Pinus tabuliformis | reverse complement strand
ATTTCGACTCCCACTTTTGTTGTTTTTAGCCATAAAAACAATAGCTGAATTGTCGCAATATATTCTCAATGGCTTAGAGATAGAATCCATAATTCTAAGCCCAAAAATGAAACTCTTAAGCCATACACCATGTAAAGTAGCCTCAAAACATGAGACGAACTCGGCTTCCATAGTGGAAGTGGCAATCAAGGTCTGCTTGGAAATTCTCCATGATAAAGCTCCACCGGCCATCATAAAAATGTATCCTGATGTTGATTTGCGTGAATCAACACATCCAGCAAAGTCAGAATCTGAGTAGCCAATTACTTCCAAATTGTTCATCCGTCTATACATAAGCATGTAGTTTTTGGTTCCTTGAAGGTACCTCATTACTTTCTTTGCAGCTCTCCAGTGGTCTAAACCTGGATCACTCTGATATCGTCCCAACATTCCCACAACAAATGCAATGTCAGGTTTTGTGCAGACCTGAGCATACATTAGGCTTCCGACAGCAGAAGCATATGGAATGTTCTTCATTTGTTCCCTTTCAAAGTCGTTCTTCGGGCATTGGTTCAAATTGAACCTATCACCCTTCACAATGGGAGCTACACTTGGTGAACAATCCTTCATCTGAAATCTCTCTAAAATTTTATTAATATAGGTTTCCTGAAACAGACCTAAGATGCCTCGAAATCTGTCTCTATGGATCTTAATGCCAATGACATAAGATGCCTCACCCATATTCTTCATATTGAAACTTTTAGAGAGGAATTGTTTCACCTCATGCAACAAAGCCTTATCATTGGTTGCTAGCAAAATGTCATCCACATATAAAACAAGAAAACAAATTTTACTGCCACTGACTTTCAGGTATATACATTGATCCATAATGTTTTCTACAAAACCGAAAGAAGAAATTACATTATGGAATTTCAAATACCATTGGCGGGATGCTTGTTTTAAACAGTATAAGGATTTCTTAACCTTGAAAACCAATTGCTCACCATCTGATCCGGACTTAAACAAGAACACAATAAATTACAGAGATAACCATAAATACAGATATGCAGCGGAAATAATACTTCATTTCATTACTGTAAAATACTGAAATATGCTTACAAACAAAAATGGAAATAAACCAGCTAGGGCGATGGTAGCTTATCTCTAAGAAGAGATGTGGCGACTACATGCCTCTGAACTATGTTACAATGAGGTTCGAAGGCCTATTTATTGTTGAGAAATAATGGAAAACCTTTCACATCCCAAAACCTAACCCTAGAAGATGAAACACCAAATTGTGGGCCCCGTTTGGGTAAATTGGTACATCAATTCCCCGAGGTCGTAACTTTGGCATACGATCTCCATTTGACGCGTACAATAGCTCGTTAGAAATAATACTTCATTTCATTACTGTAAAATACTGAAATATGCTTACAAACAAAAATGGAAATAAACTAGCTAGGGCGATGGTAGCTTATCTCTAAGAAGATGTGTGGCGGCTACATGCCTCTGAACTGTGTTACAATGAGACTCGAAGGCCTATTTATTGTTGAGAAACAATGGAAAACCATTCACATCCCAAAACCTAACTCTAGAAGATGAAACGCCAAATTATGGGCTCCGTTTGGGTAAATTGGTACATCAATTTCTCAGGGTCGTAACTTTGGCATACGATCTCTGTTTGACGCGTACAATAGCTCGTTAGAAAGATCTATCCAAGCACTACCACTTTGGGAAGAGCAACATCAATCCATGGACCCATGTTGCCCCCAAATTTCCCAAAAAACGTCGTTTAGGGCCTCAAAATGGCTCCGGAAGTTCAGGACCCGAAAAACTGCTAAAAATAGTAAACTGTGCTACAATTTAAGAAATTGAAAAAAATAAAAGAGAGTTGTGGGGGTCCAAATGGGCTAGGTGGGTAGCCACCAACATCCACCTGGATCACCATCACTAGAGGGGAATCTTTCAAGTTGTTTCATGTAAACCTCCTCCTCTAGATCTCCATTGAGAAATGTCGTTTTCACATCCATTTGTTGCAACTCCAAGTCAAAATGGGCTACTAATGCCATAATAACGTGCAAGGAATCTTTTTTAGATACAAGAGAGAAAGTCTTTGTGTAGTCTATTCCTTCTTTCTGAGTGAATCCCTTAGCAACAAGTCTTGCTTTGTATCTCTCAATGTTGCCCAATGAGTCTTTCTTTGTCTTAAAGACCCATTTACATCCAATGGCTTTTGCACCAATAGGCAACTTCAACAAGTTCCCAGACTTCTTTACTCTTTATAGAGTTCATCTCTTCCTTCATGGCATCGTACCATAATTCTGATTCTTTGCAACTCATGGCTTGTGAAAAAGACTTGAGATCATTTTCGGCTTCAATGTTGTAGTCAGATTTTTGTAGATACACAACATAATCATTACGAATTGTTGATCTCTTTGGTTTAGTAGATCTTCTTAATGTTGTACCATCATCTTCCTGAGAAGTATGTGGTTCAACTCGTTGTTCAAAAGTTCTTGGCAACTCTTGAACTACCTGATCTACTGGAATGTTGTCAGCAGCTTGTGGAGCTTCAACAATTGGTTGTTCAACACCAGTTTGTACTTGAGGGGTGCTATGAACAATAACCAATTTATCACTTAAGGTGGAAGGTTGAGATTCTGAATGATCTTTCTCAGAAACTATGTTCCTGGTTTGATCGCTCCCACTAATCAAGTCATTTTCAAGAAACTTTGCATTTCTTGATTCCACAATCCTAGCGCTGTGAGATGGACAATAAAATCTGTAACCTTTAGACCTTTTAGCATATCCAATGAAATACCCACTAATGGTCCTAGGGTCCAACTTCTTCTCTTGTGGATTATATATTCTCACTTCAAACGGGCATCCCCAAATGCGCATATGTTGCAAACTCGGTTTCCAACCTTTCCATAATTCAAATGGCGTTTTAGGAACAACCTTGGTTGGAACTTGGTTTAATATATACACTGTCGTCTTAAGTGCTTCAGTCCACAAGGATTTAGGAAGATTAGAACTACTAAGCATACTCTGCACCATGTCTAATAATGTTTGGTTTCTTCTTTCTGCTACACCATTCTGGTCGGGTGAACCAGGCATGGTGTATTATGCAACAATCCCATGCTCTTGAAGAAATTTTGCGAATGGCCCAGGTGCTTGTCCATCTTCTGTGTATCTATCATAATATTCTCCACCTCTATCTGATTTCATGATCTTAATTTGCTTGCCACATTGTTTCTCTACTTCAGCCTTAAAGATCTTAAAGGCATCTAATGCTTTGCTCTTTTTATGAAGCATGTAGAGATACATATATCGTGAGTAATCATCTATAAAAGAGATGAAGTATCTCTGACCATGTGAGTCCATGTCTGGACTACATATATCAGTATGTATGATCTCTAATATGTCCGAACTCCTATTGGCACCTTTCTTTGACTTGTTGGTCTGCTTTCCTTTTATGCAGTCCACACAAGTCTCAAAATCAATAAAATCTAGGGTATTAAGTACCCCTTCAATTACCAATCTTTTAATTCTTTCTATGGAGATATGACCTAATCTTCGGTGCCATAATTTAGAGGAATCTTCATTAATAACACATCTTTTAGTGTCAGTGTGAACATGCATTGAATCATAAGTGACATTGTTTTGTAAATTAATACAGTAAAGACCATTAGACAAAATACCATTCCCAACATAATCAGATTTATAAAATAAACTGAAGGATGTTTTTGAAAAGTTAAAGGAATATCCAAAAGCTACAAGTCTTGAAACTGAAATCAAGTTTCTAGAAAAACTTGGAACATAAAAAGTCTTTTCTAATTCTAAAACAAAACCACTACTTAAAGTTAAATAACATGTTCCTATAGCTTCCACATGCGAGCCCATCTTGTTTCCTGATAAGATACTTTGCTCACTTTCCACTGGCTTTCTTAGGTTTTGCAAACCCTGCAAGGAATTCGAAATGTGAATTGTTGATCCAGAATCAATCCACCATGTGTTAATATTGACATTAACCATATTAGATTCATAACAAACAAACGACATTGGATTACCTTTGTCCGCAAGCCATTTCTGAAATTTGGCGCATTCCTTCTTCATGTGTCCCTTCTTTTTACAGAAGAAACACTTGGAATCCTTCTTGTATCGGCTTGGGGAGGTACTTTACCTTTTCCTTTCCAATTGGCTTGAGATTTGCCCTTTCCACGCGTTGCCAACATTGCACTTTCTCCCAGTTCCATCACCAGTCTCTCTTCCTCTTGAACACACATGGTCATGAGTTCATTAATTCACCATTTATCCTTATGTGTGTTGTATGACATTTTCAAGGGTCCATATTGGTGCGGAAGGGTGTTCAGAATGTAGTGCACCAGGAAAGACTCCGATATTTCGACCTCGAGTTTCTTCAATTGAACCACAGTTTCCCTCATTTGCATGATGTGCTCGCGCACACCTTTCACACTAGTGAGCCTTAGGGATGAGAACTTCATGATTAGGGTGTTTGCTAGTGCCTTGTCTGAAGTGACGAATTGATCATCAATGGCCTTTAGCAAGTCTTGAACCTTTTCATGCTGATCAACGAAACCATGAATACCAGCTGAAATTTTAGTCTTAATGAACATCATGCTTAGGCGATTAGATCGCTCCCATCGTTCATAAAGCGTGATGTCCTCTGTAGTGCTGGTATTAGTAAGTGCTGATGGTTCATCTTTCCTAATAGCATAGTCTATGTCCATCCACCTCAAATGAAGGAGAACTCTCTCCTTCCAAACCTTATAGTTATCTCCCTTAAGTTCAAGGATATCACAACGAATTTCAGAGAAATTTGCAAGGTGTACAACTGCATAAAATTAAAGATTACATGCTTATGTTAAAATTAAGGCCTAAATAAAATTTCATGCTTTACCAATGTAAATCATGGTTAAAATTGAATCTAATGACATAAAAATTGTCTGTGGACTAAATTTTCAATTCAAGCAGATTCAATTATTCTTTATGATAGCATTTATCAAATTATTCACTTAATTCATAATTCTAAAGGGTATATTATGATTATAATTCGATATAAATTCTGTCTTAGATTTGAACTTTATGATAAAATTATTAATTCATAATTCTTGTGGGTAAGTTATGAATATTTTATCCTAATTAATTATATAAATATAGTAAGAATTCATGTGGGATAAAATTTATTATATTTAGTATTATTAATCACAATTAATGTCTAAATAATCTTTATGTGATCCTAACCAATCATAATATATAATATTATTTAATTAGAGATGTTGTAGCTATTCTCTAATCAATTAAAATTATATGGATCACTATACATTATTTCTTACATAACAAAAAATATAAAATTAACTTGATATGAGAATAATGATAATTTGCATAAATAAAACTAAAATATTCATGCATAACATTCTTAAAAACTCTAATTAGGTTCTGTAATGGGAATCTGTTATGTAATGCATTATGTTTTAGTGTTTAGTGAAAAGTCTAGAATTCCCCTGTACATTCTAAAAATTCTTTATATGTCAAAAAAAATTCATTTTTTATAAAGCCACTCATTGATTTCATTATATTCCCTCTTTTTACTCAAGTAAAAACAAATTGTACAATCGCTCAGTTTGTACTTTTACAAGTGACTTTAAATTTAGAGATTCACTATTAAAATAATCCTCCAAACAATGGTGTTAAATTGAAACCTGAGATCTCACAAACAGGTTTCGAACATAGTTTGGATTGCACTCTCATTACAATTAATTTGACAGACAGACCAAAATACAGAATGACGACAATAGACAGAAACAAGAGACCTCATTCAAACGGGTAAAACACATGAAATCAAGAAACTCCAGAAAACCCTCATTTTAATGGTAAATACCAAGGCAGAGATAAAAGATGGGCTCTGATACCAAATGATAGCAAAAAATAACGGTTCTATAATGAATTGAAAACTTTAACAATGTTAAATCTGAACTTTAATGCGGAATAAACTTTAATGCCCAAGAAAAATACCTCTGGCCATTGATGCTTGCTCTCAATAGATCTGCTTCTCGGCTCTCAACATACGATGTACAATTTACAGCTGTTGGAGATCACTTCTGGATTTACACCAAATAATTTCTGCACCCGCACCATCACTTATATCATGCATGTCATCTACGGCTCCATTTCACAATGTTGTTCTGGGTAAGATTGGCCCCTTCCTGCAGATTGATACGCTATAATCTCCCATGCACAGGCGGCACCCTTCAACTACATGTATCTACAATTACAAACTCTGCAACACTACATCCCGGCTAACATCTTGGCTTCTGCACACATAGCCTCAACTTTAAGAAATAGAAGGGGCTCCGGAAATAGAAAGAGCGTAACAAAAATCACATGCAGAAAAATCTTTTGGAAACATTCAGCACGCATCCACCCAAAACAACCCAAATGCAAATCGGATAATGCGAAGCAGCACAGATCTAGATGGCGAATTCAGGAAAAATATATTTGGAACTTCCAAGCTCTACTTCCTCTAGCTTGATGGTGTAAAACTGAAGGGGATTGAGTTAGTGAGCTTGGAGACCAAACAGAAGAATTTATAGCCAAGCTTCTGATCGCTATGTGTCAAGTGTTCCATAGATCATGGTAGAGAACTGCAAATGGAGTAATGGACCACTCCAGGAGCTCCCAACCAGAAATTAATCAACTGAAAATAGTTTCCGTAAATTAAGGAAATTATTGCAGTTATTTTCCAAAATTTTTGGAATGGGCTGCAGATGGTTTCCTAATCATTGGAGCCATTAAAAGAACCAACTCGCGGCAGTTACGGGAGTTAACAACTAGTGCATTCCCTCGACGGCACCGATTCAACTCCTATTGCCTACTGCTAACCTTGACCTTGCACTAAACGACTGAGAGTGTAGTTTGAGCTTTCGGGAAAGAACATTTACTCAAACAACAACAAATGCTATCAATATTCACCAACTACGAGTTAAGTGAACATCAACCAAAAATTTGCAAAGTATCTATAATGTTAACGATTTTCTAAAACTTAACACTAAAAATGTTTAAATTGAGTGTCCTTGTTTATCTTTTGAATGTTAATTTAATATTTTAATATCAACAAATGTAAAAGAAATTCTAAATTACATTAAAATTATATATTTGAAGAATAAGACTTCAAACAACAACAACAACAAAAAATTCTCCCGCGTTAAACAAAACAAAAGTCACCGGAGTTAATTTAGTTGGTCGAGTTCTGGTTGTTAAAGCATTTTTGCTTCTGAGATATCACGGGTTCAATTGTCTGGACACTCTCGAGATCAGGTTCCATGTTTGAGTCAGTAGAAGGTGATCCTTTCAAGTAGATCTGCTTGGTACAATATTCCATGGCCGTAGCAATCACCGATCTTTGAGGACTCTAAACCACATAAAAAACAACAAAAACACATTAAAATTTTAAACATACTAAAATGAAATTATTAAAAATAATATAGTCAACATAAAACCTTTGAAGGATAGTTTAAGTGGTGGTTATCCCACTTCCAAAGATCACAGATTTGATTTTCTTTATCTCTTGAGGTTAGATTCCATAGTTAAGGCCAATAGTTTACCCATAGACTCATAGATTCCATAATTAAGGCCAACGGTTTAACCATACCATCTATGGATAGTAGGAAAGTCAACTAGATAATTATGTTATAAGGGTTTTGTTCCAAATATCATTCAATTTAATTCCCAACACCGTGATAAATGGGAACTCCATGTTATGTAGGTAATCGTGTTATAAGAGCTTTGTTGGAAATAAATTCATTCAGTTTAGTTCTCCCCATGCCTTAAGCTGCACCATTTTTCTTGCTCTATGAAGCTAACCTTTGTTTAGTTACTCTTCACTTGGGGTTGGTGAAAAAACTAGAATTCAAAAAGCCCACCTGTTCAACTAAGATTCCAGGAAAAACGAGGAGATGGCCTATCCATTTTCTTATATCAATTCCATCATCTGAAACTGGTTGGCAAAAGTCACTGTCCAGTGGAAATCAATGGTGATACCGCATTACTATTTTGCAGGAGTGTCAGAACAATTCTCTACCCCGGCCAACAAACATATACATCATCTTCAAATGCTAAACTGCCTCAGAAGCCAAGTATAGAACCTCATGCCTGACTGACAATATCGAAAGAACTGTCCCTGCAGAAGCCTCTGTTTTGAAGCTTACAAGCGAATTTGGCCAAATATTTGCCAACTTTTTCCCCACGTTTATTCTTCGGACCCTTGGCAAGTTATTGCCAATTTCGCGACTCTTTGGATAGGTGTCTCCAAAGGAATCTGGATGCAGTCATACGCTTCCTGCTGAGGTGGCAAAGTATCTCACCCTTCTGTTCCTCTTACGCATCACCCAGAACGCTCTTCTATTGGGTGCATTCCCTGCCATCTTCATCTCACCAGAGGATCTCTCCAAGTGTATACAAATCTTGTGAAATCCCAGGTGTGATCAGTGTCCTACAAGAAAAGCATGGGTCTGTTTATTGACCTCGATCCAACTGCATCCTGGCTTCTTTATTACCCTACTATGTCTCATTGTATTTCTCATCCTTTCAATATCATCCCACCTGTTCCCTGCTGCATAAATATTTGAGAGGAGCACATAAGGTGCAGCATTTTCAGGGTCCAATTCAGAAAGACGTTCAGCGGCTTGTTCTCCTAACTTTGTATTTGCTTGGGTTCTACAGGAAGCAAGCAAGGATCCCCATATGGCAGCATTAGGTTCTATAGGCATTCTATTTATGATGTTGTGTGCCTCATCCAAGTACCCAGCCCGGCCAAGAAGGTCAACAATGCAGCAATAGTGTTCAATGACAGGTGAAATCTGATAGCATTGACTCATGCATTCAAAGTATTGGCGGCCATCATCCACCAGTCCAGCATGGCAGCAAGCAGATAGAACACCAACAAAACTGACCTGATCCGGGCTCGTGCCAGACTGTTGCATTTCTTCAAAGAGTTGGAGGGCCTCTTTGCCACACCCATGCATGGCATATCCGATGATCATTGCATTCCAGGAGACCACATTCCGTGACAGCATTTTGTCAAAAACTCTCCGTGCATCTTCTATATTTCCACATTTTGCATACATGTTTATAAGGCCACTCCTCGCATAGACATCAGACGTAAACCCATTCCTAATGATGTCTTCATGGGCTTCTTTGCCATCTTCCAGAGCTGCCAAGTTGGCACACGCTTGAAGAATGCTAGAAAAAGTGTCAGAATTAGCTTTCACACCCTTCAACTGCATTTGGCGAAGGAGATTCAGTGCCTTGTCAAAGTACCCATTCTGTGCATACCCGGCTACCATAGCATTCCACGAAACCACATCTCGCCGACGCATTTTCTCAAACAGTTTCAGGGCCTCATTAATACACCCATTCTGCGTATATCCTGCAATCATTGAATTCCACGAAACAACATCTCGTTCAAACATTTTGTCAAACACTCGGCGTGCATCCTCGATTCTTCCAAATTTACCATACATGTCTATAAGGGTACTACTCACAATGACATTGGACAGAAACCCACGTTTAATTACCTGTATATGGATCCCCTCACCATGTTGGAGGGAAGAAATACTGGCAAGAACACTGCCAAAGGTGAACTGGTTTGGTTGAATGTTTACTTCTTGCATTTTATAAAACAGTTTCAATGCAGCCTCGTGATCTCCATTCCGTGCATACCCAGCGATCATCGTATTCCATGAGGCATCATCTCGTTCAGGCATCTTCCTAAACAGATCTAGGGCCTTGCCAATATAACCATTCTGAGCGTATCCAGCAATCATTGCATTCCATGAAACAACATTTCGCTCAGACATTTTGTCAAACACTTGGCATGCATCCTCCATTATCCCACATTTGACATACATATCTATAAGTGCAGTTCCCACATGGACATCTGATTGAAATCCATTTCTGAGTATCTCTTCATGAATGGCCTTACCACTCCCCAGATCACCCAATTCAGCACATGCAGGGAGAACGCTAGCAAAAGTGAACTCATTCGGCTTCACACCTGTTCTTTGCATTTTGTAAAACAGTTTCAAAACCCTCAGTGCAAACCCATGCTTGGCATAAGCTGCAATCATTGCAGTCCATGAAACCACGTTTGGTTCGGGAATTTGCTCCAAAACTATCAATCCATCCACCAGATTCCCCATCTTAGCATAAACGTTTAGGAGTCTATTCCCTAACGTGATGTCCAGGCCATCGAATCCAGTCTGAATCATGTGGGCATGGATAAGTTTCGCTTCTGGCAGGGCTTTCTTGTGGAGGCACGCTTGCAGTATGAAATCATATGTAGATACATCCGGATTGGCATCAAAATGCAAAGTTTGCATCGCTTCTTTTATTCTATTCTGCCTACAGAGTGCTCTGACGTCTGTTTTGATGTCGCTGCCATAATAACATCTGGTGTTGGCTTCGAGTTTTGTAAGAGTAGCGATTCTGCTGCCTTTTCTACTATGAAACTGAAGAAGAAGCAGCCTAAATTTGAACATAGGGATGCAAAGGAACATGTAATCCATTTGACATAGATCATTTTAGATTAGGAGCCATAACAGGGTATAAATGGGTTCCAACAAATGGTCCAGAGTTTCTCAGGGAAGTTCAATTTGTGCAAGTGTCATTTGACAGTTTAAAGTAGTCATGGATTTTATAAGTAGAAATCAAACTTGTGAGGCATCCCATCTGGGTAAAAGCCCAGATTATGTGAGCCTCCAAGCTCGTCAATACTGTTTGAAATGGAAGTTGAAATTTTGATGGTCAGAGTTTTAATCAGTGCACTGATTTTAAAGATTATTTGAGGTTTTGAATCCACTCAGAAACAGAGACTCTTTAGATCATATTGTCACCATGTACAGAACTGACCATAGAAAAAGAATGATTTCACGTCCTAATTTTTTTTGATCCAATAAGTTTGAGTGAAACTGGTAGCGTCATATATTTCAACGTAAAATAGTCTCTCTCTATTAAATTGTTTATGTATTGATTTCAAATGAATTTTGTTTTTTAATATATAAGATGTTTGATATTATTTTTGGGGTTAACTACATTGTTCTTGAAGATGAGTTTCATTGGTAGGTTTGAAATACCAAACAGTGGACCCTGAAATATTGGATGTGATTACTCTTAAAGATAGTTTCAAATATTATTATGGATCACAAAAGTCTGACATAAAAAATATATAAAATATTATATTACAATATTTTCATAATTTATTTTTGAATATTAGATTACAATGTTTTTATATTTTATTTTTGTGGAAAGCTTTTTATTTCAACTTAAAGTAGATGAAGAATTGTTGACTTTTTTATTTTTATTTTTTTAATTGATGATCTAAATTGATTCTGAAGGGAATATGCTCAACATATACTTCGTCCAAATGCTTATCAATGGTTGTAGCATGTTACAGAGTTTGTTAGGTTGCATTGATTTTTAATAAATTTAAAAAATTATATTTATGTAGGTGGCTCCCTGCCCACCGATTTTCCTGGGATTTGAGATTATTCCAATTTTAATAAATTCATATTCTAATTAGACGGTGAAATTAATATATAAACAAATTTTATTTAGCAAAATGGTCCATTTTACGATTATATGTGTAATTCTTTTTTTCCCAAGTTAAATTAGATTTGTCTTCCCACCCACCAATTTCCTAGGGATTTGAGATTATTCTAATTCTAATAAGTTCATATTCTAATTAGAGAGGGAAATTAATATATAAGCAATAGTTTTTTTGTTATATATATGAAGCGTTAGCCTATATCAACCACATTAATATTTTTAATGTGGTTGTACTAATATTAAATATATTCAAAATCTCTCCCAATATTAGTACAATTCAAAGTTTAGAGTACAATTTTATTTTTTTAAGTCGAAATTCCATTCATCTAGCAAAAGAGATATACATTGGGAGGAACAAAAAACAGGTGGTCTCACCCCATCCAGGTTTGTTGACCATTGTTTGCAGCATGTGACAAAAATACAAAAAGGAGACTAAAGACATCGTCCATAAAAGGGAAGCCACAAACACCAAAAGACAAACAACACATAGAAAACACCTGAGGGCATGCTAGTCATTCGATGTGATGGATGCTAGGTTATCCAAGGTTGTTCCTAGAGGAGGTGGAGGGCGGAAGTTGCACTGGACATGCCCTTCGAAGTGCACCATCCATGTCTCCAACTTTTCCACTTTTTCTGAAAGATGGTTTTGGCCATGCCAGACCACCACCACGTGCTCTCTAACCTGGCACTGAAAGTAGTGCATCCTATCCAGGGTGGCCACCAGCTCAACATGCTCCTCCCTTCAGATCCTTTCAGCCGACTCCACCTGATCCAACAAAGTTTGAATTAGCTCGCGGCAATTCTCCAAACAACAATGTTGAATTACCTGCAGGCTGGGAGCTGAACGTCTACGAGACCCCCGATTGACCTTAACACCACATCGCACACCACCACGTCACTGAGGTTACTGAGACTTCCCTCCACTACAAGTCGCCTGCTCGCTACCGCCACGGCCACCACGTGCTCCAACACCCATATGCCAAAAACGATCGACAGTCTTTCCACCCCGGCGCGTCCCAACTACCACCATTCCCAGCTCCACAAATTGAATTGGCATGTCCTGGTCCCTGTGCCCCGTTGAGCTTGGCTTGGCAGGGAGGGAGGAACGCCCACGCCGAGGGGAAGGTCGCATGTTGAACAGACCAACAACACCACTACTTGTACTCGACTCAAGAGTGTCAGAGCCACCGACAATCTTCAGGGCGCAACCCATTGTAAATCGCCAAGACCGCCTCACCCAGAGCCCAAACCTCCCGTCACCCAAACTACTCCATAGACAACCATGCACAACAACCCGACTACTGCCGCTCCACCGATTGTTCAGTCCAAGTTTCCAGCACTTCAACACCCCAAGAGCTTGAGAAAATAGAGATAGAATGGACAGGTTAATCTCACCCCTGGGTGAAGCTCCCCAAGGGGCCTCTCATAGACCACACCAACATACCTCCACAGTAACCTTCAAGGAGGCAATTATGCTATCCCCACAACACACAAGAAAATACCCATTGAGACACAAGGCACCCCAGTTCTCGGTCCAAACGCCTAAGACAGAGTATCCCACACACAACCACTGCCACCCCCAACAACACCACCAACTATACCACCTCTAGTAGCCTCTAGTGGACCAACAACTCACACCTTCTAAATTCCAACGTAACCAGAAATACCAACTTACTCGAACCACCTTAGGCCACACTGTGCATGCGCAGAAAAGCACGGGGTGTCGCCTTTGGAGAAGAACAATGATAAATTTACATTACCAAGAGTTAGAGGGGAAACTTGACAGCCGCCATCCTACTATGAAAATCCACCGTCATTGTTTTCGTTTGCTCACATAATACCAATCGAGAGGACAACATTGAACTGAAACGATAACACAAAAGCCATAGCAATGAACCATCCTACTCCTTAGATCTTTTCCATCCACACTCGCCAAGACATTAAGATGTTTCACATGAGCACCTTACACTCCCAATATGTCGGTTCAAACGAGAGGACAAGGAGGCCAATCCTGTTAAGTGTGAAGCCAAATTCATGCAGGATTCTAGATCCTTCTACACCACCAATGGTTTCTAGAAACACATGCAGGATTCTAGATTCTTCTCCACCGCCATTAGTTTCTAGATCATTCCAGATCTCCATCTGAATCACATACAGGATTGTAGATCCTTCTTCTGCCTCCATAAATTTGTAATTTCTCTGGCCAAGGAAGCAAGCCAAGGCCCAAGCCTGTTATGTAATGCAAAGTGATTTCTATTCTCCAGTGATTGTTTTATCTATTCCATTGTTTCTGATTGAGTAATCTTGTTGTTTCTCCATTTGTTTGTCTCTGTAAATTATTCTTTGCTATTGTCGTCTAAATCTCAGAGTATAAATCCACTGTGTGTTATGTATGCTCTGGTCTAACAACTGGTATTGGAGCTAGGGTCGAATGTCCACTGTGCAAGCCGCTTAGTGCCATTGCCTTACTCTGGTATCATTCGTTAAAACGTTGGTTGTTACCCCTGGAGCTGTTGAAGGATTTGTCTAGGAAATAGTTGAGGAACGCTGGAACTAAAAGACAGTTGCTGCAAGAAAAACAAGGTCATGGAACTATGTTGAAACGTGTTGCTGGAGTTTGAAACGTGGAGATCCGTACGTGTTGCTGGAGTTTGAAACGTGGAGATCTGTACGTGTTGCCGGAGTTTGTAATGTGGAGATCCGTGGAGTTTGGAGTTGAAACGTGGTGTTCGTAAGTTTTTTTTACATCAAGCTTGTACATATACGTCAAGTTTTTCTCAAACCAACATATGCATGTGTGAAATGTGAAAAGGTTAAAACATTATATATGTTTTTTATATTTATTATGAAAATATATAATTATATGTTGGAATTTTTGAAAAGTATATTTTAAAAGGAGCAGGAATTTTGAAAAGGGTATTTTAAAAGGAGGAAGGTCATTATTACTAAATTTTAAGAGAAATAATTAAAGTTTTATTTTTAAGTGGAGTTTTTTTGTGTTTTGGGGCGTGAATTTGATTGAAAATGGAGACAACAGTTACAGATATGGAGAAGTTGAGCGGGGCTAATTTTGCCCTATGGAAATCACAGATGGAGGATATACTGATTTTAAAGGATCAATATTTTTCGATTGAGGGCACAACAAAGAAACCCTCATCGATGACAAATGAAGAGTGGAATAAGCTAGATAGAAAGGCGATTGCAACAATCCGCCAATATTTAGCAAAGAATGTTTATTTCAATGTGTCCGGAGAAAAGACGGCTGAAGGATTATGGAAGAAGCTCCATGATCTATATGAGAAGAACACGGCATCAAACAAAGTGTTCTTGATGAAGAAGCTTTATAATCTCAAAATGAAGGAGGGTGCTTCAGTTGCTGAGCACTTGAATGCATTTAATATTATTACTAATCAACTTGCCTCTGTTAAAATCATTTTAGATGATGAAATTAGAGCTATTTTTCTAATGTGTTCTATGCCAGACAACTGGGAAAATTTAATTGTAGCTATGAGCACTTCAACAACTACAGGGACCTTGAAGTTTGATGATGTCAGCAACAGTTTAATGAATGAGGAACTGCGACGCAAGTCAATTGCGGAAAACCAAGGAGGAGAGGCTCTAGCTCTAGCTGATCATGGTAGGAAAATGGATCGAGGCCGGCAAGGGCGATCAAGATCGAGAGGCTGATCAAAATCAAGGAGAGGCAGAATCATCTGCTTTCATTGTGGCAAACTCGGGCACATGAAGAAAGAATGTTGATTTTGGAAGAAAGGACAAAAGGATCAGAGACCATCTAATACAAATCACAAGTCATCCAGCACAAATGAAGGTGAGACCATTGCTGTAGCCACAGATGATGATGTGTTGTTTACCATTTCAGTAGAGGATGCATGTGTATATACATCTAGCAGTAGCTTTGATTGGATCCTTGACTCTGGGGCATCTCACCATGTAACCCCATGCAAAGATAGTTTTGTTTCATATAATCCCGGTGATTATGGTAGAGTGCATTTGGGGAATAATCATTTTTGCAGTATTGTTGGAGTGGGAGATGTCCAAATCAAGATGAAAGATGGCCAAGATATGTTGTTGAAACAAGTCAGGCATGTACCAGAAATGCGCATGAGTTTAATCTCTATGGGACAACTGGATGATGAAGGCTATTCGACAAACTTTGGAAAAGGAGGTTGGAAAATTAGCAAAGGTGCATTGGTCGTGGCCAAAGGACCCAAGACAGGAACATTATACACATTGAAGACATTGATAGGAAAAACAGATTTGGTTGCTGTCACAAAAGAAGGAAATTCAACAGATCTGTGGCATAAGCGTTTGGGTCACATGAGCGAAAAGGGCTTTAAAATCCTTGTTGGTAAAAATTTATTGCCAAGTTTGAAATCCTACAATCTTGATCTTTGTGAACATTGTATATAAGGTAGACAAAGAAGGGTTTCATTCCTTAGAGGTGGCCATGACAGAAAGAAAAATGTGTTAGAATTGGTACACTCAGATGTGTTTGGGCCTGTTAACATCAAATCATTAGGAGGAGCATCATATTTTGTAACATTTATAGATGATGCATCCAGGAAGGTTTGGGCATATCCTATGAAAAATAAAAGTGAAGTGTTTGGAATATTTCAAAAATTCCATGTTGCTGTTGAAAGAGAGACTAACAAATTGTTGAAGTGTTTAAGAATAGATAATGGTGGAGAATATTGCTCAAATGCATTTAAGGAATATTGTAACAGGTTTGGCATAAAACATGAGAAGTCTGTGTTTGATTCTCCTCAACAGAATGGTGTCACAGAAAGGATGAATCGCACCATTATGGAAAAGGTGCGAAGTATGTTGTCCAATTCCGGTTTGGAGAAGAATTTTTGGGCTGAAGCAGTCAGGACCGCTTGCTACCTCATAAATAGATCTCCAACTACAGCCTTGGATGGCGGTATCCCTGAAGAAGTTTGGACTGGTAAGAATTTGAATTATTCTCACTTGAAAATCTTTGGATGTGAAGCATTCGTACATATTCCCAAAGAAAATAGAACTAAGCTAGATGATAAATCTATGAAATGCATTTTTTTGGGATATGCAGATGAAGATTTTGGTTATCGTCTATGGGATCCAGTCAAACATAAAATTATTAGAAGCAAGGATGTTATATTTAATGAGTCAAAAATGTTCAAGAGGACTATAGATGAGTTGGAGGTCAAGAAGGTTATTGACAGGTTTGAAGAGCAGCAGGAAAACATACCACCAATACAAGAAAATGAACAGCAAATTCAGGAGCATGAAGAACAACAAGTGGAAAATGATGAACAACAAGAAGAAGGAATCTTATAGGAACCTTTACAGGAGATTCAACCTGATAATGCACCACCACAATTGGTTCGCAGATCTTCTAGGCCTCATAAGCCTTCACAAAGGTATCCTCCTTCAAACTATATTTTGTTGATTGATGAAGGTGAACCTAATTGTTTTCAAGAAGCTTGTAAAGTCGAGCACAGTAAAGAATGGAAGAAAGCAATGGAAGAAGAAATGAACTCTTTGCAGGAAAATAAAACTTGGGAGTTGGTAAACCTCCCAAAAGGTAGAAAGGCTCTACAAAACAAATGGGTGTACAGGATTAAGCATGAAGGTGACGAAAAGAAGGAGAGGTATAAAGCAAGGCTGGTGGTGAAAGGTTTTGCCCAAAAATAAGGTATTGACTTCACTGAAATTTTCTCACTTGTTGTTAAAATGTTATCCATTAGAGTCATTCTTGGTCTAGTTGCTGCTTTAGACTTAGAATGTGAACAGTTAGATGTAAAAACTACATTCCTTCATGGTGAATTGGAGGAAGAAATTTATATGGAGCAGCCAGAAGGCTTCATAGAAAAAGGAAAAGAAGGCCTTGTTTGTAGGTTGAAGAAGAGTCTCTATAGGTTGAAACATGCACCTCGACAATGGTACAAGAAATTTGATTCATTCATGTTGGAACATGGTTTTCAGAGGTTGGAAGCTGACCATTGTGTCTATATCAAGAGGTATGATCAAGGAAAGTATATCATATTATTGTTATATGTGGATGACATGTTGATTGTTGGGCATGATAAGAATAAGATCAATAGGTTGAAGAAAGATTTGGGTAGCAAATTTGCAATGAAGGATTTGGGACCAACACAACAGATATTGGGCATGCGGATTATGCGTGACAGGAAAAACAAAAGGTTGTGGCTATCACAAGAAAAATATATCAAGAAGGTGCTTGACAGGTTTAATATGAAGGATGCCAAGCCAGTTGGTACACCCCTTGCAGCCCACTTCAAGCTGAGTACTGAATTATGTCCTAGTAATGACAAAGAGAAAGAAGAAATGAGCAAGATTCCTTATGCTTCAGCAGTTGGTAGTTTGATGTATGCCATGGTATGCACATGACTAGACATTGCATATTCAGTGGGAGTAGTGAATAGGTTTCTTGCCAATCCAAGCAAACAACATTGGCAAGCAGTAAAATGGATTTTGAGGTATCTCAAGGGTACTAGTCATTATTGTTTATGTTTTGGTCATGATGAGACTGTGCTTGAAGGATTTACAGATGCGGATATGGCTGGAGATATGGATACTAGAAAGTCCACTACAGGTTATTTGTATACATTTGCAGGTACAACAGTATCTTGGGTGTCAAGGCTACAAAGAATAGTAGCCCTCTCTACAACAGAAGCGGAGTACATAGTTGCAATAGAAGCTTGTAAAGAGATGTTTTGGATGCAGCGATTCCTAGGAGAGATAGGAATAAAGCAGGACAAGTATGTGTTATATTGTGATAGTCAGGCAAAAAACCTATCATTTCATTCAAAAAACAAGCACATTGACTTAAGGTACCATTAGATTCGGCATGTGTTGGAGGAAGAACAATTATCCTTGGAAAAGATCCATACAGATAGGAACACTGCTAATATTCTCACTAAGATTCTACCACGAAATAAACATGAGTTATGTAGAGGCATGGTAGGACTCGGTGGGACTTGATTCATATTTGGCTTCAAGTGGGAGAATGTTAAGTGTGAAGCCAAATTCATGCAGGATTCTAGATCCTTCTACACCGCCAGTAGTTTCTAGAATCACATGCAGGATTCTAGATTCTTCTCCACCGCCATTAGTTTCTAGATCAATCCAAATCTCCATCTGAATCACATACATGATTGTAGATCCTTCTTTTGCCTCCATAAATTTGTAATTTCTCTGGCCAAGGAAGCAAGCCAAAGCCTAAGCCTGTTATGTAATGCAAAGTGATTTCTATTCTCCAGTGATTGTTTTATCTATTCCGTTGTTTCTGATTGAGTAATCTTGTTCTTTCTCCATTTGTCTGTCTTTGTAAATTATTCTTTGCTATTGCCGTCTAAATCTCTGAGTATAAATCCGTTGTGTGTTATGTATGCTCTGGTCTAACAAATCCTCCACTCACACACCGGTTGTTTGCATTCATGAGACTCGATTTGCCACGTGCTCTAGGATTCTCACCACCTTAAAAAAAAAATTTAGAATACAAATTTACTTCAACGAAATTAAGATTTTTTTTTTTCCCTTAAATAATAATAAAGGAAATTTAAAAAAGAAAAAACAATTTTTCATATTAATTAGTTATATATACATCTAAAATAAGAAGGTAAATTTTCTAATACATGGTGGAGTAAACTGAAGTATTACTTTTTCAAAAGTTAAATTTACTTTTAGTGGTAATCTTTTCTATACAAATATAACAATTCATATGATTTTTGAATTAATTTAGAAAAACAAATATTTTCAATCATGGTCACCTTATTAAAAAAAAAAATAGTTTAGTTTCTTCTTTATATGATTTTTGAATGAATTTAGAAAAATAAATAAATATTTTCAATTATGATCCTTTCATTAAAAAATAATAATTTAGTTTCTTCTTCCAAAATTTAATACAATGATCATTTTTACACTGAAGTTTTGAACCATATTCATTTTGGAACAGAAAAATAAACCATACTAAAGCACATAAACTACAAATGTAATGGTTATTCTATCCTAAAATTCAACCACACTTGTGGTCTAAAATAAAGATACAAAAACTATCAATATAATAGATTTCGAAAAAAAAACTCAACATAATTTAATTTAGAAAAGTTTCCATTCAAAAATAAAAAATAATTTTTAGTTGTGAGGCACATATAAAAACTATCATATTAAAAATATTGACCATTAATAAACACACATATATTGGATTCCAACCTATATTAATGGAATAATGAATATGTAAGTATATATCTATTTTCAACCTACTTTTAAAGGAGTCTTAATATTGTTCTTGTATGGGTATATTAAAATTGGTTAACTTTATGTGTTCACTTTTCTTTCTATGTTACACTTAATAAGATATAGTTTTTAGTTTTCTGATGTTTGCTTTAGTATTGATTGAATTGCTAATTTAGATCTATTTTAATTTTGCATCTATCAAGCATGGAGAGGGATCAACTTTCAAGGTGCAAACTTCTTTTTAGTGGAAAACTTCAAGAAATATTTTATATCTCTAGAGATTTGATCCCTCTCCCACCTAATAAATCCAAACTTAATAAATTTAAACTTGTTATATATATATAGATATATATTATTTTTATTTTTATATTTACATAACGACCAAAACTTTCACTACTTTCAATAAGAAAATTATTTCAGTTAAATTTTCATTATCAAATTTCTATTTACTACAAAAATATATTAATCAATAAATAAAAAACATTCAATTCATATTAATTAAAAAATTATAACCTAATATAAAACATTAAATAACTACCTATAAAACAAATATGGTAACAAAAAAAAGTGTAAGTCATTATTCATTTTTTTAAATGTGGACACGTTAATACTTTAGACATCTTTGTAAATTTAAGACTATTAAAACAATTAATTATTTTATAAAAATTTGACATTTCTAAAAGTCAATAAAATGAATTTTCCATATAAGTGGACTTCAATTACTAAAAGCTCAACTCATTTGATATGCCTTCCTCAAGATATTGTCACATGTGGTTGAGGTTAAGCTCTAGGCCACCTTGATCCATTAAGTGCTTAAGATCTATAAAGCCTTAAGCATTGTCTAGATAAAAAAATAGTAATGAAAGGGTGAAGCTCTATCTTTACGGAAATATCTAGGATCACTTTTTTCACTTTCCCTCAATTCCATAAGTTCACTCTATTGAAGACTAGAAATACCTGCCCACATAACAAATATAACAACACATACTATAGCATCGTGAGAATTAATTGGCATATAAAGATTAAAATTGATTCATATTGAAAAATATCATACCTAGGTTTATATGAGGAAAAACCTATATTATATGGATTTACATTAATTTTAACTTAATCAATTAACACTTATTCAAGTCAAAAGAGTTGGAAACTTGCATTGTTGTGCTCAAGTAAGGAAACCTGTATGCTATAATCAATTTTGTCTTATAATGAGTAGTAATTTAAAATAATGTGTTATAATAATTGAAATGAACTTCTGTAAATTTTATCATATAGTGATATAATCTGCCACAATGGTTGTATCATGGAAAGAGAATTAAATGGAAATTATAAAAAAAACATAAATATATCAAATTTACAAATTGTATAAAGAATACCATCGAACTTAAATTAGGTGTTAAAGATAAATCTCTTTGTAAACAAACAAAAGATGCAACTATAAAAACTCTTGCTTTCAAACAAGTTTACACTTTGTATTTGACAACAATTTATGAATTTTCAATATTGTAAAGGTATACCACTTCCATCACCCCCTTTTTTTTGATAGCTTACATGTAGGAGCTTCAATCACCTACACCAATGGATAGGCCTTACCACCACAATATGAAGGAATCCCAACACTACCCATCCATACATCCTACATTCAAGGTGTTTCAGTGTTGTTGTTGCAACAAATACCCTCCAAACTTTTGCCTAAACTTGAGTTTTGGAGCCTCCTTGTGATCTTACGACCTGTCATTCCAATTTGATCATAGTCACTTCATGGTTGGTTAATGTCTTGCTAAATGTAATACCCTCCAAACTTTTGCCTAAACTTGAGTTTTGGAGCCTCCTTGTGATCTTACGACCTGTCATTCCAATTTGATCATAGTCGCTTCATGGTTGGTTAATGTCTTGCTAAATGTTCAAGTCTTCTTCTGAGATTCTAACTATTGAAGTCACTTGCTCACACATGCTTAGCTTTTAATGCATTTACAAGTGCACTTGTTTCTAGTAAGCCTAGCAGCCAATATCTACCCTTGAAAATAGTGCTTGCACAATCTCTGGAAATAGTGCTTGTGCAGTCCTTATTAACAGTGATTGTGCAATCCTTAGTAACAATGAATGTGTAGTTTTGGTGATAGGCAATGTGTAACTTTCAGACATTACACAATCCCTAATGAAAATGCTTGTGCAATCCATGTGGGCAGTCAGTGTGCAATCCCAGTTGATAGTCTCTCTCACTTAGTTGCAAGTGTATTATCATCCCAGTGAGTTTTCCCAACTACCGCTTTTGTGTGCTTTTGCTTTCATAAGTGTGGCTTTCACTTCCATGAATATCGTTTTTGTTTGTTTTCACTTTCACAAGTGTCTCTTTTGATTTCTTTATCTCTTCCATGTGTCACTTCCACTTTCTTTAGCTTTTGCAAGTGTCGTTTTCACTTATTTTTACTGTCGCAAGTGTCGCTTTTGATTGTTTTCACTCCTGCATGTGTTGCACTTTAGTGTCCCACTAGAGGCAACCCTAGCACACTCTTCTACATTAGTTGATCATATATATTATAAGAATATGTGCTAGACACTTTCCCATGTCTTAGCACACTTTTTGGTTGTAGTTGACACTTGTGTCATAACTTTTATTCTAAGTGTCACAAAGCTACTTTTTAGCTGTCACACTTGGAAATAAGTGTCGCTTTACTGTCGTTTCAAGGTATGCAAGTGGATTTTGAGTAAGGTGTGTTCTATTGTCTTGTGCTTGATGGTATACGTGTGTGTGATTTGGTATTGGAACTTGTTTACATCGTGTTTTCTCCCTTGTTCCATTGCTTCAACACTTAACCAATTTTGGAGTTCATCCATATCCTCACATCTTGTGCAATTCACGAGCATACTTAATCTTCCAGGAAAGCGATGAGTATTTTGCACACTCCCAAGTATCAGTGAGGAAATCCATACCTCTCGGACCTGTGCACTCTACTCATATTAAGGACAACCTCCTCCACTCGCACATTGAGAAACCTTAGAGTCAAGACCATCAATTTGGCTGCTTAGCCTTGCTAATTGCGTAATTCATGGTTCCTCCTACCCTAGATTGCACATTACACAATAGCAATGGATAGTGGGGCCATCCCTGTGTCACTGTCATGCCCAACTACACAGTCCTCTAAACTTCCTCTTCAACTATTGTGCATTGTGCAGTTACAGAGCCCTAATATGTCTCCCTGTCTCTCTAACTTGCTCAACTACATAATCCATTCATCTAGTGGGCCTCCTACTACACATTGCACAGTTCTAGTAGGCAGTAGGACACCTCTAGGTCACTGCAACCCTCAACTGCGCAAACCTTGGAATATGCCCCTCAATCACTGTGCATTACACAGTTATAATGGTTAGTCTTGTCCCTCTTGTTGATTGAAACCCCTCACTGTGCAGTACCTTGTCCTATCTTGCCTCCTACTATGCATTACACACTTCCAATGGACAGTGAGGTCATCCCTCGACCCCTATAATGCTCAATTGTGCAATCTCTGCCTCCTCTTCCTTGAGTATTGTGCATCCTCTGTCAATAAGCTCATCACCTTGTCTCCTAGACTTCCCCACCACAAAAAACCTTGATAAGCCTTCCCTAGTTTCACATTAACATAGTTCCAGAGGATAGTGTGCTCATCCTCAACTTCGCAATTCTTATCTTCTTTCTCTCCTAACCCTCACATGTTGCGTCATCACAGTCAACTTCTTCCATGAGTAAGAAAAGGCAGAATAGGTGGTTTCCGAACTAATGTTGGCTTGTCATGGGTAGACTTCATTTTTAGGTGTTATCATTTCAATGTGGAAAGTTTATCCTCAAGGGAGGTCATCAAGGAGAGGCTATAAGAGAGCACTTGTGAGGATGGAGCAAAAGAAAGAACCATTATGAAGGATGATGTAGGAGCATCCTTCTCAGAATATTATTGTACATTTGGTTGAATTGGGGGGGGGGGGGGGGGGGGGGTGATGTTTGTAGTTATTTTGAGGAATTTGTATAGATTGAGTGGAAATCTATGTGTGAGGCTTTCAGTTGTGAAATATTCTCAACTATGTGAGAATATCAGGGATAATTAATGTGTGTAGATCTCGTGGGGATCTTAGGGATTACGAGATCCTCAAACAAGAATTAGTTGAGTGAATTATGGAGGAAATCGTGGATGTAGTATAATCCATAATTATGTAATTATGCTATAAATGTAAGCCTACAAGGAGTGTGAAAAACAGAGTGTTAGAGGTGTAATATAGTTTTTTTAGACAAAGTGTCAGAGTGTTAGAGAAAGTTAAGTAGAGGAGAGAATAGAACAGAGCACGAGATGTTCTGTACATATATGTAAATACTGTTTGAATAAAAGGATTTTTGTGTGTAAAAACATGTTTATGTGTGATTTTATTATGTGATTTGATTCTTTAATAGTAGTCTGAATCCTTAGTCTGAATCCTTTGTTGATTGCCGATTGAACGTAGACAGAGATTGAATGAAGAAAGGAATCATCATTGATCACAGAATGGATCAATGATGATCTAGTACGAGAAGATCGATGGTGAATGCGCATGCAACTTAACACAAGAAACAGACCCAAAACATTATAAGATCGAGTTAGTTGATAAATTCGCAAGAAAACCCGAAGAAGCTCAGAACCGTCTAATCGATAGATCTGTTAGATCTACGGTCATCGCGTAAAAATAAGCGCCGAGGTTTAATCCAGAAATGGGTGCGATATTTTATTAAACTGAGTTAACAGCCCAGTCAATCATGACCGTCCGATTAAAGGAGGCAGATCTGACGGTAATCACGTCGAAAAATGAACGAGTTTTAATATCAAATTCGGACGCGATATTGTATGAATTGTGGTTTAATCCGTTGAAGTTTAGATCAATTGAATCCATTAATTGTGAAGGGTGTGATCTGACGATGATTGCGTGGTAAAGGTGCGTGCGGGTTAATTCAAAGTTCGGACCCGAGAAGTTTATAGAACGACAGTGTTATTTCCTTTCAGTTCCATGTGATAATTGAAGTTTTTGCGTATTCCGGGTAAATAAAGGAATTATGCTATTATAACAGAATAACGATATTAAAAATTTAAATGGGAATTTAAATTGTTTTGAGTTTCGACAATGAGGAGGGGGTCCGATAGTTTAACTAAACAGAAGTTTAATTAAGTAAAAGTCTGGATTAGCGTAAAAGTGTAGTTTCACCCCATCATTTTGGTATCAGAGTAGAATAAGATTCTGCGTAAAGTATGATTAATTGTCAGTGTTATTCTATATAATTTTTGTGCAGAGTAACAACGGAGGAATGTGACGAGATTGCAGTAGCCTAGAGCAAGGAGTGTTCATAAGGTTCCAGAGAAGAGAACCAGAGAAATGCTAACATACTAAGCTTAGAGGAGAAAAGCTTGGTGAGGCATGTGTAGCAAGAAGGATACTTGTTATTGCAGAGGCTGATTGCATCTCACAAGTTTAAGTTGTTAAGAAGATAAGAGAGCATATGACAAGGAAAATCAGAGGTGCAGCAGAAGCAAAGGAAAAAGAAGAGGAGTCAGTTTTAGAATTTGACTGAGGTAAATATTTTATTTTATTTTATTTGAGTTTGAAGAATTAGTGAAAATAAACATGGAGAAACTTAAGAAAGGTTCAAATAAGTGTCAGATGAGCGATGAAGAGCGTAGGAGAAGTATTGCAGTGATGAAAGCAGAATTGGATATACTACAGGAATGGTTTCAAGAGAAAGTGAATGAAGACCAAAGACTTGGACGGAGAATAAGGGAACGGGTCAAGTGGAATCTATTGCAACAGAAATGGAATGCTATGTTGATGAATAGACTTGAACAAATACATTTTCTTTGTTGGAGAAGGAGAGACTCATAGGGATTGAGTCACAACAAAGAGGATTTGCTGAAAACCAGAAATTCCATGGTGGGAATTTGGTGCTTGAAGCATCAAAAGAGACCAAAAGGTCTGATATTTTTAAAACTGACAATCTGTCTGTGAATGCAGGTATGGAATTTGTTGCTATAGAGATAGCTAATGACCATCGTTATGATCAAGAAGTCTTTTGTGAACCTAAAGGAAATTGGGATGACTATTTTTCATTCCATGAAGTTGAATTTGTAGCTCAATTGGAGAAAGAAGCAGCAGACAAAGAGACAGAAGCCAAAGAAGATAAGACCAAAGAACCTGTAACAAAAGAAGGAAAGGACACCATAGAGAATATCAACTGTGTTGAAGTGATTAAAGAGGAATTAATCCTAGAGCATAGTGGAGAAAATTGCTTTACAGATACATAGAATTTGGTTGACAATTCAGGTGATGATGATGGTGAGCTTTCTGATTTAGCTCTTATTAATTTCAAGACTACCGAGTCAACTGATAAACCTATGGGCACTAATGTAAAGCCAATTCGAGATTCTTTCAAAATTTGGAGACCAGGAGAAAGAAAGATGACAGGGACAAAAACATAGCAGCATGATGAAGTTAATCCTTTGAAGGACCTGTTAACACTCAGGTTGTCCCTAAAGCTCCTAAAAGGGATACGGCTGAGGTAACCACAAACCAATCTTTGGATTGCAGGTTCTAGCCCACCTGCAATCAGAGAGGGCTCTCTCTTTATGATTTAGCTTTGTTGATGATGATTTTAGGCTAGTTATTGAGTTCAAGGGGTTTTGTTTAAGTTTTGGTGGGAAGGATGATGCTTTCAAGTAGAGAGGTAGGTATAGTATGAGAGTTTCAAACCATTGGGCATGGAGTCAAGGAGTAGGACTGCTGGTGCGTTTTCTTGGTCACAAGAGAGAAATATGGAGCAAGCTAGCTGCACATGAAACAATGATTCAAGCTAAAAGGATGGAATGAGGGCTAAGGAATGAGAGGCAACAAAGAATCTCTCATTCAGCTTAATAGAGGGAAGGTGAATGAGCTCTATCTAGGAGCAGTCAAGAATCCCTAGATAACTGTCAAACATGAGTGAATTAGGGGGAATATGAGCCAAAGGGAATTCATATTCATTACCAATTCAGATGAAAACATAAAGAAACAACAAAAATTGAGCATAGAGTGCAGCCAAGCAAGTTCTAAGCTAATCTTTCTTTCTGCTATTTAGATGGTGATACATGTATAATATGAGCATATATCAGTGAGAACAGAGGTAAGAGGCACTTATTGAGTCATGTTGCAGCACAAGAATTCCATAATTCACTCTTCAAACATTAATACAAGCACACAGTCCATTCTCCAAGCTTGCAACAGTCTTTGATTAAGGAAAAAATCAAATATACAGAGCGAGTCTCTCTTGGAGCGATACAACCAACCAACCCTCTAAACAGTGAATTAGGGTGGTTTATATAGAGAAAAATATCCAAAAATATCTATTACAATCGACCTTAAACAGGTCTGAGGGAAACGAGTTTTTAACCTAATCTTATCCTGAAATTAATGCAAGAAAATATCTTTGAGCTGCGCTGGAGGCAGCTGTATCAAAATGAGTTAATATGGTGTCCTTATGGCTCTGTGCTGTTCATTTAGCCATAACTGTGCTTTGGGTTCTGATCCCCTGCTCTTGAGTGGCTTTGATGTGCATTAACTATGATTTGAGAGCCTTAAATGGCTTCACCGTTTTCTTTGACTTTGCTTGGGGGCCTTTAATGTTCACCTGCTTTGGTATTGCCGATTTGATACTCTTTGCCACTTCACTGATACTCTTTGATTTAATCAGGGCTTCATCTTTCCTTTGATACTCTTTCGCAATTGAATCGGGCCGCTTTCTCTCCCTTGATCTGTTTGAAACTGTCAAATCGCCCCCTCTCTGCCCTTTCAAGGCAAAAATGGCCACTGCAAATGCTTTTCGTGGCCTCTGGAATGATAAGGGCGCTGGCTGATTTGAATATGAATATGACTGAAGAAATCCTGTTAAACTGCGCATTTTCGGGCCTGCTGGTAGCTGAGCCATGAGAGGGCTTCCATTTTGGTCGATTTTTCTTAGCGATGCGCGATTAGCGCTAAGTGCTAATCGTGCATCGAAAACTGCCTAGGTTTTTCATTCCGGGCATCCTTTGTTGCAAATTTCGCGCTTTGCGCCCTTTTTGGTGATGACGTCAGCGGTGGGTCCCAGTACAACGGTGATGTGGCAGAGTGACATCAGCAGTACGGTGGGGTGATGACGTGGCACAGGACAAGGTGGCGGGAGGCCGACGCAGGCTGATGAAGTCATGAAGACGTGGCACTGACCTGGTGCTGTCGTCAGGGGAGGAGAGACAGAAGGCGGTTTGTGGTTTCATCGGACCGCCTTATGTACGAGAGTGGTAATTGTTAGAGGAGCTCCGACGCAATCAAGGGCGGACACACGTCCTTCTGTACGATGGCAAAACTGCCAGGCTATTGGACGCTAACTGTCGGATGTCAGGGCGGCTCCGAGATCGCCGAGAGCCGTCAGATCTGGGTGGGCAGATCGGAGGGCTGACGGAGTGCGGAGCTGGCGGCAGGTTTATGCGTGGGGCCCGCTGGAATATTCGAATAAATATTTATATGGCGGGGGTCCAAAAAACTTTGGGTTTGTGGGTTTTTTGCGGGTTTTACATAGTTTGGCGCCGGGGGTATAGTTTAACCAAAACATTGAAACCAAACCCGAAAGTGTGAGTGCGAGAGGATAAAAATGATGAAATGTTATGGGTAAAGGGGTGAGGAAAAGAGGTTACTAACTTTAACCAAATGTTAAGTTAATCCCAGGGTTAAGACGCGGAAGGCTAATGCGAAGCCCCAAATGAACTCAGCATTTCCCAAACTGATGTTATAGAGCTATAGTGCTAGGGGATGGGAATATGTACATAGGGGAGTTATTTGGTGTTTTTAGTAAGGGGAAGGGAAAATAGATAGGGATTTACATAATAATGTTAGAAGTTAGTATGAATTGGTGAGGTGAAGTGTAGGGGGGCTAAGTTTGTGAACTGAAACTTTAGACATAGGAAGTGAATGGACTGTGGAGACATGATTTTTACACAAGAAATGTAGCTTCTTTTCACAGAAGAAAGTCAAATCTTGACTTAGTACTTTCAAAAATGAATTGATAACAGGACTGGTTGGGCAGATCCCAAGGTCCTCAAGGGGATGTTAGTGAGTGATTTGGGGAATAAGAAGAAGGGGGAGTTAGACATGCCTCGCTTGAGCTCCTTCAAATGGAAAATTGCCTTGTACCTGTGATCTGAATAGATATAACACTTGAAAACATGAAATGGCTCACACAGCTTGATTCTGCAACCAGAAAACTACCTACCCAGCCTACTTACCTAGCATTTTTTCTTCTTTTTGCATGGGTGCACTTGGACTTGCAGACCCTGATTATCCTTTTTTCTTTTTGCTGTCCTCCTATCTAAATCTACACTTATTGCATCCAGGGGCTCAGATTAAGCTGTTGAGCACCCTTGTTTCTCTACCTATCTACAAATCTGCCAAGATTAAGCTGTTTGGACAGATATTCATTCTCTATATTCTAAAACAAACAATTGAAACCTAGGGAAGCCAAGATTAAACTGTTCGGCCTTCCCTTAACAGAAAATTCTTCAAAAAGGATTAACTCATCAAAATTTGGAATACAGCAGTGGCATTTAGACTGGCACACTTTCATGGCCTCTTCTTTGGCCTCTTTTGGAAATATGGAGCATTGCAGCATGCAAATTATGACATATATGGCATGTAAAAATGTCAATCATGAAAGATGAACACCTGTTACAACAGGAGGCTAACAGTGGCTCCACTTGGGGATGGATTTTCCTTGTGAAAAGCCAAGAACAGCAGGTCAGACTTCCTTGATCTTCAACTATTTGCTGTATTGAAAAACTTCCCTTCGCTGGCTGCTTTATTTATATATATGACAGCAGACTTGAAGAGCTTAGGGCCTTCACTTCGGGCTTCAACTACAGCAAGCTTGCCATCCAAACAAAAAAACCAAAATCCTACCTACTTACACTAATCAGCCTTCTGTTTGCTGGTTAGGTAAAATGAAACAGCCAGTGCAACCACTTAAGCAATTGTAGAAAGAAACGAACTGCTTGACTAACAGTCAGTGAAATCATAGACATTATTCGGTCATGTGCCCCCATTATCAAAATTGTGACATAGAAAGGCCACTGCTGATATACTTGGCCATCATAGAGAAAACATGTTAAAGATTTTGAGTTGAGAAGACCCTCCATGTAATCTGCTACAGGATCAACAAAAGCATCATGTGGGATAGTTTCTTTTGGGGCTTCTTGGTCTGATGGAACAACTGCATCCTCTGTAATGAACCCTGCAACCAATTCCTCAGTCTTTTCCTTGAAAGCATGATTATGCTCAATCTGTAAGTCAGAAGGTAGTACAATTTCCCCATGACTTGGAGAAGGAAGATTCTGGAAAAATTCTTTAGGATCGCGAAAATCAAATGACTAAATTTGAGAATGCACAAGTTCTATTTCATTTTCATGTTCTTCAACAACTAAATCAAGAAAATACATTTTAATTTGAGGTTGTTGTATTGCTTTGACCTTTGACAACACCAATCTAAAAAAATCTTCATCAAGCTCATATTCGGATAACAGCTTCCTGAATTCATCTAAAGCTCGAGCTATTGCAAGATCTTCCACACACCCGGTCATCCTGTCTTGACTATTAATTCTTTGGAATATGAACTATCTAGTTGTAGGATTGATTGAAAAACTTGAAGCTCTGGATCATATTTCTCTTTCAGGTTCGCTCCTCCAGTGGAGTCTTGTTTGAAAATGAAGTGGAGTCGCCAGGTGGATAATTTTAACTTTGGTGTGTCTGATCCCTGTCCACCATCACAGATCAGAACTGAACTTGTAAAATGGTTCTGAAGAAAAGGATGACTTTCTCCAGAAAACGAGATTTCCTCTTTGGAGCCACCTTCCAAATTGTTTCTTGGATATTTCTGAGAATTTTCCCAGTGGAGCTTTCCAACTTGATTTGTGAAATTAACTGAGGATTTTCCCCAGTTGAGTCGCCATTATGTTAACACTCAAGTTGTCCCTAAAGCTCCTAAAAGGGATACGGCTGAGGTAACCACAAACCAATCTTTGGACTGCAGGTTCTAGCCCACCTGCAATCAGAGAGGGCTCTCTCTTTATGATTTAGCTTTGTTGATGATGATTTTAGGCTAGTTATTGAGTTCAAGGGGTTTTGTTTAAGTTTTGGTGGGAAGGATGATGCTTTCAAGTAGAGAGATAGGTATAGTATGAGAGTTTCAAACCATTGGGCATGGAGTCAAGGAGTAGGACTGCTGGTGCGTTTTCTTGGTCTCAAGAGCGAAATATGGAGCAAGCTAGCTGCACATGAAACAATGATTCAAGCTAAAAGGATGGAATGAGGGCTAAGGAATGAGAGGCAACAAAGAATCTCTCATTTAGCTTAACAAAGGGAAGATGAATGAGCTCTATCTAGGAGTAGTCAAGAATCCCTAGATAACTGTCAAACATGAGTGAATTAGGGGGAATATGAGCCAAAGGGAATTCATATTCATTACCAATTCAGATGAAAACTTAAAGAAACAATAGAAATTGAGCATAGAGTGCAGCCAAGCAAGTTCTAAGCTAATCTTTCTTTCTGCTATTTAGATGGTGATACATGTATAATATGAGCATATATCAGTGAGAACAGAGGTAAGAGGCACTTATTGAGTCATGTTGCAGCACAAGAATTCCATAATTCACTCTTCAAACATTAATACACAGCACACAGTCCATTCTCCAAGCTTTCAGCAGTCTTTGATTAAGGAAAACATCAAATATACAGAGCGAGTCTCTCTTGGAGCGATACAACCAACCAACCCTCTAAATAGTGAATTAGGGTGGTTTATATAGAGAAAAATATCCAAAAATATCTATTACAACCGACCTTAAACAGGTCTGAGGGAAACGAGTTTTTAACCTAATCTTATCCTGAAATTAATGCAAGAAAATATCTTTGAGCTGCGCTAGAGGCAGCTGTATCAAAATGAGTTAATATGGTGTCCTTATGGCTCAGTGCTATTCATTTAGCCATAACTATGCTTTGGGTTCTGATCCCCTGCTCTTGAGTGGCTTTGATGTGCATTAACTGTGATTTGAGAGCCTTAAATGGCTTCACCGTTTTCTTTGACTTTGCTTGGGGGCCTTTAATGTTCACCTGCTTTGGTATTGCCGATTTGATACTCTTTGCCGCTTCACTGATACTCTTTGATTTAATCAGGGCTTCATCTTTCCTCTGATACTCTTTCACAATTGAATCAGGCCGCTTTCTCTCCCTTGATCTGTTTGAAACTGTCAAATCGCCCCCTCTCTGCCCTTTCAAGGCAAAAATGGCTGCTGCAAATGATTTTCGTGGCCTCTGGAATGATATCGGCGCTGGCCGATTTGAATATGAATATGACTGAAGAAATCCTGTTAAACTGCGCATTTTCGGGCCTGCTGGTAGCTGAGCCATGAGAGGGCTTCCATTTTGGTCGATTTTTCTTAGCAATGCGCGATTAGCGCTAAGCGCTAATCGCGCATCGAAAACTGCCTCGGTTTTTCATTCCGGGCATCCTTTGCTGCAAATTTCGCGCTTCGCGCCCTTTTTGGTGATGACGTCAGTGGTGGGTCCCAGTACGGCGGTGACGTGGTAGAGTGACGTCAGCAGTATGGTGGGGTGATGACGTGGCACAGGACACGGTGGCGGGAGGCCAACGCAGGCTGATGAAGTCATGAAGACGTGGCGCTGACCTGGTGCTGTCGTCAGGGGAGGAGAGACAGAAGGCGGTTTGTGGTTTCATCGGACCGCCTTCTGTACGAGAGCGGTAATTGTCAGAGGAGCTCCGACGCAATCAAGGGCGGACACGCGTCCTTCTGTATGATGGCAAAACCGCTAGGCTATCGGACGCTAACTGTCGGATGTCAGGGCGGCTCCGAGATCGCCGAGAGCCGTCGGATCTGGGCGGGCGGATCGGAGGGCTGACGGAGTGTGGAGCTGGCGGCAAGTTTATGTGCGGGGCCCGCTGGAATATTCGAATAAATATTTATATGGCGGGGGTCCAAAAAACTTTGGGTTTGTGGGTTTTTTGCGGGTTTTACATAGTTTGGCGCCAGGGGTATAGTTTAACCAAAACATTTAAACCAAACCCAAAAGTGTGAGCACGAGAGGATAAAAATGATGAAATGTCATGGGTAAAGGGGTGAGGAAAAGAGGTTATTAACTTTAACCAAATGTTAAGTTAATCCCAGGGTTAGGATGTGGAAGGCTAATGCTAAGCCCCAAATGAACTCAGCATTTCCCAAACTGATGTTATAGAGCTATAGTGCCAGGGGATGGGAATATGTACATAGGGGAGTTATTTAGTGTTTTTAGTAAGGGGAAGGGAAAATAGATAGGGATTTACATAATAATGTTAGAAGTTAATATGAATTGGTGAGGTGAAGTGTAGGGGGGCTAAGTTTGTGAACTAAAACTTAGACATAGGAAGTGAATGGACTGTGGAGACATGATTTTTACACAAGAAATGTGGCTTCTTTTCACAGAAGAAAGTCAAAGCTTGACTTAGTACTTTTCAAAAATGAATTGATAACAGGACTGGTTGGGCAGATCCCAAGGTCCTCAAGGGGATGTTAGTGAGTGATTTGGGGAATAAGAAGAAGGGGGAGTTATACATGCCTCGCTTGAGCTCCTCCAAATGGAAAATTGCCTTGTACCTATGATCTGAATAGATATAACACTTGAAAACACGAAATGGCTCACACAGCTTGATTCTGCAACCACAAAACTACCTACCCAGCCTACTTACCTAGCATTTTTTCTTCTTTTTGCATGGGTGCACTTGGACTTGCAGACCCTGATTATCCTTTTTTCTTTTTGCTGTCCTCCTATCTAAATCTACACTTATTGCATCCAGGGGCTCAGATTAAGCTGTTGAGCACCCTTGTTTCTCTACCTATCTACAAATCTGCCAAGATTAAGCTGTTTGGACAGATATTCATTCTCTATATTCTAAAACAAACAATTGAAACCTAGGGAAGCCAAGATTAAACTGTTCGGCCTTCCCTTAACAGAAAATTCTTCAAAAAATATTAACTCATCAAAATTTGGAATACAGCAGTGGCATTTAGACTGGCACACTTTCATGGCCTCTTTTTTGGCCTCTTTTGGAAATATGGAGCATTGCAGCATGCAAAGTATGCCATATTTGGCATGTAAAAATGTCAATCATGAAAGATGAACACCTGTTGCAACAGGAGGCTAACAGGACCATCAGAAAACAGAGTTTGGAATCCTAGAGGTAACAAGTCATTTAGACTTGTAGCTGTCACATTACTACAGAAAAGTGACAGATCTCATAGACAAGAGTCTATGAATTTTTTCTACATTGGGAGTTTGATGCAGGAGCATCCTACTCAGAATATTATTGTACATTTGGTTGAATTAGGGGAGTGATGTTTTTAGTTTTTTTTAGGAAATTGTATAGATTGAGTGGAAATCTATGTGTGAGGCTTTCAGTTGTGAAATATTTTCAACTATGTGAGAATATCAGGGATAATTAATGTGTGTAGATCTCGTAGGGATCTTAGGGATTACGAGATCCTCGAATAAGAATTAGTTGAGGGAATTATGGAGGAAATCGTGGATTTAGTATAATCCATAATTATGTAATTATGCTATAAATGTAAGCCTGCGAGGAGTGTGAAAAATAGAGTGTTGGAGGTGTAATATAGATTTTTTTAGACAGTGTTAGAGTGTCAGAGAAAGCTAAGTAGAGGAGAGAACAGAACAGAGCATGGGATGTTCTATACATATATGTAAATACCGTTTGAATAAAAGGAGTTTTGTGTGCAAAAACATGTTTATGCGTGATTTTATTATGTGATTTGATTATTTAATAGTAGGCTGAATCCTCTGTTAAATACTAGTTTTTGTTGATCATCGATTGAACACAGAAAACGAATGAATGAAGAAATGAATCATAATTGATCACAGAATGGATCAGTGATGATCTGTTATGAGAAGATTGACGGTGGTCGTTGGTGAATGCGCATGTAGCTTAACACAGGAAACGGACCCAAAACGTTATAAGATCGAGTTAGTTGATAAATTGCGAGAAAACCCGAAGAAGCTCAGAACCGTCCGATCGACAAATTCATTAGATCTATGGTCATTGCATGCAAATAAGCGTCGAGGTTTAATCCAGAAATGAACACGATATTTTATTAAACTGAGTTAACAACCTAGTCAATCGTGACCGTCTGATTAAAGGATGTAGATCCGACGATAATCGCGTCGAAAAATGAACGAGTTTTAATATCAAATTCAGACGCGATAATGTATGAATTGTGGTTTAATCTATTGAAGTTTAGATCAATTGAATTTGTTCATTGTGAAGGGCGCGATCCGATAGTGATCGCGTGGTAAATGTGCGTGCGAGTTAATTCAAGGTTCGGACCCTAGAAGTTTATAGAACGACAATGTTATTTCCTTTCAATTTCGCGTGATAATTGAAGTTTTTGCGTATTTCGGGTAAATAAAGGAATTATTCTATTATAGCAGAATAACGATATTAAAAATTTAAACGGGAATTTAAATTGTTTTGAGTTTCGATAACGAGGAGTGGGTCCGATAGTTTAACTAAATAGGAGTTTAATTAAGTAAAAGTTCGGATTAGCGTAAAAGCGCAGTTTCACCCCATCAAAGTACATGAAGGAGTCTTGGACCAAGACAAAGACATGGTAACTCATATTGCCTTGGAAGATTCTAACACTCATCTAGACCCTTTAGAGGGTGAAAATGAAGAACAAGCAAAGATATATCATGAAGAAATCAAAATTGTAGCAGCAAGGAGAAGAGCTTGGCATTAATGAAATGTATTATGTCACCGTCGCCATGTCATGACTTCTCAAAGTGTCATTACAAAGTCACATGTGTAAATGCATTTTTCCACATCACTTGTGCAATGTAATTATGTGATCTCCAAAAATAAGAAAATGTAAAATATGTGGAAGCCTAAGGGTCCCATATGGAACGTGAAAAGTCACTATAAAGTTCTAAAATCATGTAGAAGCTTAAAGGTCACATAGGAATTTGAAAAGAAATAGTAGGAGCTCAAGAGTCATGAGGGAGGTCAAGAGTCACATGGGAGGTGGAGAGTCACCTCATTTGTTATAAATACACCCTCATAGATCAAGCAAAGGGGCTTGGTACTTTTCACCTTAACTTCTATAGATTGGCATAGGAGAGAAAAGATTATTTCTTTGGAGGAGTAATAAGTGACTTAATGTTCCACTGTTAGGCTAGTGTGCCAACATTATAATTGTGTATCTTGGGATTTTCAATTAATATATGAAGCTCTCAAAGCCGACGCACCTTCATGCATATGTCGTGAATGATTGTGAGACCATTCTTTCATTGTTTGCGGTGTATGTTTATGTTAACACATACTAATGAAAATGAATTATTTGTTGGATTTGGTATGCATCTTGTTGAATGTGTGTTGTTACTTTCTTTTATAATTGTTGCTATCTTGTGAACTACTTTTTAGGATAATTAACAATTCTTTCACGGTATTGTGTGTCTCTTTTAGGATAGTACTATTACTTTTATTCTAGAGGTGCACTATCTCTCCTCTCTTTTGTGAAAGTACCTCATATACATTTCAATTGCATGCCTCACAGTGTCAACTTACTTTCTTGTTTCAAAGATTGTTTGTATAATCTCCTGTTGATAATTGTAGCCAAGGCAATTCCTAAGAATAATGGCAATCGACCTTGTTTCCTGGTTGGGGCTCTGCCGTAGTGAAAACACAACCCTCCCATTTTATTCTATCATAATAGACATGGGGAATCTTTTTTGCATTGTATGTAGGCTTTGAGTGTAATTGTTTCATTTCAAGTCTAATTTTCTTTCTATTTACACTTGTTTTATTTTTATAGTTTTCCTAAGTTTGATTATGTTTGTTTATTAATAAACTATGTAAATAAGTTTTTGTTTTAAACATCTTAATTAATTAGATTAATGAATAAAATATCCCCCAAGACCAAGATGTGTGCATAATCTTTAATCCTTAATCATTAAACAATGTGTCTCTTTTCAATAAACATATATTATAAAGTGGCTAGGCCATAAAACATATAATAATCAATTGTCGGAGTAAAGGACCCACATTCCACATCATTGTTTCAGCTCCCACATGTCAGAGGTAATGCATATCAGAGATTTCCTTTCGAGACACATCTCCAAAACTCTAATATGGTTCTCCATCGATACTCCGATATCCATGCCGCTCCAACCTCCCATAATCGTATCCCTCCGATCTTCAATATTTCAACATGGCATTCCTCTAATTCTCTGATAAACACCTCCTATCCATATTGAAACTTCCATATCCAAACTTCCTATCGACTGTCATACTTTTCAACTCCCGATATCAAATCTTCGATACTAGTCCTCTGATATTTTCCAGGCTTCAATATGTCAGACCCGATATGGTATTAACTATGGTGTATAAAGATATCGCATCTGCTCCATATTGGAGCCGCCCAATATCATAACTATTTCATTTTGTCTCATTTTAAAAGTTTCGATGAGCTTATCTTTGATACCACTTAGCTCTTGCCATGTACAAGTAAAAGCCACTTAATTAATTTAAAAGGGCACCTTGGCATAAGTATAGTTTAATGCATTTTTATAGTTTAATCTATGTTTTCGCTATTTTAATAATAAAGCTCTGATCTCCTTTGTGATTTGTGTAACAAGACATAATTTCATGCTCGGTCCATGCTTCTAAAGGCCCCCTACCATGTGGAAAATATTGTTCAAAATTAACTCGAATGTTGTAACAAACTCCATAATAGGCCATGACCAATAACAACTAATGGATCCTTCGGTTAGCAACAAAGTCAATTGGTTCGACTGGTGTAATGATTTCCCAAATTTGGCCTGTATTCAACTAAAACAATATGTTTTCAGCCTGTTGAAGAAAACCTTCAGATTTGGTTGTTGAGAGATATAAGGGGGGTTGTTAGCTCTGTAAATATTGTATAAATACCCCTGAATTTGATGCAAAGAGGAGGAGGTCGCGATCCACCTCAGGGGGTCTCTGCTATGATTTAATTTGTGCTTATACACTATTGTTTAGCACAAATAAAGTTATTATAGAGATTGAAAGATGGTTTCTAGGTCTGTTCTAATTGCTTTGCACTATTGCAGGCAATTTTACTATGGGTTTGAGCTGCTCCAAGACTACGCATTTGTAATGTAATTTTGGCACCATTTAATGAATTTTCATTCTTGTGTACTATTATCGGAATGTTAATTTTTTATATTTTTGTCAAAGTTTTATAATTGGTTTTGATCTACATTCTAAGTAGTATGTTTCTTTGATCTCTAACACTATTGTTGAGTCATATTGTGATATGATGTTGAAGTCTTGTAGGAGCTATATCCAAGAGGGAGAATGAGATCAAAATCATACTTAATTCATTTAATTATACTTGTGGTGAATGATAACTATTTATTATTCATTTATAGGTGTATTTTGCTTTTGTGTATTAATTGAAATGAACTATTTCTTTTGATTAATGTAAATTTTATAATGCATTTTGTTTTAAAATGAATTTAGGCTTGTAGATGGAATTACCTTAATAGCTATTTATTAAATTAGATTCATTTACATAGTTGTTTTAACCTTTTATGAGTTTACAAACTATTTTGGAATTCATAATCGAATATTAATTCTGAATTCATTCATAAACCAATATTTCCCCCTGTTTTAGTTATCTTGCTCTCAGATTAGGAGAGGGCTATCCCATTCTAGTTCGAGATATGTTTTTTTAGATTAGTTCTGCATTTACATCTTAGTTTGCATCAAGTCCTCTCTTAAAGAGGCAAATAAATCATTTAATTGTGGTTTGATCAACCTTTTTAAATCGATCAAACCTTTGTGTCGATTTACTTCTTTAACTTACATCTTTAAAGATTGATATAAAGGAAATGTAACATACTATGATGTGGATAGATTAAATCTTAGTTTAGGTTAGATTAGTATTAGATTAGTTTTAGGTTAGTCTTAGATGATAGGGTAACTAGACCCATAACCAATCAGAACCACCATCTTCAATGGAAATGAAATTGCTTTAAGTTCTCGAACAGATGGTCTCCCCTAATGTTGACAGAGGACATTTTTGTTGATCAACAGAATCCTACTCTAAATGGTGTGAGGTCTAGTTGGGACTTCATAATGGGGAGACCCAACAAGTGGTGCTAGAAGGAGGGCCAGATGACAGGTTATGCCCATTGATTTTGTTTTCGAATCTCTCATCTTGAATGGATCATTCCTAAACTATAATCTGAGGACGTTTTTCTAATAGAAAAAATATTACACTCCCCATGGAACTTATTTACAACTTGTCTCAATTAAAGTTTGATGACAAGGGTGGAATATCTGTAGCTGAGCATACATCTCAATTTCTTAAGTTTTGTGATTTTCATGAAGTGATTTATGAAGATGTTGCTTGTAAATTATTCACCCTCACACTTGAAGGTTGAGTTAAGTTGTGGTGTCATACCTTACCAATCACTTCCATTCATTCATTTGAAAAACTCATCAAGGAGCTTCATTAAGCCTTTGATAAGCATGATTACTAAGATGTTCATAAAAGGATTAATCAACTTACACTGAAACTTGATGAATCAATAGAGGATTTTGCTAATAGATTTATTCACCTATGTTATGTGTTTCCAGAAGAATATGTGGATTGAGATTTCTTCAAAGAAAAGTTTCATTGTTTGGTTCAGATCTCTTTGAAACATGGAGAATTTGAATCTTTGTTTGATTTTGCTCTCCCAAATTTTATTAATCATGAGACACTTCCAATCTTAGAGGAGGAACCTACTTCCCCGTTTGTCTCTTGTCCTCCTCCCTTTTCATTTCCAAACAAGGTAGTCTCTAGTGTTATTGTTGAAGTTGGGAAATTCGAAAATCAAATTGATGATCCATTTATCTCGCCTACATTTTATCTTCATGGTCAACATTGTATATGGAAAAACTTGGAATGTCTTAATTAGTACAAGCAACCTAAGGTGAAGATTATTCCCTTGATTCCCCTAGATCAAATACATGTACATAACTAAAATATTGAATCTAACATCATTAAAAGTGTTGTTTTTTCAAGGGACACCTGTCATCCTCTATCATCTACATGTCATGACCCTTTGTACCTTGATCTACTTGATCAATTTTCTCCACCAGCTAGTTCTTCAAATACTTTTGATTTTCATTTTGCTAGTCCAAAAGGTGATCAATTACAAGGTGGTCACATTTCATAGGTAGAGGAGTAGAAAGTGAAGATACTTTTGATCTCTATTCCCTATTTCAAAGCCCCCTATGTCAAGATGATGTTCCTTCATTCTTGGCTGATTTAGAATCTTGCGATATTGGAAATCGGTTAAACGAAATCAAGATGTTTAATCAATCTCAAGCCTTGGGAAACCATCATTATGATGACCACAACTACATTGATGTACATGGTGATCATTTCCTGGGCACATCGGCTAATATTTTTATTTCTCAAGAAGATACTCTTGTAGGAACTTATTCTTCAACGTGCCATCCCTTATGTCCTATTGCTTGCAATGAATTAATCATGATGAAGATATGATCTACTCTTCAAGTTCATAATATAATGAAAATGATCTTGAATTGACACAAGATGGTAAGGTTGCGCATGGTGAAGAAGAAAACAATGAAATTGAGCATCCATTCTATTCTTTACAACCTATAGTCTTGCGTAAGGATAATTCTCTAGCTCGGGTTACTCATGAAACTTCTTCGATTTACACATCCTCATATATGCAATCAAAAGAATCTTATGACTTGAGTAATATGTTTGTTGAAGTTGTACAATCTGATCAAACTAGTGATGTAGATGGTTTCCATATCAATAATAGTGAACTTGTTGCCTTAACTGATAATAGTTGTCCACGTGCAATTTTCGACATGACTTAGGTCTCAAAATGTAACTATTAAACATTTGAAAGTTTTGGAATTTTTTAGGGAGTCGAGGCACTTCAAATTTCATTGATGATTATGTCAGGTTCTCACGATCCTGATGAGATTCCAAAACCATGTCAAATCTGGATTTGCTCGCATAATTTTTTTCTCCACATTGTTTCATCAGGTGTAAAATCCTTGAAATATTTTCATCGTTTCCAAGTTAATTTTCCAAAATTTCAACATCTGGTCTTGATCAGATAGAGAGTCTTACTATTGTTGACTCATCATCATGAAAATCTCTCATGTCAAATCCAAGATTGGAATGTGTTGTATCTTTAAGATGATAATGGTCAGCTATCATGCCAGAGCATCTAAGATAATTGTTTTGGGGGTTTTGTTTTAATTTGGAGGACCAATGTATGAAACAGATGTAACACTATAATGCCTAACCTTGTGAATAATATTAATATCAAAGCAGAGGGCTGCTATAAAATTTCACACAGTGATATAGCTTGTATGGTGGCAAGCAGAAACAGAGAAATAATATGATTATCACAGTTTTCAAATTGAAAATTAAATAATCATAAGTATGAAAACCTTTAAACTATGTTCAGAAGGTTTAACAGAATATGCTTAAGCTTACAAAAGATGCTAACTATTTATTGATTCAGAGGGAATTAATTAAACAAACAGTCCATTAATTCATTCTCTTTATAGATTATCACTTTAGAAGCTTATAGGAATAGATTGAAACCCAATTATTCCTACCTAGTTATCTCTGTAAGGCATAAGAATATGAAGAAAAACATAATGAGTAACACTGGAAAAACTTACAGGAAACACAAACTATGTAAAATAGAATTTAGAGTCCTTTGTTTTGTATTGATGATCCAGAAAAGTTAAGTACATCAAATGTTTAGAAATGCTTCTTCAAGGGTGCAACTCTTAATAACTTGTGAAGAGAGTTATTTATACAATAGTAGAACTAAGAAAACATCCTAAACTGTTTAAAAAAAAAAAGATTATTATAAAATCAAAATAAACACTACTAGTTGACCTGACACTATTTTGATGCTGCGCTATTGGTGACTATCATTGAAAAAACTGAAAATTGTTGAAGTTGGCTGATTGTTCCTCCAAAAGCTGAATGTTGTTTGATTTTCACGTTGGATATCATATTTACTGATGACCTTTCATCTGATACACTTTGACTTGTATTTCTTTATCTGTCTCCTCTGTTTAGTCTTTTACCATGAACACTCTGTCACCTGCTTTTACTTTTACCAGTCATAGTAAATCACATCATCTGGTATCTTTTACTCTTATCCTGCATTTATGTCTTTAGTAAAAGTGAATTTCACTAAAGACCTATTTGACTTCATGTGAAAATGTGATATGATGTTGCTGATTTATCTCTATTTTAACAGTTACTGCCTTTGTGTAAATGATTTCTTCTGCTCTGTGTATAATTGTCTTTTCCTTCTGAATAAAGCCTTTTGAGTAGATTTCTTTGCGAATCTTGGAGTAAACAGGTTTTGGAACTAGTATCAAAACTATTTATCCAAGCTTCTGGCCTTCTAATCACTTGCAAAATAAAACAATTTATTAATAAAAACATAGGTTGGCAGGGAGGTGATAATGGTTTCAGGGAACGGGAAAGTCTGTGGACGGAGTCCGGAGCATGTTTGGGAGGTAAACATCGGTGAAATTGGGTTGCAAATGCTCAGGGCAGCGCAGGAAGGCTTAGGCGGCTTTCAGTGAAAAAACGAGCAAAAAGAGTGAAAACGAGGGTCTTTGGCGTTTTAACGGGTAACGGCTAGAATTGGCACGGAATTTCATAATGAATAGTGGATGGTTTCGGCCCACGCAGGGAGGCGGTATTAAGGTCCATCACACCGCTTTTGGCAGTTGTGCGGTTTTTCCATGAGAGCACGCGAGTTCATGTAAAGCTGCCACGTAATTGAAAGGGGCCCAAGCAAAACCACGAATCTCGCATGTTCTCGGGTGGGTAAAGCTCGGAAAAGAAATCAACGTGATATGGATGCGCGTCATCAGATCTAGGGGTGCAAGATCTAACGACTATCGCACGATGGAAATGCACGGAGGGAAATCGAGCAGAGATTAGTGGGGCCCGGGGGATAATTACAATGGATTTGTAATTAATTAATAAATAAAGCGGGTTAAAAATATAATGAATGGGTTTATGGAGTGGGCCCAAGGTTAAATGCGGCGGGGTTTGTTAAGTAATGCGGGGGGGACACAAAACTTAGAATATAGGGGTTTTATGGGTTTTTTAGGCATATGGAGGAGTTAATTAAGTAATGCGAGGGATGATTTTCAAAGGGAAATATCTAGGGAAAAGGGTTAAAATTAAGGAAAAAAGGTGAAAATGAGGGGAAAGGGTATTTTTTCAAGGTGAAAGGGTTTCACACTAGGGAAAATGGGTTTTTGGGTAGGGGAATGAGTTTGGAGGGTAATTTTCTAGGAAAATGTGTGAAACCAAAGGGCAAGGGTGAAAATGAAGGGTAAAGGGTATTTTCACAAGAAATGATGGGATAATGGGAAATTAGTAAGTATGTAGTTGGGGGGGGTGAAATGAAATGAGGGGAAGTTAACCAAATCAGCTAGTTAACATCTTTTCACTTTCATAACTGCTCCTGCACACTGAAACATTGGATCAAGCATGATAAATGTGCTTATGCTTTTACAACCTTGTATTTCTACAACCTTTCTTCTACCTACCCTTTATTTATCCTAACATTTTTTACTTAATTTTCAGAGTGCATTTAAGCTAGCAACCCAATATTTCTTTTCATGAATAATCTACCTCCATACCTTATTCTCTCCATTAGCTCAGATTAAACTGTTGAGCCAATTTTATTTTCTACCTATGGAAATCAATTTAAAACAAATCCAATTATGATTAAACTGTATAATTGGATTAAATAAACTACTGTGGCATCTAAACAAATTGCACACAACTATTATTTTCAAAAGTGAATTAGAGTAAAAGTAGTGGCATTTAGATTTGCAACGCTTTCAAAGTTTACTGCTTTTTGCTTTTCTCTCTAACCTAACATTTTATTTTTTCCTTCATTTTTTAGGGCATCTATTCTAACATTTTCTTTGATATGGACATATTTATCAAAATATTTCCTAACATTTTTATTCAGTATTCTTTTTGTCCATATCCTAGCTTAACATTTTTTTGAAAAATATTTTCATTTTTTGGACTAATTTATTTTAACTTACCAAAACCAAAAAATGCTACAACATCGGCTCCATCTGGGGACTTATTTCTCCTGTAGAATGCAGAGAACCTGCAGATCCATGTGCCTTCTCCTCAGGCTATGGAGTCTTTTGTTGTAAAAAATCACACTGACAGCTTGAAAAGTAAAAGAAACCAGAGTTTTTACAATGGTAGTAATGAAATCTACTTCAACTTCTCAGTACTGAATGTAATGTTTGAGAAACCTTCCATTTATAGGATAAGTGGAATATAGCCCCTCAAGATTTTGTAGCACAAAAGTGTTGTTTCCCTTCACTTCAGCAATTGCTAAAGGTCCAAACCACAGGTTGTCAAACTTGCCATGTTTTCCCTTTTCTTCTCTCCTGGAATCCCATCTTAGAACTAGATCACCTTCCTTGAAGTCCCTTTCCCTGGCTCTTCTGTCAAACAGGCTCTTCATCTTATTCTAATACTTTTTCAATTTGTATTGAACTTCATCTTTGTTTTCATTTAGTTCAATAATCTGATTTATTCTCCTTGAAAAATCATCAGGTTCATCTGTTGAATCCTGCAGGAATTTTAAAATAGGGAAGGCCAAATTGGTAGGGAAGATTGCATCTTTCCCATAAACTAACTGGAAAGGAGATTTTCCAGTAGATCTCTTTGGAGTAATTCTGTTTGCCCATACTGCATAAATTAAATGAGAGTCCCAGCTCTTTTTATGATCTGCTAGAGTCTTTTTTATTACCTTTACCAGACTTTTATTTGAGGATTCTGCAAGGCCATTACCTTGTGGGTAATATGGAGTTGAATGATGTAACAAAATCTGATATTTCTGGCAAAACTCAATCATTTTAACACTAGAAAAAGTTGCTGCATTATCAGTGACAATTTGAGTTGGGCAACCAAATCTAGATAAGATGTTCTCTTCAATGAATTTTGTTGACACCTAATCATCAGGATTGGGTGAATAAATATAATCAATGTAAATAAATAATAAGAGATATGAACAGTCATCGGGAGATGAAGTGAATAGTCTCCCTCATGTATATAATAAGGACTAGCTTGAAGGAATAACATGAATTGTTTTGTTTTGAGGAGTTACTGCCTGGTCTGACATGGTATCAGAGCCAGCTCCCGAAATTAGTTGTAACTCCCTTATGCCATTTTCTTGCAGTCTGTTCCCCTGTGAAGTTTGTCTACTGCGTTCTCTGTCTGCCATAATCATCGTCTGCCATCTTCTGCGCATAATCATCGTGGCTTCTAGAATTGAATGTGAGTTTTTCTTGCTGCCTAAATTCAGAGACCATTCTGCCCTTTGGTTTTTTAGTTACCCATGCCTCAATATTGATCCACAACTATTCTGCATTGAATGATATTGTGGTGAACCTGACGTGAACAAATCCTGCAATTTTTAATAACTATGAACTGGTATGTTGCGTATGGCAAGACTGTTGAACACTGTTCCTGGAGGTCGATACGTATTCTGCGTTGAATGATATTGTGGTGAAACCAGCGGGAGCATAAGAGAGAGGGACGGCTTTGGTGTATTTGCAAATCCATTGCAATGGCCTCAACTTCGAAAGAAACGACGATATGCTGCCAGTCAGGCGCATCCTCCATGGATTTGGTCACTAAGGCCTGAGCGTTTTTGAAACCTTATGTGCGGTCTCTCAGTCATTGAAGAAAACATAAGGTAACAACCTCTGAGCATTGCACCAGACCCAGAAAGAAGAAGAAGCCGTCAGCTTGAATAGCCAATGCTTAATCCAGCACCTGCTACAGAGAAGAAGGCGCTCCTCCATAGCTATGCTATGGCAGTAGCCGGGTAAGCAACCTTCTGGTTGGAGAAGATTACAGTCCTGTCTATTATATGGCCTCGGCCCATTTTGGACTCTCTGTTTATCTTTAAAGGCATGCTATCGCCGTTTGTTTTGAAGGTTCTCTTTGTTAAATAAGAGCGTTCCTTGTTTTCTTAAGGGTTTCACTTACGTGGGTGGAGGGCTTAGTACCCACTAAGACCTCTGAGCTTCCTGATAAACCGCTCTATTTAAAATTCCACTTTTTTGTGCTTAGAAGTGTAAGGGGTTATAGCCTCACTGCCTTCGAGCTCAGAGTCCAGTGGCAGCCAAGTCTGCTTCAGGGATTCTGGTCACCAGTTTGGGATTCGTATCTGGACTGACGGGAACGAACTATCTGGTGCCTCCACGCAGGAACGAGGAATGAGGTTGTGATATGGTTGAATGTTTTTAAGAAAAAAATTTGTATGTGCGTTTCAGACTCACTGACTGATTTCTTGAACGCTGCCCATATATATTGAAGTCTGTTGTATTTACGCTGCCTTAATACACAGTCTTGGTGTTGTACATTTGCTGTCCAGTTGAATTTGTTGTCCAGTCATATCAAAATTATATTTTTTTCCCATTAAGAGTAAAATTTTGCAGCAGAAGTTTTTGTTACAGTATGCATTCAATCATATCCATTGTGGGAATAGTTCTCACTGGCAAAGAGAACTATCCTGAGTGGTCCTGGATGATAAAACACACCCTCATTTTCAATGAGTTGTGGAAAGGAGTGTGCATTGGAGACGGAGACAAACAGCCAGAACAACCTACATTAGACAAAGAGCTCGCCATTTGGGAAAACAAGAACAACAAAGCCTATGCATTAATTGCAGCATCTGTAAGTGAAGAGGTGAGTCGCCATATTACGCCATTTTCAACTGCTTTCGAAGCCTTACAAAAGCTGAAAGAACTCTATGACTCACATTTTGCACTTGAAGTTGTTCAACTCATGATTAAACTCTTCACTCTTGAATTGCAAAATAATGATCCTCTTGCTCTTACATCTGAAGTAAAGTCTATAATGCATGATATCCAAGCCACTAAAATTGATTTGGATATTCCTCTTTTCGCTTTTCTCAAGGCACTTTATCCTACTTACTCCAATTATCTTGAGTCATTGCAAGAAAATGGAAATCTTAAAGACATTACCTTTGACTCTATTGTGAAAAAATTTGCTGAAAGAGAGAAAGCTTTTGGAAAGAAGATGGCCCCTGAATCTTCTGAAGAGGCTGTGTGCCTTGCTCATAAAGAAAAGCATCATAAAGAAAAGCATCCTGCTCAAGTTTCTTCCAAAGGAAGAGGTGGTCAAAGAGGAAGAGGAAGATATTTTAGAGGTAGGGGGGCAAACACTCTCAAGGAGAAAAGGCAGATTTGCACTACATACGCTGCAAAAGAAATGGATCACATGATGCCTCTACATGCAAGTTACCATGGGATAAAATTGAGTAGCAAAGAAACCAACAGAAAGGTAAAACTGATGATACAGACAAGGGAAAAGCACCTGAATCCGCTCACTATGTTGTGGCACAATGTAATATTGGAGTAAATGAAGATTTATTTAATGCTTCACTTGCTTCTTGGAAAAATGATTGGTTGCTTGATTCAGGAGCAACCTGCCACATGACTCATAGAAAATATTTTTTTGAAGAATTTATTGACAATGTTCATTGTTTATGGAGCAGTATACTTTGCAGACCAATCAAAAATCAAGCCATCAGGGCTTGGCATAAATAGGCTTAAACTGCCTGGTCTTCCAGACTTTCTTCTGCATCATATTCTATATCTCCCACAGCTCAAGAGAAACTTGGTGTCCTTGGTCCACATCTGCCAACAAGGTCACTCCATTCATATGTTTGATGGCAAGCTTGAGGTGAGAAAAGCATCTGACCACTCACTTGTCATGAGGGGAATAGAAGAAGAAAGGCTTCTCAAGCTGCAAGGTACCTCTGCTCGTGCACAACATTTCTCATACAATTCTCATTATGAAGAAGGTACACTTCCTTCAAGTTTATTATGGCATGCTAGATTTGGACATTTGAATTATGACAACCTTCGCTTGTTGAAGAAAAATGGTGTTGCTGGTTTGCCTACAATTCCTACGAAATTTAAGCAATGTGATGCTTGCATTCTAGGAAAGCATAGCAAACGGTCTTTTCATGATTCACATTCAAGAGCACATAGAAAACTTGAACTCATTCATTCAGATTTATGTGGTCCAATGCCTGTTCCTTCTACAAATGGAAATAAATATATGATGACATTTATTGATGACTACACCAGAATGTGTTGGGTTTATTTATTGAAGAACAAATCTGATGCTTTTCAAACATTCAAGAACTTTCATAAATGGATTGAAAATGATGAACAATCTCATATTGGGTCTATTCACACTGATAATGGAAAAGAATACACATCAAATGAATTTGAAAACTATCTTCGCCAACATGGGATCAAACATCAAACAAATGTGCCTTATAATCCCCAACAGAATGGTGTAGCTGAAAGAATGAATAGGACAATCTTAAATATGGTACGATCCATGCTCTTCTTCAAAAATGTAAAGATAGTGTTTTGGGTTGATGCTGTTCTATGTGCTACATATTTAAAGAATAGATGTCCATCTAATGCTATTAGAAACAAGACTCCATATGAAATGTGGTATGGACATGTTCCTTCGGTAAAGCATCTCAGGGTCTTTGGTTCCACCTATTATGCCTTGATACCAAAGGTACATAGAAACAAACTTGGTGCAAGAAGTCGTAAGTGTATCTTCCTGGGGTATTCAAACACCTCCAAAGCATATCATCTCTATGATGAAGTCAATAAAAAGTTTGTTGTATCTAGAGATGTAATTTTTCTTGAATCATCCAAAACTGACAATGTTGTTGAGTGGCAACTTGATCGCTTGGATAGATTCGCAAATGCAAAATCATTTCAAGAATTTGATAATCAGATTCCACATCTTGAAGGGGGGATTCCTATACTAGATCAACATGTGGAATCTTCTTCTGAAGAAATCTCTCCCCTGCATGAAACTCCAACAACGGATGATGCTTTAAGTGATGTGATTGATAGAATTGGGAGACTCAATCTTGATTCAGTCCCAACTCAATCAACGGAGCAGCCTGGAACACCTGAGAAAGGTCCCCTAAAGTGGTTGACAAAGACACTTGAAAGTGTTCATCCTGATGAGGTTGGAAAAACAGGAACTAGAAATTCAAACCAACAAAATGGAGGTGATGTAGATGACTCTAATTCACCTATTGATATGGATGTTTCTTATGATTGTGAATTGAACTTGTCTACAGATTTTGAACCAACTTCCTTCAAAGAAGCTGCTTCTCATGATGAATGGAAAGAAGCGATGCAAAAGGAGTATGATGCCCTCATAAAGAATGGCACTTGGAAGCCGGTTGATCCTCCATTAGGAACTAAACCAATTGGTTGCAAGTGGGTCTACAAGAACAAGTATAAAGCTGATGGCTCACTTTACAAGCACAAAGCTAGGCTTGTGGAAAAATGTTTTGCACAGAAGGAAGGGGTCGATTATGAGGAGACTTTTTCCCCCACAGCAAAATGGGCTACCATCCAGACACTTTTTGCCCTAGCAGCTCAGAACAGTTGGAAAATCCATCAAATGGATGTAAAAACCGCTTTCTTGAATGGAGATCTAAAAGAGAATGTTTTTATGTCCCAGCTTGAAGGATTTGCTGTGAAAGGACATGAACATAAAGTATGCAAACTTGTGAAGTCCTTGTATGGCCTCAAACAAGCATCGTGATCCTGGTATGAAAAACTAACTAAGCATCTTCTGAAACTCAATTTCAAACATTATGACCTTGATGATGCAACTTTATTTGTCAAGAAAGTTGGCAAAACAGTTGTATATATTGTGGTATATGTAGATGATCTTTTGATGACGGGGAACAATGAAAGCTACATTGCATCCATAAAGAAGGAATTGGGGAAAAGTTTTGAAATGACTGATTTGGGCTATGTTCATTACTATCTTGGTATTGAAGTAACCCAACATCCGAAGTCCATATTTCTTTCTCAAAAGAAAAACATTGGAGATCTGTTGAACAGGTTTGGCATGATAGAATGCAATCCTCTTACTCCTCCAATGGAACAAAACTTAAAGCTCACATCTATTGAAGGAAAAGAATTTGAGGATGCAACAAAGTATAGACAGCTTGTAGGAAGTCTCAACTACCTAACTATTACCAGACCAGACATTTCGTTTGCTGTTGGAATCCTCTCTAGGTTTATGCAAAAGCCTTGTGAGGGACATTGGTCTTCTGCAAAAAGAGTTCTAAGGTACTTGAAGGGAACTCAACACTTTGGAATCAAGTATACACAGGTGGACGACTTCAGCTTGATTGGATACTCTGATTCAGACTTCGATGGAGACAAAGAAACTGGGGTATCTACTTCAGGATATGCTATGAGTCTTGGATCAGGAACTGTCTCCTAGAGATCACGCAAACATTCAGTTCCAGCAGATTCCACAACAGAAGCAGAATACGTGGCAGCAGCTGAAGCAACAAAAGAAATTGTGTAGCTCAGGAAAATTCTTGAAGATTTGCAGGTAAAACAAGTACAATCAACTCCACTCATGATTGACAATACCTCTGCATTAAAGTTGGCCAAGAACCCAAAGTTCCATGATCGAATGAAGCACATCAATACCAAATATCATCTGATTTGACATCATGTTGAGGCCAAAACAATCCATCTCCATCATTGTTCCACTAATGAGCAAATTGCCGACATCTTCACCAAAGCACTTGGAAGAGAAAAGCTTGAACGATTCAGAATGATGCTTGGACTCACCAATATCCCTTCAGATTAAGGGGGGGAATGTTGACACCTAATCATCAAGATTGGGTGAATAAATATAATCAATGTAAATAAATAATAAGAGATATGAATAGTCATCAGGAGATAAAGTGAACAATCTCCCTCATGCATATAATAAAGACCAACCTAAAGGAATAACATGAATTGTTTTGTTTTGAGGAGTTACTGCCTGGTCTGACAAATTTGATTACCACTGAATCAGTAGAATTTCTCACTGGAATTGCTTCCACCCATTTAGTGAAGTAGTCTGTTGCAGTGAGGATCGATCTATGCTGATTACTTGAAGTGGGATGAATCTCTCCAACAAAATCTAATCCCCATTGGAGAAAAGGTTCAGCGACTATTGATGGAACCAGTGGAAGAGTTGCTAATTTTTGCTTACCAGCAAACATTTGACAAGGAACACAACCTCTGACCTTTGATCCTACTTGTAAGAACAACATTGGCCAATAAAATCCTCCCCTTAATATCTTATATGCTGTTGCTCTCCAAGCATAATGTCCTCTACAAAATCCTGTATGAAATTGATTAATGATTCCTTCAGTTTTTGATTATGTTAAACATAATAACAAAATATTTAGTGGGTCTTTCCAGTACAAATTTGCATTTATGATATAATACTCAACTGCTTTCAATTTGAGAGTTTTACACTGGCTTTTGGAGAATGATGATGGACATTTAAAATGGATCAAGAAATTTACAATGTCTTGGTACCAATCTGACAACAGAAATTTGTCATCAATGTATAAAGGGCGGATCTGATCTGAAGGTAAAGGTTCTTGTGGATTATTTTCTTCAGGATGAAGGGAAGGTTCTTGTGGATTCTCCTCTTCTGCAAGGACAGAAGGTTCTTGTGTATTCTTCTTATCTGAAGTTTGAGAAGGTTCTTGTGGATTCTTCCCTTGTATCTCTAAAACAAAATTGATTTCGAGCACTTTACAATTGGATTCAGCTAGAAGCTTAGCTAATCCTTGGCCTTTTACTAGCTTTGTAGTTTTGATAGTTAGATCAAACTCTATTATTTGAGTGATCCATCTACCTCTCTTTCCATCAGTGTCTAGTTGAGTTAAAACGATTTTCACAGCACTGTTAGGAACATAAGCAATAATAGGAGAATGTAGGACATACATCCTAAATGATTTGAGGGCTTGAATAAGGGCATAGGCTTGCTTCTTAATTATTTCATACTTAAGCTCAACATCTCTCATTGTTGAAAATAACAACAAGAAATGCTAAAAATAGCATTGCTATAAATAGCATTTCAGGATATACTCCAACTCTGTTGGAAATAGCAAAAATAGAATTGCTATAAATAGCATTTCCGGATATATTCCAATTTCGATTTGTCCTTGAATAAAAAATGAGAATTAAAATTGGAATTTAGTCTCACTAGTTGTTTGAAAAATAATTAATTAATTCATCTTGAGTTAATTAGTTGGAGAAAATCAAACCTGAAGTCTTTGTGAAGACATGCAATAGTTATCCCTTTGATTGAGGAAGTTATCCCTTAATTAAGGAGATAAGGAGGAGTTGTATTTGAGTTGTAATTAGTTAGCTCAGTTAACTGATTTAAGTCCAGTTAGATTAGTTCCAAACAGTTTGTGGAACTAATTTTGAGTTCAGTCAGTTAACGCATGCATGCATGCAACTAGTGTTCTCTAGATAACTGAATATTCTCTCATAAATACCTTATGCATGTCAGTTTAGAGAAAGACCAAGTTGAGATTAAAGACAGGGACATTGTATTATCAATTGGGGGAATTTTCCTATAAAGGAAACCCATCCACCCAGAAGGAATCAACTCCTTCAGGATTGCGCAGTTAATTCAAAGGTCATTTTTGTGTGTGAGGTGACAATCACACAGGTTTCAGCTGGAGGACCCAAGAGAAACTGCGCAAGGAAATAGGAGGCTTGGAGGACTGGAGGAAGGCATGTGTTGTGTCTATTCAGTCTATGAGCAGCATTGAGGGATTGTATTGAGAGCTGGATAGCTTATGAGCTAAAGCTTTGTGTAATCCAGAGATATTTCCACTTGTATGATAATATAAAGATCAGGGTTTTTAGCTGAGGCTTTCCCCAGAGTATTCTTCTGTGTTCATGTGTGATTGATTTCTCATTCTCTGTTATATGTGTTCTATTTAATCTTGCTCAAAATCGATTAATATTCCTCAAGTTTGTTTGTAGAACTAGATCAAGTATTTTGCTTTAGTATATTGCATTATCTGGTGATCTACAGTGAGAAATTCTACATGGTATCAGAGCTAGCTGATCTATAGAGAAATTTCTACATGGTATCAGAGCAAAGGTGATCAAAGCGGAGAACAATATACAAAGAAGGGAGAAGTTCGAAGGTTGAAGTTCTTGATTGTAGGTACATAATTATTTCTTATCACATCTCAAAGTTCACCAATGGCGTTCAATGGCTTGAGACTCAAGTATGCCCTGGATGACAACTCGAATTACATAGCCTGGAAGGATTGCATGGAATCGGTATTAGAGGAAAATGGTTTGAAGGACTTCATTGATCAAGAAGTCACCAAGCCAGCAACAGTTAATGCCCAAGAATTGGTGAAATGGAAGAAATGTGTGGCAAGAGCAAGGAGGATACTTTTGGAGGGAGTTCGAGACCATATTGTCTTGAGTCTCCATGGGAAGGAGACACTGTTTTCAATGTGGAAGACATTTAAGGATCTATATCAGAACAAAAACGACCAGAGGAAGCTGGCACTGAAGGACAAGCTTCAAAAATCAAGTGTGAAAAGGGCGACACGATCTCTACATATCTAAACAAGCTCACCACCTACAGATATGATCTTGGAAGTGTAGGAATCACAACAGTCAATGATGACATGGTGAGTCTTGCTCTCCTCGGTCTTCCTAAGAGCTGGCATAGCTATTGGGACTTAGTGAATGGAAGAGAGAAACTGCCAGATTGGGAATGACTGTGGTCGGATCTGATGCAGGAGGAGATCAAGAGGAGCACCAGAGATGGTTCTTCATCCAAGGAGGATGAAGAAAATCTAGCCTTAGCCAGTAAGGCAAGGAAAGGGAAGGAGAAGGATTCTCATTCCAAATCCAGTTCTTCCCATGGTGGGAAGAAGATTGACAAATGTAATGTGCGATGCTTTAATTGTCATGAGGTAGGCCATTATGTAACAAATTTTCCATTGAAGAAATCCAAGAAGGGATCCTCAGAAGTATTTGAAGGTGAGGCCCTAGCCTCACAGTTCGAATTGGATTTTACCCTCATCGCATGCATGGTTTCATTGATGATGGGTTGTGGTTGGTTTCTTGACAGTGGAGCCTCATTCCACATGATCGGCGATAAGAGTTTTTACAATACCTTGGAGGAGAAAGACCTCCAAATGGGCATAGAGATGGGTAGTGATGAAAAGAATAGTGTTTTAGGGGTGGGCACAGTTTCTTTTCAGAGGGAGCTTGGAGCTTCTATCACCTTGATTGATGTGAAGTATGTGCCTAGACTAAAGAAGAACTTGGTATCGATCGCGATGATGGAGGACAAAGGCTACGATGTTGTCTTCAGTAAGGGAAAGGTTTTCCTTAGACACATCACCACGAGATAGGTGAAGCAGATCGGTTCACGAGTCAAGAACCTATATGCTCTTGAGATTCAAGATGCATGCAAATCCTTGAGGAGCAAGGCAAATGTTGGAAACTTGGTGGTTGAGAGGGAGAGTACATTACCTCTCAACATGCAGCGCCAGAAGAATTCTCAGACAATTGTGGAGAAGCCACAATTGGTGAAGCAGTTTCAGGAGGTTGTGGAGTAGCCACAACTGTAGAAGCTGAGAGGAGATCGAGTGGAGGCATCCACTCATGCAAAGACCTCCACTAGGGGGAAACTTTGAGCCAAGTGGGCAGAAGGATCACATGCAGCCATAGGTGTGAGGTGGGGCGATGTGAAGTGATAGTCCCAAGAAGGTTGAAATAGGGGCAGGATCCTTGAGGTACCCAGCCTCTTTGATTAGACCTTGCTACAGAAGCCCCAACGAGGAGTAGCAGGATTGGCTAGGTGGGTAGAGATAGATGCGTATGGAGAGGCAAAGGGAGCTTCAGCATCAGAGGGTGTTTCTAGCCCAACAGGAAGGTCAGTTGGGAGATCAATTACTTACTTCTCAGTAACTGAGTTGCAGTGCAGTAGTGGGTAGCACGATGCAACATGATGAGAGGAGGTGCAGTGTGGATGCATGCTGGGAGATAGGACCAGCAGCAGCACAGATGCAGCAATAGGAATCAGTGTGATTGATGTAGTCAGAGATCAAAGTGACAAAGGCTAGAGTAGTCAGATACTGAAGAGCACAAAGGTGCAGAGTTTTCAGTCGATAAAGGCAATAGCAGTTAGAGACTTTGATGACAGAGGCATCATTCTGATTCAAGTTGGATATTTTTTGTTTCTAAGTTGTTGGAGCAACAACACTTGAGAGAAGTGTTGCATGCAGAAAATTCCAAAGGTTCAGGATCGAGTTTGAGTTGAATGCATTTCTTGTTGAGAGGGAGTGTTGAAAATAGCAACAAGAAACGCTAAAAATAGCATTGCTATAAATAGCATTTCAGGATATACTCCAACTCTGTTGGAAATAGCCAAAATAGAATTGCTATAAATAGCATTTCGGGATATATTCCAATTTTGATTTGTCCTTGAATCAAAATTGAGAATTAAAATTCGAATTTAGTCTCACTAGTTGTTTGAAAAATAATTAATTAATTTATCTTGAGTTAATTAGTTGGAGAAAATCAAACATGAAGTCTTTGTGAAGACATGCAATAGTTATCCCTTTGATTGAGGAAGTTATCCCTTAATTAAGGAGATAAGGATGAGTTGTAATTAGTTAGCTCGGTTAACTGAGTTAAGTCAAATTAGATTAGTTCCAAACAGTTTGCGGAACTAATTGTGAGTTCAGTCAGTTGATGCATGCATGCATGCAACTAGTGTTCTCCAGATAACTGAATATTCTCTCATAAATAACTCATGCATGTCAGTTCAGAGAAAGACCAAGTTGAGATTAAAGACAAGGACATTGTACTATCACTTGGAGGAATTTTCCTATAAAGGAAACCCATCGATGCAGAAGGAATCAACTCCTTTAGGATTGCGCAGTTAATTCAGAGGTCAATGTTGTGTGTGAGGTGAGAATCACACAGGATGCAGCTGGAGGACCCAGGAGAAACTGCACAAGGAAATAGGAGGCTTGGAGGACTGGAGGAAGGCATATGTTGTGTCTATTCAGTCTATGAGCAGCATTGAGGGATTGTACTGAGAGCTGGATAGCTTGTGAGCTAAAGCTTTGTGTAATCCGGAGATATTTCCACTTGTATGATAATACAGATATCGGGGTTTTTAACTGAGGCTTTCCCCAGAGTATTCTTCTGTGTTCATGTGTGATTGATTTCTCATTCTCTGTTATATGTGTTCTATTTGATTTTGCTCAAAATCGATTAAGCTTCCGCAAGTTTGTTTATAGAAGTAGATCAAGTATTTTGCTTTAGTATATTGCATTACCTGGTGATCTACAGTGAGAATTTATACACTCATAACCTTACTGAAAAAGGCTATGGGTTGGTCATGGGAATCTTCATTCTTTTGTAGTAGAACAACAGCAAGGGTTGTTTCTGAGGCAAAGGAAAAGATACTGAATGGTTTAGTGTAATCAGGGCTGGCCAAGGTGGGAGCTTCAGAGATAGATTTCTTGATCTGATCAAATGCATGCCTGGAAGAGACAATCCATTTAACTTCATGATCTTTTCGGAGCATGTTAGTTATATCTTTTACAATCTCAACATAATTTGGGATGAATCTCCTTAAAAAATTAATCTTTCCTAGAAAAGCTTGAATCTCCTTCTTGTTTCTAGGTAAGGTCAATGTTTTAATGGTAGACACACGCTTGGGATCAATCACCACTCCTTTTTTTGAAATTATATGGCCCAACAGTTTTCCTTCTTTGATAGAAAACAAAGACTTTTTAGGATTCAATGATATTCCGAATTTTCTACACCTGTCAAAAACCTTCATCAAGTGCTTTAGATGTTTCTGATCAGATTTAGAAAAAACAGTTATGTCATCAAGATAAATGACCACAAATTTATTTACCTGACCCACAAAAGCTACGTCCATAGCTCTCTGAAATGTTGCTCCAGCATTGGATAAGCCAAATGGAATTCTAGCATACATGAATGTACCCCAGGGTGTAGTAAAGGTTGTCTTCTCTCTGTCTGCTAAATCAACATTTACCTGATTATAGCCTGAAAAACCATCAAGCGTAAAAAGTATTTATGCTCTTGAAAGCATTTGAAGTAACTGATCCATTTTGGGCAAAGGATAGTTATCCTTTAATGATGCTTTGTTCAAATTTCTAAAGTCCACACAGAGTCTGATTTCTCCATTCTTCTTTCTAATAGGAACTAAATTTGCAACCCAATTAGAATATCTAAGAGGGAGAATGATCTAGGCATCTAGCATTTTCTTAATTTCCTTTTCTACAGTTGGTAGAAGAGCTGGATTGATCCTCCTAAGTTTCTGTTGATAAGGAACTGCTTCTGGCTTTAAAGGAATCTTATGTTGTATTAATGAAGTATCATAGGTTTTTAGATCAGCATAGGTCCACGCAAAAACATCCTTATGCTTTTGAAGTAACATAAGATATTGAGCTTTGATCTCAGGATCTAGAGATGCACATATTTTGATGTTTTTAATATCATCATTTGTTCCAATATTAATTTCTTCTATGTCATCTTGTGAAGAAATGGACTGAGGATTTCAGAGGACATCATTTTGATCAAACAATTTTTCTAAAGGAATGAGGCATTTGGGAATAAAATTGTTAGACAATTGAATAATGTCATGATCAACAATTTTTTAATTGAAACTTGAAGTATCTTTTTTTTTGATAAGTAAGAGACGAACCTTCTATTAATCAAAGTAAGTTACATAATATACAGAAAGCCCCAGACAGCAGGGCGACAAGGATCCAAAAGGACAAAAGCCTCTAGGCCACAGAAGCGCTAACTACAACCTCACATACATGCACAACAATAATAGAACGAGAGTCCCTGAATAGAGGGCAGCCAACAGCTAGCACAAGAAACCCCGCTGAGGAGGACCAGAAACCAATCCAAAGGTTAGTGTGGAATTGAAATTTGAAGTATCATTTCCATTTGTATTTTCATTTATTTCTGTTCTATCTTCATCAATTTGTAGAATTGAAAATTCATCTATAATCTGCAGAAAAGATTTCAAATGTTCACCATCTTCAAATATCTTCCAGTGTTTTAGATTGTATGGGATGGATGGTCTGTACTTGACTTGTATTTGATAGAGTACATTGGTCTGATCAAGAATTTTAAATAAACTAGCAAAAATAGTGAAGGCATTTGCATGAATATTATGATTTCTTGGAATATAAGTCAAGTTAAAAGCATCAAAGAAGTTTTCGATTGAATCCCAAACTTCATTTCGATAAGACCTAAGTCTAGGATGCTTAGTCTAATAAATATTTCTCACTTGTTTGACAATAAGTTCTGAATTAGTAAAAGCACTTAAGTTTTGAACCTTTAAGGTTTTGGCTAATTGCAGTCCCAACAACAAAGCTTCATATTCAGCCACATTATTTGTAACTTCGAAGTCGAGTTTGCATGATTGGGTGATATTTTCTTTTTTTGGTGGAATTAAAACTACCCCAGCTCCTGATCCATATTTTGTACAGGAACTATCAAAAAATAGTTTCCATACATCAGTTTGATTTGGTACAGGACTTTCAATTACATCTTCTATTTTAACTTGGGTTTCATGTATTTGGTTTGAAGAGAGTTGAAAGCAACCAAAATCCTGATCAATTGCATAAATGGGATGGTTCCTTGGCTGGTCTATTTTGCAAACAGTGTGCACAAATATTACCTCTCTATATAACCTTAGTTTTTCTCCCCCATAAACTAGAATAGTGGCATAAGACGTATCCATCTGAAGAGTTCCCCCTAATTTGGCACAACAAGACCTAGAAAGGAGCATTCCAAATTTGGGAGGAATATATGTGACAAATATATTAAGCACTACACTTTTCACTGGAATTTGGGCAAGGCTGACTACTAAATCCTTAATCAATCCTAAGCAGGGCACCCTTTTAGAATGAAAGGTGTACAAGTCATGATAGGATCTAGCTATGTCAAGTTTCAAATGGTTCATGATAGTTTTTGGCATGAGATTATGTGATGCTCCAGAATCAAGCATACAATTATATAACATGGAATCATTTGTCTTAAGAGTTACATAGAAAGGAGGCACTATTTCATCTATCACATCTGAGCTAAGACCAAAGACAACAGCTAGTTTTTCATCTTGCAGACTAATGATATCACTTTCAGCATCAATCGAGGTATTTTGTATCAATTTGGAGACTTGATTTTTATACCCAGGGTTTTTGGAAAGTTCTGAAAGTGGAATTGGGATTTTAACTATTTCTAACTCTTTTTCAACGTTAAATGTAGTCAAAGCATTTTTATCATTTTGAGCAGTATCAATTGACTGATTTAATGGTCGAATAACAATTGTTTGAGTTTCAACAACTTTGGTACGAGGTTCAATTATTGGAGTCTCCTTAGGAGGTCTTCTAGGGCCAGGTCTAGGCCTAAGATCATATCTCTTGTTCAACTCTGCAATTAAAAATTCAGAGAAGGCATGGTATTTAGAAACCTGTGAGGATTCTTGATCTTCTTGAACCTGATTTTGTTGTGAGAGAGGAATAATAACTGTTTGATTAGAAGAAGTATCCATGGTATTGATATCTTCAGTAATAGTCATGGTATTTTTATCAATTTGTTGGTCATCTATCAGTGAAGGAGTGGGAACCTAGTGATCATTACTAGGTCTCTAAAGAATTTGTAATTGTGGATTCTTTTTATACTGACCTTGATTTTGATTTTGGGGTTTAGTAACTATTTGTTGAACTGTCCTATGTTGAGTCTCAATCTTGGAAATTCTATTAGATAGATTTCTAAGAAGAGAAGTTATTTCATCTATTTTAGAATCTTCTATTTTAGTCTTAAAAGAACTAGAGGAACTGGAGGCCTCTTGAATAGATTTGAGTTTTCTTTGGGCCTTTTCCTCTTTAGCTTTCAAGGAAGTCGAAACAGTCCTATTTGCTTCCACCTCTATAGCATTTGCCTGCATATCTTCAAGAGTTCTCGAAGTTCTCTCTCTTAGCATTACAACAAAATCATCGTCAAAGGCTTTAGAAAACCTAGACTTAGCTGTTGCCACAGGGGGTTTACAATCATGGGGCATCTTATGATAAATTTTATTGAACCTTTTGATAAAATATGATACAGGTTCACCAAAGTTTCTTTTAAGTTCTTCAAACTCAGTCAGAAAGTAAAGAGGATCTTTCTTTACACCCCATTGATTTTTAAATATGTTTGTAAGCTCTTCCCAATTTCTAATGGAATTTACAGGTAACTGCATAAACCAGATTCTTACATTTCCTTCTAGTGATTGTACAAACAATCCCATGTAAACATTTTCTTGTTCGATATTCATGTTGTCTACGAAGTCTAGAAAAGCTTGAAGATGGTCCTCAGCTAAAGGACCAATTTCTCCATTATACCTGGGAGGGTATTTCAAGTACCTGGCTGGGAATGCATCGAGGTTAGAAGGTAAGACTAAAGCTACATATCTAGCCTGTAGAATAGGTTGAAATTCCATAGTAGAAGGTGGTGTATGAGGTGTTTGTGTGGATGAAGAAGAAGAAGATGAAGAAGAAGTAGAAGAAGGTGATTGAGGGGGTGTGTGACTATGTGGAGGTGAAGAAGGAGGGGATCTCCTGAATAACTTTAAAGGAGTCTTAAGAACTAACTTTTGGACTTGTGAATGAATACCCTCTTTTGTTTCAAAGAATGTATTTGAATATACAGAGAGGGTCTCTACGGGTTGTACAGAAGTAGAAGCTTTAGGTCATTCAGAAGTGGAAGGAAATGAATAAGTGGTAGGGGATATGAAATCTGTGGGTTTGTATTCAGGTAAATGAACACCCAAGTCAGACTTAGTTTTAGGTGATCCTGGTGGTAGTGGGGTTCTTGATGCGTTTCAAAAGAATGAATGAGGAAAGCTGAATCTAAATCAACTCCCCTATCTAATAGTTCAAAAACCCTAGGAGGTATTTGTGTCCAATCAGGATCGGATGGAATATTACTAAAAGGATCAAATGATACTAAATCTTCAGACTGCAAGGCTAAAGAGGAAGAAGAAGATGGTTGATGTCTCCTTTTAGAATTGGCTTTTCTCATATTTTTTTTAGGATCTGACAGAGGATTAACTAAGTCAGATTTCAAATGAGATCTGGTGTGCTTAAAAGGTGCCAGTTTGGGCTAGTGGAGTCGCTAGGTGAAGGATTTTAACCTTTCTAGACCTTTAATCACCTTAAAGGAATAGAATGAATATCATTGCCCCAGGAAAACTTAATGAAATTCGAATCCCCGACAACGGCGCCAGATTGATGTTGTATCTCTGAGATGATAATGGTTAGCTATCATGCCAGAGCATCTAAGATAATTGTTTTGGGGGTTTTGTTTTAATTTGGAGGACCAATGTATGAAACAGATGTAACACTGTAATGCCTAACCTTGTGAATAATATTAATATCAAAGCAGAGGGCTACTATAAAATTTCACATAGTGATATAGCTTGTATGGTGACGAGCAGAAATAGACAAATAGTATGATTATCACAGTTTTCAAATTGAAAATTAAATAATCATAAGTATGAAAACCTTTAAACTATGTTCAGAAGGTTTAAGAGAATATGCTTAAGCTTACAAAAGATGTTGATGATTTATTGATTCAGAGGGAATTAATTAAACAAACAGTCCATTAATTCATTCTCTTTATAGATTATCACTTCAGAAGCTTATAGGAATAGATTGAAACCCAATTATTCCTACCTAGTTATCTCTGTAAGACATAAGAATATGAAGAAAAACATAATGAGTAATACTAGAAAAACTTATAGGAAACACAAACTGTGTAAAACAGAATTCAAAATCCTTTGCTTTGTATTAATGATCTAGAAAAGTTAAGTACATCAAATGTTTAGAAATGATTCTTCAAGGGTGAAACCCTTAATAACTCATGAAGAGAGTTATTTATACAATAGTAGAACTAAGAAAATATCCTAAACTGTTTTTACAAAAATAGATTATTATAAAATCAAAATAAACATTGCTAGTTGATCTGGCACTATTTTAATGCTGCGCTGTTGGTGACTATCATTGAAAAAACTGAAAATTGTTGAAGCTGGCTAACTATTCCTCCAAAAGCTGAATGCTGTTTGATTTTCACGTTGGATGTCATATTTACTGATGACCTTTCATTTGATACAGTTTGACTTGTATTACTTTATCTGTCTCCTCTATTTAGTGTTTTCCATGAATGCTTTGTCACCTACTTTTACTTTTACCAGTCACAGTAAATCACATCATTTGGTATCTTTTACTCTTATCCTGCATTTATGTCTTTCGTAAAAGTGAATTTCACTAGAGACCTGTTTGACTTCATGTGAAAATGTGATATGTTGTTGTTGATTTATCTTTGTTTTAACAGTTACTACCTTTGTGTAAATGATTTCTTCTGCTCTGTGTATAATTGTCTTTTCCTTCTGAATAAATCCTTTTGAGTAGATTTCTTTGCGAATCTTGGAGTAAACAAATTTTGGAACTAGTATCAAAACTATTTGTCCAAGCTTCTGGCCTTCTAATCAAATGCAAAATAAAACAATTTATTAATAAAAACACAGGTTGTAAGGGAGGTGATAATGGATTTAGGGAACAGGAAAGTCTGTGGACAGAGTTCGGAGCATGTTCGGGAGGTAAACAACGGTAAAATTGGGTTGCATATGCTTAGGGTGGTGCAGGAAGTCTTAGGTGACTTTCAGTGAAAAACGAGAGAAAAGAGTGAAAACGAGGGTCTTTTGCATTTTAACGGGTAACGGCTAGAATTGGTGCGAAATTTCATAATGAACAATGAATGGTTTCGGCCCACGCGGAGAGGCGGTATTAAGGTTAATCGCACTGCTTTTGGCAGTCGGATGGTTTTTCCATGAGAGCACGCAAGTTCACATAAAGCTACCGCGTAACCGAAAGGGGCCCGTCCAAAACCACGAATCTCACGTGCTCTCGAGCGGGTAAAGCTCGGAAAAGAAATCAACGCGATATGGATGCGTGCCGTCAGATTTAGGGGTGCAAGATCTAACGGTTGTCACGCGGTGGAAATGCACGAAGGGAAATCGGGCAGAGATTAGCAGGGCCTGGGGGATAATTACAATGGCTTTGTAATTAATTAATGAATAAAGTAGGTTAAAAATATAATGAAAGAGTTTATGGAATGGGACCATGGTTAAATGTGGTGGGGTTTGTTAAGTAATGCGGGGGGGACACAAAACTTAGAATATAGGGGTTTTATGGGTTTTTTAGGCGTATGGCAGAGTTAATTAAGTAATGCAAGGGATGATTTTCAAAGGGAAATGTCTAGGGAAAAGGGTTAAAATTAAGGAAAAAGGGTTAAAATGAGGGGAAAGGGTATTTTTTCAAGATGAAAGGGTTTCACACTAGGAAAAGGGGTTTTTGGGTAGGGGAATGAATTTGGAGGGTAATTTGCTATGAAAATGTGTGAAACCAAAGGGCAAGGGTGAAAATGAAGGGAAAAGGGTACTTTCATAAGAAATGATGGGATAATGGGAAATTAGTAAGTATGTAGTGGGGGGGGGGGGGGGGGGGGGGTGAAATGAAATGAGGGGAAGTTAATCAAGTCATCTAGTGAACATCTTTTCACTTTCATAACTTCTCCTACACACTGAAACATTGGATCAAGCATGATAAATGTGCTTATGCTTTAACAACCTTGTATTTCTGCAACCTTTCTTCTACCTACCCTTTACTTATCCTAACATTTTTTACTTATTTTTTAGAGTGCATTTAAGCTAGAAACTCAATATTTATTTTCATGAATAATCTACCTCTATACCTTATTCTCTCCATTGGCTCAAATTAAACTGTTGAGCCAATTTTATTTTCTACCTATGGCAATCAATTTAAAAGAAATCCAATTATGATTAAACTATATAATTGGATGAAATAAACTAGTGTGGCATCTAAACAAACCGCACACAACTATTATTTTCAAAAGTGAATTAGAGTAAAAGTAGTGGCATTTAGATTTGCAAGACTTTCAGAGTTTATTGCTTTTTGCTTTTCTCTCTAACCTAACATTTTATTTTTGCCTTCATTTTTTAGGGCATCTATTCTAACATTTTCTTTGATATGGACATATTTATCAAAACATTTCCTAACATTTTTATTTAGTGTTCTTTTTGTCCATATCCTAGCTTAACATTTTTTTGAAAAATATTTTCATTTTTTGGACTAATTTATTCTAACTTACCAAAACCAAAAAATGCTACAACAGAATGTATACCTTTCATGGATGCATAGAGATATGAAGTCGGCCATTGAATTATCATGACAAAGAATATCATCGGTTGAAAGTTTCATATCTGTCAAATACTTTTGTGAATGATCAATTCTTGTTCTTTCTTGTGAATATTGTGATGCTAATAATTTTCGTTCTAGCACAAGCTATCCTCTAGAGTGTTAGTGAATGCTTGAGTTATTTGGTGAATCAAATTTCTCATCTTGGCAGATTAATTTCCCAAGTTGATAGAAAGGTTGAATATGATTCAACACATGGTGACTCATTGTATCCTGTTTGGTTTCATGTATTTGGTATACTAGTATTCATTTTTTATTCTTTTGATTTTCATGATGCTAGTTTAGATTGTAACCGGATACAAGGTAGTAATTTTTTTTACCCAACATGTAAGGTGGATGATTCTATTATTAAAATCATTTGTGAAAATTCTCAAATTGATCCATCTCTATTTTCATATAATCGAGAGTCTTATGCCCTAACTAGTCCATCTGATCATAACACTGGGTCTAACATATGTCATCCAACTAATCACTTTCCCACTAGTATATTCGATGATAGTTGTTTTACACCAATTGGTCTTGTTGAACCTGTTAGAGTCGGTCTAGTAGCCCTCCACCAGAGATCAAAGCTCTTTGCATTTCATGATTAGGTGTCCCATCAGTGTGATCATGTTGCATTCCGTTAGGCATGCCATAAGTCTGGTGGAGGAGTTTGTGTCTTTTATTCCCCTCCTGTTTGGCACTGCTGGTTCAGGTTTGTTTAAGTAAATAAAATCTTCAAAGGGTCATTCATCTTGTTTTAAATTTCGAGGTCTTAGGTCTAGGGTTGAGTCAATTTTTGTCTTGAGAGGTCATAAAGGCCCAGCAGGCCAGAGGGATGTCCTTCATAAAACATCATTTCAATAATTCTCATTATTGTACAGCTAAATTTTCACCTTGTTTTCAAAACTCTGTTTTTGAAAAACAAAGGTCATTATCTCGTTTTTGTAAAAAATTGTCAAAATTTCAAATTCTCCAAATGTTGAAGCGCAGCCTTGGTCTCCTTTGCCAAAGCATCTCAGAAGCCATCCCTGCAAAAATTTTCAGAAGAAATCATCATTTCAACCAATTTTTTTTTCAAAAAAAGGAGACCAGAAGTCAGAGCCAATTAATTCAAAAAGTGTCAACACTCAAACATTATAAAGTGGGTTTTGGGCAAATAAAAATAAAAAAGGAGCCTATAAAAGCACATCACTCTTCATTAGCAACTCATTTGCCTCTCACAAGCCAAGTGAATCCTTGCAAAGGCGATTTCAAGAGTCATTGAGCAAATTGGGCAGTTTCAGGGGCGCGCTACGCATCAGCTGAGGCGCGCTACGCACCCAGAGCATGCTACGCATCAGCGCGACTTTTCCAGTGCATTTTTACTCAGGCGCTACGCACTAGAGGGGCGCTACACGTTGGGCAAGGTGCGCTACGCGATAGGTTTTTCGCCCAATAAACTGCCATCAAGCTACCAAATCCTCTTTTCTCTCAAGCAAATTTCAGGTAGGCCTCTCCTCCATGGCTAGTTTTGGTTTTGCAAGATGAATGAGAAATTAATATGTTAAAAATGCCATGAAAATGAGAAGTTAAAACCCTACATTGCTGTGGAAAATTTAAAGACTTAGTTGTGCTAGGGTTTCAAAGTATTTTGCTGTCCAAGGTTGCCCATTTTTGATCCCTCTTTTCCCTCATCTTCACCAACATTCTCCTTCAAATTTTCCCATAAAATTTTATAATCTTCCTCTCTAAAATCCCTAAAACCTACTAAATTCCCAAACCCTACTTCACCTTAAAATCCCACAATATTATGATTTCCCATGTTGCCTTCCCTAAATTCCTTATTTATGTTTATTGTCCCTAATTCCCTCATGTTCCTCTTTTCCTAACAATCCCCTTGTATTTATGTTCCCTTGGTGACAGCATTTGAAAAAGTCAAACAACAGTTAATTGGGTGCAAAGTCAGCAATACATTTCAGCCATCTTGCCTTCAAAACCATGTCAGAAACCGAATCAGATTATGAGCAGAGTTATGACAGTGATTCGACGCCGGAGATAGAAGTGCCAAGGAGGCATCATAAGGGTGGTAAAGGTGGTCGGCATGTCAGGGAGGAGCCCACTTCTTTGGCTCAGTTGCAAACTTGTCCACTTGCAATGACATGTTTTCAGTATCAATCATGCTTTGGATATTGTGAGCGGATCTCGCAAATTCAACATCACAGAGAACTAGTCCGCTTGTTTGTCCTACATTTGCACAATGGTCAGGTGAACCTTGCAGGAGTGGACTTCACCCTATCACCCGAAATTGTTGCTCAAGCCACCGGGATACCAAATGTTGGGGAGGAGTGGAACAAGCGCCAGCAACTAGACAGATTTCATTATGAACCATATATCAAACCCGGGTGTATGAGACACCTAACTGCTGTTTTTCCCTTCAGATTCCTAAGGGATGAGTATGCACCCTTGATGAGGCTCATTATGCGCTATTTCACTTGTGAGGGCAGATTTTCACGTTTATATTCGTACCATATCCGTTTGTTGATGCATTTCACCCGGGTACGAATGATGAACATTCCATTTTTCATGTGCCGAAATATAGAGAGGATGGTGCCCTTAGTGCAAAGGAAGAACCCCGCACAGCAACACAAGAGTATATATCATTATGCACTGATCGAGATCATAGTGATGCATCAGTTGGCACAGCAGGGTATTGCTTGGGAGGATTTCATCTCTCGCGACTTCTTCACGGTGCCACAGCCACCCCCTGAGATTGTCCATGATGAGGGAGGGCCTTTACATTAGTTTCACATTCCGGAGCCCGAGCATGTCAGCACTCCAGCATGTGTTACATATCAGAGAGGCCACAGGGCCTTATTTGCATCTGCACGGCGAGTATTATCTCCACACCAGGTGGAAGGGGCCTTGCTTTCGACAGCAGCACAGGTACAGGAGAGAGGCAAGCAGCCCATGATTGATGAGGGACCATCAGGTGATCTGGACATAGACATTATTGACCTTGACATCAGTTCTCCTAGCTCGGAGCTAAAGGAGATCATTCAGCAACAGAAGGCTGAAGATCGCTTGTTGCAACAGAAATTGGAAATGGCCAATTGGACAATCAACTACTTGGAGCAGCATAACAAGCAGCTAGAAGATGAACACACTTTTGATGAGTTTTGGCGAATCCGAGAAGACCGAAACTTGGCCCGCAAGAGACCCGGTGATTTGACACCTATTGAGCAAGGGTCTATGCTCATCCGGGTGAACACTCATTTAGAGAAGTTGCTAGCCAAGGCAAACAGGGACAAAGATATGCTCCGCCACATGAAGAATCATTATTGGGCCCGCATGCATGTGTGCAAAGCGAAAATGAAGGTACTTAAAGGACGATTGGCCAAGGCACTAAAACGGAGGAAAAGGCCCGATCCACTTCAGATTTTGGCTGAAGCCTCCTTGAAGGAGCATGGTGCTCAATGATACACCCCTAGCTCAAAATTCAGAAAATTTGGAGCAATTTTGGTCAATTTTGAATTTATTTTTTTTTGTTGCTAAAAACAGGTTTTTGCCCTCAACGCGTAGCGCGCCACGCGCTACCCTGAATATGGGGAGGTCCATTTCACAAAAACTCTGCATTTTTGGATTTGTCATGACAAATTACACTTGCTCAGCCACTGCCAAGACATTTCATTAAGGTTTGGGCCCCCAAAAGGTCAAAAAACAAGCAAAAAATGACCTTATGCCACTTTTTGGACACACAGGAAGCAGTCTTGGGAGATTGCATTTTTGGAGGGGAAAATGGGCACCAAATTGAGAAATTCCACTTGGGCTGGAGAGTAGACATCCAGACCTTTCCAACAAGCCCACTTGAGCCTCATTTGGATGCCGGGAAGTGCCCCAAAAGTGGGCTCAAAGGCGCACTACGCGTAGAGAAATGGCGCGCTACGCATCAGGGAAATTTGCCAGTTTTTCATCTACAGCTCAGGACAACGCAGCTTTTGACTAGTTTTGACTTTTCATGGGATTTTTCACCCTCTTTGATGTAACTAATGTATTTTCATGATGACATGACACTTTTTTACCTATTCTAGAAGATTCATTCATAAAATAGCAAAAAATTAATGAATGAATTGGTTTCCTAACTTATAGAGGCAAGTTGTTTTGACTGCCTAGATTGTAGTGCTCAGTTTAGAATTGGTTGAAACAGCTCCTAGGATGATGAGCTCGACCCCTAGAGGCAAGGAAATGTGTTAGCTTGCCTATATTATGTACTTTCTTAGTCATTTTCATGGTTGGACTCTTGGGGGATAAGCTTAGACTGTATTACACATTGTATCTCAGCAATTTTGGCAAAGGAAAGACCAGGGTTTTGCAGCACTATTTGGGATTCCTGTGGTTATTTGTGTTGATGGTGTGTTTCTCTCATGTACTTGTAAGTTTGTTATGTGTATCATTTTCCTACTATTCTCTTCTGCAAATTAAACAAATGAAGTGTTAAGGTAGAATTCATAATCTTGTATGCTCTGCCTTTAAGTTTGTTTAATATCTATGTTTTCATCTGTTTAAGGAGAACTCCTGAAATTTTCTCGCTCTCCTTAGCTCCTCACCAGTCATTTCTATCCATTCAATTCCTTTAAATACATCAGGACGATTGCCTACCTTGCCCCAAAAAGACCTCTGCAAAAACTGTGTCACATCCCCGCACCCAAAATTGCCTTTCCCTGTTTTCCAACAAAACCCTAAAAATCTTAAATCAAACTATCTTATCAATTTACTAGCCTAAAATCAGTATTCATATCGGTCATCTCAGCCCCTTTGAAGACCTCTTGCCGAGATAGACCCGGAGAGAGCCCTCTCCTGTCCTCGTAGGGCTAGCTACGAGGCTGAGCTTGGTTTGATGTTGCCTTGAGTTTCGCCTTCCTCAGCCTGAGGCAAATTCGAGCGTTAACAGAACCAATTGATCTTTATGGTTTATCATCTCACTATTTAGATACATGTCAAGTAGTTGATGCACTTTAGTCTTTGTTGATGGTTATGTCAGGTTTTCACGATCTTGACGAGGCTCTTAAATAAGATAAGATCAATTTTCTTTCACAAAATTCTCTTTATAATTTTGTGTTAACTAAAAGTTCATTTTCCCAAGAATTTCAAGGCTCTCAAAAGGATTCTTTTGAATTCCATGATCAAATCTATGATTGGCTGGAAACATCTTACTTAACAAGCTCTATTTCTAATAGTAAGTTTCGATCTTTCATGATGTTTGCTAAGAATGAGAATACAAACAAAGGTACATTCACAAGAAGCTTTCGAGGTTTGTATTATTGTTGTTCTGATAAAAAAGGTAAGGCTGCAAATTGGTTAAAGTTAATTGTTATGGCACATATTCCTGCCTTTAGGAAATACCTTTTATCTATTGTACAAAGTATTCATGGTCATATTTTTATTTTGCACATTGCTTTATATTGTTTCTAATTTCTCGTATCTTTCTACTTGTAAGTTAGGAGCAAATTTAGTGGCTACATTGGAAATTTCACTTCACTTAGTCCTAGCCTTCTATCCGTTAGGTTAGAAGTCGGTCTAGCTGCATTTTTACTTTTCTAGTTGCATCGCATGGCCCTACATTCCCCCTTCCAGATATAATATTTACATTTGTTTTTTTTCCCACTCTCTGTCTTGCTTTTCTTTCATTTTACTCTTACATTTTGTTATGTCCTTTTGTTTTTGTTTTTTTTTCATCTTTTTTTCTTTCGTGTTTTATTCAATATGACCAGGCATTAAAAATTCTCTATTGGGGCTGAAAAGGACAATGTGGAAAGGTTTTGAAAAGGTAATTGTGATGGCGAGCAACTCTTGGCTAATCTATCTTCCTCTTATTTGTTTGGGCCTACACAAATTTTAAAGTGAAAACATGTTTGAATGGAAAAGACAATTCATTCAGATGGAAAGCTATAAATAGAACCACAATGCCCATATCTATTTTAGGATCTTTATTCCTTGACTCAGTATGGTAATTGAATGGTGTTTTTCTTGCCAATCCAATCAAGTAGAGAAGGGAAAGGAGAAAACTAAGAGCGAGAATATTAATTTCAGAGGTATATAACAGTCTCTGAAGGAATAACCTCTCTTGCTTTCAATAAGTCGGGATCCCTCTTCTACCCTGGCCATAAATGTCAATAAAATTCTAATTAACATTATTGAAAATAAAATAAAGGGTGAAAGAAGAGAAAGTATTATTGCATAGAGAGGTGAAGCAAACAACATTGCTGAGGTACTAAACAAGCTCTCTATAAGCAAAGTAATGTGTGTGTTCCTGTAGTGACTCCGTTGAGGTATTGAAAAAACGTATTGGCAACGGAACAACACTAGATACAAAATTAAAATTTTGATCATCTTAAACTCACAAATATACTATCCTTCTCTCAGATCAAAACAATTGAGATACAATAATCCTTGTAAATGTCCTTAGTTGAGAAAGGGGATAGGAAATACCATACTTGTAACCAGGATAAATGGGGAAGCTAAGGTAATTCACATAGTGAATCAATACTTCATGAAGGATTAGACTCTATGTATAAATTTATTCCTAAGTAGGGAAGCTAAAGTTCTTTCGGTGTGCTTCCAAGTGTTTTCGTTGCGACAAAAGACCTCTAAAATTTTGCCTACACTTGAATTTTGGAGCCTCCTTGTGATCTTACGATCTTTCGTTCCAAGTTGATCATAGTCACTTCATGGTCAGTTGATGTCTTGCCAAGTGTTCAAGTCTTCTTCTGAAATTCTAAATGTTGAAGCCACTTGCTCACACATGCTTATATTTTGATTGATTTACAAGCACGTTCCTTCTAGCAAGCCTAGCAGCGAATGTATACCCTTGAAAACAGTGCTTACACAATCCTTGAGAATAATGTTTGTGCAGTCTTTGGAAATAGTGCCTGCGAAGTCCTTACTAACAATGCTTGTGCAGTTTTGGTAATAGGCATTGTGCAACTCTCAAACATTGCATAGTCCCTTATGACAATGCTTTCACAATCCATGTAGGAATTCAGTGCACAATCTTAGTTAACAACTTCTCTCACCCTTAGTTGCAAGTGTACTATAATCTCTGTGAGTTTTCCTAATTGTCCTTTCATAATTGTCGATTTCATTTCCACAACTATTGTTTTTGCTTGTTTTCACTTTCACAAGTGTTACTTTTTCTTTATTTAGCTCTCGCATGTGTTGCTTCCATTTTCTTTAGCATTTGCAAGTGTTGTTTCACTTATTCTGACTGTTGCAAGTGTCACTTTTGATTATCTTCACTCTTGCATGTGTTTCACTTTAGCGCCCACTAGAGGAAACTATAATGCACTTCTTTGCATTAGTTGATTATATATATCATAATAATATGTTCTAGACACTTTCCCACAACTTAGCACACTTTCTAGTTGCAATCGACACTACTATCGTAACTTCTATTCTAAGTGTTGCAAAGCTATGTTTAAATTGTCGCACTTGTAAATAAGTGTCACTTTATTGTCATTTCAAGGTATGAATGTGGATTTTAAGTATGGTGTGTTCTATTGGATTTTTTTCATGGTATACATGTGTGTGATTATGTATTGTAACAATTTTACATATTATTTTCTCCCTTGTTCCATTGATCCAACACTTAGCAAATTTTGGAGTTCATCCCTATCCTCACACCTTGCGCAACTCACGAGCATACTTAATCTTCTAGGCAAGTGATTAGTACTATGCACACTCCTAAGTATCAATTATAAAATCCTTACCTCTTGGACCTGTGCATTCTACTCATCTTAAGGACAACCTCCTTCACTTACACATTTAGTAACCTTATAGTCTAGACTGTCAATTTGGTTGCTCAACCTCGCTGACTGCGCAATTCATGATTCCTTCTGTTTTGGATTACACATTGCGTAGTTTTGGTGGAAAATGGGGCCATCCCTGTGTCACTGACATGCCCAACTACACAATCCTCTAAGCTTCCTCTTCAACTATTACATGTTTTGCAGTTACAGTGCCCTGACTCGCCTCCCTGGCTCTTTCACTTGCTCAAGTACACAATCCCTTCATCTCGTGGAGATCCTACTATGCATTACACATTTCTAGTGGGTAGTAGGTCACCTTTAGGTCATTGAAACCCTCAATTGTGCAATTCTTGGAATCTGCCCCTCAATCACTGTGCATTTCACAATTACAGTGGCTAGTCCTATCCCTCTTGTTGACTGAAACCACTCACTATGTAGTACCTTGTCCTATATTTCCTCCTATTGCACATTACACAATTCTAGTGGATTGTGAGCTTATCCCTCAGCTCATGTGATGCTCAACTATGCAATCTATGCCTCCTCTTCCTTGAGCACTTCGTACTATGCTTCCTCAGTAAGCAAGCTCCTCAACTTATCTCATGGACTTCCCCACTGTGTACAACCTTAATAAGCCTTCCCTAATTTCAGATTGTGTAATCCTAGAGGATATTTTGGTCATCCTCAATTGTACAATTCTTAGATTCTTGCTCTCAAAACCCTTTCCTATTGCCTCATCATAGTCAAATTCTTCCATGAGTAATAAAAGGTAGAATAGGTGGTTTCCATAATGATGTTGGCTTGTCATGAGTGGAATTCATCTACATGTGTTATCATTTCAACATGGCAAGGTGATCCTCAAGGGAGGTCATCAAGGAGAGCCTACAAAAGAGCACTTGCGAAGAAAGAGAAAAATAAAGAACCATCATGAAGGACATGAAGGAATTTTGGACCAAGATAAAGACATGGTAACTCATACTGACTTGGAAGATTTTGACACTCATATAGACCCTTCGGAGGGTGATGTTGAAGAATAAGCAAATATCGAGCATGAACAAATCAAAATCATAGCAATAAGGAGAAGAGCTTGGCATTGATGAAATGAAGTCTTATGTCACCATCACCAAGTCATGACTTCTCAAAAGTGTCATTAAAAAGTCATATGTGTTAATGCATTTTTCCTCATCACTTATGGAATGTAATTATGTGATCTCCAAAAATGAGAAAATTTAAAATGTGTGGAAGACCAAGGGTCCCACATGGAATGTGAAAAGTCACTACAAAATTCTAAAGTCATGTAGAAGCTCAAAGGTCACATAGGAATTCGAAAAGTAATAGTAGGAATTCAAGAGTCATGAGGGAGGTCAAGATTCACATGGGAGGTGGAGAGTCACCTCATTTGTTATAAATATACCCTCATAGATCAAGCAAGGGGACTTGGGACATTTCACCTTGATTTCTCTAGCTTGGCATAGGAGAGAAGATCTTTCTTTGAAGGAACAAGTAGTGACTGAATGTTCCACTATTTGGGCTAGTGTGGCAACATTGTAATTGTGTATCTTGGGAATTTCACTTAATATATGAATCTTTCAAAGTCGACACACTTTCATGCATATGTCATGAATGATTGTGAGACTATTATTTCATTAATTACAATGTATGTTTATGTTAACACATACTAATGAAAATGAATTGTTTCATTGGATTTGGTATGCATCTTGTTGAATGTACGTTGTTACTTGATTTTATAATCATTGTTATCTTGTGAACTACTTTGCAGGTTAATCAACAATTCTTTCATGCTCTTGTGTGTCTCTTTTAGGATAATACTATTATTTTTATTCTAGAGGTGCACTCTCTCTCCTCTCTTACATGAAAGTACCTCATATACATTGCAATTTTATCCCTCAATTTGTCAACTTACTTGCTTGTTTCAAAGTTTGTTTGTATAATCTCTGTTGACACATAATCTTCATGATTGGGAATTTTATGTAAATAAATAAATTGGGAAGGTGAACAGTCATCGGGAGATGAACTGAACAATCACTCCCTATTGTATATAACAATGGGTTACCTATGGAATAAAATACGAATCAGTTTTACTGCCTTTGGAGAGTTACTGCCTGGCCTGACATGGTATCAGAGCCAGTTCTAAAAATAGTTGTAACTCCCTTCATTTTTGCCACTGCCTCTGTCCTGAGCGCTGCTCTGCCTCTGTCCTGAGCACTGCTCTGCCTCTGTCCATTGTCTGACCAGATATAGCGCTGCTCTACCTCTGACATGCCCAGAGATGCGTTGGTGCCTCTATGCAGACCTGTCCGAGCTCATTTCGCTCTCTGCGTTTCTATGAATGTTGCCACCGTTCCATAAGTTTTTCTAAAAAAAAAACGTTGTCTCATATGTGCACTGTCTGTATGTATTTTTCAAAACGCTGTCTCATATGTGCACTGTCTGTATGTATTTTTCAAAACGTTGTCTCATATATTTAAAGCGCTGTCTGTCGTTCTCCAATTCGGTCATTTCCGCCTTCAAGTTCTCAGATTCGAAGGAGCTCAATTCTAATGCATCACTCCATTCTCATTTGACTTTGGCTTGATTTTAAATACATTTAACATCGAGATGCTGTGGTGTGCGGCGAAGCTTGGCGCCCGCTCCTCCTCAATTTCTTTCCATCGCTAGTCCTGAACGAGATTCGGCCTGTCGAAGTTGCCACGACCGCTGCGTGTGTTGAACGGGATTCTGCCTGTCGGAACCATTTTCGCCACGATACGCGGGATTTATTTTTCACATATGCATACTTTTACGAAATACAGTCGTAATCATCATTGATCATTCTGTATGTAGATATTATATAATTTGGTGAATTTCTGTGGAGATTAAAGTTGCGTGGCGATGCAGAATGAGATTTTCCTCCCGTTTCCCATGGTATCACGGTTCAAAGTCAAAGATTAGTGTCTATGTTTTGCCCCAGAAAGTTATAAGGTGAAACCGAGTTTGCATCATTGTAATAAGTATTCAGATAATCTTGTAAGTATTGAAGTTATTATATGAGTGAATGTATGGATGAACAGCTGGTATTATTCTGGATGCTTTTATCTAACATTAGAGGGATTTGAAGAAAATATAGTGCATAAAGTTGTAGCGTAAGGAAGACATTTGAAATCTTTTGAGAATCCCCTTTTGAGTACAACTTCACTGTATATCAGCAGAAAGTTTTTTTATCAGTAGAAGTTTTTTTATCAGCAGAAATTATTTATCAGCAGAAGTTTTTTTTATCAGCAGAAGTATTTTTTACAGAATGCATTCAATCATCTCTATGGTAGGAATAGTTCTCACTGGCAAGGAGAACTATCCTGAATGGTCTCGGATGATAAAACACACCCTCATCTTCAATGAGTTGTGGAAAGGAGTGTGTGTCAGAGAAGGAGACAATGACCCAGTGCAGCCTACATCAGACAAAGAGCTCGTCATTTGGGAAAACAAGAACAACAAAGCCTATGCATTAATCGCAGCATATGTAAATGAAGAAGTAAGTCGCCATATTTCATCATATTCAACTGCCTTTGAAGCTTTACAAAAGGTGAAAGAACTCTATGACTCACATTCTGCACTTGAAGTTGTTCAGCTCATGATTAAACTGTTCACTCTTGAACTGAAAAATAATGATCCTCTTGCTCTTGCATCTGAAGTAAAGTCTATAATGCATGATATTAAATCCACTAAGGTTGAGCTGGATATCCCTCTTATTGCTTTTCTCAAGGCACTCTATCCTACTTACTCCAATTATCTTGAGTCTTTACAAGCAAATGGAAATCTTAAAGATATAACCTTTGACTCTCTTGTGAAAAAGTTTGTTGAAAGAGAGAAAGCCTTTGGAAAGAAGACAGTCCCTGAATCTTCTGAAGAGACTGTTTGCCTTGCTCATAAAGAAAAGCATCCTGCTCAAGATTCTACAAGAGGAAGAGGTGGACGAAGAGGAAGAGGAAGATACTTCAGAGGCAGGGGGGGCAGACATTCTCAAGGAGAAAAGGCAGATCTGCATTGCATTCGATGCAAACGAAATGGATCACATGATGCTTCTACATGCAAGCTACCATGGGACAAAATTGAGCAGAAAAGAAACCAGCAGAAAGGTAAAACTGATGATACAGACAAAGGTAAAGCACTTGAATCCGCTCACCATATTGAGGCACAATGTAACATTGGATTAAATGAAGATTTGTTTAATGCTTCACTTGCTTCTTCGAAAAATGATTGGTTGCTTGATTCAGGAGCAACCTGTCATATGACTCATAGGAAAGATTTTTTTGAAGATTTCACTGACAATGTTGATGGAGCAGTATACTTTGCAGATCAGTCAAAAATTAAGCCATCAGGGCTTGGCACAATCAGGCTTAAACTGCCTGGTCTTCCAGACTTTCTTCTGGATCATGTTCTATATCTCCCACAGCTCAAGAGAAACTTGCTGTCCTTGGTTCACATCCACCAGCAAGGTCACTCCATTCATATGTTTGATGGCAAGCTTGAGGTAAGAAAAGCATTTGACCACTCACTTGTCATGAGGGGAATAGAAGAAGAAAGACTTCTCAAAATGCAAGGAACCTCTGCTCATGCACAACATTTCTCATATATTTCTCATCATGAAGAAGGTACAATTCCATCAAGTTTATTATGGCATGCTAGATTTGGACATTTAAACTATGATAGTCTCTGCTTATTGAAGAAAAATGGTGTTGCTGGTTTGCCTACAATTCCTAGGAAACATAAGCAATGTGATGCTTGCATTCTAGGAAAGCATAGCAAACAGTCTTTTCATGATTCACATTCAAGAGCACATAGGAAGCTTGAACTCATTCATTCAGATTTATGTGGTCCAATTCCTGTTCCTTCTGCAAATGGAAATAAATATATCATGACATTTATTGATGATTACACCAGAATGTGTTGGGTTTATTTATTGAAGAACAAATTTGATTCTTTTCAAACATTCAAGAATTTTCATAAATGGATTGAAAATGATGCACAATCTCATATTGGGTCTATTCGCACTGATAATGGAAAATAATATACATCAAATGAATTTGAAAACTATCTTCGCCAACATGGGATCAAACATCAAACAACTGTGCCTTATAATCCCCAACAGAATGGTGTAGCAGAAAGAATGAATAGAACAATCTTGAAAATGGTACGATCCATGCTTTTCTTCAAAAATGTAAAGATAATGTTTTGGGCTGATGCTGTTCTATGTGCTGCATATATAAAGAATAGATGTCCATCTAATGCTATAAGAAACAAGACTCCTTATGAATTGTGGTATGGACATGTTCCTTCGGTAAAACATCTCAGGATCTTTGGTTCCACCTATTATGCTTTGATACCAAAGGTACATAGAAACAAACTTGGTGCTAGAAGTCATAAGTGTATCTTCCTGGGGTATTCAAACACCTCCAAAGCATACCGCCTCTATGATGAAGTAAATAAAAAGTTTGTTGTATCTAGAGATGTAATTTTTCTTGAATCATCCAAATCTGACAATGTTGTTGAGCGGCAACTTGATCGCTTGGATAGATTCGCAAAAACGAAATCATTTCAAGAATTTGATAATCAGATTCCACATCTTGAAGGGGGGATTCCTATTCTAGATCAACATGTGGAATCTTCTTCTGAAGAACACTCTCCCCCGAATGAAACTCCAACAACGGATGATGCTTTAAGTGATGTAATTGATAGAATTGGGAGACTCCATCTTGATTCAGTCCCAACTCAATCAACAGATCAGCCTGGACCATCTCAGAAAGGCCCCCAAAGTGGCTGACAAAGACACTTGAAAGTGTTCATCCTGATGAAATTGGAAAAACAGGAACCAGAAATTCAAACCGGCAAAATGGAGGTGATGTAGATGACTCTAATTCACTTGTTGATATGGATGTTTCTTATGATTGTGAATTGAACTTGTCCACAGATTTTGAACCAACTTCCTTCAAAGAAGCTGCTTCTCATGATGAATGGAAAGAAGCGATGCAAAAGGAGTATGATGCCCTCATAAAGAACGACACTTGGAAGCTGGTTGACCCTCCATTTGGAACCAAACCAATTGGCTGCAAGTGGGTCTACAAGAACAAGTACAAAGCTGATGGCTCACTTGACAAGCACAAAGCTAGGCTTGTGGCAAAAGGTTTTGCACAGAAGGAAGGGGTCCATTATGAGGAAACTTTTGCCCCCACAGCAAAATGGGTCACCATCTGGAGACTCTTTGCACTAGCAGCTCAGAATGGTAGGAAAGTCCATCAAATGGATGTAAAAACTGCCTTCTTGAATGGAGATCTAAAAGAGAATGTTTTTATGTCCCAGCCTGAAGGATTTGCTGTGAAAGGACATGAACATAAAGTATGCAAACTTGTGAAGTCCTTGTATGTCCTCAAACAAGCACCACGAGCCTGGTATGAAAAACTAACTGAGCATCTTCTGAAACTCAACTTAAATCATTTTGATCTTGATGATGCAACTTTATTTGTCAAGAAAGTTGGCAAAACAGTTGTGTATCTTGTGGTATATGTAGATGATCTTTTAATGACAGGGAACAATGAAAGCTACATTGCATCCATAAAGAAGGAATTGGGGAAAAGTTTTGAAATGACTGATTTGGGCTATGTTCATTACTATCTTGGAATTGAAGTAACCCAACATCCAAAATCCATATTTCTTTCTCAAAAGAAATACATTGGAGATTTGTTAAACAGATTTGGCATGACAGAGTGCAATCCTCTTTCTACTCCAATGGAACAAAACTTAAAGCTCACATCTGTTGAAAGAAAGGAATTTGAGGATGCAACAAAGTATAGACAGCTTGTAGAAAGTCTCATCTACCTCACTACTACCAGACCAGACATTTCATTTACTGTTGGAATCCTCTCCAGGTTCATGCAAAAGCCTTGTGAGGGACATTGGTCTGCTGCAAAAAGAGTTCTAAGGTACTTGAAGGGAACTCAAGACCTTGGAATCAAGTATACACAGGTGGACGACTTCAGCTTGATTGGATACTCTGATTCAGACTTCGATGGAGACAAAGAAACTGGGGTATCTACTTCAAGATATGCTATGAGTCTTGGATCAGGAGCTGTCTCCTGGAGATCACGCAAACAATTAGTTCCAGCAGATTCCACAACAGAAGCAGAATACGTGGCAGCTGCTGAAGCAACGAAAGAAATTGTGTGGCTCAGGAAAATTCTTGAAGATTTGCAGGTAAAACAAGTACAATCAACTCCACTCATGATTGATAACACCTCTGCAATAAAGTTGGCCAAGAACCCAAATTTCCATGATCGAACAAATCATATCAATACTAAATATCATTTGATTCGACATCATGTTGAGGCCAAAACAATCCATCTTCGTCATTGTTCCACAAGTGAGAAAATTGCAGACATCTTCACCAAAGCACTTGGAAGGGAAAAGCTTGAATGATTCAGAATGATGCTTGGACTCACTAACATCCCTTCAGATTAAGGGGGGGAATGTTGACACCTAATCTTCATGACTGGGAATTTTATGTAAATAAATAAATTGGGAAGGTGAACAGTCATCGGGAGATGAACTGAACAATCACTCCCTATTGTATATAACAATGGGTTACCTATGGAATAAAATACGAATCAGTTTTACTGCCTTTGGAGAGTTACTGCCTGGCCTAACAATCTCTTATGTTGATAATTGTAGCCAAGGAAATATCCTTAGAATAATGGCAACCAACCTTATTTCCTGGTTGGGGATCCTACTCCAAATTCCTATGGACTAAATAAGGGAGATTGAAACATCTTCTCCAATATTGGGAAGAATGGTCCACAACAATATTTTATATCCTATCTTACAACAATTAGTATCTTTACACCAAATGATGGTTAATTTGGAGAGATTTGTAAGGACCATTTCTAAACTATATATATTATTTATTTATTTTAAATAAATACCAATAAAATACAACCAAAAGAGAAAAACACTGGGAATGCAAATTTATTCAGCGCTAACACATCCATAAATTTTCATTTCGCTCACCATATCATAAAATTTACATATATTTAACTAAGGCCATAAAGAAATCATACAAAAGAACATTATAACACATATGTACCGTTCACCAGAAGACGAGACTCCACTTGAATTGGAGTTACTTGTCTTCCCTTATTTTCGGCCACCTCAGAGTGTGAATCACGACGTACTTGAACCGAATGTAATGACCCACCGGTTAACCTCCCAGCCTACTCCTTGGGTACTCTTCTTCCTTGCGGACCCCCGAGCTGCAATGGGGTTGTACAATGGAAGAATGCAATAGCTAATAGAGGAGAGCACTCTTTGGTTCAAGAGTCCCCTCTCTAAAATCCTCTACCTCACCAAACTCACTATAGTATCGTAATCACTCTCTGACATAGTCTCATCCAACCAACAATAGGGTTCCCAAAGGTCCCTTCTCCCATGGCTTTCCCCTTTTATAGGAGTCCTCATAGGTGACACTTGGCATGTCATGCATAATTAATTATTTTTGATAATTCAATTGTTTGATTATTCACCCACCCATGTGTCACTCTCTCATCAAGGATCTCCAAAATTATTTACTTAAATTTTAATTTAAGAATAATATTTTTCCTCATCTCAACAAGATTCCTATTTCTTTTCCTAGTTGTCTCTTGATCTCCCTTTTTACTCCTTAATTTGTGTTCCTTACTAAATTCAATTAATGAGTCAAGATTTGATCCCCTATCTACTCCCTAATTTAACTCAAGTTATCTCTTAGATGGATATTCTTATGTTGGTTGTTGCCACATGGAGGTTCTCTACATTTCTCTAAAATTTAATTTATTAATCTTATTTTAATTCACCATCCTCTTCTCTTAATTAGGTTTAACTATTTTAGGATTAATCTTTATCCTTACATTTATGTCCCTCTTTCCCCTTTTTACCTAATTAAACTACATAATCTACCTAATATTTTCCAACATGGGGAGGGTAGAGTTTTTAAGATAAAATATTTTATTTCTTCCTATGATCCTCTTAACCCAAGTTTTATTCTTGATTTAATTACCTCAGTTTCTAACATCATTTACCCTTGATGTAAATTTACTTAGTTTTCATTTCTTGATTATATTTATTAATTTATTTATTTTTAATGATTCCAAGGTGCCAAGTTTGGTTGTGCCTTTTAAGAAGTTCCCTTGAAGCTCTAAGGGTGCCACACCTAACAATTTATTTGTTATGCCAAGGGTGAAAAGTTGGTCGTGCCCCTCAAGAAATTCCCTTGAAGTTCCAAGGGTGCTACGCCTAACATTTTATTTGTGATGCCAAGGGTGCCAAGTTGGTCGTGCCCTTCAAGAAATTCCCTTGAAGTTCCAAGGGTTCCATGCCACTTGCCCTTCAAGCATTCACTGACTACGAGGGGAAAGTATAGGTGCAACGTCACAGACCACTATCATCTCTTATGTTGCCTGCTATAGTGAGAATAATGGTGTGTTGTGGCCAGCAACAACCCCCCTTATTATTTAGTTTTATTACTAATACTAAATAAGTGGGGACCCTTTATCGAAAAATTAAAAAAATAAATTAGCATTTGTATTCCCTTTTTGAATAAATCTTACTATCATAAACTAGGAAAATATCCACAAAATCCAAAAGGACTTAAGTTTTATGATAAGTTCGAACAAAACCGTTCTCTCAATAATAAAGCATCGCATCACAAAGAAGGTAAATGGATAACATCATATAAGCAAACTCCTAAGATTGCGAAATTGCGATGCGAGATCACACACTGAAGAAATTCATTGCATCACAGTTTTCATGTGCCTCAAGTATCACTTAAGGTGAAATATCTCAAGCCGCCGATATGCGATGACACGTCTCGCAAATCGCATTTTGCAGAAACATATGGTAATAGATGATTGTCAAACGCAACGGATTAGCGATATTGCGATCTGCGATATTGCGAAGCAAATCGCAAAATCGCTTTATCGCAGATCTACAGGGCTCATTGTTCAAAAAAGTTTTTCCGTAATCCGATGCCAAGTTATGCGCATTAATGTTAATTTAATGAGTTAGTTGATGATCATTAATGAAATATGGTTTGGATCTGATCGAAAGGTCATTTCACGTAGGGTGATATATTTTATATGATTTTGGCATTTAAAGCTTTCCCGTCACCTTATTTCTTATCATTACTCTTTCCTTATTTGTAAATTGCAGGAGCGGAAAGCAGAAAGGTATATGCAACAGTGTTCAGAATATAATGGGAAAGAAGGGAAAAGCTCTAATTTCTGAAGACAAAAACATGACGCCTTTACCTGTAATAGAGACGTCAGCATTACTACTTGGGAAGGCATGTACAGTCTACTCGAGGAAGAAAATCCTAGAGTAATGGGGGTTATAGCAACTACAGACTCACGCAGGTCGTCTGAGGCATCAATTACAGAACTAGCATGTTCATTCTTGCACTGAATAGCGGCGAGACCCAAGATTCTTCCATACATGGATATGGTCAAATGGGTGTTGGATAGTGCTGAGATAACAGATAGACAGTTTAAGACTCAGAGCTAAGAACTCATGGAATCGTTCATTCCACAAAATTTAAGGTTTATATATCCTTTGACAAAAAGTGCGCAAGAGGCGAAAAATATCACCAGGGAAGCTCGGATCAAGAAACGAAGGTAGTTTCCGATGCGCAACCAGGCAAAACCCCCTGAGAAGGAAAGCCTCTGATCACTCAGTCACTTGTAAGCCCGCAAAATTGTAGGAAAAAGTGCTAAAGGCTAAAGGAAAAACCTGAGCTCTAAAAACCAGTGGTATTTATTAGGGATATCCTTAAGCGGTATGTGAATTTCTGATCATTTGATTTAGCATCTACAGACAAAAGGCTAAAGAAAGAGCAGAGTCCATCAAGAGGTTAACCAAGTTGAATTGGGATTCTTACTGGCAGTACTTGGTTAAACCACACAGTCAATGCATGACTCTCAAATGTCTCACTAACTCTGCTGAGAAGATAGTGCCAGCACTTGCCGATTCTGTTTTCGCAGGGCAACTAAAGTCGAAGGTCGGCCAACCAACTCTCCTCAAGTCGATGCTGAATGCTTGCGACCACAGAGAACAGATACATAGATAGTTAATTGCCAGATTCAGTTTTAGTTTAATTTTGATTTATTTTTACCTAAGATGAGGATGGTCATTTAAACCTCCTCCTATATTTTTGTAATAAACTATTTTTAGATTTAACTAGTAGTATTTCAACCCTTCTCATGCATTTAGAGAAGGGTCCTGAAATTTGTCAAAAACATTTCCTCAGAACATGAACTTCTGCACCCTCTGAGGAGTTTTTGATGAATGAATGGAACAAGATTTATTGATATCTGTGTATAATATCTGCTATTGAAATTGCACTTTTGTACTCTTAGTAGATGTTGAATTAAGAGGAGATAAATCATTATTGCTGAAGCTCATGAGTAGAACTTGTTATCAATGGTACTTTTATCTCTTAACGATTTATGCTTATGTGTTAAGGTGATATTTATGTTCAGTTATTTATATATGAATGCTTGAATGTTTGAGTTATCATTTGGCACTTCTGTACGGTGATGGCTATTCTATTTATGGTTAATAAATGATTGACTTATTATGCAATATGCTTTTCACAATTGTTTCGGCTAACTTTTTATACGAAACGGTTCATCTGCCTTGAATTATTTTCTCACAGCAATTGAATGATCTTTATTACCAATTGCTATTAGAAATTATTTTAGATCGCATAACTGAAAGATTAAATCCCGGGTTAGTTTTAGAATTAGATATTTCTATTCATTAGAATACAACTGCATGTTGTTAAATTAGATTTAGAATAAAATCATTTTACTTAGGAATTATTAGAAAGAAAATATCAATTCTCAACACACACATACACAAATTGGGAAACTGGTCCCATTATCCCTAGTCGGACCCACCAACCCAAACGGAAAAGAAGCTGCTTTCAAGGACCGGACCGGGTGGGTATCCCCCTTGTTGTAAACCCGATTTTCGGGGCTTCAACATAATTGGCACTAGAAGGAGGGCCCGAATTGTGAATGGCAAGTGAATCTAAATCTAAATACCATTCTGAGAGTAAATCGCCCTCAATATCTCCCCCGACTTCTCCATCGCATTTAGAATCTTTGAATATTGAGTGAGAAGTCGATATAACAACAACCACTACCACAAACCCGAACATTTCAAAGACATATACTATTGAACCTCCTGAATTTGAATCTTTGATCCATAAACTTCAGCGATTTTCTATATCACCCCAAAAATCTGAAAAATCTCAAGGTAGTGTGACTTCGCAATATAACCCTTCTCATCCTCTTACCAGACTGCAGAGTGAAAAGTTTGGTATCGAACCAACTGAATTACCTCTACCTAAAAGGAAAAGAGCAAGGAAATCACCTAAAGAGTCTAATAGTGAGACTATTTCATCATCATCGTCCATCTCAACCTCTCCATCGTGAAGTCAACCATCCACCCCTCCACTTCAAATTGTTGTCCACCAGACCACTGGAACTTCAACATCTGCTTCTCAATCATATGGAGTTGTAATATCCTCATCTTCCCCATCACAAGGAACATCTTCTGCGCTTTCCTCTGTTAGTAGTTCAACGATGGCCCAAACCCCATGGAATAACCCAGGGGCAGTCTTAATGCCTGCGCCCTTGAGTCAATTACCGACCCATCTTGAAAAATGGCTACCTAAGTTTAATGTTGAGGCAAGCATGCTAGCAGAAGAACACATAAACAACTTTATGTTATCTATAAATCTCAATGGAGTTACTAATGAAGATGCTGTTTTCCGGCTCTTTCCTTACACTTTGCAAGGAGCAGCCAAATCATGGTATTTTTCATTACCATCCGGATCTATCACTAGTTGGGATATTTTCCAAGAGCAATTCTTGACTAAGTTTGGTGATGACAGGTCTACTGCGACATTGATCAATGACCTATCTAATCTTAGGATTGAATCAAGGGAACCTATCAAAGATTTTAACTCGCATTTCAATAAACTTTTGAATAAAATTCCTACCGCTTCCAAGCCTAGCGAAGAAGTTCGAAGTGAATGGTACATATCTGCTCTACCATCAAACATAGCAATCTTCGTTGATAGGGCTGCCAAAACAACTTTGGCCGAAAATATGAAGGAAGAAATAGCGGTAGAGAAACACATCATAGCCCTAGAAAAGAAAAACGTTGTTGATGAACGAAAATCTAAGAAGGTCACTTTTAAAGAAGATCCCAAGAAAAAACAATCAAAAGACCCATTTGATTTAGAAGGATTACAGAAAGTTTTGAAAACCATGTCTAACGAAATGGTTGACATTAAGAAACAAGTAGCAGAGACTTCTTCAAAAAAGCCTTACAGGCCTTATAGGAAAAATCCTTCAACTAATTCTAAGCCTCCCAATGCTATTACAAATGCAGAATCAGAAGAAGAAGAAGAGGAAGTTTCTAACAAGGAGCCTACTGATGAAGAAGAAGTTGTAGAAGTACAGGGAATGTGGGATTTCATCCTCCCAGATGAAGAGGATCAAGAGGCATCACCAGTCAGTACCAGAAGTAGAAATCAACTCGATCCTCCACAACCGACTCCTAAACCGAAGAGCACAAGCTCAATGTCTAAAGATAAAGTCACAGGTAAGAAAACGTCACCCAAAGTGACTCAAACAAGCCCAGTCCAATCCGATTCACCAACTCCATCTAAAACATTAATTGTTTATGATGAGATGGAGTATAATATCATAGAAGACATGAAGAAGACTAGGGCTAACATTACTTTTCATGAATTGAGCAAATTAAAACATCAACAAAAGCTACTTTTGAAAGAGTTACATGCAATACCTGTTGCACCTCTGCCTGCCGCTGTAATTTCACAAGATTCTCATGAGATGGGAAGACCTCCAACTAATGTGACTAATAAAGTTGATCCAGACAATATCGCTTTAATTGGAGGAAGGTCAATATCTCATACTCCCCCCTTCTTCTTACTTATGAAGTTTTCAACAAAAACTTGCATAATTGTTTAGTGGATTCAAGAGCTTCATCTAATATCTTACCTAATGTGCAAAGTTGAAAGTTCAACCTCAAAAATCTGCAGTACACATAGTTCAGCTGGATTGGTCGCAGGTTGAAGTGATCAGTGAACTAAATCAGGTTACCATAAGGCTGTCATCTAATCCAAAGGTATGTCAAGTTATTGATATTTTAGTTGCAGACATTCCAGAATTTTATTGCTTAATTCTTAGTAGAGATTGGTCTGAAAAGCTTCATGGATACTTTGCAACCGATTGGACGCATATGTGGCTCTCTTACAATGGTAAACCAAGTCAGATAAAGGTTGAGCGAGAAAGGCATCAAAAATACATAGTAACAGAATTGGAAGGAGAAAATGAACCTGTAGCATACAACAACAATATAATTGGCAACTATTCTGTTGACTCTTTCTTAGGAAATTTTAATGCTCATACTTCGCCTTACTTAGAACATTCTGTTTTGTCTCAAGTAGAAAACTTTTCTCAAACAGATAGTTCTAAATGTGTTAATTTTATAGATAGTCCTATAAATAAATCTTTATTTTGGAAGTTATTTTTTGACAGTTCTAAGTCTAACGATGGAGCAGGAGCAGGATGCGTATTAGTTAGTCCAGAGGGAAACAAAACTATGCTAACTTGTAGACTCGAGTTCGATTGCACCAATAACACTGCAGAATACGAGGCTTTAGTCCAAGGATTATACAAGGCAATCAGATTAGATATCAAGTATCTACAAGTCTTCGGAGATTCTGAAATTGTTATTAGACAGGTACGAAATACTATACATTGTCTATTAGGTCATTTAAAGAATTATCAATCTTTAGTACAAGACCTGACTAAACATTTTATAGCATTCAATATTTCAACAATTCCTAGACTCCAAAATACTAGTGCTGACCTCTTGGCAAACGTAGCTTCCAGGCTCATTCCCTCAAAAGACTATAGCCCAGACAGATTCTCAATCGAATTGATCTTTAGACCCTCGATTCTTGATAATATTACCAAATTGGAGAATTTTCAACGATGATCCCGATATTGTAAGCTTCCTCACATCAGAGGGATCTTACACTAATCAGATAATTGATGAGGACCAACATGACAAACAATTGCAACAAGATAGCACTAATAATGCTATGCCAAAATCAGTGGTCAAGTTGGAAGACCTATATGATCTGAAAGACCGATTCAAAAGATCTACCAATTCAAAACTTCAAAGTTCAACTCTGAACTATGAATTAGTAAATCTAGGAACTGATACCAAGCTGCAGAATATCAATCTAGGTCTTGGCCTAGCCCCTGAAGAAAGATTAGCGTATGTTCGTCTTCAAAAACAATACAAAAGTGTCTTTGCCTGGAACTATGATGACCTTAAGACTTACAACACTTCTATCATTTAGCATACTATCCTAATGGTAAACGATGAAAAACCTGTCCAGCAAAAGCTGAGAAAGATCCATCCTAATCTAGAAAACCAGATTAAGTCTGAGCTCAATAAATTATTGAAAGCCAAAATTATTTTTCCCGTTTGACATTCTAGATGGGTTTCCAACTTGGTTCCCATCAGAAAGAAAAATGGAGACATTAGAATTTGCATTGACTTTCGAAACATTAACAAAGCTTGCCAAAAGGATAATTTTCCCCTGCCCCCTATGGAGCAAATATTGCAAGCAATTGCAGGATCAGAATTAATGTCCCTTTTGGATGGTTTCTCCAGCTACAACCAAGTTTTGGTCCATCTTGATGATCAATTAAAGACCATGTTCAGAACCAAATGGGGTACTTATGCATATCAAAAGATGCCTTTTGGTCTGATCAACGCTGGCGCCACATTTCAAAGGGCCATGGACATCGCATTTAAGGGATTAGTAAACAAATCAGTAGTAATCTACTTGGATGATATAACTGTATATTCTAAAAAACGTGGTAATCATCTCAGAGACTTAAAGCAGATCTTCCAACGTTGCCAAAGGTATGGGATTTCACTTAATCCAAAAAAGTCCTTTTTTGCATTAAGTGAAGGAAAACTTCTTGGATTTATAGTGTCAAAATTTGGAATCCATATTGATCCCGATAGAATCAAGGAGATTTCCGAAATACCCTTGCCTCACAACAAGAAAGCCATGCAATCCTTCCTTGGCCAGATTAATTTTGTTAAGAGATTTGTTCCAGACTTCTCAAGGATCGTATCTCCCTTACAAGCAATGATTAAAAAGAATTCAATCTTCAAATGGGGCCAAGAAGAATATGAAGCATTCAATCTGATTAAACAAGCGATTGTAAATGCCCCATCCTTAGCAACTCCAAATTTCTCCGATCCTTTCATTTTGTATACATTTGCCTCTGATAGATCATATGCTGCAATACTCACTCAAGCAAATCAAGACAAGGTGGAAGCCCCAATTGCCTTTTTCAGTTCAAATCTACAAGGGGCCGAATTAAATTATTCTGACATCGAGAAACAAGCTTATGCTGTTTTCAAAGCAATCAAACACTTCAGACCCTTCCTACTTAAAACCCATACAAAATCATAGTACCGTTTCCAGCGGTAAGAAATCTCTTAGTACAAAAAGATGTGGGTGAGAAAAGAGCAAATTGGGTTACTGCCTTACAAGAATACGACGCTGAAATTAACCAGCAAATATTGTAAAAGGTCAAGGCTTTTGCAAAATGTTGGCTGGAGCGCTTATTTCCAAAATACCGTCTTCAGAAGTACAAATGTATGAGGTAAGCCTAAACGATATTGAATCATTATATGTTGATATCATATTTTATCTAAAGAATGGATATGCTCCTTCAAACCTAGATTATACAAAGAAAAGAGCCCTAAGATTGAAGGCTAAACAATATCAACTCGTGAACGATGTACTTTTTAGGATGAATTATGATTATGTTCTCCTTCGATGTCTCGAGAAATATGAAGCTAAAAAGGTGTTGCAGGAACTCCATGATGGACCAGCAGGTGGACATTATGCTGGAGATGCTACAGCACATAAAATCTTGCGCGCAGGGTACTATTGGCCTACACTATTCAAAGACGCGCATATCTATGTAAGGAAATGTCAAGTTCGTCAAACTGGTGTTGGAAGACAAAAGAAACCATCATTGCCTTTGCAACCAGTCAATATCGATCAACCCTTTGATCAATGGGGATTGGATATAATAGGTGAGATCGTTCCTCACTCTTCTAAATAGCATAGGTATATCCTTACAGCTACAGATTATTTTACTAAATGGGTAGAAGCAATTCCTCTCAAGACAGCTAATGCTGAACACATCATTGATTTCATAGATCAGTTCATAATCACCAGGTTTGGTTTACCCTTTGCTTTAATGTTTGATAATGCATCGTATATTTCTAGAAATGTTATGACTGAATTTGCGCTCAAAAGAGGTTTTAAGCTTAAATACTCTACCAATTATTACCCACAGGGGAACGGGTTAGCTAAATTAACAAATAAAAGCTTGATCAGAATCATTAAGCGAACCATCGATCAAAATCATAAGAATTGGCACAAATCTTTGATATATGCTCTATGGACAGACCGAATAACACAGAAAGCCTCCATTGGCACTTCTCCCTTCAATTTAGTTTATGAGAAAGAAGTGGTTCTTCCAACTCATCTAGCGATTCCCTCTTTAGCCTTAATTCAATTTATTGACGAAACACCAACTTCATCCTTACAACTAAGGTAGCTACAAATCCTTAAGCTAGAAGAGCAACGAGAACAGGCTAAAATAACTCATGCCCATCACCAAGCATTAGTAAAGGCTTCTTTTGATTCAAACATGGTATCCAGAAAGGACTTTCAGATTGGAGATTTAGTTTTAAAATGGGATAAGGCTCACGAAGAAAAAGGCAAACATACGAAATTCCAACGAATGTGGCTTGGCCCTTTCCAAATTGCGGAAATCATAGGTCCATCTACTTTTATGTTACAGGATTTAACAGGAAAAAGAGAATCTTTACCGGTTAACGGGCAGATCCTCAAAAAATACTTTCCATAGAAGATCATTTTTCTATTTTTGTAAATTAGTTTTTCCTTTATTTTGATAATAAAACCAGTTGTAAATGGTTACATTTGGAATTCACGAAAAAGACTAGTATTTCTTTTAGATTTTGTTTTTCGCTTGTATAAATAGAACTGATTTGGAAAATTGGTCATTATTATTGAAAGATACAGTCAAAGGCTATAAGCCTGAAAATGATACTAGTTTCAACCTTGTAAATTTTGATAAAAAGCGACCTTTAGTGGGAATTTGTTTTATATCAGTCAAATGAAAAGCATCAATAACAAAACGAAGATTCTCTGTAGAAAATCTCTTTCCAAAAACTCTACTATTGTCGTCCAGAGCTATTCTTAAGGAACCAATGACTTCCTCCCCACCTAGAGAATTACGAGCTTCAAGGAATAATCTAGTGATACACTTTAAACTTAAAGAATAAGAGGTCTCATCATGAGCCGACTTATCATGATCATAGATATTATAGCTTGCTGACTTTGCCAAAACTGCATACCACAATAGGGCAATGACTCAAGATTGTTGCAATCAAAAGACAAGGGGTCTCATCACGAGCCAGCTTGTTCAGCAAAGTTATAAATCAAGTGAGTGGCACTGTCATAATTTGGCTACCAAACCAAGGCATTGTTCTTTAAGAATTAAAAGAAAATAAAAGCAATAAGTGTGAATATGGATTTCTCTTTGAAAATCGTATATTTCTCCAAGTAGGATACATGATCATTTCTGGGTAACAGGTAACCCTGTCGAGGCTATAAATGCCTACTGGAAGCAGAGGCTCTACCTATGACAAATGAGCATATTCAAAACTGATTTACAGAGAAGACTTTGTTTTTATCTTTACAAGCCAACTAATGGCTGATGTAAATACAATGACTAGCTCTAGGAAGTAAATAATCAAAGTTAACATAGAAGAAGCAAACTATCATTAACAGCTGAAAGCATGGTGTACTGTATCTTTCTATAATAAAGTTTGATTTTCCAAAAAACCCTTCTGTTTTGGAAGTTTTGAAAATTTAAAAGAAAATCAGAGATAACTGGTTTTCCAAGTGAATCGCCAATTGTTGTGGCCAGCAACAACCCCCCCTTCTTATTTAGTTTTATTACTAATATTAAATAAGTGGGGACCATTTATCGAAAAATAAAAAAAATAAATTAGCATTTGTATTCCCTTTTTAAATAAATCTTACTATCATAAACTTAGGAAAATATCCGCAAAATCCAAAAGGACTTAAGTTTTATGATAAGTTCGAACAAAACCGTTCTCTCAATAATAAAGCGTCGCATCGCAAAGAAGGTAAATGGATAACATCATATAAGCAAACTCCTAAGATTGCGAAATCACGATGCGAGATCACACACTGAAGAAACTCATCGCATCGCAGTTTTCATATGCCTCAAGTATCACTTAAGGTGAAATACCTCAAGCCGCTGATATGCGATGACGCATCTCGCAAATCGCATTTCGCAGAAACATATGGTAATAGATGATTGTCAAACGCAACGGATTAGCGATATTGCGATCTGCGATATTGCGAAGCAAATCGCAAAATCGCTTTATCGCAAATCTACAGGGCTCATTGTTCAAAAAGTTTTTCCATAATCCGATGCCAAGTTATGCGCATTAATGTTAATTTAATGAGTTAGTTGATGATCATTAATGAAATATGGTTTGGGTCTGATCGAAGGTCATTTCACGTAGGGTGATATATTTTATATGATTTTTGCATTTAAAGCTTTCTCGTCACCTTATTTCTTATCATTACTCTTTCCTTATTTGTAAAATTGCAGGAGCGGAAAGCAGAAAGGTATACGCAGCAGTGTTCAGAATATAATGGGAAAGAAGGGAAAAGCTCTAATTTCTGAAGACAAAAACATGACACCTTTATACACAGACACCACCTGTAATAGAGACGTCGGCATTACTACTTGGGAAGGCATGTATAGTCTACTCGAGGAAGAAAATCCTAGAGTAATGGGGGTTATAGCAACTACAGACTCACGCGGGTCGTCTGAGGCATCAATTATAGAACTAGCATGTTCATTCTTGCACCGAATAGCGGCGAGACCCAAGATTCTTCCATACACGGATATGGTCAAATGGGTGTTGGATAGTGCTGAGATAGCAGATAGACAGTTTAAGACTTAGAGCCAAGAACTCATGGAATCGTTCATTCCACAAAATTTAAGGTTTATATATCCTCTGACAAAAAGCACGCAAGAGGCGAAAAATATCACCAGGGAAGCCCAGATCAAGAAATGGAGGTAGTTTCCAATGCGCAACTAGTGCCTAGCGCTAATCGCGCATCACCAGGCAAAATCCCCTGAGAAAGAAAGCCCCTGATCACTCAGTCGCCTGTAAGCCCAGAAATTATAAGAAAAAGTGCTAAAGGCTAAAGGCAAAACCCGAGCTCTAAAAACCAGTGGTATTTATTAGGGATATCCTTAAGCGGTATGTAAATTTCTGATCATTTGATTTAGCATCTACATATAAAAGGCTGAAGAAAGAGCAGAGTCCATCAAGAGGTTAACCAAGTTGAATTGGGATTCTTACTGGCAATACTTGATTAAACCACACAGTCAATGCATGACTCTCAAATGTCTCACTAACTCTGTCGAGAAGATAGTGCCAGCACTTTCCGATTCTGTTTTCGTAGGGCAACTAAAGTCGAAGGTCGGCCAACCAACTCTCCTCAAGCTGATGCTGAATGCTTGCGACCACAGAGAACAGATACATAGATAGTTAATTGCCAGATTTAGTTTTAGTTTTAGTTTTAGTTTAATTTTGATTTATTTTTGCCTTAGATGAGGACGGTCATTTAAACCTCCTCCTATATTTTTGTAATAAACTATTTTTAGATTTAGCTAGTAGTATTTCAACCCTTCTCATGCATTTAGAGAAGGGTCCTGAAATTTGTCAAAAACGTTTCCTCAGAACATGCACTTCTGCACCCTCCGAGGAGGTTTTGATGAATGAATGGAACAAGATTTATAGATATTTGTGTTTAATATCCGCCACTGAAATTGCACTTTTGTACTCTTAGTAGATGTTGAATTAAGAGGAGATAAATCATTATTGCTGAAGCTCATGAGTAGAACTTGTTATCAATGGTATTTTTATCTCTTAACGATTTCTGCTTATGTGTTAAGGTGATATTTATGTTCAGTTATTTATATATGAATGCTTGAATGTTTGAGTTATCATTTGGCACTTTTGTACGGTGATGGCTATTCTATTTATGCTTAATATATGAGTGACTTATTATGCGATATGCTTTTCACAATTGTTTCGGCTAACGTTTTATATGAAACGGTTCATCTTCCTTGAATTCTTTTCTCATAGCAATTGAATGATCTTTATTACCAATTTCTGTTAGAAATTATTTTAGATCGCATAACTGAAAGATTAAATCTCGGGTTAGTTTTAGAATTAGATATTTCTATTCATTAGAATACAACTTCATGTTGTTAAATTAGATTTAGAACAAAATAATTTTACTTAGGAATTATTAGAAAGGAAATATCAATTCTCAACACACATATACACAAATTGGGAAACTGGTCCCATTATCCCCAGTCAGACCCACCATCCCAAACGGAAAAGGAGCTGCTTTCAAGGTCCAGACCGGGTGGGTATTCCCCTTGTTGTAGACTCGATTTTCGGGGCTTCAACATGGTGTTGGGGATCAAGGAATCCACCTTGATGCGTGCCCCCCGGTAAAATCCTCATGAGCAACCCAAATTTGGGACCTGCCCTCATGGCATCATGATATTCAAGGCGAAGGTGTTTCAATCCTTCCAGCCCAAGTCACGGCGAGAGTGCCAGTGGGTGAGATTAGGGACACTGTCACACCCCTCCCATTTAGTTCCATCCACTTATACAACCCCATCACCCATATGTGAGTCATTCGGCCAAACAACTAATCTGTACCTGCAACCATTAACATATCACCAGAATATAGATAAACATATATAGCAGGTTTCAAAATCGACTTAGAATTTCAAGGGTAAAATAATATAAATTTTCATCAAACCAGGTGTCGTCAACTCGTCATGTGTGAGTGCCTCTGGTGGTTTCTTGCCATACTCAATAATAATCGGTAACCAAGTTTCTCAGTGTTAGTCATTGTCATAATAACATTATTACCATTACCTGTTCATTCACATCATTGTTCATTGTGAACCAGAACTAATGTAAGTAGCTAGCATAGGGGATATCTCTATCATGACCAGAATCATCATAACATTAATGGAACCATACATATAGATCAAAGCTATCATCATTATAACATCAATAGAAAACATGTCTATCCTTTACTACTATCACCATCATGATATCAATAGAGAGTACACATAACCATTAATTATATCGTAATCATGATATTAATAGAGAACATACATAACCATCACATTCACTAATAATAGAGTCACGTTTCTGGATCCTCAACCTGAGTTCCTCATAGACTAATGTATCTAAGATAATGTTATATTAGGGTCAGGAAACTAGAGTGGGCACTACAAGATTAATATCTATATTTGCATATATATGCCAATTTGTGTGCATGAAGATGGCTTCTTCCATCTCCTCCACCCATGCAAGTGGTTGTTGAGTCAAAATTGGTAAAAAAAGCTAATAGTGGGAACATAAAATATAATCACTGGGAAGGATTTTGATCTCCAACTTTCTCCACATGATATTTTACTTTGTTCATCCTTTATCATAACCAATGCACACCCTTGAAGAGACAATAACAACTTTACAAATGCATAAAGGTGTTTTCTTCTTTTTCTCTTCTATGGAGGTAGTGCAAGTACAACAACAAGAATATCAAATAGTATTCCAATGATAAAATGGTGTACACAATTTCAAAATGTGATTCCAAAGTTTATATATAGTCGCTCTTCAAAATTTATATATAAAATTCAAAGATACTAACTAGTTTTATGTAAACAAACTATTTATAGTTATAAATTTTATTGGTTTTTTTGAATACAAGACATATTTAACTTTTGGATACAATTTAAAAAAAAATGTTAATTTCATGTGAGATGATCCTCAAATGATATTTAAAATCAATCAATATATCTTTGTAATTTGTAAATTGTTTTCTAAAATATATAATTTTTATTTTAAGAAATATTTTAATATGTTATATTACATTATCTGTTTTTATAGTTTTAAAGTAATATTTCAATATTACATTATTGATTAAATGTTTTTCAAGTTTGTATTCAAATTTCAATATTTGAAGAAACTTAGCCCCAATGACACCAAAAGCCTCGACAAAATAAATGTCTCTCAAAAGATTTAATAAAATACAAGTGATGAATACTATTGTATGGCTTTGTGGCAAGTAATTAGATGTTCATACTTGTATTGTCGTGGAGATTCAAATTCAAAACTCTACAAAGATAAATAGTTCTATATAATTTTAATAGCGTAAAAATATTTTTCATAATATGAAAGCTTAACAAATATATAATAGTAAATTATTATAAACGACATTTATAGTTTAATTAAAAATAAAAGATTTTATGCCACATCCCAAGAAACCTTGGCATAATGCACTTGAGATGAACTATAAATAAAGAAATGTGAACATAATCAATGTATCTAATTAAAATCTCAATATGTCATCATGGTGACGCTTTTAGAGTTTGAGAAACATTTAAAACTACTATGTTTTTCGAATAACAAAGTGATTTAATTCATTCCCACAAGATTTTAACAAAATTATTTTAACTAAATATTAATCATGTCTTGATGATTAATAACATCTTTATGATCCCCATGTCAAGTGATCAAAATTAATTTAACTAAATATTAATCATGTCTTGATGATCAATAACATCTTTATGATCCCCCATGTCAAGTGATCATTCAAGTCTGGTTGAGAAACAATCGTGACAATAATTCATTAAGAGAAGTGGGGGACCAAGGATCCACCCACCTAGCATTCACATGAGATAGAAGTGCATGATAGCGCTTATGTTGGTTTAATGTTTAGAGTTTTGGTGATGGTATTTGTGTGGTTGAGGTATTAAACATCCCTTCACACTATGGATTTCCAATCCACTTAATGAAAATATCATAGGACTGCCTTCATGGTGAAAAGAGGGAATGTCGCGCAACTGATAAGAACATTGTGGAGCCGACTAGTAAGAATATCATCCTTAATTTGGAATCATTACACTTGTTTCATTCACCTTTTCAAGATTTTCTAGTTGTGGTGGCTTTTAAATAACAAGTTTCTACTCTTTCCTATGTTACTAATTGACCCTTGCATGGAAGCCAAGGGTTTATCATTTGATTCAAAAGGTGATTTTGTGGTTCTTTCTAAGAGATCACTGAGTTTTTCCATCTATAATGGGAAGAAACGAGCCCCTCCCTAACCTCGTGTTCTCTTTCGTGGTTCTAAATTATGTTTTGTCTTGGTACATCGGTCTATATCTCTAGATGGTCATCTCTATAAAGACCTCCTTCATTGTTTTAGTAGTATACATCATTAGATTTGGAGTCTTTATCCATGTCTTTGGGTCTCTTTCTCTTGCACATCCTAGTTATATTGGTTGGGCCCATGTTGTTTAGGTCAAGTTTTTTCTAAGAGGTCTTTGAGGTTTTCCATCTATAGTGGGGAATTTTGAGCCCACCCTTGAACCTAAGTTATATTTAGTTTTGTCTCAATTTAATGGGATACATCTCTAAAGATTTATTTATTTATTTTTCTGGAAAATCCTCTTTAATTGTTTCGATTACACATGGAATTCTCTTTGGACTCCCTGTAATAACATGGGGGTCTCATCTTATTGCAAATTTTGGCCACATTCACTAGGTATATCTCTTATTGGTTGAGTTTCTTATTTTCACAATTTTATGTTGAGTTTTTGTAGAGTGGTAGATTTCCTCCTTTCCCCCTCTTCCGGTTTTGGGTATTTGTTTGTTTTCTTGGTTTCAATGAGGAGGTTGTAGTTTCCCTCTTTTGGAGTTCTTGGTCTAGAGCCTTTACATACTGGAAGTTTGGGAGTGGGTGTGGTATCTATTAGAGTTGGTTTTGTTTTGGTCAAGACAATCTAGTCCCCCTCTTCATTAAACACTTTGCCTTGCTCTCTTGGTGGTTGGTCAATAATTCCTCAAGGTGGTGGATCTAAAGGTATATGGGGTTGACGATGTAATAGAATATATTCTACTTCATGATCTCAACTAGAAATTAAACACTCTACACTAGCATACTTCAGGAATACCCCTTTAGTGATTAGAAGAGAACTTAAGGATGCTAAGAGGGGGGTCCAATTTGTTCACAAATTCATATCAGATGCAAAAGTGGAATATTATGTTGGTAGTTGGGTACTAAATATAGGAAGCACAAGGACACAACAAACACAATATATGTGAAAGTCTTGATAGAAAGTTAGAAAAATAACGGGAAATTATGCAAAGTGCTAAGGAGGTGCAAAGACAACTTAGGAGACTAGATCACGAGGTATCAACACTAGCAAAAAAACTAACCAATTTGGAATTCATGGATTCAAAGGAGGAGACAAGACCATCGAACATAATCTAGGTGGATTCATCCATTGCCTAAATGTTGTCTATCATGTTTCTTAATCTAATATTTAGTCATAAATTTGTTGAATATGTTAATCAAAGAGACTCTCAAACCTCTAGCATAAATTGTAGGTATTTCAGTTTTTGGTATATGATAAACTTTTTCATTTAGTTTTAGATTTTTTATATGACCCAAAACAATAATGCTATATTGTTCATTTGATTTCCTTAATAAGAAATTAATAATAATAACAAAATTATATTTTGTAATATTTTTTATATACTTTAATATAAGGAAATTATTCAATTTACTAAATAAAAAATAAAATAAATAAAAACCTTATGATCAAAATAGAGTTACACAATTATAATAGTACCTAATACCTTGTAATTAAAAAAATTAACATTCTTCTTTCTATATTATATATATATATATGATGTGATTAGTCAATTCCATCCACATTCATAAACCTGATTGATTAAATTTTGTTTCAAACATTTATAGCTAAATTATTATCATGGTATACCCTTTCTCAACTATTATATCATAACAAACACATCATTTGCATTACATATTATTCCTATGATCATTTTACATAAGATCATAAGATATATAAGATCATAAGATATATAAGGCCTTAAGGATTGTCTAGATATAAAAGTAGTAATCAAAGGGTGAAGCTTCATCTTTATGGAAATATCTAGGATCACTTCTTTTCCTTTTCCTCAATTCTATAAGTTCTCTATTGAAAACTAGAAATACCTACTCACATTATAACAACATATACTATAACATCGTGAGAATTAATTGGCATATAAAGATTAGAATTGATTCCTACTGACAAATATCATACCTAGGTTTATAAGAGGAAAAAACTATATACTTAGACATATGGATTTACATGAATTTTAACTTAATTAATTAAAACTTAAAGTCAAAAGAGTTTGAAACTTGCTTTGTTGTGCTCAAGTAAGGAAACCTATATGTTATAACCAATTTTGTCTTATAATGAGTAGTAATTTAAAATAATGTGTTATAATGATTGAAATGAACTTTTATAAATTTTATCATATAGTAATAAAATCTGCCAAAATGGTTGTATCAAGGAAGGAGAATATAATGGAAATAAAAAATATAAATATATCAAATTTACAAATTGTATAGAGAATAACACCAGACTTAAATTAAGTGTTAAATATAAACCTCTTTGTAAACAAACAAAATATGCAACTATAAAAACTCTTGCTTTCAAACAAGTTTACACCTTGGATTTGACAACAATTTATGAATTTTCAATATTGTAAAGGTGTACCACTTCCATCACCCCCCTTTTTTTTGATAGCTTATATTTAGGAGCTTCAATCACCTACACCAATGGATAGGTCTTACCACCACAATCTGAAGGAATCCTAGCAATACCCATCCATACATCCTGAATTCAAGGTGTCTCAGTGTTGTCGTTGCAACAAATACCCTTCAAAAATTTTCTTAAACTTGACTTTTGGAGCCTCCTTGTGATCTTACGATCTGTCATTCCAATTTGATCATAGTCGCGTCATGGTCGGTTAATGTCTTGCTAAATGTTCAAGTCTTATTCTGAGGTTCTAACTATTGAAGCCACTTGATCACACATGCTTAGATTTTGATGCATTTACAAGTGCACTTGTTTCTAGTAAGCCTAGCAACCAATATCTACCCTTGAAAATAGTGCTTGCACAATCTATGGAAACAATGCTTGTACAATCCTTATTAACAGTGATAGTGCAGTCCTTAGTAACAATGGTTGTGTAGTTTTGGTGATAGGAAATGTGTAACTTTCAGACATTACACAATCCCTAATGAAAATGCTTGCGCCATCCATGTGGGCAGTCAGTGTGCAATCCCAGTTGATAGTCTCTCTCAGTCTTAGTTGGAAGTGTATTATCATGCCATTGAGTTTTCTCAATTGTCACTTTTGCATGCTTTTTCTTTCATAAGTGTGGCTTTCACTTCCACGAATATTGTTTTTGCTTGTTTTCACTTTCACAAGTGTCTCTTTTACTTTCTTTAGCTCTTGCATCTGTCGCTTCCACTTTATTTAGCTTTTGCAAGTGTCGTTTTCACTTATTCTTATTATTGCAAGTGTCTCTTTTGATTCTTTTCACTCATGCATGTGTTGCACTTTAGTGCCCCACTAGAGGCAGCCCTAACACACTCTTCTGCATTAGTTGATCATATATATCGTAAGAATATGCACTAGACACTTTCCCACATCTTAGCACACTTTCTGGTTGTAGTTGACACTTGTGTCATAACTTGTATTCTAATTGTTGCAAAGCTACGTTTCAACTATCACACTTGGAAATACATGTCACTTTACTGTCATTTCAAGGTATGCAAGTGGATTTTGAGTAAGATGTGTTCTATTGGCTTGTGTTTGATGGTATACATGTGTGTGATTTGGTATTGGAACTTGTTTACATCGTGTTTTCTCCCTTGTTCCATTGATTCAAAACTTAACCAATTTTGGAGTTCATCCCTATCCTCACATCTTGTGCAACTCACAAGCATACTTAATATTCTAGGAAAGTGATGAGTATTTTTCACACTCCTAAGTATCAGTGATGAAATCCATACCTCTCGGACCTATGCACTCTACTCATCTTAAGGAAAACCTCCTCCACCGGCACATTGAGAAACCTTAGAGTCAAGAGCATCAATTTGGCTGCTTAGCCTTGCTAATTATGTAATTCATGGTTCCTCCTACCCTAGATTTCACATTACACAGTTGAAATGGATAATGAGGCCATCCCTGTGTCATTGTCATGCCCAACTACGTAGTTCTCTAAGCTTCCTCTTCAACTATTGTGCATTGTGCAGTTACAGAGCCCTAATCTGCCTCCTTGTCTCTCTAACTTGATCAACTACATAATACATTCATCCAATGGGCCTCCTACTATGCATGTCATAGTTCTAGTAGGTAGTAGGTCACCTCTAGGTCACTACAACCCTTAATTGCGCAAACCTTGGAATATGCCCCTCAATCACTGCGCACTGCACAGTTATAATGGCTAGTCTTGTCCCTCTTGCTGATTGAAACCCCTCATTGTGCAGTACCTTGTCCTATCTTGCCTCCTACTATGCATTGCACACTTCCAATGGACAGTGAGGTCATCCCTCAACCCCTACAATTCTCAACTGTGCAATCTCTTCCTCCTCTTTCTTGATCATTGTGCATCCTCAATCAGTAAGCTCATCACCTTGTCTCCTAGACTTCCCCACCGTGCAAAACCTTGATAAGCCTTCCCTAGTTGTGAATTACATAGTTCCAGAGGATAGTGTGCTCATCCTCAATTGCGCAATTCTTAGCTTCTTTCTCTCAAAACCCTTACATGTTTCCTCATCTCAATCAACTTCTTCAGTGCTTCTTCCATGGGTAAGAAAAGGTAGAATAGGTGGTTTCTAAACTAATGTTGGCTTGTCATGAGTGGACTTCATTTGTCAGTGTTATCATTTCAACATGGAAATTTTATCCTCAAGGGAGGTCATCAAGGAGAGGCTATAAGAGAGCACTTGTGAGGAAGGAGCAAAAGAAAGAACCATCATAAAGGACATGAAGGAGTCTTGGACCAAGGCAAAGACATGGTAATTCACACTACCTTCGAAGATTCCGACACTCATCTAGACCCTTCAGAGGGTGAAAATGAAGAACAAGCAAAGATATATAATGGAGAAATCAAAATTGTAGCAGCAAGGAGAAGAGCTTTGCATTAATGAAATGTCTTATGTCACCGTCGCCAAGTCATGACTTCTCAAAGTGTCATTACAAAGTCACATTTGTGAATGCATTTTTCCACATCACTTGTGTAATGTAATTATGTGATCTCCAAAAATGAGAAAATGTAAAATATGTGGAAGCCCAAGGGTCCCATATAGAATGTGAAAAGTCACTATAAAGTTCTAAAATAATGTAGAAGCTCAAAGGGCACATAGGAATTTGAAAAGAAATAGTAGGAGCTCAAGAGTCATGAGGGAGGTTAAGAATCACATGGGAGGTGGAGAGTCACCTCATTTGTTATAAATACACCCTCATAGCTCAAGCAAAGGGGCTCGGGAATTTTCACCTTAACTTCTCTAGCTTGGCATAGGAGAGTGTTATCACTCAGAAGTCTTCCCTAGAAGTTATCAAAAGAAGGAATAATCCGAGGTAACCACAAACCAATCTTTTAGGCTTAGGCTCTAACCAACCTAAGTCTAGAGAGGGCTCTCTCTTTATGATTTAACTTTGTTTTTTATGGGATTTTAGGCTAGTTCTTAGTGTTCATAAGGTTTTGAATTTGGTTGGGTGGTGGAATTCTAGGAATAGAGGGATGGAGCAAGGCCTTCAAGCCATTGGGCTATGGAGTCAATCAAAGGATGGCATAACTGGACCAGATCACTAAAGGGAGTGTTCACAGGGTAGGATAGCAAAGCAAAAGGCAAATCTTCAGGTTCAATAGATGAGATAGTCCTAACCAGGGTGAAAGGGCAATGAAGATTCCTTAGACCGGGATCAAGATGAAGAGCAGGAAGTGATCATGAGCAAAGGGCAACTAAGAATCCTTTACTATAGACCAAGGGGGAAACTACGAAAGTAAGGGAGCATTTAAGAATTCCCTAACTAAGATAGTTTAGCAAAAAACATAAAGAATGTAAACAGTCAAGACATAGAGCATTAAATCCAGTTCTGAAATATCATTCCTAGTTTACCATTCAGATTTCATAGAAACAAATATTATTATTAATAAACATAAAGAAAAACAATAATACACATAGGAGAAAACACTTATTTGATTTCCTCTTTACACAAGAATCCTGTGAAATGTCTTTACTTATTCCTTGATCCAGCAAGCCAATCCAGTCTTGATACAATAGCACCTTAATTTGATAGGAAAATGTCTACATAAATGTCTTTGAAGCCACACTAAATACTTCGAAAGGTGAAGTATTTACACAAAAAATATTTACAAAATATCTCATAACAGTTTGAGAATTAATCTAAGAAATCAAAATATCTTTAAGCATGAAGATAGAGACAAATGGAAAACTGCATCATGCTGTCCCTTTTATTGTGATAGTGTTGGTTGTTTCAGTTTGAATTTGAGCTCTTTATGCTGGCTGATATTTGTACGCTGGAATCATCTTTGTCGTTAATCTTTCACTAATACTCTTTAACCTGTTACTTTTTGACCCTGTTTACCTGTTTCATCTAGCTTCCATTTAGATTTACTGTGGTAACTTATAGTAAATTTGTCATTTTTTCCCACCATTCATCTTCAAGTAACTTTACCTTGAACATCCTTCTGTATATCTCGTCTGTTTCAGTGTATTTGGAAAATTTTGGCTTGGTGATAAATAGATGTTTCACCTCATGCTCTAGGAAGAATAGATTTTCTAAAGTATCATATAATACTTTCCCTGTTGGCAATGCTTTGACTCCTGAAGTGCTTGCCTATTCCTTGGACAATTTCTTTAATCTGTCAACATAGTCCAATTGGGTCATAAGTTTTTCATTGATTACCATGGGATTGGGAAGGCCTTTATTCCTCAAAATTTGAAACTTTGCCATGAATCTGTCAATGCCAACCTGCATGTTATGGCATTTTTTCTCTAGGTTAAGCATAAGGTTTCTTTTAGAAAGAAACTTTTTGACTTTAATGATGGCTTCAATTTTGTCCTCCACACCAAGCTCATTTAGTTCATGCTTTTTCTTGCTATTCGAGAATTGGATGAGTCGATTAGCATCCTCAGGTTGGTCTCCTAGGTCTTCCTTTAACTTTTGTATTGCTTCGGTGGCCACTTTCACCAATTCTGTTTGCTCGAATATTACTTGAATTGATGGCCAAATATCATTGACAAAGTCAATGATATTAGCCCAAAGCATCTCCTTAGTTTGTCCTAGTGGCTTTTGCAAAGTTAAGTCTTTTTCAAGGACCTTTATCTTCTCACCCATCCTTAGGGCTTTCTGTGCTTCTTCTTTCTGATGTATTTGGGCAAATTTACAATCCGTTTCTAGGCTTTCCATTTTCTCTTTAAGCTTTTTTAGCTCTATTGCCTGGATGGACATTTCCTCCATGGCTTTCACTAACTCTATTGTCTTCTTTGTTGAATTTCCTGCTGCTGTAGACTCAGTTATGACTGGCAGTGCTGTGGCAGGTGGACCTGTTGGTGCTAAAGAAGCTGCCAATGTTGAAGGGATTGTAGTTGTTACTGTGGGAATGGGAGCTGTGGAGGTAGTGGCCAATTCACTCTGTTTGGATTGAATCAATGTGTCCAATTCTTTCTCTATTTCTTTCAATTGGTCATTTCGCTTGAGGACCAAGTCCATAAGCTCTTCTTGTCCTTTTTGTGTTTCCAGGACTTTTGTTGTTTGTGGATGATGCAACGATGTAATTTTGAGTTGCTTCTTTAAAGCAGCTATGTTATCATTCTTCTTCTTTATCAACTTTTCAGTGGCCTTTACATCTTTGGGATCATGTCCCAACTCAAAGATTTAGTCCTCTAAGGACTTGATTCTGGTGTCTTTTGCCTATGAAGAGGCCTTCGCCAATTGGAACTGAGCTGATATATTATTCAGGGAGTTCTGTAATTGGTGGGCTGCGATGGCTTTCCCTATCAAGGTGGAGTAAATCATCTCCCCTATCTGTCTGTGCAACTCAATCTGGTCAATAGGATGTATGTCCTTTTCCAGCACTTCAAAATCTATCTTCTGGAAGTCAGTTGCTATCCTTGGTTGTTGAGTAGTGGGTTTCATGAATGTCATTTGCATTTTGCCTTCTTTCACATCATAGGCTGACATCAACCTTGTTTGGTTGGTAGGTGCCATCTTGAGGTACTGTGCATAAGTCTGGGCCTTTAGCCTCTCATTCCTAGCTTTGATGTCCTTGTACCTTTCTCTGATATCTTGATCTTTGTCTACTGGCATCCTAAATGAGGACACTTCAACACTTTGTTGCCTCTCCAACATCTGAGTATGAGATGTGGAAGGTTCTGGTATGCCCCCAGAAGGAGTGGCAGGCCTACTTCTTTCTTTCTTTGTGCTGGTGGCCCCCATTGTTTCTTCTGTGAATTCTTGCTCCGAAACAGGATTTAACCTCTGCCTTTTGACTAGGTTGGTTTCTGCATATGTTTGCTCTGCCTGATGTAGTGGCCTCCTCCCTATTTATTTTGAGGCTTCTTTCCTCATTTAGAGGAGTTTGCAAGTTAGGGGGAGTACTCATATTGGGCTGTTGTGTACCTGTTTGAGTCAATTCTTCTGATAAGTTTGGTTGTTCTGACTCTTCTTGCACCTGGGACTCTTCTTCTATATGTTGTTCACTATGTGCCTGTGATTCTCCTTGTGCTTGAGATTCTCCTGGCACCTGCAGGAAAGAACCTTCATCAAGTCTTTTCTCTAGATCAATTAGTGCATTTTCAACAACAACTTCAGTGCTATCTCTGTCCACTAGAGTATTCTCCACCCATTCCAACTGATTTGCATATTTCTCTATTTCAGGGATTTGGTGGTGAATGTAGGGAGTCATCTTATTTTTCTGTCTTCTGTTGCAGATGAAGTCACAAGGATCATATCTCCACATGAAGCTTTGTTTTAGTTTGAGTCTCTGAAGGATTTCTTCTGCTTCTCTTCCAGCTTCTCTGTTATTGCATACAAAGGGGCCTAGTTGATCTTTTTTCTGAGTTGGGCTTTATTTTTGGCTTTAACAAAATGTACCTCATCTGAATTGATTATATGCCTGTAGTACTCTAGAGCAAATAAACTCATTGGGAGATATCTAGACAGTTTATATGGGGCCAACTCACAACCATAGATCTTGATTTCTGTGTGATTTTGGTACAAGTACCAATCTCCCACTTTGTTTCGTTTTGACAGTTGTAGGATCCTCCCAATGTTTGAGCTGATTCTTGGAGGAGGACTTCCTAGCAGCATGGTCACTACTGGATATACAAAAAGATCAATGCAATCTGTATATGGATTTGGGGAATCATGCTTATGTATCAAAGGAGTCCAAAAAATTACTGACCTAGGATGACCTTTAGTGTCAAGCTTTTTGAGAGTGAATGGGAACTTGTCAGCTTGATAGTATAAGAGAAGGTGGTACAAAACTGAAGAATACGTAAACACTCTTTCATTACTCATTCTCAAAAATTGTTCATGCATCTTATCAACTATGTACTTGGTATAATCATACATGACAGCAGGGGGTTGTCCTGGAGTAAAAATGGACATGAAGGCTAAAATGATTTCATCTATGTACTCACTGGTGGTATAGCCTAAAACACAAGAGATCATTGCTACTATATCCTAACCAAATGGGGAAAATATGGTAGCCACATATGGAGGGGGTTCTATTGAGACATGCTTTCCCTCTCTAATGAAGGTCTGAAGCATTTCAGCAATCTTGACAGTGGTAAGCTTGGGAAATTGGTCTAGTAGGTCTCCAATTGAAATAGGGGTTAAGTTCTGCCTTGGTTGTAGTTGCAGCATTTCATTGATTGACTCGGCAGTGATGGTGAAAAGTATGGTTTGGTCAGGGGACATCACTGCTCTTTGACTGGGAATGTAGTTTGCATGGCAATAATGGACAATCTCTGGAAAGATGTGCACCTCAGGGAATTGATACTTGGGCAAATTAGACTCCCAAAGACCTATTTTATCAGCTTGGTTTAGGTATTGGTCCCCAATACAATTTGATAGGGGATTCAAGGACAAAGGTTTTCTTGATTTGGAAGTCTTTATCAGCAAGGGGAAGGTGATCCAAGTCCAGGTGAGGAGTGGAAATTGGTCTAGCGTCCATGGAAATTAGAGTGGCCATTCTCAGTTCTTGTGGTTTTGAGAATAGGGGAAGGGTTTTTCAATTCTTAAGTGCAACAGGGTTTTAGTGTAGAGTAGTTTTGGGTTACTGTGAACTTTTTTCAATTAATTTTTACTTTAATTTCATAAATTGAGTAACTGGTTCAAATTTAGACAAGGTTTCCAGTGAATTTTGGGTTAAATACTTGGAATTTGGGGAAAATTGGCTTTGAACAGGTTGACGGGCGACTGTGCACGGTCAAAAAGTTCTGCGTGGACTGGAGGGTGGACTGTGAGTTCAATGGCTTCTTCAGGTTGGCGACTGGACGTAGGTTGGTGGTTGGACGTCATGCGGTTGCGTGCATGGCAGTTTGGAACTTTAGTTTCACGATAAAACAAAGATTATGAGGTTTTTGGCTTTATTAACAAAGTCAATGTTTGGCGAGTGTTTGGGGAATAATGGTACTTTTGGCAGTTAGCGAGGTGATGTGATAGTTTTGGCGTTTAGCGGAGGGGCGGTAAGCGGGTTTTTTCACACCGCTTATGAGCATTGGGTGGTTTTGGGGGGAGGCCGCCCGATTCCACTCATCGAGCGCCACGTCGCATTGGGGGCCCAAGGGAAAACAACCCATTTCGGGCAGGTAAATTTTGGGTTTCAGGCCCGCTCGAAATGGTTAATGGCCGTCAGATCAAACGGCAGGTGATCGCATGGTGATCGGGCGTAGGAGTTGTACGGGGGGTAATTGAGGGGCTCGGTTGATGTTTAAGCACAACGGGATTTAATTAAATGATGGATTAAGGTGGGGTTAGGGCGTCGGGGTCATTAACATAAGGTTAACTTTTAATTAATCGCAGATAGATTAATTACATGAGTTGTCGGGGTTTAGGTATAGTATAGTTTATATTTCAAACTAGGATAGGGATATTAAATATTAAAGGGATTTAAATATATACGAGAAAAGGGAAATTTAGGGAATTGATAAATATAATTAAAATTAGAAGTTAATATGAACATTGCGGAAAATGGATTAGCGCTAAGTATAATGTGTATTTGAAACTTATTTTCTTTTCACATAAAAACATTATAACTTAGGCTAAGAGCATTTTGTGCGTTTTTTCATTAAAAGGGGTTTACTTGGGGTAATGGCTTTTCGTTAGGAAAAATGGTGTTTTATCTTAGGAAAAGGGATTTGTTTGGGAAAATGAGGGAGAGTGAAAGGGGGTAATGTTTGTGGGGGGAATTTTAGTACTTAGGACCTATAAGTCATTGGGACGAGGGTCCAGTCCCTCCAGAAGTCAGAGAAATGCTATGAGCCCCTTTGACTTAAGATTTTGGATACTTAAGACTTTCAATTGGAAATTAGTTAAGTGAAAGGTGTAATGAGTGAGGGAAATTAATCAATTGACTTTGTGGACTTGATGCATGCCCAATTCCTCATTAATTCTTAGAATTTTCATGATGAGGGTGATAAATATGCTTTTGTCTAACAATCATCACAATAGTAGAGTTTAGGCTTCTGTGATCCATATCAAGTTTACAAAGGATTTTTTGGCGAAGATCACATGAGACATCATTTTTCGACGCGTTTCGAACCAACCAGTGTGGTTCATCGTCAGGACAAGTTGAAGAAACAGATCCAGCTTAGCAGGTTAAATAGACAGAGCAAAGCCTCCAACGGCTAAAAAGACAACAGCTACTTTCTAATAGGGTTTTAAACCTTTCCAGTTTCTCCTTTCCCCCTTCTGTTTTTAAAGTTTTAGGCAAAGGTTTAAATTTTGCCGTGGCTCCTAAGAAAATCCCGGTAGATGATATTATTTGTGACATTGAGTTTGGGATCCGAAATTTACCTGATAGGGTCAAGGACACCATCAGGCAAGATTGTGCGGTTGTCTTGAGAAAGGCTAAGCCCCCTAGGAGCAACCTTAGCAAGGAAGAATCTGTCGCTCTCAGATCCTTAAACCAGAACAAGGATATCATTGTTTTAAAGGCGGACAAGGGTGGTGCTACCGTCATTCTTAACATGGCTGATTACCGCAGCAAGATGTTGGATCATCTTCATAATAGTGGTAGCTACAGAAAGCTTCCTAAGAATCCGTTAAAGAAGGTTGCTAGGAAGGTGGCGCTTGCCATTAAATCCATTAGCTCATTGAGTTCCCTTCACCATAAACTCATTGAGAGCAACCCTATCACGCCTAGAATCTATGGTCTCCCCAAGATTCACAAGGAGGGGGCTCCCCTGAGGCCCATTGTCAACACCATTGGTGGTCCTACCTACCTCCTTGCTAAGTTCCTTGCGTTAAAGCTTAAGCCCTTGGTTGGTCATACTGAGTCCTTCGTAAAGGACTCTGCTTCCTACATTAAGGAGCTCAAGGACATTAAGCTCGACCCTGGGGACATTCTTGTTAGTTTTGATGTTGTTTCCCTCTTCACTTGCATCCCTATTGGTGAGGCCTTGGAGGTGATCAACCGCCTAACAGATCCTGACACTGCTAAGTTAGTGGAGATCTGTCTCACTTCTACGTTTTTCTGTTTTGAGGGAGAGTTCTTTGAGCAAACCTGCGGGGTTGCCATGGGCTCACCCCTTTCCCCTGTTGTTGCTAATCTTTTCATGGAAGATTTTGAGTCCAAGGCTCTAAACTCTTCCAGGCTCCTGCCAAAGCATTGGAGAAGATATGTGGATGACACCAATGTTATCTGGCCTCACGGCCAAGAGGAATTAGATCTCTTCTTCAATCATCTCAATAATCAATCCTCTGCCATTAAGTTCACCATGGAGCAGGAGGTCGATGGTTGCCTTCCGTTCCTCGATATTCTGATTTCTAAGAATAGTGATGGTTCCCTCGGCCACCAAGTTTTTCGGAAGAAAACGCATACTGAGCAATACCTTCATGCCAGCTCCCATCATTTCCCGGCTCAAAAGATGGGTGTTCTCAATACCCTGGCTACGCGGGCCCTAAGGATCTCGGATAAGGAGAGTTTTGAGAAGGAGAAATCCCATCTCCTTGATGTCTTTGTTGAGAATGGTTATAGTAGATTCCTGGGTCAGAGGGCTTTCCTTAAAGCTTCAAAGAATTCTTTGTCTCATCGTGAACCTAAGGAGCGAGTTCCTAGCGTCCTTCTTCCGTATGTTCAAGGGACTACTGATAAGATTGGTAGGATTCTCAGGTCACATGATGTCCCTGTGACCTTTAGGCCCCTGAACACTATTTGCATGTCCCTCAGATCAGCGAAGGATCCTATCGACCCTAAAGATATGAAAGGTGTGTACTTGATCCCCTGTTCCTATGGGACCCCCTACATTGGGGAAACTGGTCGCTCCATTAATCAACGGATTAGTGAGCATGTAGCAGATCTCAAGCATAGGCGTACTAAGTCTTCCGCTTTAGCTGAGCACGCCGAGAAAACCAAGCATCATGTTTGTATTGAGGAAGTTAGTGTTATTGCGAAGGTTTCACACTTCCATTATCGGAAATTTAAGGAGGCGCTTGAGATTGAAAAGAGGCCGAGTAATCTCAATAGAGATGATGGCTGGAAAATCAGTCGGTGTTGGGTCCCAGCACTCTCGTCCTAATCTTTTTTTCTTCTTTTTTTTAAATTATGTATTTATTATCTATTATTATTCTGAATTATTATTATCATTAGTATTATTTTATTTTATTTTATTTATTTATTTATTTTTATTTTTATTATTTTTATTTTTATTTTATTTATTTATTTATTTATTTATCTGTTTATTTATCTATTTATTTATTTATTTATTTATTTATTTTGTTTTTTTTTTAGTATTATTATTATTATTATTATTATATTTTCTTTAAATCATTTTTAGGGGTTGGTCCCCCTACGATAATATAACTTTAATTCTAAAACATAATTTTAATATAAATATAATTTTAATTATATTTTAATTTTAATATAACTTCATATAATTTTAAATAATATAATAAGGTTATTTAATATAATATAATTAAAGTTATTTTAATTATATTATATTAATTAAAATAATTTTAATTATATTTAATAATTGAATAGAATTTTAATTCTGAATTAATTTTAGTTACTGATGGGACCTATTTTCTTTTTAATTATTTATTAAATATTTTAATTTTCTATTAATATTGGTATTTAACTATTATCATTTTTAAGGGACTGGTCCCAGATTAATTTTTATTTATTAATTAATTAATTAATTAATTTATTATTTATTATTTATTTATTTATTTATTTATTTATTTATAACTAAATAAATATATTATAACTTTATTATATTTAATAATTGAATAGAATTTTAATTCTGAATTAATTTTAGTTACTGATGGGACCTATTTGCTTTTTAATTATTTATTAAAAAAAAAATATATTAATTATTTATTAATATTGGTACTTAACTATTATCATTATATTATTTTTAAGGGACTGGTCCCTCTCTAGATTAATTTTTATTTATTTATTTATTATTATTTATTTATTTATTTTTTCCTAGATATAATTTTTATTATTTATCTTTAACTAACTATTATTAGGAATTATTTTTAGGTACTAATCGTACATAACTGTTTAATTATTTTTATTATTTTAATTATTTATTAATATTTTTTATCATATTATTATTTTATTTATTGGTCTAGCCCCCCAGGTTAATAATAGGGTTTTTGATCCCTGGACCTAGTCAAAAGTAGCTGTTGTCTTTTTAGCCGTTGGAGGCTTTGCTCTGTCTATTTAACCTGCTAAGCTGGATCTGTTTCTTCAACTTGTCCTGACGATGAACCACACTGGTTGGTTCGAAACGCGTCGACAAATGATGTCTCATGTGATCTTCGCCGAAAAATCCTTTGTAAATCATCACAATTCTGCAACCTTTCTACTACTTACCCATCTACTCATCCTACCATTTTTACTTCTCTTTATTAGGGTGCACTTAAGTTGGCAAACCCTTATCAAAACATTTTTCTTTTCTTTTACAATAGTAATCTAGCTAAGTCTAACCTTATTACATCCAAGGGCTCAGTTTAAACAGTTGAGCTCTTTTTATTCACTCTACCTAATCTAATTATCTGCCATGATTACACTGTTTGGTTAGATTTTCATTCTCTAACTATAAGAATGAAATTGAAAACATGAAATAGCCAAGTTTAAACATTTTGACTATCATGGATTGTGGCATAGGTTCCAAACTTCACACAATAATTTCTTTTGTACAAAAAACAAATAGTAGTGGCATTTTGACTTGCACACTTTCATGGTCTTTTCTTTCTTGGGGTTCATATTTTTCATCTTTTTTGACCTTTTTTATTCTTTTTGTCCTTTGATTTTTCTTTTAGGACATACCCTCTTTACATTTTTTAATTTTTTGAATAACGGAAACATTTGCAGAAAGCAAAGGTATGTACATATTACAGGTTAATCTTAGCGATTCAAAAATTATGACTCCTATTGTTATAGGAACCTAACAGAGAGAAAAGATTCTTTCTTTGGAGGAGTAATTAGTGACTTAATGTTCCACTGTTAGGCTAGTGTGGCTACATTATAATTTTGTATCATGGGACTTTCAATTAATATATGAAGCTCTCAAAGCGACACACCTTCATGCATAAGTCGTGATTGGTTGTGAGACTATTCTTTCATTGTTTGGGGTGTATGTTTATGTTAACACATACTAATGTAAATGAATTATTGCGTTGCCTTTGGTATGTATCTTTTCGAATGTGTGTTGTTACTTGCTTTTATAATTGTTGCTATCTTGTGAACTACTTTGCAGGTTAATCAACAATTCTTTCATGATATTGTGTGTCTCTTTTAGGATAGTACTATTACTTTTCTTCTAGAGGTGCACTCTCTCTCCTCTCTTTCATAAAAGTACCTCATATACATTGCAATTGCATGCCTCACAGTGTCAACTTACTTTCTTGTTTCAAAGATTGTTTGTATAATCTTATGTTGATAATTGTAGCCAAGGAAATTCCTAAGAATAATGGCAATCAACCTTGTTTCCTAGTTGGGGCTCTGTTGTAGTGAAAACACAATCCTCCCATTTTATTCTATCATAATAGACATGGGGACCCTTTTTTGCATTGCATTAAGGCTTTGAGTGTGATTGTTTCATTTCAAGTCTAATTTTCTTTTTATTTACACTTGTTTTGTTTTTATAGTTTGCCTAAGTTTGATTAAGTTTGTTTGTCAATGTTGGAAATACTGAGAGGGGGAGGCGGTGGGGGGTGAATCAGTATTCCTTTCAATTACTATTATTATTAATCTTTCAGTGCATTAGTTAATCTTCAATTATTATCAGTGTTTGTACAATGATAGCAGTAAAAAAAAGGAACACAAATGCACACAGTTTTTAAGGTGGAAACCCCCTCTGGGACAAAAACCACATGAACTCTTTTATAATAATTATTTAATCTTCAACTCCAATTGAAAAGAAATCTCCAACTTCCTAGAATCTAGAAAAGCATTCTTCTCCAGCGCCCACTGGATGGACGCTCCAACACCCGAGATTCTTCAGTAGTCAACTGAACGGATGCCCCAACACCCAATGAGCTACAATTCACCCTAGCACCACCCTAACACCCTGGAGTTTTCACAAGCTTGAACCTGTTGGTGACTTCATGCACCAGCCTAGCACCACCCTACAGAAGAATAAAATAAGAATGGACTGGCGTACTAAGGAAAATGGTCCACTTTACAATGATATAGAATGATGTAGAAGAAGAAAAAACACTAGACGATAACCTCAACTATGACACAACCACCTAATGATGATCCTAGACCTCCTAACACTACCTCTTAAAATCTTGGCAGATAGACACTTGTACAACTTTTACAATGATTCTTTTACAATGACTCTGTACAATGATACTTTTACAATGACTATATGCAGTGCTGCCCACTTGAAGACTTCATGTGGTGAACTTCTTGCTGTTGTTTTGCACCTTGATTGCTGCTCTTGTCATGCTACCCTTTCTCACTCTTTAGGACATTAGATTATGCATTGAGTCTTCTTTTTATGAATATATAATACCTGCAAAGTCTTCAAGGAAATACCCATGACATGATAATAGCAAAACTTACCTCATCCTGCACAACATATGTCAGTGCTAAACAAAAACAACAAATTAAAATACAAAGAACCTAATGCAATTAAAAGATGAACATGCATATAGAGAATATAATTACGTGTAGCTTACCTCTGTTGCATCATTTTGCTGCACCTTGCTCTTTTCTTCCCTAGAAATTATGGTCCTTTGCACCCCTTGACAACACTTGATCTAGTTGTTTTTTTTTTTTTTTTTTCCTTCTAGGAGAACGATATGAATCTAATGTATCTCTATGATTTCTGATCTCCAATATGTGATCTTCGGCCTTGTAGTAGCCCTCTGAGTCTTCTTTCCAATTCCATAGGTCTGGCTCGATTTGGATTCTTCAAGGCAAAGTTATGCCCCATCTCTCACAATGACCTAATTATGGACTAGTTCAGTAGAGTGAACTTGTACAACGTGCTACGTGTCACTGTTTCGTTCTTCAGCTCTAAAATTGATACACATAAAACTAAAATTCCATGCATTATCCGCCACTTTTTACAGAATTCCAATCTGCTTCTCAGAGAGAGAGTTATGACGATTTTCCCAAGGTCACCTCTTTGAGATGAAATTAAGAAGCCTTCCAAAACCATAACTTCCACATATCATATCTCCAAAAATGTACCACACCAAGATCTAAAATTTGGTCACGACGTTCATCAGGATTTCAGATCAAATGGGTTTTAATTTCAACATCTAAGACTTCGCAGAAATAAAGTTATAGCGAAAATTCCACGATCACTACTTTTGGAGGATATATGAGATTTCTTTTTATAGAGTTGAGAGGGGCTTCTATATAGAATGTTGGAGGGATTTTAGGAGCTTAAAAATTTATTAATTATTGACTATTTAATGACCAAAATCAATGATCAATTCCATGCCACAACCCCATGGGGTTTTATCCCACTAATTGGGGTTATTAACTTCAATATTGAATAAATTACAAACCGTGAGGAATTATGAGGAGAGCTATATACCAATAGAAAGATATTTTTGAGTAGCGTATTCCTATAATGGTTATGAGACGAGAAACCATGAATGATGATGCCCAATGTGACATGGAAGTTCAGGTTCATCCTTGGTGCTGCTTGGTTTGACATCAATGACAACCTCAGATCATCTTTAGATCAACAGTTAATAAACTATGTAAACAAGTTTTTGTTTTAAACATCTTAATTAATTAGATTAATGAATAAAATATCCCTCAAGACCAAGATGTGTGCATAGGCTTTAAGCCTTAATAATTAAACAATGTGGCTATTTTCAATAAACATGTATTATAAAGTGGCTAGGCCATAAAACATATGATAATCAACTGTCAGAGTAAAGGACCCACATTCCACGTCATTGTTTCGGCTCCCACATATCAGAGGTAATGCATATTGGAGATTTCCTTTCGAGGCACATCTCCAAAACTCTGATATGGTTCTCCATTGATACTCTGATATCCATGCCACTCCGACCTCCCATAATCATATCCCTCCGATCTTCAATATTCCGACATGGCATTCCTCTGATTCTCCCATAAACACCTCTTATCCATATTTAAACTTTCATATCCAAACTTCCTATCGATTTTCATACATTTCAACTCTCGATATCAAATCTCTAATACAAGTCCTCCGATATTTGTCAGGCTTCGATATGTTGGACCCAATATGGTATTAATTCTGGTCTATAAAGATATCACATCTGCTCCATATTGGAGCCGCCCAATATCGCAACTATTTCATTTTGTCTCATTTTAAAAGTTTCGATGAACTTACCTTCGATACCACTCAACTCTTGCCACGTATAAGTAAAATCCACTTAATTAATTTAAAAGGGTCTCTTGGAATAAGTATAGTTTAACACATTTTTATAGTTTAATTTGTTTTTTGCTATTTTAATAATAAAGCTCTGATCTCCTTTGTGATTTATGTAACCTTACATAATGTCGTGCTCGTTCCATGCTTTAAAATGCCCCCTACCATGTGGAAAATATTGTTCGAAATTAACTCGACTATTGTAACGAACTCCATAATAGGCGATAACCAATAACAACTAATGGGTCCTTTGGCTAGGAACAGAGCCAATTTGTTTGACTGTTGTAACGATTTCCCAAATTTGCCCTGTATTCAACTAAAACAATATGTTTTCATCCTGCTGAAGAAAACCTCCAGATTCGGTTGTTGAGAGATATAAGGGGGGTTGTTAGCTCTGTAAATCTTGTATAAATACCCCTGAATTCGATGCAAAGAGGAGGAGGTCACGATCCACCACAGGGGGTCTCTACTATGATTTAATTTGTGCTTATACACTATTGTTTAGCACAAAGAGAGTTATTGTAGAGATTGAAAGAGGGTTTCTGGCTCTGTTATAATTGCTTTGCACTATTGCAGGCAATTTTACTATGGGTTTGAGTTGCTCCAAGACTGCACATTTGTAATGTAATTTTGGCACTGTTTAATGAATTTTCATTCTTGTGTACTATTACCGGAATGTTAAATTTTTATATTTTTGTCAAAGTTTTATAATTGGTTTTGATCTACATTCTAAGTAGTATGTTTCTTTGATCTCTAAGGAGATATATCCAAGAGGCAGAATGAGATCGAAACCATACTTAATTCATTCAATTATACTTGTGGTGAATGATAACTATTTATTATTCATTTACAGGTGTATTTTGTTTTTATGTGTATTAAATGAAATGGTCTATTTCTTTTGATTAATGCAAATTTTATAATGAATTTTGTTTAAAATGAATTTAGTCTTGTAGATGGAATTACCTTCATAACTATTTATTAAATTGGATTCATTTACATAGTTGTTTTAACCTTTTATGACTTTACAAACCATTTTGGAATTCATAATCGAATATTAATTCTGAATTCACTCATAAATCAATATTTCCCCCCATTTTAGCTAAGGGAGGATTGCTCTGTTTGCCGAGACCAGCCATGATGGTCAGCGTGAGGATTTCTGGGATGTAGAGAGGGGGGGAAGGGTTTTGGGCCGCATAGCAGGCGAAGTTGTGAGGTGGCTCAGGACTGCCAGCCAGAAGCAATGGCAGGCCCCTCAGGCCAAGGCTGGGAAGGTAAGTGACTGGATGTCCGCAGAACCTCAATTCAAAGGCACTGACTTGTGGTTTGTTGTCTTGCTAGGTAGACAAGCCTCAATAAATACAAGGTTTCAGGACCGCAACAAGATGGCTCCGAAGAAGGCAAAACAAGCTCGAACCAGGGAAGAAGGCACCAACAACAATCCGAAGCGGAGAGGAAGGTAGCCAGACTCAGAGAAAAGCATGTTCCTGATAAACGCGTATATGGCTGGGAACTCCCCGGAAACACGCGCTCAAATCCATGGGTGGGAACGGGAGCTGAGGACCATTAGCGAGAATAAGGAAATTCCCAGAGGGGAATGGGAGGAGCTGATTCCCGACCCCGGAAATACTAGGAGCAGAAAATCTCTGTTTAATAAGACGTTACAACAGTATTGGATAATGAAACATGTGGTCGCCCGGGCTATGGAAATGAACCAGGCTGTCAGAGAAGAAGAGGAGGAAGACAGGAAGCAGAGAGAGGAACAGGAAAAAAGCCAGACAAGGGAGGAAACAGATAAGCTAAAGGCAACCCTCCTGAAAGAGCTTGTGGCTGTACAAGTCCAGACAGCAAGAAACCATGTGATGCTACTGAAGATGGAACAAATACTGCAGGAAATGAAATGGGCAATGGATCAAAAGCAGGTGAAACCTGGGTGCGGTGCCACGGCGCTGTCGCAGTCAATTCGTCAGATGAGGAATGGCAGAGATGAGTCTCTGGTTTTTGTTTAAAATGATGTTAGAAATGAACTGTGCCTGGTTACTATGTTATGGTTGTGTAGTTAGTTTAGATAGCAGTACTCAACAATTTGGTTATGACAATATGAAGGAGAAAAACATCTTTAAATTTTGGTCTGGTTATAACGTTGATAGGTGGCGGTCTGATTTCCTACGGGTAGATTTGCCACCTGATCATTAGTCTGTTGTAAGTTTCTGTTATCGTAATATAGAAAGAGGAATGCCTAAGTTTACAAAAAAAAAAAAAATCCCCCCATTTTAGTTATCTTGCTCTCAGATTAGGAGAGGGTTATCCCATTCTAGTTCGAGATAGGTTTTTTTAGATTAGTTCTACATTTACATCTTAGTTTGTGTCAAGTCCTCTCTTAAAGAGGAAAATAAATCATTTAATTGTGGTTTTATCAACCTTTTTAAATCGATCAAATCTTTGTGTCGATTTACTTCTTTAACTTACATCTTTAAAGATTGATATAAAAGAAATGTAACATACTATGATGTCGATAGATTAACTCTTAGTTTAGGTTAGATTAGTATTATACTATTTTTAATTTAGTCTTAGAGGATAGGGTAACTAGACCCATAACCAGTGGGAACCACCATCTTCAACGGAAAAGAAGTTGCTTTAAATTCCCAACCCGGTGGTCTCCCCTAATATTGACGAAGGACATTTTTTCCAATCAACAGGCTCCTACTCTAAATGGTGTGAGGTTTGGATGGGACTTCATACTGGGGAGACCCAAAAGGTGGTGCTAGAAGGAGGGCCAAATTATAGGTTGTGCCCATTGATTTTGTTTTTGAATCTCTCATCTTGAATGGATCATTCCTAAATCATAATCCTAGGACGTTTTTCTAATAGAAAAAATCTTACACTCCCCATGGAACTTATTTACAACTTGTCTCAATTAAAGTTTGATGACAAGGGTGGAATATCCATAACTGAGCATACATCTCAATTTCTTAAGTTTTGTGATTTTCATGAAGTGATTTATGAAGATGTTGCTTGTAAATTATTCACCCTCACACTTGAAGGTTGAGTTAAGTTGTGGTGTCATACCTTACCAATCACTTCCATTCATTCATTTGAAAAACTCATCAAGGAGCTTCATTAAGCCTTTGATAAGTATGATTACTGAGACATTCATAAAAGGATTAATCAACTTAGACTGAAACTTGATGAATCAATAGAGGATTTTGCTAATATATTTATTCACCTATGTTATGTGTTTCCAGAAGAATATGTGGATTGGGATTTCTTCAAAGAAAAGTTTCATCGTTTGGTTCAAATCTCTCTGAAACATGGCGAATTTGAATCTTTGTTTGATTGTGCTCTCCCAAATTTTATTAATCATGCGACACTTCCAATCTTAGAGGAGGAACCTACTTCCCTGTTTGTCTCTTATCCTCCTCCCTTTTCATTTCCAAACAAGGTAGTCTCTAGTGTTATCATTGAAGTTGGGAAATTCAAAAATCAAATTGATGATCCATTTATCCCACCTACATTTTATCTTCATGGTCAACATTGTATATGGAAAAACTTGGAATGTCTTTATTAGTACGAGCAACCTAAGGTGAATACTAGTCCCTTGATTCCCCTAGATCACAAAAATGTACATAACTAAAATATTGAATCTAACATCATTAAAAGTGTTGTTTTTTCAAGGGACATTTGTCATCCTCTATCATCTACATGTCATGACCCTATGTACCTTGATCCACTTGATCAATATGCTCCACCAACTAGTTCTTCAAATACTTTTGATTTTCAGTTTGCTAGTCCAAAAGGTGATCAAATACAAGGTGGTCACATTTCATAGGTAGAGGAGCATAACGTGAAGATACTTTTGATCTCTATTCCCTATTTCAAAACCCCCTATGTCAAGATGATGTTCCTTCATTCTTGGCTGATTTAGAATCTTGTACTCTTGGAAATCGGTTAAACGAAATCAAGATGTTTAATCAATCTCAAGCCTTGGGCAACCATCATTCAGATGACCATAACTACATTAATGTACATGGTAATGATTTCCAAGGCACATCGACCAATATTTTTATTTCTCAAGAAGATATTCTTATAGGAACTTCTTCTTCAACCTGCCATCCCTTGTGTCCTATTGCTTGCAATGAATTAACTCATGATGAAGATATGCTCTACTCTTCAAGTTCACAATCTAATGAGAAGGATCTTGAATTGACACAAGATGATAAGGTTGCACATGATGAAGAAGAAAACAACGAAGTCATTGAGCATCCATTTCATTCTTTACAACCTCTAGTCTTGTGTAAGGATAATTCTCTAGCTCAGGCTACTCATGAAACTGATTCGATTTACACATCATCATATATGCAATCAAAAGAATCTTATGACTTGAGTAATATGTTTGTTGAAATTGTACAATCTGATCAAACTAGTGATGTAGATGGTTTCCATCTCGATAATAGTGATCTTGTTGCCTTAACTGATAATAGTTGTCCACATGCAATTTTCGATATGACTCAGGTCTCAAAATATAATTATTCAACATTTGAAAGTTCTAGAATTTGTTAGGGAGTCGAGGCACTTCAAATTTCATTGATGGTTATTTCAGGTTCTCACGATCCTAATGAGATTCCAAAACCATGTCAAATCTGGATTTGCTCGCATAATTTTTTTCTCCACATTTTTTCACTAGGTTAAACTGCTTGAAATATTTTCATCGTTTCCAAGTTAATTTTCCAAAATTTCAACTTCTGGTCCTGATCAAATAGAGAGTCTTGCTATGGTTGACTCATCATCATGCAAATCTCTCATGTCAAATCCAGGATTGGAATGTATACCTTTCATGGATGCACAGAGATATGAAGTCGACCATTGAATTATCATGACAAAGATTATCATCGGTTGAAAGTTTCATATCTGTCAAATACTTTTGTGAATGATCAATTCCTGTTCTTTCTTGTGAATATTGTGATTCTAATAATTTTCATTCTAGCACAAGCTATCCTCTAGAGTGTTAGTGAATACTTGATTTATTTGGTGAATCAAATTTCTCATCTTGGCAGATTAATTTCCCAAGTTGATAGAAAGGCTGAACCTGATTCAACACATGGTGACTCATTGTGTCCTATTTGGTTTCATGTATTTGGTATACTAGTATTCATTTTTAATTCTTTTGATTTTCATGATGTTGGTTTAGATTATAACCAGATACAAGGTAGTGATTTTTTTTACCCAACATGCGAGGAGGATGATTTTATTACTAAAATCATTTGTAAAAATCCTCAAATTGATCCATCTCTCTTTTCATATAGTGGAGAATATTATGTCCTAACTAGTCCATTTGATCATAACACTAGGTCTAACATATGTCATGCAACTAATCACTTCCCACTAGTATATTTGATGTTAGTTTTTTTACACCAATGTTGAACCAATTGATCTTTATGGTTTATCATCTCACTGTTTAGATAAATTTCAAGTAGTTGAGGCACTTTAGTCTTTGTTGATGGTTATGTCAGGTTTTCACGATCTTGACGAGGCTCTTAAACAAGATCAGATCAATTTTCTTTCACAATATTTTCTTTGTAATTTTGTGTTGATTAAAAGTTCATTTCCCAAGAATTTCAAGGCTCTCAAAAGGATTCTTTTGAATTCCATGATCGAATCCATGATTGGATGGAAACATCTTACTTAACAAGCTCTATTTCTAATAGTAAGTTTCGGTCTTTCACGATGTTTGCTAAGAATGAGAATACAAACAAAGGTACATTTATAAGAAGCTTTCGAGGTTTTTATTATTGTTGTTCTGATAAAAAAGGTAAGTCTGCAAATTGGTTAAAGTTAGTTGTTATGGCACATATTCCTGCCTTTAGGAAAGACCTTTTATCTATTGTACATATTATTCACGATCTTATTTTTATTTTTCACATTGCTTTATATTGTTTTTAATTTCTCGTGTCTTTCTCCTTGCAAGTTAGGATCAAATTCGGTGGCTACATTGGAAATTTCACATCACTTAGTCCTGACCTTCTAACCCGTTAGGTTAAAAGTAGGTCTAGTTGCATTTTTACTTTTCTAGTTGCATCGCATGGCCCTGCATTCCCCATTCCAAATATAATATTTTTATTTGTTTGTTTTCCCACTCTCTGTCTTGCTTTTCTTTCATTTTACTCTTACGTTATGTTATGTCCTTTTGTTTTTGTTGTTTTTTCATCTTTTTTCTTTTGTGTTTTATTCAATATGACCATGCATGAAAAATGCTCTTTTGGGGCTGAAAAAGACAATGTGGAAAGGTTTTGAAAAGGTAATTGTGATGACGAGCAACTCTTGGCTAATATGCCTTCCTCTTCTTTGTTTGGGCCTACACAAATTTTAAAGTCAAAACATGTTTGAATGGAAAATACAATTCATTCAGATGGAAATCTATAAATAGAACCACAATGCCCATATCTATTTTAGGATCATTATTCCTTGACTCAGTATGGTAATTGAATGGTGTTTTTCTTGCCAATCCAATCAAGTAGAGAAGGGAAAGGAGAAAACTAAGAGCGAGAATATTAATTTCAGAGGTATATAATAGCCTTTGAAGGAATAACATCTCTTACTTTCAATAAGTTGGGATCCCTCTTCTTCCCTGGCCATAAATGTCAATAAAATTCTAATGAACATTATTTAAAATAAAATAAATGGTGAAAGAAGAGAAAGTATTATTGCACAGAGAGGTGAAGCAAACAACATTGTTGAGGTACTAAACAAGCTTGCTAGAAGCAAAGTAATGTGTGTGTTCCTGTAGTGACTCCATTGAGGTATTGAACAGACCTATTGGCAGCGGAGCAACACTAGATACAAAATTAAAATTGTGATCATCTTAAACTCACAAATATACTATCCTTCTCCCAGAACAAAACAATTGAGATACAATAAGCCTTGTAAATGTCCTTAGTTGAAAAAGGGGATAGGAAATACCATACTTATAACCAGGATAAATGGGGAAGCTAAGGTAATTCACATAGTGAATCAAGACTTCATGAAGTATTAGACTCTGTATAAATTTAGTCCTAAACAGGGAAGCTAAAGTTCTTCCGGTGTGTTTCCAAGTGTTTTCGCTACGACAAACACCCTCTAAAAATTTTCCTACACTTGAATTTTTGAGCCTCCTTGTGATATTACGATCTTTCGTTCCAACATGATCATAGTCACTTCATGGTCAGTTGATTCTTGCCAAGTGTTCAAGTCTTCTTATGAAATTCTAACTATTGAAGCCACTTGCTCACACATGCTTATCTCTTGATCCATTTACAAGCACATTCCTTCTAGCAAGCCTAGCAGCCAATGTCTACCCTTGAAAACAGTGCTTACACAGTCCTTGAGAATAATATTTGTGCAGTCTCTAGAAATAGTGCCTGCGAAGTCCTTACTAACAATGCTTGTGCGCATTTTGTGATAGACATTGTGCAACTATCGAACATTGCATAGTCCCTTATGACAATGCTTTCACAATCCATTGTAGAAATTTGAATAATATAACACTTATTCACAAAGATTATCCTGATTATACACTATTTGCGGAATGCATGCATAATACATAACCTCCTCTACCATTGATCATCAATTTGCAGAATTAAAAAAACAATTGCATGCGCACATTGAAACATCAATCACACATATCAACACAGTATGTAATGGGGAAAGCATACAGTTGAAAAACCCCAACTATTTGTATATTATAATGATAGAGAACATGTAACAGTACATAGTACAATACTCCTCACAAGTACTCAGTACTATCTCCACATGCTACACACAAAACTAGCTCAGATCTGAACAAGTCACGGGTTCAAATCTCCTCCACTGTTTGCCTACCTCTACTGCGCAATCTAAGTTGAGAATAGATCAGATCCAAGTTTGAATTTGGCTTGTACTGCGCAATCCTCATTGGAAATCTCAATCAATGATTGTGCAAATCTCATGCACAGCTATAGTCACAACTGATAGTAGTCTCACCCTTTCACCCACCTCTAACACTTCTCTCCACTGAACTGTCCATGCACTAAGTTAACTGATGTATTCTTTAGTTGATTTATGAGTTAATAACTATTTAATTAATTAATAATTAATTCACATCACTCATCACTAGTGTATTTGGCAGTTAGACTAAATACAACTAGTTCAACTAAGTCAAAGTGAACACAACTCCATCAACTCCTCAATCAACCCCTTCTAACTGAAGTCCATCATGCAATAGCTCAACTAACCCATAGGAAAAGCGTATTTCCTTCTGGCAGTTGCATGTGCCACATCTGTATCTCAAACTGAAGTGCTGCAAGAGGATAAGATAATGTTTATAGTCCAAATATTATTAAGAGCTAATAATATTCGACTGTTCTATTTGTTGACTGGCAGTCTAAAAATAGACTCCGCCCATATGTCTAAAAATAGAGGTCCATCTATTTTTACCAACATGACCAATCATCCATAAATAGCATCCTGCAACTCATAGACCATGATCCATATGTCTAAAAATAGACTTTGCGCCGAAAATAGCCTACGGGCCCACTTAGTGAAGGCGACTTCTTTTCACTAAGCTCCATCATGTTGTTGCATTTTCAACACTCCCTCTCAAAAAGATATGGATTATCTGCAACCCCTATCCTGCCTCTGTGGTATTCGAATTTGCACCTGGTGAGCGCCTTCGTCAAGATATCAGCATCCTGATCCTCCGTGGGGATGTATGAAAGTAACATGATTCTTCGCTGCACACAATCTCTGATATGATGGTACCTGATGTCGATGTACTTGGATCTATCATGAAATATTGGATTAGCCGAGAGTTTAATGCAACTCTGGTTATCACAATAAATCATAGTAGGCTCCAAGTGTGACCCGAACAACCCGACCAGGATCTTCCTCATCCATATAGCCTCGCATGCAGCCAAACTTGCTGCCATATACTCGGCCTCTACTGAACTAAGTGCCACGGATCTCTGCTTCCTGTTGTACCAAGAAACTACTGTTGACCCAATACTGAAGATCCCTCCAGATGTGCTCTCTTTTTTTCGTTGGGCTCCTTGCCCAATCTGCATCTGTGAAGCCACATAGGTTCACCTCATCCTCCTGTCTGTACCACAATCCATATCCTGATGTGCCTCTGAGATAATGCAATACATGCTTGCCTGCCTTCCAGAAGAGCTTGGTTGGCTTAACCATAGCTTGTGAAAGTTGATTAACAGCATAGCATATATCGGTTCGTGTATTGACCAGATACATAAGTGACCCCACCAACTGTCGATAAACAGTGGCATCCACTACCTCCGCTGAAGTAGCATCCTCCTTCCTCCAACCTCCAGGAAGAGGAGTATCAACAGGCTTGCAGCCATGCATGTTGAACTTCTCCAGTATCTCCCGGGCATACTTACCCTAAGAAACAAATAGTCCATCATTGCGCTGCCAAATTTCCAATCCCAGGAAATAATGAAGGAATCCCAAGTCCTTCATCTCAAACTCTCTAGCAAGATCCTCCTTGCATGAAAGTATCAACAGCTCATCTCCCGTCAAAATCAAATCATCTACATAAAGTACAATGATCAGCAACTTACCCTCCACCACAATCTGGTATAGGTTAGGATCCGCCTCACTCTTGAAGAATCCAAGTCCAGTGAAATAACTGTCTATCCGTGTGTACCAAGCACGAGGTGCTTGTTTCAACCCATACAACGCTCTCTTGAGCCTGCAAACATGCGACTCGCTGCTAAAGATCTCGAAACCTTCGAGCTGCTCTATGTATACCTCCTCCTCAATGACTCCATTGAGGAACGCAGTCTTCACATCCATCTGATGGATGTGCCACCCCATCGGCGTTGAGAGAGCAAGAATCGTCCGTATGGAAGAATACCTTGCGACAGGTGCAAAGGTCTCCTCATAATCGATCCCCTCTATCTGTGAGACGCCTCAGGCAACAAATCTTGCCTTGTATTTCTCCACACTCCCGTCAGCTGCCTGCTTCACTTTGTAGATCCATCTCGAACCCACCACTGATTTCCCTTCCGGTCTTGGGACAATCTCCCATGCATTGTTTCTGACAATCGAATCATACTCTTCCACCATGGCATCTACCCATGCAGGATCCTCCACAGCTTCCTCGAAAGAGGATGGCTTAGTCATGACACATTTGCTCACAAGAGCCATGTATCCAGTGTACCGATCAGGTGACTGTCTCTATCTGCGGTGTGCTGTAGGTGGTCCTACAACCTTCTCTGCATCTTGAGCCAGTCGCTCAACTTCTGTAGTGCGTTTTCGCCCTCTGATGGTTGGCGCTGCATGAGTGGTCTCTTCCACTCCATGAACTTCATCTTGTGGCTGATCCACATCCTGAACCTCATCCTTAGGAACTAATAGCTCCTCATATGCATGCAAGTGTGGCTCCCTCTCAAGCAAACACTTCATGGCTTTCTCCTCCTGAAATTTGATATCCCGTCGCACAACAGTCTTGCGATTGTCTGGCAAATGGACACGATAGTTATGGGGCGTATCAGTGTACCCCACAAATATCCCAACCTCTGTGGTCGGCTCCAACTTCTTCCTGGCATCCTTCATCACATGCATGTAAACAGGTGAACCAAAAATCCTCAAATGGGAAATATCAGGTCTCTTACCAGAATAAGCCTCCTCGGGTGTACTCATGCCAAGTATCTTGTGAGGACAACGGTTCTGCACAGATACTGTAGTATTGCATGCCTCTGCCCACAAGTGAAGGGGTAGGCCCTGATCATGCAACATCGCCCGTGCAGCACCACGATCGTTCTGTTCTTTCGTTCAGCAACCCCGTTCTGCTGTGGGTTATGGGGAGCTATGAGCTCTCTTCGAATCCCTTCTGCGCTGCAGAAGTCCTTGAACTTTCCAGAGATGAATTCACCACCATTGTCGCTCCTAATAGGCTTCACCTTCTTCCCCGATTCCCTCTTGACCAGTGCTTTGAACTCACAGAACTTTGAGTATGTCTCGCTCTTCTTTTGCATGAAGAAGATCCAACACTTTCGAGAGAAATCATCAACAAAGATCACATAGTACTTGTGCTTTGCTATCGAAGCTATTGAGAAAGGTCCACACACGTCTGTGTGAATTCTCTCAAGGATCATTGTGGTGCGACTATCCTTCTCATGAAAGGTGGCTTTCACAAATTTTCCAAAAGTACACCCCTTGCATTGATCTGACTGCGCAAGAGTGCCTTTAGGAAGCCCAGTAGAAATCTACTGCAGTATCTTCAAGGCTCCATGGTGAAGGTGGCCCAATCTCCGGTGCCATAGCTCGCCATCATCCCGGCTCACCAATCCTTCTACCTTGCATGCCATTGCTGCACAGCCATCTACATACAATTGATAAAGGTTCTTGACTCGAACCCCTATTGTTATGCTCTTAATCCTGCAAAATGATACCCAAATACAGAATATGCGAAGAAAAGATACCCAGAACACAGAATAGCAATGATTTTATTATTCAGAGAGTAATGTTCACTTGCCTCTTCGAGGGGGCAACCTCCAATAGAGCAGAGCTCGACTACAAAATAAGACACGATGCCCCTCGCAGGGAGTCTCTATCCTTTATATATGACTCATACATGCAATACCACGGGCCAATACCGTGGGTTTTATTAATGCCATCTATCTAATACTACGGCCCATTTGCAACTAACTGTGGTTCCGTCATTAATTGCGGGTTAACCACTTACAATTATTAATATGGGCTTTATTGACTCTTGACTATGACGTGATCCCATTACATAAATAAGGGGGTTAGGGTGGGACCCTAACATGCCCTCCCCCTTAAGACTAGCCTTGTCCTCAAGGCTGAAGCTGCAGAAACTGCTGAAGAATAGTGGTTGGTTCCCAAGTTGCATCTTCCGGAGAGGTGTCTTTCCATTTGACGAGGACTTCCTTAATCATGCGGCCGCTCAGTTGCTTGTCTCGTGTGTCTAGGACCTGTTCGTGTTGAAGCCAGATGGACCCTTCTTCGTCCAATTCAGGTAAACTGGTCTGAATTCTGCAATTGTTCCCAATCACTTTCTTGAGGCATGAGACATGGAAAACTGGATGGATTTTTGCAGTAGGTGGCAAGGCCAACTTGTAGGCCACTTCTCCAATGCGCTGAAGTACTTGATATGGTCTATAGAATTTGGGAGAGAGTTTCTGAAACCCCTTGTCTTTGAGTGATGTTTGCTTATATGGTTGGAGCCGTAAAAAGACCTGATCCCCTTCTTGAAATTGGCGCTCTGAGCGATGCTGGTCTACCTATTGCTTCATGCGGTTCTGAGCTTGATGAAGATTTTCTCGAAGATGGGCGAGCATGGTTGCGCGGTGTTGTAGGAGTTGATCCACTGCTTGTACTTTTGAGCATCCCTTGAGATACAAAGTAGGTGAAGGCGGGAGTTGACCATATACTGCTTCATAGGGAGTCATTTTGGTGGTGGCATGATAGTTGGTGTTATACCACCATTCAGCCAGAGGTAGCCACTGTACCCAAAGGTGTTGCTTTTCTGAAGTGAAACACCTAAGGTAGGTTTCTAAACATCTGTTGATGGCTTCGTTTTGACCATCTATGTGCGGATGATAGGAAGTACTGAGTTTGAGTTGAGTGCCTTGTATCCTGAAGAGTTCCTGCCAAAAATTACTGGTGAAGATCAAGTCGCGGTTGGACACAATAGAAGTGGGCATGCCATGCAATTTAAAGATCTGATCCATGAAAGATTGAGCAACCAAAGTTGGTGTAAATGGGTGGGGTAGGGCACAGAAATGAGCATACTTCGACAGTCGGTCCACAACCACCATGATGACTGACTTGTTCCCTGACTTTGGAAGACCTGTAATGAAATCCATAGAAACCTCCGTCCAAATTGATGCCGGAACGGGCAATGGTTATAATGTGCCTGGTGTGTTGACGTTTTCCCCTTTGTGGCGTTGACAGACATCGCATTCTACTACGAAAGTAAGGATTCCCTTTTTCATGCCTGTCCAAAAAAATGATCTTCTAGTGCGAGCATACGTCTTCTGAAAGCCCGAATGTCCTACAATGGGAGATGAGTGCAATTCTGCCAAAATGCGACTTTTGAGGGTGGATGTTGGTGATATTACGACTCTGTCCTTGTAGCGAAGAATATCATCCTGCCACAAGTAGCCCTTGGTGGAATTTGGATCTACCTGCAATTGAGAAATGAGTTGGGAGAGCCCGAGGTGTGAAAACCATTCCCTGCGAGCCTCTTCAATCCATTCTGGAATGGGGAGGGAAATTGCTAGCAGAGTACTTTCCTCCTCAAATTGGCGAGATAATGCATCTGCTACACTATTGTCTTTCCCTTTCTTGTAAATGATCTCATAATCATATCCCAGCATTTTTTCTAGCCATTTATTTTGTTGTGGGGAGGATAGGCGTTGCTCCAAAAAATATTTAAGACTGTGATGATCTGTGCAAATTTGGAAACGTCGCCCCAATAAGTAAGGTCGCCAGGTCTCGACTGCATGTAAGATGGCCATCATTTCCTTCTCGTAGGTAGATTGGCCCAGATTCCTCCCACTAAGTTGTTGGCTTGTGAAGGCCAACGGTCGTCCTTCCTGCATTAAGACCGCCCCAATACCTGTACCCGAAGCATCACATTCAATGACAAAAGATTTGGTGAAGTCAGGTAGTGCTAAGATTGGAGTGGAACACATGGCATTTTTTAGAGCTTTAAAGGCCTGTTGTGCTTCCTCATTCCAGAAGAATGAATTTTTCTTTAGGAGTTGGGTGAGGGGCTTCGCTATGCGACCATAGTTGCGGACAAATTTACGATAATAGCCTGTGAGACCCAAAAATCCTCTCAAGCTCTTCAAGGTCTTAGGTTGACGCCATTCCTGCATTGCCTGGATCTTTTTGGGGTCCACCTTGACACCTTCACGCCCCACAATGTGGCCCAAATACTCTACTTCTGCCATGCCAAACGAACACTTGGACATCTTGACAAATAATTTATGCTTGCAGAGCAGTTGCAAGAGTAGATCTACATGCTGAAGATGTGCGGCACAAGTGCAACTATAGATGAGGATGTCATCGAAGAAGACAAGGACAAATTTCCTAAGATATGGTTTGAGAATGTGGTTCATAAGGCTCTGAAAAGTAGAGGGGGCATTGCAAAGACCAAATGGCATGACCAGGAATTCATAATGGCCTTCATGAGTTCGGAAAGTAGTCTTGGGGATGTCGACTTCCTTCATGCGAATTTGGTGGTAGCCTGAGCGAAGATCCAGCTTAGTGAAGAATTGAGCCCCATTGAGTTCATCCAGCAAATCATCAACCACCAGGATGGGAAATTTATATTTGACTGTCAACTTATTGAGGGTCCTGAAGTCGGGACACATCCGCCAATCCCCATCTTTCTTGAGCACCATGACCACTGGGGATGAATAAGGACTAATGTTGGGACGAATGACACCTGCTTCCAAAAGTTCCTTGATGATTTTTTCTATTTCATTCTTTTGGGTGAACGAATATCTGTATGGGCGCACATTTGGGGGTTGGGCCCCTGGAACCAAGGTGATGCTATGATCATGGTCCCCTCGCGAGGGTGGAAGCTCATGAGGCTTGTCAAAGACCGGCAGATGGTTATTTAAAATCTGTTGCATCTCAGGATGAATTGGCAGAGGCTTGGTTTGACTGCCTGGATGGCATTAAATTGAGCTACAACTCCATGATTGCCCTTTTTTAACAATTTTTCCATCCTATACGAGCTGATGATAGAGGGGGCTCCCGCCTGGAGTCCACGGAGGGTATGTGTGTAGTTGTTCTGCTTAAAACTCATATATAACTCCTGGAAATCCATTGTGATTGGCCCACGAGTGGGGAGCCATTCAGCGCCGAGGACAATGTCGCAACCCCCCATGTGTATGGCAAACATGTGAGTTTTCAACTGATAATCCCCCATTTGAAGTTTGACATTTTCACTGCAGCCTTCACATTTCATTGTGCCTCCATCCGCAATTTGAACTTGGAAGTTAGAAATTGCTCGTACAAAACAATGCACTGCTTCTACAACTTTTTGATGGATGAAATTATGGGTACTTCCACTATCAATCAAGACTACTACTGGGCGATGTTTAATAAAACCTCTGATTTTGAGAGTTTTAGGGGAAGAAATCCCTGCCAAAGCATGCAACGAAATAACTGGTTCATCGGAGACATTGTCCTTTTGGTTGTCTTCTTCTAGCGGCTCATGTTCCTCCAGTGGTGGATCTTCCTCTGTTGAGCTGTAGTCAATGACATCAATTTGAAAAAATTTGGGCTCCTTGCATTTATGACCTGGGGAGTATTTTTCATCACAATAGTAACATAGGCCTTGCTTTCTTCTTTTGGCCATTTCCGCGGGTGACACCTTTTGGACCTTAAGTGTTTGAGTCGTGTTGTGAGCCTGTGGGGGGCGACCTTTAGCGGAGAAATTTGGGCGACTGTATTGGGCTGTTAATGCACGCTCCACGTTACGAGCTACCTTGCAAACCTCCGTCCATGTGGGAGGGTGGTGCAGTAGGACTTGAGCTTTGATGGCTTCTTTAAGACCGCTGATAAAACATTCCATGTAGAACGCATCTGAGAGAACCCAAGTGCGGAAGGCTAAGGCTTCAAAAGCTGTAATATATTCATCCACTGTACCAATCTGTCGGAGCTTAGTAAGACGACCCAAAAAAGAGTCCTCCTGTTCAAAGCGGTCCTAAAGAGCTTTTGTAAATTGGGTCCAAGTCCTAAAAGTTCCATTGCAACGTTGATGCCATTCCCACCATTGCCACCTTTCATTGTCCAAGTACATGCTCCCCAACATAAGCTGAGTCGCATCATCTAAGATATGATTCAGTTTGAAATACTTCTCCATTTGTGCTATACATTCCGATGGGTGAGAACCGTCAAATTTATGCATATCCAACTTGGGAGGTCGCTGACTGGGTGGTTGGTGGGTGTGCCAGACGTGAGGAGAGTGGCTAGACTCAACCTCATGGTATCCATTGCCATTATATGCCTCCTCATGGGCTTGCTCCTTGTCCTTCGGGATGAGTTGCGTGACCTGGCTACATAGTCCGTTAAGCTGAAGGTTGAGGGTGTGCATGGATTCTTCAAGTTTGTCCATCCTTTCATTGGCCATCACTTGAGCTCTAGTTTCTACCATACACCAACTTGATGAAAATTTGGGACCACCTAAAAATTTTCACTAATAATTAAATGGTACCACCGTGCTCAGCTCGTCGTCCTGATTCTGATGGGCTAGATCACCAATAAGCGCCCCAGAAAACTCCTAACGGAGTTTTAATCCTTCCTGATCAATATTGCAGTCGCCAATTCCTCAAAAGGTCAATGCTGCCAAAAGTCCTGTGAAAATTATACCCTGGTATAGGAACCCTTCACAACAACTCCGATCTAGTGGATCTGAGAGATCTGAATGGCGGATCGGATAGCTCTGGGCGGCGGAACAGACTGCTGTTGCGGATCTGATGGATCTAATAGATCGGACTAACTGATCTGCGAACTCGAGACTGCGGGACTGATTGTCTGCTGCTGCTGCACCCCTTTGCACAAGCTGATCTGGAATAGATGATGTGTGATCCCCCGATAGAAAGGGAACTATGGTCTTGAGGAGTGTCAGGTGCTACAGATCGCAATATACATAAGGGTCTGGCAGTAGTACTCGGCCCAATGTTTCAGGGCTCTAACTAAGGAGGATCGACCGTACCCTTAGCCGTACAACCCGACTACCCTATTGTACGGGCGAGTAATCTCTCCTAGTGCTGTTCTCGGTGTACTGTAGCCACAAGACGGTCGACGGTTTATCTATGGCAAGGTTTCAAGGGAGCCTAGGGGGCTTCCGATATACCCAGAGGGTACGTGGAAGACAGTCCATGCGCGGTTCTGTCTAATGCGCTACTACTCGAAGGGGTACCCACAGGGGTTACAAGGGAGTCCAACAGATGTGACCACCTCTTGTATTTCATGTGTGCATGCCTCCCCAAATCTGCAGGTTTATGCGCTCAATGACAGATCCCATGGTTTAAAGACGCCGGAACACGTCTCTAGCCAAAAGAAAAAAATTGCTAAGAATTGGAGATCCCACCGGCCCTGGAAAGTGCTCTGATACCACTTTTTATGCTCTTAATCCTGCAAAATGATACCCAAATACATAATATGCGAAGAAAAGATACCCAGAACACATAATAGCAATGATTTTATTATTCAGAGAGTAATGTTCACTTGCCTCTTCGAGGGGGAAACCTCCAATAGAGCAGAGCTCGACTACAAAATAAGACACGATGCCCCTCGCAGGGAGTCTCTATCCTTTATATATGACTCATACATGCAATACCACGGGCCAATACCGTGGGTTTTATTAATACCATATATCTAATACTACGGCCCATTTGCAACTAACTGTGGTTCCGTCATTAATTGCGGGTTAACCACTTACAATTATTAATATGGGCTTTATTGACTCTTGACTATGACGTGATCCCATTACATAAATAAGGGGGTTAGGGTGGGACCCTAACACCTATCTTCCGGGTTTCTCCAGTTGTCTTACTGCGCAGGAAAGACTTTCCCTCGTTGAAGACAACATCATATCCCTTGTCTTCTAACATCGCCACAGAGATAAGATTCTTCTTCAATCCTGGAACATGCATCACTTCCTTCAATACGAAGGGTTTACCAGACTCCCTCTCAAAGGAAATGGTACCGATACCGATCGCACTGTATCTACCATCATCGTCCATCTCGATGTGCATTCCAAGATCTTTCTCATCCAGATCAAAAAACAAATCTCGATCTCCTGTTATGTGAAAAGACGCACCACTGTCCAAGAACCATACCGATCCCATCACACTTGATACCAAGCATGCGATCAGCGAAAAATCTAGCTCAAACTGCGAGGCTAAGGCCTCTACCGCTGAAGATCCAGCAACTTGCTTATTTTTCTTCTTCTGCAGACAATTTGTGGCATAATGTCCATGCTGGTGGCAGTGAAAGCACTTCACCTTGGACATGTCCTACTTCTTGCCTTTTGCACCGGAATGAGAAGCTTTATTGTTCTTCCCCTTCTTTGCTTTGGCATCCAAAGTGCAATTTTCTTCATCAGATGCCTTTGATGAAGATCCGTCACTAGTATTTCGCCTGATCTCCTCTTGCACAAGATCAAACCAAAGTCTCTCCCATCCTGGCAATTTCTCCCGACCATTGACAGAGTCCTGATAGGAATGCCAACTCTACGGAAGACCAAGGAGAGCTAAGCTCACCAAGTCCTCATCATCGACAGTCACCCCCACACTTCCTAGCTCATCCCAGCATTGCGTGAACTTCGTGAGATACTTGGGCATACTGTCTCCTTTCTCACACTTAATGTTTCTGAGTTTATCCTTGAGCACTAACTTCCTTTGGTCGCTCTTGCTTTGGAATAAATCTGTCAACGCTTTCCACATCAAGTATGGAGAAGCCTTTCCATGTAGGCTGGATACAATGTGATCCTTCACGCCCTCCAACAGAATCCTTCGACACTTTGCTGTCTTCTTTTGCCAAGCCTCAACTTGAGCAGCATCAGTAGGCTTTGGGACCTCATCATCTATGAACTCCTTCAACCCATTGTCATCTAACACCGCCTCCATCATGTCTTTCCATGCAATATAATTCAAGCTACTTTCAAGGGCATACTCCAATCGCAATCCACTGAAAGACATTTCAACTTCGACACCAAGAAAACACTGCTGCAAATTCGAATTCCACCAGCTCAAAACTCAACCGCTTCTGATCTAAAATTCGTGAGAACAAAGTATTTCGCGTAAAGATATTGACTGTATGGGCATTTACTGGATATATCACCTTCCAAAAGAAGGATGAATCCAGAGGCTACCTGACCCGATTACGGACTCTGCCTGAAGAAATAAAATGTAATCACTTTCTCAATAATAGATCTGATGATCAACTTAGCTCTGATACCATGTAGAAATTTGAATAATATAACACTTATTCACAGAGATTATCCTGATTATACACTATTTGCGGAATGCATGCATAATACATAACCTCCTCTACCATTGATCATCAATTTGCGGAATTTAAAAAACAATCGCATGCGCACATTGAAACATCAATCACACATATCAACACAGTATGTAATGGGGAAAGCATATAGCTGAAAACCCCCAACTATCTATATATTATAATGATAGAGAACATGTAACAATACATAGTACAATAATCCTCACAAGTACTCAGTACTATCTCCACATGCTACACACAAAACTAGCTCAGATCTGAACAAGTCACGGGTTCAAATCTCCTCCACTGTTTGCCTGCCTCTACTGCGCAATCCAAGTTGAGAATAGATCATATCCAAGTTCGAATTCCCTTGGCTTGTACTACACAATCCTCATTGGCAATCTCAATCAATGATTGTGCAAATCTCATGAACAACTATAGTCACAACTGATAGTAGTCTCACCCTTTCACCCACCTCTAACACTTGTCTCCACTAAACTGTCCATGCACTAAGTTAACTGATGTATTCTTTAGTTGATTTATGAGTTAATAATTAGTGAATTAATTAATAATTAATTCACATCACTCATCACTACTGTATTTGGTAGTTAGACTAAATACAACTATTTCAACTAAGTCAAACTGAACACAACTCCATCAACTCCTCAATCAACTCCACCAAACTCAATCACTTGAGTTCTAACTGAATTCCATCATGCAATAGCTCAACTAACCCATAGGAAAAGTGTCTTTCCTTCTGGCAGTTGCATGTGCCACATCTGTAGCTCGAACTGAAGTGCTACAAGAGGATAAGATAATGTTTATAGTCCAAATATTATTAAGAGCTAATAATATTCGATTGTTCTATTTTTTGACTGGCAGTCTAAAAATAGACTCCGCCCATATGTCTAAAAATAGAGGTCCATCTATTTTTACCAACATGACCAATCATCCATAAATAGCATCCTGCAACTCATAGACCATGATCCATATGTATAAAAATAGACATAGTCTAAAAATAGACTTTGTGCTGAAAATAGCCTGCGGGCCCACTTAGTGAAGGTGACTTATTTTCACTAAGCTCCATCATCTTGTTGCATTTTCAAAATCCATGTGGGCCGTCAATGCACAATCCTAGTTGAAAATTTCTCTCACTCTTAGTTGCAAGTGTACTATAATCCTTGTGAGTTTTCCATTTCATTTCCATGACTGTCGTTTTTGCTTGTTTTCACTTTCACAAGTGTCACTTTTTCTTTATCTAGCTCTCACATGTGTTGCTTCCACTTTCTTTAGCTTTTGCAAGTGTCGTTTCACTTATTCTTACTGTCGCAAGTGTCACTTTTGATTATCTTCACTGTTGCATGTGTTTCACTTTAGTGCCCACTAGAGGAAACTATAATGCACTTTTCTGCATTAGTTGATTATATATATCATAATAATATGTTCTAGACACTTTCCCACAACTTTGCGCACTTTCTAGTTGCAATCAACACTACTATCATAACTTGTATTCTAAGTGTCGCAAAGCTAGGTTTAAATTGTCGCACTTGGAAATAAGTGTCGCTTTGTTGTCATTTCAAGGTATGAATGTGGATTTTAATTATGGTGTGTTCTATTGGATTTTTTTATGGTATACATGTGTGTGATTCTGTATTGTAACAATTTTACATATTATTTTCTCCCTTGTTCCATTGATCCAACACTTAGCCAATTTTGGAGTTCATCCCTATCCTCACACCTTGCACAACTCATGAGCATACTTAATATTCTAGGCAAGTGATGAGTACTCTGCACACTCCTAAGTATCAATGATGAAATCCTTACCTCTTTGACCTGTGCACTCTACTCATCTTAAGGACAACCTCCTTCACTTACACATTTAGCAACCTTAGAGTCTAGATTATTAATCTAGTTACTGAGCCTTCCCAAATGCACAATTCATGATTCCTTCTGCCTTGGATTACACATTGCGCAATTGTGGTGGAAAATGGGGCCATCCCTGTGTCACTATCATGCCCAACTACACAGTCCTCTAACCTTACTCTTCAACTATTACACATTGTGCAGTTACAGTGCCCTAACTTGCCTCCCTGTCTCTCTAACTTTCTCAAGTACACAATCCCTTCATCTAGTGGAGATCCTACTATGCATTACACATTTCTAGTGGGCAGTAGGTCACCTTTAGGTCACTGAAAACCTCAACTGTGCAATTCTTGGAATCTACCCCTCAATCATTGTGCATTGCGCAATTACAGTGGCTAGTCCTATCCATCTTGTTGACTGAAACCACTCACTACGTAGTACCTTGTCCTATCTTTCCTACTACTGCACATTACATAATTCTAGTGGATAGTGAGCTTATCCCTCAGCTCATGTGATGCTCAACTACACAATCTATGCCTCCTCTTCCTTGAGCAATTCGTACTATGCTTCCTCAGTAAGCAAACTCCTCAACTTATCTCTTGGACTTCCCCGCTGTGTAGAACCTTAATAAGCCTTCCCTAATTTCACATTGTGTAATCCTAGAGGATAATTTGGTCATCCTCAACTGTACAATTCTTATATTCTTTTTCTCAAAACCCTTGCATGTTTCCTTTTCACAGTCAAATTCTTCCATGAGTAATCAAAGGTAGAATAGGTGGTTTCCAGAATGATGTTGGCTTGTCATGAGTGGAATTCATCTACAGTTGTTATAATTTCAACATGGGAAGGTGATCCTAAAGGGAGGTCATCAAGGATAGGCTACAAGAGATCACTTGCGAAGAAGGAGAAAATGAAAGAACCATCATGATGGACATGAAGGAATTTTGGACCAAGACAAAGACAAGGTAACTCATACTGACTTGGAAGATTTTGACACTCATCTAGACCCTTCGAAGGGCGAACTTGAAGAATAAGCAAAGATCCAGCATGAACAAGTCAAAATCATAGCAACAAGGAGAAGAGCTTGGCATTGATGAAATGAAGTCTTATGTCACCATCGCCAAGTCATGGCTTCTCAAAGTGTCATTACAAAGTCATATGTGTTAATGTATTTTTCCACATCACTTATGGAATGTAATTATGTAATTTCCAAAAATGAGAAAATGTAAAATGTGTGGAAGCCCAAGGGTCCCACATGGAATGTGAAAAGTCACTACAAAGTTCTAAAGTCATGTAGAAGCTCAAAGGTCACATAGGAATTCGAAAAGTCATAGTAGGAGCTCAAGAGTCATGAGGGAGGTCAAGATTCACATGGGAGGTGGAGAGTCACCTCATTTGTTATAAATATACCCTCAGAGATCAAGCAAAGGGACTTGGGACTTTTCACCTTGATTTCTCTAGCTTGGCATGTTGAAAATGGCAACAAGAAATGCTATAAATAACATTTCAAGTACTAGTGTTGGATATAGCAACAAGCAACAATAAAATAGAAATGCTAAAAAAAACATTGCTATAAATAGCATTTCGGGATACATTCCAATTTTAGTTAGTCCCTGAACTAAAATTGAGAATTAAAATTTGAATTTGATCTTAGCAACGATTTGAAAAATAATTAATTAATTCAACTTGAGTTAATTAGTTGGAGAAAATCAAGTAGTTGAGGCAGTTTAGTCTTCACTGATGGTTATGTCAGGTTTTCAAGATCTTGACGAGGCTCTTAAACAAGATCAGATCAATTTTTTTTCACAATATTCTCTTTATAATTTTGTGTTGATTAAAAGTTCATTTTCCCAAGAATTTCAAGGCTCTCAAAAGGATTCTTTTGAATTCCATGATTGAATCTATGATTGGCTGGAAACATCTTACTTAACAAGCTCTATTTCTAACAGTAAGTTTCGGTCTTTCACGATGTTTGCTAAGAATCAGAATACAAACAAAGGTACATTTATAAGAAGCTTTCGAGGTTTTTATTATTGTTGTTCTGATAAAAAAAGGTAAATCTGCAAATTGGTTAAAGTTAGTTGTTATGGCACATATGCTTGCCTTTAGGAAAGACCTTTTATCTATTGTACAGATTATTCATGGTCTTATTTTTATTTTGCACATTTCTTTATATTGTTTCTAATTTCTCATGTCTTTCTACTTGCAGGTTAGGAGCAAATTCAGTGGCTACATTGGAAATTTCACTTCACTTGGTCCTGACCTTCTAACACGTTAGGTTAGAAGTAGGTCTAGCTGCATTTTTACTTTTCTAGTTGCATCGCATGGCCCTGCATTACCCATTCCAAATATAATATTTTCATTTGTTTGTTTTCCCACTCTTTGTCTTGCTTTTCTTTCATTTTACTCTTACGTTATGTTATGTCCTTTTGTTTTTGTTGTTTTTTCATCTTTTTTCTTTCGTGTTTTATTCAATATGACCATGCATGAAAAATGCTCTTTTGGGGCTGAAAAAGACAATGTGGAAAGGTTTCGAGAAGGTAATTGTGATGGAGAGCAACTCTTGGCTAATATGCCTTCCTCTTCTTTGCTTGGGCCTACACATATTTTAAATTCAAAACATGTTTGAATGGAAAATACAATTCATTCAGATGGAAATCTATAAATAGAACCACAATGCCCATATCTATTTTAGGATCTTTATTCCTTGACTCAGTATGGTAATTGAATGGTGTTTTTCTTGCCAATCCAATCAAGTAGAGAAGGGAAAGGAGAAAACTAAGAGCGAGAATATTAATTTCAGATGTATATAATAGTCTTTGAAGGAATAACCTCTCTTTCTTTCAATAAGTCGGGATCCCTCTTCTTCCCTGGCCATAAATGTCAATAAAATTCTAATGAACATTATTTAAAATAAATAAAGGGTGAAAGAAGAGAAAGTATTATTGCACAAAGAGGTGAAGCAAACAACATTGTTGAGGTACTAAACAAGCTCGCTAGAAGCAAAGTAATGCGTGTGTTCCTGTAGTGACTCCATTGAGGTATTGAACGGACCTATTGGCAGCGGAGCAACACTAGATACAAAATTAAAATTTTGATCATCTTAAACTCACAAATATACTATCCTTTTCCCAGAACAGAACAATTGAGATACAATAAGCCTTGTAAATGTCCTTATTTGAGAAAGGGGATAGGAAATACCATACTTATAACCAGGATAAATGGGAAAGCTAAGGTAATTCACATAGTGAATCAATACTTCATGAAGGATTAGACTCTATGTATAAATTTAGTCCTAAACAGGGAAGCTAATGTTCTTCCAGTGTGTTTCCAAGTGTTGTCGCTGCGAAAAACGCCCTCTAAACTTTTTCCTACACTTGAATTTTGGAGCCTCCTTATGATATTACAATCTTTCATTCCAAGTTGATCATAGTCACTTCATGGTCAGTTGATGTCTTGCCAAGTGTTCAAGTCTTCTTTTGAAATTTTAACTATTGAAGCCACTTGCTCACACATGCTTATCTTTTGATCCATTTACAAGCACATTCCTTCTAGCAAGCCTAGCAGCCAATGTCTACCCTTGAAAATAATGCTTACACAATCCTTGAGAATAATATTTGTGCAGTCTCTGGAAATAGTGCCTGCGAAGTCCTTACTAACAATGCTTGTGCACATTTTGTGATAGACATTGTGCAGCTATCAAACATTGCATAGTCCCTTATGACAATGCTTTCACAATCCATGTGGGTAGTCAATGCACAATCCTAGTTGACAATTTCTCTCACTCTTAGTTGCAAGTGTACTATAATCCTTGTGAGTTTTCCTAATAGTCACTTTTTCTTTCATAAGTGTCAATTTCATTTCCATGACTGTTGTTTTTGCATGTTTTCACTTTCACAAGTGTCACTTTTTCTCTATTTATCTCTCGCATGTGTTGCTTCCACTTTCTTTAGCTTTTGCAAGTGTTGTTTCACTAATTCTTACTGTCACAAGTGTCACTTTTGATTATCTTCACTCTTGCATGTGTTTCACTTTAGCGCCCACTAGAGGAAACTATAATGCACTTTTCTGCATTATTTGATTATATATATCACAATAATATGTTCTAGACACTTTCCCACAACTTAGCACACTTTATAGTTGCAATCGACACTACTATCATAACTTGTATTATAAGTGTCGTAAAGCTATGTTTAAATTGTCGCACTTGGAAATAAGTGTCGCTTTGTTGTCATTTCAAGGTATAAATGTGGATTTTAATTATGGTGTGTTCTATTGGATTTTTTTTATGGTATACATGTGTGTGATTCTAGATTGTAACAATTTTACATATTATTTTCTCCCTTGTTCCAATGATCCAAAACTTAGCCAATTTTGGAGTTCATCCCTATCCTCACACCTTGCGCAACTCACGAGCATACTTAATATTCTAGGCAAGTGATGAGTACTATGCACACTCCTAAGTATCAATGATGAAATCCTTACCTCTTTGACCTGTGCACTCTACTCATCTTAAGGACAACCTCCTTCACTTACACATTTAGCAACCTTAGAGTCTAGACTATCAATATAGTTGCTCAGCCTTGCCAAATGCGAAATTCATGATTCCTTCTGCCTTGGATTACACATTGCACAATTGTGGTGGAAAATGGGGCCATCCCTGTGTCACTGTCATACCCAACTACACAGTCCTCTAAGCTTCCTCTTCAACTATTACACATTGTGCAGTTACAGTGCCCTGACCTGCCTCCCTGTCTCTCTAACTTGCTCAAGTACACGATCCCTTCATCTAGTGGAGATCCTACTATGCATTACACATTTCTAGTGGGCTACTGGTCACCGTTAGGTCACTGAAACCCTCAACTATGAAATTCTTGGAATCTGCCCCTCAATCATTGTGCATTGCGCAATTACAGTGGCTAGTCCTATCCCTCTTGTTGACTGAAACCACTCACTACGTAGTACCTTGTCCTATCTTTCCTACTACTACACATTGCACAATTCTGGTGGACAGTGAGCTTATCCCTTAGCTCTTGTGATGCTCAACTACACAATCTATGCCTCCTCTTCCTTGAGCACTTCGTACTATGCTTCCTCAGTAAGCAAACTCCTCAACTTATCTCCTGGACTTCCCCACTGTGTAGAACCTTAATAAGCGTTCCCTAATTTCACATTGTGTAATCCTAGAGGATAATGTGGTCATCCTCAACTTTACAATTCTTATATTCTTTTTCTCAAAACCCTTGCATGTTGCCTCATCACAGTCAAATTCTTCCATGAGTAATCAAAGGTAGAATAGGTGGTTTCCAGAATGATGTTGGCTTGTCATGAGTGGAATTCATCTACAGGTGTTATAATTTCAACATGGGAAGGTGATCCTAAAGGGAGGTCATCAAGGATAGGCTACAAGAGATCACTTGCGAAGAAGGAGAAAAAGAAAGAACCATCATAAGGGACATGAAGGAATTTTGGACCAAGACAAAGACATGGTATCTCATACTAACTTGGAAGATTCTGACACTCATCTAGACCCTTCGAAGGGTGAAGTTGAAGAATAATCAAAGATCTATCATGAACAAATAAAAATCATAGCAACAAGGAGAAGAGCTTGGCATTGATGAAATGATGTCTTATGTCACCATCGCCAAGTCATGACTTCTCAAAGTGTCTTTACAAAGTCATGTGTTAATGCATTTTTCCTCATCACTTATGCAATGTAGTTATGTGATCTCCAAAAATGAGAAAATGTAAAATGTGTGGAAGACCAAGGGTCCCACATGGAATGTGAAAAGTCACTACAAAGTTCTAAAGTCATGTAGAAGCTCAAAGGTCACATAGGAATTCCAAAAGTAATAGTATGAGCTCAAGAGTCATGAGGGAGGTAAAGATTCACATGGGAGGTGGAGAGTCACCTCATTTGTTATAAATATACCCTTATAGATCAAGCAAAGGGACTTGGGACTTTTCACCTTGATTTCTCTAGCTTGGCATGTTGAAAATGGCAACAAGAAATGCTATAAATAGCATTTCAGGTACCAGTGTTGGATATAGTAACAAGGAACAATAAAATAAAAATGCTAAAAAAAGCATTGTTGTAAATAGCATTTTGGGATACATTCCAATTTTAGTTAGTCCTTGAACTAAAATTGAGAATTAAAATTCGAATTTGATCTTATGAGCGGTTTGAAAAATAATTAATAAATTCATCTTGAGTTAATTAGTTGGAGAAAATCAAACATGAAGTCTATGTGAAGACATGCAACAATTATCTCTCTGATTGAGGAAGTTATCCCTTAATTAAGGAGATCATGATGAGTTGTACTTTGAGTTGTAATTAGTTAGCTCAGTTAACTGAGTTAAGTCCAGTTAGATTAGTTCCAACAGTTTGTGGAACTGATTGTGAGTTCAGTTAGTTAATGCATGCATGCATGTAACTAGTGTACTTCAGATAACTGAATATTCTCTCATAAATAACTCATGCATGTTAGTTCAGTCAGAGACCCAGTTGAGATCAGAGGAAGGGACAGTGTACTATCAGTTGGAGGATTTTTCCTATATAGGAAACTCATCCATGCAGAAGGAATCATCTCCTTCAGGATTGCGCAGTTACTTTTGAGTTTGGTGAGTTGTGTGAAAGGTGAATTCACACAGGTGGCAGCCAGAGGACCCAGGAGAAACTGCACAAGGAAATAGGAGGCTTGGAGGGCAGAGGAGAAGGTTTGTGAGAAGCCTTTGACTGTCTATGAGCAGCAGTGAGGGATTGTACTGAGAGTTGGATAGCTTGAGAGCTAAAGCTTTGTGTAATCCTGAGATATTTCCACTTGTATGATAATACAGAGATCAGGGTTTTTAGCTGAGGCTTTCCCCAGAGTATTATTCTATGTTTAATGTGTATGATTTCTTCTTCTCTGTTATATGTGTTGCTATTTGATCTTGCTCAAAATCGATTAAGCTTCTGCAAGTTTGTTTGTAGAAGTAGATCAAGTATTTTTCTTTAGTATGTTGCATTATCAGGTGATCTACAGTGGGAATTTCTACATGGTATCGGAGCAAAGGTGATCAAAGCGAAGAATAGTATACAAAGAAGGGAGAAGTTCGAAGTTTGAAGTTCCTAATTATAGAATTTGAATTCTTATCACATCTCAAATTTCACCAATGGCGTTCAACGGTTTGAGACTCGAGTATGCCCTTGATGGCAGCTCGAATTATATGGCCTGGAAGGATCGCATGGAAGCAGTATTAGAGTTCAACGGTTTGAAGGACTTCATTGATCAAGAAGTCCCGAAACCAATAGCTGCTAATGCCCAAGAATTGGCAGAATGGAAAAAATGTGTGGCTAGAGCAAGGAGGATTCTTCTAAAGGGATTCGAGACCACATAGTCTCGAGTCTCCATGGGAAGGAGACACCGTTTTCAATGTGGAAAACACTGAAGGATCTATATCAGAACAGCAGCGATTAGATGAAGCTGGCACTAAAAGACAAGCTTTGGAAAATCAAGTTTGAAAAGGGCGACACGATCTCTACATATCTGAACAAGCTCACCACCTGCAGAGATGAGCTTGGAAGTGTAGGGATCACGACAGTCGATGATGACATGGTGAGTCTTGCTCTCCTCGGTCTTCCTAAGAGCTGGCATAGCTACCAAGACTCGGTAAATGGAAGAGAGAAACTGCCAGATTGGGAACGACTGTGGTCGGATCTAATGTAGGAGGAGATAAGGAGAAGCACCAGAGATGGTTCTTCATCCAAGGAGGATGAAGAAAATTGCACCTTAGCGAGTAAGGCAAAGAAAGGGAAGGAGAAGGATTCTCATTCCAAATCGAGTTCTTCCCATGGTGGGAAGAAGATTGACAAATCGAAAGTGTGATGCTTTCATTGTCATGAGGTGGGCCATTATGCAACAAATTGTCCATTGAAGAAATCCAAGATGGGATCCAAGGAAGGATCTGAAGGTGAGGCATTGGCCTCTCAATTCGAATTGGATTTTACCCTCATCGCATGCATGGTTTCATCGATGATGGGTTGTGGTTGGTTTCTTGATAGTGGAGCCTCACTCCACATGACTGGCGATAAGAGTTTGTTCAATACCTTGGAGGAGAAAGACCTCAAGATACTCATAGCGATAGGTAATGATGAAAAGTATAATGTTTCAAGTGTGGGCACGGCTTCTTTTCAAAGGGAGCATGGAGCTCGCATTACCTTAATAGATGTGAAGTATGTGCCAAGACTGAAGAAGAACTTGATATCAATCGTGATGCTGGAAGACAAAAGCTATGATGTAGTCTTTAGTCAGGGAAAGTTTTCCTTAGACACATCACCACGAGACAAGTGAAGCAGATATGTTCAAGAGTTAAGAACCTGTATGCTTTTGAGGTTGAAGATGCATGCAAAGCCTTGAGGAGCAATGCAACTGTTGGAGATTTGGTGGTTGAGAGGGAGAGTACATTACCTATCAACATGCAGTGCTAGAAGAAGTCTCAGACAATTGTGGAGGAGCCACAATTGGCGAAGCAGCTTCAGGAGGTTATGGACCCCCCACAACTGGAGAAGCAGAGAGGAGACCGAGCGGAGGCATCCACTCATGCAAAGACCTCCAGTAGGGGGAAATTTCGAGCCAATTGGGCAGAGGGATCACATGCATCCATACCTCCAGGGGGGAGGTGGGGCGATGTGGAGTGATAGTCCCAAGAACGCTGAAATAGGGATAGGATCTTTGAGGTACCCAACCTCTTTGATTAGACCTTGCTACGGGAGCCCCAATGAGGAGTAGCAGGATTGGCTAAGTGGGTAGAGACAGATGCAGATAGAGCAGCAGAGGAAGCTTCAGCATCAGAGGGTGTTTCTCGCCCAATAGGGAGGTCAGTTAGGAGACCAGTTACTTACTTCTCAGTAACTGAGTTGCAGTGCAGCAGTGGGAAACACAATGCAACATGATGAGAGGAGGTGCAGTGGGGACGCAGTGCTGGGAGATAGGACCAGCAGCAACACAGATGCAGTTGGAGGAATCAGTGGATTGATGCAGTCAGAGATCAAATTGACAAAGGCTAGAGTAGTCGGATACTGAAGAGCACAGAGGTGCAGAGTTTTTAGTCGACAGAGGCAATAGCAGTCAGAGACTTTGATGACAGAGGCATCATTCTGATTCAGGTTGGATATTTTTTTTTGTTTCTAGAGTTGTTGGAGCAACAACATTAGGGAGAAGTGTTGCATGTAGAACATTCCAAAGGTTCAAAATCGGGTTTGAGTTGAATGCCTTTCTTGTTGAGAGGGAGTGTTGAAAATGGCAACAAGAAATGCTATAAATAACATTGCTATAAATAGAATTTCAGGTACCAGTGTTGGATATAGCAACAAGGAATGATAAAATAGAAATGCTAAAAATAGAATTGTTATAAATAGCATTTTGGGATACATTCCAATTTTAGTTAGTCCCTGAACTAAAATTGAGAATTAAAATTTGAATTTGATCTTATCAGTTGTTTGAAAAATAATTAATTAATTCATCTTGAGTTAATTAGTTGGAGAAAATCAAACATGAATTCTATGTGAAGACATGCAACAGCTATCCCTCTTATTGAGGAAGTTATCCCTTAATTAAGGAGATCAGGACGAGTTGTACTTTGAGTTATAATTAGTTAGCTCAGTTAACTGATTTAAGTACAGTTAGATTAGTTCCAATAGTTTGTGGAACTAATTGTGAATTCATTTATTTAATGCATGCATGCATGTAACTAGTGTACTTCAGATAACTGAATATTCCTCATAAATAACTCATGCATGTCAATTCAGTCAGAGAACCAGTTGAGATCAGAGGAAGGGACAGTGTACTATCCGTTGGAGGATTTTTCCTATATAGGAAACTCATCCATGTAGAAGGAATCATCTCCTTCATGATTGCATAGTTACGTCTGAGTTTGGTGAGTTATGTGAGAGATGAATTCACACAGGTGGAAGCCAGAGGACCCAGGAGAAACTGTGCAAGGAAATAGGAGGTTTGGAGGGCAGAGAAGAAGGTTTATGAGAAGCCTTTGACTGTCTATGAGCAATAGTGAGGGATAGTACTGAGAGCTGGATAGCTTGAGAGCTAAAGCTTTGTGTAATCCTGAGATATTTCCACTTGTATGATAATACAGAGGTCGGGGTTTTTAGCTGAGGCTTTCCCTAGAGTATTATTTTGTGTTTCATGTGTATGATTTCTTCTTCTCTGTTATATGTGTTGCTATTTGATCTTGCTCAAAATTGATTAAGCTTCCGCAAGTTTGTTTGTAGAAGTAGATCAAGTATTTTGCTTTAGTATATTGCATTATCAGGTGATCTACAGTGGGAATTTCTACATGGCATAGGAGAGAAGATCTTTCTTTGAAGGAACAAGTAGTGACTTAATGTTCCAGTATTTGGGCTAGTGTGGCAACATTGTAATTGTGTATCTTGGGAATTTCACTTAATATATGAATCTCTCAAAGCCGCCGCACTTTCATGCATATGTCATGAATGATTGTGAGATTATTCTTTCATTAATTACAATGTATGTTTATGTTAACACATACTAATGAAAATGAATTGTTTCATTGGATTTGGTATGCATCTTATTGAATGTACGTTGTTACTTGATTTTATAATCATTGTTATCTTGTGAACTACTTTGTAGGTTAATCAACAATTCTTTCATGCTCTTTTCTGTCTCTTTTAGGATAATACTATTACTTTTCTTCTAGAGGCGCACCCTCTCTCCTCTCTTCCGTGAAAGTACCTTATATACATTGCAATTTTATCCCTCAATTTGTCAACTTGCTTGTTTCAAAGTTGGTTTGTATAATCTCTTATGTTGATAATTGTAGCCAGGGAAATATCCTTAGAATAATGGCAACCAACCTTGTTTCCTGGTTGGGGATCCTACTCCAAATTATGTGAGGTCTAGCTGGGACTTCATACCGGGGATACCACCTTTGTTGGCGGACTTCTACCACCATTAACACTCAGGTAATAACTTCTCAAGTTGTTATGCCTCCACCCCTTTTACAATATCTTTTACACTTTATAAACCAACCATTTGAACCACTTACTAGTAACAAATCTACTTTGTTTTGAACATATGGAACCATGGCCCACCTCTACTACACAATGAAATAATTACACTTAGTTGAAATATCTCTCCATTTTTCTCATTTCTTCTTTATACCTTGAGACAAGGAACTTCAAATATCATGCAACAATGAATAATTTTGGTTGTGCAATCTAGAGGGATCCCAACACTACCTACATTTTCATATTATGTTTGAGGTGTCTCAAAAACTAGGTTTTTAAGTTGTTGTACCCCATAATGTTTATAAAACCTTTTTCACTATGATAATCAATCATCTAAATTACTTAGTGCCAACTACTCCAATTCATTTTTTGAACATCTATAACCATGGGTCATCTCTATTACATAACTTAAACAAATTGTAATATCCCTCCCCTTAATAATAAATAATAAAAATAATAATTAATACAAAAATAATAATTAATAATATAAAGAATAAATAATAATAAATAAATCACTTAATAATAAATCATAAATGTTAAAGAATAAATGATATTAAAAATATATACAAGAAAATAAATAAAAATAATAAAAATAAAAATAGTAATAACCATACTAAAGCTCTAAATAAGAATAAATAGAAATAAAACAAGAAAACTATCAAAAAGAAGAAAATAAAACAAGAAAGCTAAAAATCAAAAGAAAGTAAAGAAATAAAACAAGAAAGCTAAAAATCAAAAGAAAGTTGCATGTAGACACATGGAGTGTGTGCATGTGGTTCCCCTTCCAATGTTTGTTCTATTTAATAGATGGTGAGGAAGATGAGAGGCATTCCTGCATTCCATCTTTCCGAGATTCTATCTTTCATTCTCTTGGGAGAATGGTGTTTTAAGACATAGGAGTCACTGGCAGTAGTACGTTGATTGAGGGCTCGGGGGTGGCCAGTTGTAGCAAATCCTTGCACAATTGAGCCTACGGTTGGGTGGAGAGTCGTCCCCAAAACCTTGTTGCGGTAAGCCTACTTCTACCACAGGTAAGCACTATTCTTAGTTGAATTTAGTTTATTAATTACATGTTTATTTGGCTAGGTAAGTGCCACTCTGATTTAAATTTAATGTTAATTAGAAAAGTTAATTAGATATTTATTTTGAGGTGTTACATATGGTATCAGAGCAAGGCTCAAACACTTAGGGCCTATGGGCATTTTAATGTAGAGAATTTTGATTATTTCTTGATATTTATTACTTTCATGAGAAAATATTCTCCAAAAAAAATTATGGAGAAAAATCATATTATCATTTTTTATTGTTTACAATAATTATCAATAATATTATTTTATTGAAAAATAAAATCAAAGATTCATAAAAATATTTTAATTGAAAAGCCAAATCCAAAGCAGAGCTTAAATCTCAGAGGAATCTATATACAACAGTAGGATATATATATATATATATATATATATATATATATATATATATGCTCTCACAGAAGCAGGATTTACTTGCAACAACTTTGATTCTTCTCAGTTATAATTTCTTGATTTCTAACTCCAAAATCTTTTGATTTTCTCGCGTTGGTTAACCTCGTAGACCCAGATCCATTTATAGACTTTAGTTGTGTGTGACTGATCGCGTTCCCACTAAGCAATATGACAACAAAGAATCCTTATCATACATTTTTTTTCTTTTGTCTTTGCATGACACTGTTAAACACTCTTTGTTTTGTCCCTTTGTTGTTTTTTTAGATATATTAATGTTACTTTTTAGATTTTGGGAGACACAGTCCTTTCCATAAGCCTTATTTGTACCAGCTTTTTTATGAATGACTACTTGCCCAAGGTCCTCTCCCGTAGTTCCCTTTGCTCCATCATTCAAAACATTCTTGTCGTTATGAGCATTGGAGATATTTGATAAACTTTCTTTTGTCACTTGATTGAAATCATTTGTCTTTTTTGCATCAGAGACAAAATCTTTGTCACCAATCTCCGATACTGCTCCTTTAACTTGGTCTTGCCCTTCCTTTTTATAAGTTTCCTTCTCACAGTGTAGCATAAGACCCTTTTTATTCTTAGAGAATTTTCTTGTATTTCCATAAATATCTGCTTCCTTCTGTCCAACTTTCAATAAAAAAGCATCACCATCTTTTGCTAAACTGTTGGATTCCTCTGTTCTTAAACCTGTTCCCTTTGTAATATTTTTTTTCTTATGTTAGAAGCACTTATTGTTTGTCTGTTATCTTCAAATGACCCTTTAAACAGAGGTTTTGATGAAATATTTGACAAAATAGAATCCGAATCTTTAGCCATTCTACTATTTTTCTCAGCGTCATTCTTCACTTTCTTGGCTGTATCACCTTGAGAAATTTCACTGTGTGTATATTTCCTTGGCTTTTGCGCTTGATTGTCATTCCTAAACTCAAAAGCACAGCTATTTAGTATAGGCTCTTCCTTCAGCTGTGTTTTCTCTGTCCTGCTTGTACTGTCATTTTTATATGGTTCATTCTTTTGCGCCGACAATTCCAAAATACTTTTCGGAAGAGGTGAAAGAATAGAATCACCGGGTATTTGATACGATGTCATAATCTGAATTATAGATAAAGGACTCAAATCAGGTAGGCTCTCTGCCTGACTTTTATTGGGGCTACTTTCAAGTGATGGAGAAGTAGAAGGCTGAAGCCCTAAGTCAGTGTAAATTGCAGTATTTTTGTGGTTGGAAACATAGTCAGAATTCACTTTAAAACGCAATTTCCATTTCTTCTTTTCTTCACCAGTCAAATTACTAAGTATTGGCCCTTGTTTCATGGAAAGTGCTTCATCAACCTTCACATCATTCGCAGTCAAACTTCTATTTGCAAAATCAACTACTCTCACTTCTCTGGTTCCTGTTTCAGATGAACTTCCCTTTGCAATTGAACATAACTTTGAAGGTGGATCAACATTTACTGGTCTAGCAGTCTTCATCATAGACTCATTGTTTGTGGGCTTTTGCAAGTTGTAGTTCTGCACTGGCATCAGAGATTTCTGTTGTAGCAATCTTGAAGGAGACTTCTCTACCACTGGTAAAAATGAGCCATAATTTCCAAACATGGGGTTGCGTGAATTCCGCACAAACACATTATTAGGGAACTCTGTAGAGTCTGATATATCAGCTGAATCAACTCCCTCAAAATCCTTTTGAAAATGTCCTGGTAAATTCTAAAATTTAAGGTCTTGTTCAAATAAAATTATGAATATGTGAGACAAATACGATTGACATGTTTAAATAAAATTATGAATCTGTTCTTTGAAGCACTACACATTGTGAGTTTGAAGTACGATTTGCTCCATACAATTGTCAGGCCAATAAACTATTTGTTGACTTTTGAATTCATGAATCTCTTTACCCAATAAATGATCATCTCTTCCTTTTATCGTTGAAATAGACTCTACGCCGTTCAAATCTCATTTCAGGTATGGGTAATACTTTCTCTCTATCTTTTGAATAAATTATTATTTCTTTCCAAATTCTGTGCCCTGATTCCTGAAAAGTAGAATATCATTGCACTAACACAGCAGATTGAAAGAAAATTTTTGAAGGAATTACTCTGAATTTATGTTACTTTATTAATTCCTACATTGTCTTTGCAGTGTTGTAGCAATCTGTTCATCCTGCATACTGATTTTTAACTAAGTTGTTCTGATTTTTCTTGATTTTTATTTATTTTTCTTGATTTAATTGATTTAGCCATTTTATAGTGGGATTTCAATGAGATTCTTTGTTTTTTTTTCCTGTTTGCTTTGGCTCATGATGAGTAGGATTTTTCCCTGGAGAAAGTATATAGGAAAACTTGGTGTTTTCAATTATAGGAAATTATCCAAACTCTTAAATTTTAACCGGTTGGAATTTGCAAACTCAAATTCTGCCTGAGCGAGATTACATTTTTATTCCTTCAAATTTGATTTATTATTTTTTTTAAACCAACCTATAATGTCAAATCTACAATTTGTGCACACTGTTCATATTCCAAATTAGGTGTTTAAAATGACGCTAATGAATTAGAATGTATAAAAATAGGAGTATGAGTATGAAGGTATTCCTTAAACTATACAACGACCATACGCTTGTTAGCGGCAACAATGAAAGGATGAGTATCATCATAAAATTATATTAGGATTGACTGTAGCATCAATGTTAGACATAGAACTTATGTAAATTTGATACAACTTAAAATCAATTCCAATATAACTGGGAGAAGTGGCATATAAATACTTACATTTCATCCCACTATAAATTTGAATTCTTTTCCATTAACAAACTTGCACAATAAATAAATAAAATCTTCTTTAAGAAATGACAACAACAATGAGTTATTGACGGCTCTTATTATTTTGATTCTCCTTTGAGAACGTTGATTTATTCAATATATAACTTTATATATCTATATATATATATATATGGTGAACTTGAATTATAAGTTAATAAGAAATTATAATATTTTAATTATGGTTTATATTGTATATATATATTTAATGTTAGGGAATTTAATAGTAGCCATATTTTCTAAACTAAGTGATTTCTTGAATGATCTGTTTTAAAATCCAATCATGCATTTTGTTATTAATCATAATATTTTTTCAAATTCCATTTCATAATGTATTATTTATTTTAGTAGTGAAATTACGATATCCAATATGGTTACAAATAAGTATTATTTCAGAATTTGAATACACTTTATATGGATATGGTAAAAAAAAAAAAAAGATCAAGTTATACATAAATCTCATAAGAATCATGAATAATGAAATTGGTGAAATGTGGTTTATGTTTGTAGTTGATGCGAGTTCTTGACTTGGTGAAGATTATTTTCTTGTCCAATTTGTGTATAATGATAGTTATGGTTGCGTCTATTTTTTTTGTATTGGTCAAAAGTTGTAAACAATTCTTTCAATATCTTTTGTTATAGTTTGTAGGCAACCTAGTGGTTAGATCAAAAAGTTATAATAAGCAATTCATGTCATTAAGAAATTCCATATGTTAAGAAGAAGCCAAGGAATGATGACATTTTTTTATGCTCCCTATAGCATGCACAAAAAATTTAATAAAGGCGATAATGAAATTATGGTAACATTGGGTTATAGAAGTAATAACTGCATGAATATTTGTATGATGGGAATTGGATAACTTTGCAAGTAGATGCAAAATTGGAAGATTTAAAAGTGTCTAAATTGGAAGTTGAGAATACTTGTAATTGATGAGAATGTCAAGTGATAAACTAGGACGAAAATGATGATTAATTGTTGGAAAATGATATAGACTAATGAAGCCTAGGAAAAAGAATTATATAATGAAACCTTGAGAGGGACTACACATAAATTGATAAGAGAAGAGAAAATCAATTAATAGAGGATGTACTGGATTCATGATACTGAGGCTTTTGCAAAAGAATTTATCAAGTTTTTACCATGGGAAATGGAAGGAGTTACCAAGCACACCAAGCATATGAAACCTTTTTGTGGATGATAGTGGCTTTGGGCTTCAAATGATTAACTAAGGATGAATATAATGAGACAGTAAGGCAAAGGTGTAAATTGATGTGAAATCCAATATTAATAATTTAAGGAATGTTGTGAGGCTAGTAATATATTGAGGAAGGAAGAAAATATGACGAGAGATTAAATTTCAAAGCTGATGAGGCTCATGATGTACTTAATGAATTGTCAACTTCCTAGTCGAAAGAAGTGAAAATGAATATTGGAAAGCAATTGGTATCTTGATGAAAACATGACAATATTAGTATTCATGAGATAACATAGATCTTAGAGGGATGTTGAATAATCTTAATTCATAGTTAGTATTCATTGTTTATATAATTAAATGAAATCAATTCATGATAATAATGCTTAAAGTGCATTGATTTTCTATATTTGATAAGTATTGAGATGGTTATCACATTAATGATGTTTCATGATGTGATGGTATGAGGGTATATGTGATGCTTCTTTATTTATCTATTATCATAATGATGTTGAATGCTCATAATGGGTATGATATTCATAGAGATCATGATATATGATAAGATGTATACTGACATGTGTTTCATTTAGTACGTGAAGTCATGATATATCTTTGATGCAACTATGTTGATGTTATAGCTTATGATGGTATTTCATGAGGTGAAGCATGTGATAGTTGCATACAAATTTATGACATGCATGAGCATGCAGTTCGTTATTTTTTGCGATTAACAATGATGAATGTTCTCATGATGAAATGCAAGACTTGGCATGTGGATTATTTTCTATGATACTATGATGGTATAGCTAATGCATTGGTTGCATGTTGAGGTGTGATGATTCACAGGACTCCACAAATGGGCCGAAAGGGCCGGTTTATTTGATGATCTCGTGTGAGCCCATACGCATGAGGGAGAATAAGTAACACCATATGGGCTGGGGACAAACTCAATCAACACTACATATGCCAGTGGTTCCTTTGTCTTATGTATAGCTCTTGATGGATAGCTCTTGAAGAGCTATGGGACCATCTTGAGGAGGCCAAGTGCCTGATGTTCTAGGTTAGGTGCATGTTATTGGATTGGGATGCCAAAGTCTAGAAGGGTTCTAAAGGACTTCGATGCCTGGGGCTGTGCACCTTAGTAGTTGTGGAGGGAGTGGGCAAGCCTTGCGAGATGCCCGGGGTCATTGAGTACTGGATCGGATGCCTGCCTTGGGGCAGATGAGGTCTGAGTCAGGCGCGAGCCTTGGGGCCAGCCTTGGACTAGGATACAGACCGGGTCAGGCTTATGCCTGGTACCGAAAGTGGGAAAAAGGACAGAGATTCCTTGAGATTTCCCGGGGTGTTGGGGACTTTCGATGCTTGCTGGTTATACTAATTCAGCAGAGGGTGTTGGCAACATGAAGTAAATAAAATAATAAATAATAAATAATTCAACTTAACTTCGGGACGAAGTTCATTAAAGTGGGAGAGTATGTAATATCCCTCCCCTTAATAATAAATAATAAAAATAATAAATAAAAAAAATAATAAATAATACAAAAATAATAATTAATAATATAAAGAATAAATAATAATAAATAAATCACTTAATAATAAATAATAAAAATAATAAATCATAAATCATAAATGTTAAATAATAAATGATATTAAAAATATATACAAGAAAATAAATAAAAATAAAAATAGTAATAACTATACTAAAGCTCTAAATAAGAATAAATAGAAATAAAACAAGAAAACTATCAAAAAGAAGAAAATAAAACAAGAAAGCTAAAAATCAAAAGAAAAGTAAAGAAATAAAACAAGAAAGCTAAAAATCAAAAGAAAGTTGCATGTAGACACATGGAGTGTGTGCATGTGGTTCCCCTTCCAATGTTTGTTCTATTTAATAGATGGTGAGGAAGATGAGAGGCATTCCTGCATTCCATCTTTCCGAGATTCTATCTTTCATTCTCTTGGGAGAATGGTGTTTTAAGACATAGGAGTCACTGGCAGTAGTACGTTGATTGAAGGCTCGGGGGTGGCCAGTTGTAGCAAATCCTTGCACAATTGAGCCTACGATTGGGTGGAGAGTCGTCCCCAAAACCTTGTTGCGGTAAGCCTACTTCTACCACAGGTAAGCACTATTCTTAGTTGAATTTAGTTTATTAATTACATGTTTATTTGGCTAGGTAAGTGCCACTCTGATTTAAATTTAATGTTAATTAGAAAAGTTAATTAGATATTTATTTTGAGTTGTTACACAAATGAAGATAGATATTTATCTTCTAAAAATTATAGTTAACAATTGATACCATCAATGAAAATGGTACTATGGTTTCATACATTCTTGTGAACCCAAGATTATTGTTTAGCTAGTTCTGCAAATTCCTATGGACTGAATAAGGAAGATTGAAACATCTTCTCCAATATTGGGAAGAATGGTCCACAACAAATATTTTATATCATATCTTACAACAATTAGTATCTTACACCAAATCATGGTTAATTTGGAGAGATTAATATCTATATTTGCATATAAATGCCAATTTGTGTGCATGAAGATGGCTTCTTCCATCTTCTCCATCCATTCAAGTGGTTGTTTGGTCAAAATTGGTAAAAAAAGCCAATAGTGGGAACATAAAATATAATTGTTGGGGAGGATTTTGATCTCCAACTCTCTCCACATGATATTTTACTTTGTTCATCCTTTATCATAACCAATGCAAACCGTTGAAGAGACAATAGCAACTTTACAAATGCATAAAGGTGTTTTCTTCATTTTCTCTTCTATGGAGGTAGTGCAAGTACAACAACAAGAATACCAAATAGTATTCCAATGATAAAATGGTGTACACAATTTCAAAATGTGATTCCAAAGTTTATATATAGTCCCTCTTGAAAAGTTATATATAAAATTCGAAGATACTAACTAGTTTTATGTAAATAAATTATTTACAGTTATAAATTTTATTGGTTTTTTTTCAATAGAAGACATATTTAACTTTTAGATACAATTTTTAAAAAAAATATGTTAATATCATGTGAGATGATCCTCAAATGATATTTAAAATCAATCAATATATCTTTATAATTTGTAAACTATTTTCTAAAATATATAATTTTTATTTTAAGAAATATTTCAATATGTTATATTACATTATCTGTTTTTATATTTTTAAAGTAATATTTCAATATTACATTATTACATTATTGATTAAATTTTTTCAAGTTTGTATTCAATTTCCAAAGAAACTTAGCCCCAATAACAACAAAAGCCTCAAAAAAATAAATGTCTCTCAAAATATTTAATAAAATACAAGTGATGAATACCATTGTATGGCTTTGTGGCAAGTATGAACATAGATGTTCATACTTGTATTGTCGTGGAGATTCAAATTCAAAACTCTACAAAGATAAATAGTTCTAGATAATTTTAATAGCATAAAAATATTTTTCATAATATGAAAGGTTAACAAATATATAATAGTAAATTATTATAAACGACATTTATAATTTAATTAAAAAATAAAAGAAAATAAGATTGAAAAAAAAAAGGATTCTATGCCACATCCCAAGAAACCTTGACTTAATGCACTTGAGATGAGTTATAAATAAAGAAATGTAAACATAATCAATGTATCTAATGAAAATCTTAATGTCATCATAGTGACACTTTTAGAGTTTGAGAAACATTTAAAACTACTATGTTTTTCGAATAACAAAGTGATTTAACTCATTCCCACAAGATTTTAACAAAATTAATTTAGCTAAATATTAATCATGTCTTAATGATAAATAACATATTTATGATCCCCCATGGCAAGTGATCATTCAAGTCTTGTTGAGAAATAATCATGACAATACTTCATTAAGAGAAGTGGGGGATCAAGGATCCACCCACCTAGCATTCACATGAGATAGAAGTGCATGATAGCACTTATGTTGGTTTAATGTTTAGAGTTTTCGTGATGTTCTTTGTATGGTTGAGGTATTCAACATCCCTTCACATTATGGATTTCCAATCCACTTAAGGCAAATATCATAGCACTACCTTCATGGTGAAAAGAGGGAATGTCAAATAGCTGATAAGAACATTGTGGAGCCGACTAGTAAGGATATCATCCTTAATTTGGAATCATTACACTTGTTTCATTCACTTTTTCAGGATTTTGTGGTTGTGGTGGCTTTTAAATAGCAAGTTTCTTGTGTTACTAATTGACTCTTTCATTGAAGCCAAGGTTTGTCATTTGATTCAAAAGGTGATTTTGTGGTTCTTTCTAAGAGATCACTGAGTTTTTCCATCTAAAATGGGAAGAAATCAGCCCCTCCCTAACCTCATGTTCTCTTTCCTGGTTTTACATTATGTTTTGTCTTGGTACATCGGGCTATATCTCTAGATGATCATCTCTGTAAAGACCTCCTTCATTGTTTTTGTAGTATATGTCATTATCTTTGGAGTCTTTATCCATGTCGTTGGGTCTCTTTCTCTTGTGCATCCTAGTTATATTGGTTGGGCACATGTTGTTTACGTCAAGTTTTTTCTAAGAGTTATTTAAGGTTTTTTATATATATTAGGGAATTTTGAGCCCATCCTTGAACCTAAGTTATATTTAGTTTTATCTCAATTTGATGGGATACATATCTAAAGATTTATTTATTTATTTTTCTAGAAAATCCTCTTTAATTGTTTCGGTTACACATGGAATTCTCTTTGGAGTCCCTGCCATAACATGGGGTCTCATCTTATTGCAAATTTTGGCCACATTCATTAGGTCTCTCTCTTATTAATTGAGTTTCTTTTTTCACAATTTTATGTTGAGTTTTTGTAGAGTGGGAGATTTCCTCTTTTCCCCTCTCTTCCTGGTTTGGGTATTTGTTTGTTGGTTTGGTTTCAATGAGGAGGTTGTAGTTTCCCTCTTTTGGCGTTGTTGGTATAGAGCCTTTACATACTGGAAGTTTGGGAGTGGATGTGGTATCTCTTAGAGTTGGTTTTGTTTTCGGTCCAGACAATCTAGTCCTCTTCTTCATTAAACACTTTTCCTTGCTCTCTTGGTGACTGGTCAATAATTCCTCACGGTGGTGGCTCTGAAGGTATATGGGGTTAGTCATTCCATCCACATTCATAAACCTGAATGATTAAATTTTGTTTCCACACATTTATAACTAAATTATTATCATGGTAATACCTTTTCTCAACTATTATATCATAACTAACACATCATTTGCATAACATATTATTCCTATGATCATTTAAAATAAGATTAAATTTAAGTGCTTATATTTAAAAGGATTTGCATTCTGCGCGCTCAAAAGATAAGGCCAACAGGATAAATTTTATGATGATTTTTTTTATTGAATATAATGGGTATATAGGGATTAGTTGCTTCATAGAAGTCACATTATAATATGTCATAAATTCTTTTTCAAGTTAGAGATGCGTTCATCGTGATCTCTAAAATTAGAATGAGTCACATTACATAACGGTTTCTATTTTAAACTATTCTCATTATAAAAGACAATATAATAAGTCATTAATGCCATTTTAAGTTAGAGATATGTACATCATGATCTCTAAAATTAAAATTCCTAATTATTTTTATTATAAAAGATTTGGAATTGGTGTAATTGGATCTCACAATTTATTGAGAATTATAAAAATGAGTAATAATAATAAAATATATACATAATATTTAATAAGTTAAATAATTTTAATATAAGGAAAAAATTACTAAATATAAAAAATAAAATTATAATTTTATTATTTATTGGTTAAAATTTAGGCAAGCCAACGAAGTGAGCTTTTATCGTTCACATTCTTGGCTTATTATAATGAAGTATTCCTTAATTTTTTAAAGGTTTTAACTAAACAACTTGACTTTTTGGCCAAGTCGATTTTACTTATGTAATGTTTCTTTTTATAGTATGCCAATCATTTCTTAAAATTTTCTTTCCGGTAATTTGACAAATACTTTTCATGTTGATATTTTGTCAAACACTTAGATTGCAAAGAAAGAGAAACCTTTGTAATAGGGACATTTTTTTCAAACAATTTACATACCATCCAAAATGAAATATTATCTAAAGTATAAAACAATAAAACTCCACAATGATGAATGATATTACATATTTATTAATACAAAATATGGTATTATATATCAATTAGTAAATTAGGAAACCTGTAGCAACTGAAAAAATGGCATGATTGGCTGTAGGTAAACACAAATAATAATAATAATAATATTCTGTCTATCGATTGCTTCTCTTCAAGTCTGCACTTAACTGAGACTTCATTTGTTGATTGTCACACTAAAGAAGGGGATATGTTGACTAATGAAAATGCCCTCCATTTTCTGTTCTAGGACAACAACAGTCTTATGCAAAATAAACCTCAAAACCAAAAATCAAATCTCCAACTAAGACTGCCAATCATATAGCTTTACAACTTCAAGGGCAAACTTTCCTATCATGAATAAACCGCACTAGGAGAAAATACTTGTGTGATGTTTTATACTTTTAGGAAAATTGTGATAAGAGCGAGCATCCCTAAAATATGATAATACCAAGATCTTGACTTTCCAAATTACATATCTAAACCTCTAGTGAATGATGGATTCGATCTACTCAAAGAAATTGATTATGTGGTCTGCGATTAACAACTTTTCCCCAATCTTTAAGCGCTTGTGAAGAACTTCATCAATCCTTTCCTTTTTGTCTCTACGTTAAGCAATAATGAAGGATCTAAGTGATGACTCCTTTTTCTCCAAAGTGAAGCACAAGTGAGGAAGTCTATGTGACTCCTCTTATTGACCAACTAAGGTAGATAGATCCACTATTGAAACCATTATGGCCACATCAACTAGGGTGGATCTCTCACGACCAAAACTAACCTTCCTCACACGGGTTCTCACCAATACCTAAAAGTGAGCTCCAATTCTCCCTTTCTAACTTTTATCATTAGAATGCCACAGGTCATCAAAATACCATGGATCTCCCCCTTTTTACCTTTTTCGCGTTGAATAATATAAAATGGATTTATAAGGTTTTATTCTTTCGTTAATCAAAAATCACTTAATAATCTCTTTTTTAATTTAACTACTTAATATCACCTTCGAGATGACATTAAATAATTAAACTAACTAACTCTTGAATTTTCTTCTCAAAAAGGGAAATTACAACCTAACAGTCATATCCATAAATAAAAGATCTTCATTTCTAACCCAAATCATTCTTGTTAAATCACAACAATCGTGTATACTAGAATGAAAAGAATAAAGAATTCAATACCCTACCAAACACCTTAGTCTAATGTTTCGGCCAAGGACTTATATCCACAAGTGGTCTCAAGTTCTGAGCATATAAACAAGATCCTATCAAATGGATAGTAGAAACTACCATTCTCATATGTAGCATAGGATTAACATAAGTGTGATATTCCATAGGCTTAAGCTTCAACCCTTGCTAATGAAACCATACAATTCTATTACCTACCAATCATCAGTTGTCATGAATTTCATCATGTTAAGAAATCTAGGGGATGAATAGTTAAAATATTTCTCTACTTGATAATTGCTTGTGATATACTTTTACTTATTAGCTTATAGTATTTTCTTCATTATGTTATTATTGTGTTCTTTTCATCAAGACAATTACCAATATGCACAGTAAAAGACAAGTGACAAAGTATGTAGGCTTGACAGCGAGGGCCAAAACCTCTCACCTCTTGAGAGGAAAACCTGATCAAAATTCTTCTTCAAGATACTCAATTGATGAGTACCAAGACCGTGACAAAGACCCTTGGCACAAGTATCCTACCAAGAACATTGTCACTAACCTTGATGCTCTGCCCCTTTCTTATCTTGACTTCCTTCTTGATCTCAAACTGCTCTCCTCGACTTCCTCTAGAGAAACTCAGTCTCTATTCTTCATACTACTTCTTCTTGGCTTCCCCTAGAGACTCTTGGTCTTTAGGCTTTCACTGGTCTCCTCTATAGAATCTCAGTCTCTATCTCGGTCACCCAGAGAATCTCGGTCTCTTAGATTTACCCTAGAACAAAAATTCTAGTATCCTTGATGCAACAATAGATTCTTCCTTCGATATTCTTATGATGTCTTCATTTCTTCTTTCTTCGTACTAGAAAGAGTATATAAGCCAAGACAAACACTAGAAGAATCCTTCCTTTGTTGACCCCAGAATAATTTTGTCTTCGCTATCCCCAGAAGAAATATTCCTTCACTATACCTAGAAGAAACCTTCCTATTCTTTCTTCGCACTTCTGTTGTTGGGCTCTTCTTCGCACTTCTTCTTGACCAAATGTTAGTCGAGTTTCTTGCCTCTAAGTGAGGCCAAGTGTGGCTACTTATACACCTCTTCTCATGTCCCTTAGGCCAACATGATCTCAAGTAGGTAGGCCGACATCTTCTAGCAAGTTCTTCCATCGTTGTAGGCCGACTTGAAGAGGATAAGTGACAAGGTCTTGGAGGATACTTTACATAGACAAGTTTGACCTTTTACAAAGTGTAACATGACTTCATTACATGACAATGACTCTAACATTTTATGACTAGATGACAAATAATTCCTAAAGACTCTCAATGGGATTCTTGACTCAAAAATAAAATCTCTTGCTCATGAAACCCATGAAGCAAGTCAATACAATAATTTTATTTTTTTTCTTTACATCTCATTACATAAAATCATAATTACATGTCATTATAAAGACCGAACCTAGATACACTTTTCAACACATCATTGATTTGATTTTAATTAATTCCTATTTATATGAAGTCAACTTTTATTTAATCCTTGTGGGGTACTAAGCATGAGCACGATAGTAGTTATGATTTTTGTTTAGATCAAGTGCCTAGGCAATGGAGTGGTAGATTCGAGAAGGGTAATTGCTAACCCCAAAATATCATTTATATATTCTTTCCATTGGAGTCTTGACATTTCCACTAACAACTAGGTTGAAGCATTTGCACTTCTACAAGACTTAAATATCTCCAATAATCATCCCATATCTAGTTTGATAGTGGTAGAGGACCCCAAAATTGTCACCGTGGACATGACTTTGGACAGTAACCCTCTAGATTCACAATTGGCATCAATGGTAAAAAGAATTAAACATGCCAAAAAATCAATCACAATTATTAAATTTTATCACATCTTGTTGGAAAACAATCCTATTGTGAATCAATTTGGTAATCAAACAACTTTGAAAAGGGTGGGGCAATTGTTAATAATGGGAATGAGTATACCATATTCAAGAGGGCACATGGCTCATCATGAGGCTTGTAGTTTACATGGAATGGAGATTTATGAGAAGCAACCATTTCTCTCTTATCACATGCCTCATATCTTTTCCTTGCATGTTTATGGACTAGAAATTAATATTTGTCATTGGTATTATGGGATTATGGTGTCATGTTTGGGATTTCCTGGGCATTGAAATTAGTTTTCAAGGTTCTGTCTGCCCATTGTTTTTTTGGGTATCTACCTGGTGGATTTTGTCATCACAATCAACACTTCTTAGATTAGTGAACCACATCTCCTTGTTTTCTTTTTGATGAATTGGACTCCTAGTTGGTTTTAGGAGTTGTTCTCAAATTGTTGGGCTCAACTATTATCTCAAGTAATTTTGGCCTCTCTCAAGTCTAAGTGGCATTGTGTTTATTCCCAATCTCATAATTGTAGCAATTGAATTTTTGGGTGTAAAGTTCCAAGTTCTCTCTCTATATTAGATGGTATTATTCTGTTAATTTTCTCATGCCAAGGGACAATCAATTATTTTCTATGGAATATTAGTTAGTTGTGTATTGGTCTTAGGCCTACTATTAATGTTTTCTCTAACCCTCTTATGCTCTTACCTTGGGTTTTGATTGTTCCTTCATTTCTATTAAAGTTTGGCGAACTTTTGAATATCATCCTTTTGCAACCTGGACATCAATGCTTGTTTAATGGACTACAAGGAATTACAAGAGATTGTTTGGGAAAACAAGGTATTCCATATAGAATGAACACCGTCAGTAACCACTCACACAACTAGATTAAACACTGTAATGCCAATTTACGTGGTTAAAACCCTCATTCCATGACCCTAGTCAACGTGGCCGCTTGAGGCAATTTTATTAATGCAAAATATTTTTTTTTTTTTACAAAAGAGTGTTCTCACAAGAAATCATCAACCATGAACCTCCATTCGCTTTAAATAGAGACCATGTACCAATCAGGTGTTAAGCCATAAATAATAACTATTAATATCGAGAAGAACATGAGTCGTCAGATCACTCTATGTCTAGAACATATCGTGAACGTTGGATTACAATGTAACTAATGCATATTAAAGAAACACATTTTTTCCTAACAGACATATTAGACCACGATGAATTTAACTAACTCCTAAATGTTTGTAATGTCCCCATTAAATATTTTTGCTAAGTAAACTCCCCTTTTTGCAATTTTGGTGTTGGGAAAATATTTTTGCATGTAAAACTTAGGAAAAGTGGGCTAAAGGAGTCCCCACTAAATTTTTGGATAAAAGGAGGCCACAAACATTAGAGAAAAAAGGAGAAATTAAATTGGTAGTGGGATGTGGAGGCCACCCAAAGAGGGGAATTCGAACCCCTTAGGAAAATCGAGCAAGGGAGAAGGAGGGAGAGAAAGGAAGTCAAATTGGTGGAGCTCACAAGGAGAGAAATGAACAACAACTATAAAAGGAAGAGAAGGGTCTTATTTTGCTATCTTTGATAATTTGACATCTAAACTTGAGTTGTTTGAGTTGTTTATCCAAGTCGACCAGTGTTGTTGAGGACAAGGGATTTCCAAGTGGAAATTCCACCTCTGGGTCTTCCTTCAGTGAACTTCGAGTGTCACCCTAGGAGAGAATTTGGGGAGTTGATTTCGGGCAATTGAGGAGCTATTTTATAGGATTTTCTCCAATTGGTGCGTGCTTCCCCTAGTGCATAGAAGGAAATTCATGGGGCTGAGAGAAGCTAGAAAACAATGGAGTTTTGGCAGAAGAATTTGCAGAGATCTTTCCATTGGGAGGAAAATTTTTTCTTTAGTGATTTGCAAGGTTGAAAGGCTTAAATTTTGGAGGGCCAAATTGTATATTTCAGGGCCTATGTAAGGCTCACTAATCTACTACAACACAGTCATTGAGAGCAGGAATTTGTCGGGGTTGAACAAGGAGAAATAAGGAGGTTTGGAACAACTATTTGCAATGAATTTGGAGGAGTATTTTTCCAGCAGTTGTTTGGGCATTTTATAACACTTTCTTCTCCGTGGCATATTTAGCAAGTTAGCCACACGCATTTCTTGGGGTCACGTGGGCACATTGGATTCAACCTAAACCATTTCTGGGTTTTTGTGGGTTTCATGTGGGGAGCCTCCAGTTAATTTGGCCGAATTTTCTAAGCACTTTTAAGGGCCCAAACACTATCGATTTCAACTAATAGTAACAGTTTTTACTAGGCAATGTGCAGTTCCTTCTGGGGACCTTTTTGGCACTTGGAACTATTGTGTTGACACCTGGGTTTTTCCATAGCTTGTAGTAGCAAGCCCAAGTTCCAAATCTATCATTGATTGTATTTATATCTTTCAGAAAAATACCATGGCTCAGATTTTTGGCTCCAATTATTGTGCTTACTCCTTGTGGTGTGTTATCATAATTTTATTTTGTTGTAGCTTAGAGCATGTATTTGATGTTCATTGTTATTTCCTAGTTAGGAATATTACAGTGGTGTCAAAGAATGTTCTTGGTCAGTTGTGGGCACTAGATCAGGTAATGCCACACCACTTTGGAGGAGTAGTATATTACAAGGGTAGAAACTGAGTTGGTGGTGGAAAAGGAGGTCGTGGTAGAGGATGCAAGCCTAATCCCTTTTCATATTTAGAGATTGAAAACACTAGAGAGGGTGACAATTAGGTGGAGGATCACATGGAGCATAATGATGGACTTGAGCAAGCTGGTAGTATAGTAAAAATGAAATCTTGGAGGAGTTGGCGAGTCAAAATAGGGAGATGATCAATGTAGTAACTAGAATGATGGGGGCACTCATACAAAATACGCATGAGCATATAAATCAGTAGCCCCACACACCTTTATGTGGGCAGTATGAATTCCCCACAATTCCTCAGTTTGTGGTTGAACCAAAAAGGTGAGAAGAACCAGATGTACTTGATGATTTGGTGAGGTATTTCGCTACAGGGGTTGAATATGAGGGATTGGACCCTAGGATCCAAAGAGTTATCTCACTTGCAGATTTTAATCACTTAACGGAGAGGCGTATAACTAGAGAAGGGTCATCACCTAGAGGGGGCCAATAGACTCATAACCATGACACGTAGAAGTTAGCAAGGAAGGTTACACTTCCAAACTATGATGGGTCAGCCTGGAGTTCAACTTGGGCATGGGTACAAAAGCTTGAAACTTATCTACATTTGAACCCCATGCAAGAGACTGATGTTATTCGATTTGTTACATTGCATCTGGATGGAGAGTCGCAAGAGTGGTGATACCATTGGCTAGTTACATTGGAGCATGTTAACATCACATCTTACACTAGGTTTACAAGGAGGTTGGTTGAGCAATTTGACTGGAAATATCTTGAGCTACATTTCCGAGAGTTGGCTAATTTGAGACAGACTAACAACGTTGATACATTCATGGTTGAGTTCCAAAGATTGGCAAGGATGGTCTTTGACATTTCAGATGCACAGTCGATTATGATGTTCATTGAGGGGCTAGTAGAGCCTATGTGTGATTGGGTGAGAACATATAGGCCCACATCTTTGTAAGATGCCATTGGACGAACCAGGGACATGATTGATGTGGTTCCGTAGACCAAAGTTCCAGCGCTTCCCAGGCCTACCTTTCCCCAGAAAGGTAAAGACACCCAACCTCCTCAAAAGGAGTGGACTAGACGTGGGCAGTTAGATGATGAGATTAGGGGAGACCTCCGGAGGAGGAAGTTATGCTTTGCATGCCAAGAGACATGGGCACCAGGGCACAGGTGCACTAAGGGCAAGGAACATTATATAGAGGTGTTTTCAGATAGTGAATCAGAGGATGAGGGTGAGCTGGAGATAGATGGAGAACATTGTGGGCCACGGGCTATGGGAGGAGGAGGCTCACCTCTACCCACTGGAGGATTTATTGCTTTGCTTCGGGTAGTTCCAAAGTATTTGACATTGCAGGGGCAATGAGTATCGGTGTTGGTGGATAGTGGGGCTTCCCACAATTTCATTGATGTCGGGATGGTGGAGCATAGAGGTATACACATGGAGACTTTTAAAGGGTTCTCAGTAGTGATGCCAAGAGGAGACAAGACCATGCAATGCACGAGATATGTTCCCAATCTAACCCTCACCATGGGGAGCTATTCCATGACATATCATTTCTTTGTAGTTGATGTGTCAGACACAATTGTGGTGATGGGTGTCTAGTGGTTATATTCTCTAGGGTGGGTCACAACTGATTGGAAGAAATTAGAGATAGATTTTATGGGGCCAGATGGGAAGTTGGTAGTAATGAGAGGCATGCATTCATACCCACCACAGATCGTGTGAGCTCATAGGATGGAGGTTGATTTGAGACATGGAGACATAGTGTGGGTTGTAGCATTGTGTATTTCAGAGTCAAGGAAACATGAGCGTCAACCACACCTAGATATTTTGGCACTATTATAGAAACACTAGTAGTGTTCGAAGAAATTCCTCCAGGTCATCCACAAAATAGAGGCTATGAGAACACTATAGAGCTGGAGGAGAGGGTGCATGCAGTCATTACCACTTCTTACAGGGATCCCAAGGCATACTGGGATGCAATCGAGAGGGCTATTTAGTAGTTGTTGGCATTGGGGCACATTAGGCCCAATGCTAGTCCCTTTGCTTCTTCAATTGTGTTGGTGAAGAAGAAGGATGGGACACTTCGCATGTGCATTGACTACAAGGCCCCGAATATGAAGATGCTAAAAAACAGTACCCGATTCCACACATTGATGAGTTGATGGACAAGCTCAGAGGAGCTAATTACTTCTCTAAGATAGACTTGTGTTTTGGATACCATTAGATTTGTGTGTGAGAATAGGATATCCCAAAGACTACATTCTGATGCCACTATGGGCATTCTGAGTTCTTGGTGATGCCATTTGGGATAACCAGCAACCTTCTAAACTTGCATGAACCATGTGTTCTACATGCAATTACGCAAATTTGTGTTGATATTCTTTAACGACAACCTAATATATAGTAGGACTTGGGAGGAGACTTGGAGGTGCTATGCATCCTAGAGGAGAAGCAGTTATATGCCAATATGTCCAAGTGTGTGTTTGGACTCACAAATATGTTGTATCTTGGCCATGTGATCAGTAAGGATGGAGTGCATGTCCACCATGAGAAGATTAGGGCCATTCTAGATTGGCTTATGCCTAGGAATATGACAGAGTTGTGGGGGTTCTTAGGTATTTGTACCTACTACGTGCCCTTTATGAAAGGGTTTTCTCAATTGGCAACACCCACCAGAGACCTGATGAAAAAGGGGGCATTCAAGTGGACAAACTTGGCACATGAAACTTTTGAGTGCCTCAAGACGGTGATGAGCAGTTGTCTAGTCTTGGCCCTACCCAATTTTTCATAGCCATTTTTTTTGGAGTGTGATGCATCTGGGGAGGGCCTTAGGGCGGTTTTGATGTAGGGAGGTCACCAGATTGCATTTGAGAGTTGGAAGCTATAGAATCATGAGAGGTTGTATTCCATATATGATAAGGAGATGCTAGCCATTATGCATGCTTGATCAAGTTCCAATAATATTTGGTGGGTAACAGGTTCAAGGTGAAGACTGATCACAACAATGTTCGACTCTTCTTGGAGCAGAGAGTGTTGAATGAGGGACAACAGAAGTGGGTCAATAAGATCTAGGTGTATGACTTTGATATAGAGTATGTCAAGGGAAAGAAAAATGTAATGGTAGATGCATTATTCAAGAAGTTTGTGACACACTCATTGATGGACAACACTCAAGATTGGAAGGTGCAGTTTCTGGTAGAGTATTCCAACGATCGACATGCATTTGAGATCTTGGATGACACTACGTGGGATGACAAGTACAAGGTGATGGACAAGGTGATTTACTACAAAGACAAGATCTATTTGGTGTCGAGTTCACAATTGCGAAAGAAGATCCTATAGGCAACTCATGACTCACCATTGGTTTGGCATCAAGGGTTTCTTAAGACATATCAGACTACCAAGGAGCGCTTCACTTGAAGAGGCCTCAAGGAGGATGTTCTAAGGCATGTACAGGAGTGTGATGTTTTCCACAGGAACAAGGAGGAGCAAACACATCCACCTGACCTACTACAACCTCTTTTGATTCCGAAGAGGAAGTGGGAGAGTGTCTTCATGGATTTCATTACAGGTCTTCTAGTTGCATAGGGGCGTGATTACATCTATGTAGTCGTGGACAGGCTAACCATGTTTGCTCACTTCTTTGTTATCCCATCCAAGTCCTCATCTTCAAAGGTAGTTGAGATTTTCTTCAAATAGGTATTCATACTGCATGATCTTCCCAAGACCATCATGAATGACTCGGACAACAAATTTATGGGGACTTTTTAGTAGGAGTTGTTTATACTAGTGGGTGTCGAGCTTTCTCCCAATACTAGCTACCACCCCTAGACAGATGAGTAGACAAAGATTGTGAATAAATGGTTGGAGGGGCACTTGTAGAACTAAGTGATCGGGTAGCAATGTGCATGGATGAAGTGGCTACACCATGCGGAGTACTGTTAAAACACCACTCACCATATTTCCATGGGTATGTCATATTTACATTCCCTTTATGGTTATGATGCATTATCTTTTGTTGACTTGGTTTTTGGAGATAGTCAGGCCCCTGGGGCAAAGGATTGGATACAAGAGAGCCAAGATATCCTGAGGACTCTCAAGGACAACATGTGGACAACACAAAACCAATAGAAGATGTATGCAGACAGGCACCAGGTTGAGAGACATTTTGAGGTTGGTGACTTAGTTTTTCTACGTCTCCAACCATACAGGCAGTTTACACTGAAGCAAAATGGAGATGAGAAGCTCAAACCATGTTTTTATGGATCGTATAGAGTGACCGGTGAGTTGGAGAGGTAGCTTATGAGTTGGAGCTCCCACCTAGGAGCAAAGTGCACAACATGTTCCATGTGTGTCTTGCCTGAAAAAGGCCTTGGGACAATAGGTGACAACTGCCACAAAGTTGTCGCCCTTGAATAATGAGGGACATTTGGTTTTGGTGTCGGAGGCTATTTTGGAGGTGAGAGAGAGAAATCTCAAGAACAAGACCATCATGGAGTTCCTTGTGACGTGGAAGGACCTACCAGAAGAGGATGCCACATGGAAGGGAGAACAAGTACTACAACATCTAGCATTACAATTGCTTAAGGAAAAACAAGCTTTGAGTGGGGAGGATTTTAATGTCCCCATTAAATAATTATGCTAAGTAAACTCCCCTTTTTGCAATTTCGGCATTGAGAAAATATTTTGGCATGTAAAACTTACGAAAAGTGGGTTGAGGGAGTCCCCACTTAATTTTTGGAGAAAAGGAGGCCACAAATATTAGAGAAAAGGGGAAAAAATTAATTTGGTAGTGGAATGTGGGAACCACCCAAAGAGGGGAATTCGAATCCCTTAGGGAAATTGAGCTAGGGAGAAGGAGGGAGAGAAAGGAGGTCGAATTGGTGGAGCAAGGAGAGAAGGGAGCAACAACCCTTATGCTACTAATTATGCTACTAATTGCCCAAAGAAGAAATCCAAGAAGGGATATGGGGAAGGATCTGAAGGTGAGGCACTTGCTTCACAGTTCGAGTTGGATTTCACACTCTTCGCATGCATGGTTTCATCCATGGTGGGAAGTGGTTGGTTTCTTGACGGTGGAGCTTCTTTCCACATGACCGGTGACAAAAGTTTGTTTAGTACATTGGAGGAGAAAGATCTCCAAATACTCATAGCGATGGGTAATGATGAGAAGTATAGTGTCTCGAGTGTAGGCATGGTTATTTTTCAGAGGGAGCATGGAGCTCACCTTACCTTGACTGATGTCAAGTATGTACCAGGACTGAAGAGAAACTTGGTGTCGATCACGATGCTGGAAGACAGAGGCTGTGATGTAGTCTTCAGTAAGGGAAAGGTTTTCCTTAGACACATCATCACTAGACAGGTGAATCAGATTGGTTCACGGGTCAAGAACCTGTATGCTCTTGAGGTTCAAGATGCATGCAAAGCCTTGAGCAGCGAGGCAACTGATGGAGACTTGGTGATTGAGAGGGAGCGTATATTACCTCTAAACATGCAGAGCTAGAAGAAGTCTCAGACGATTGTGGAGGAGCCACGATTGGTGCAGCAGCTTCAAGAGGTTGTGGAACAGCCACAACAAGGGAAGCTGAGAGGAGATCGAGTAGAGACATCTACTCATGCAGAGACCTCCAGTAGGGGGAAACTTCGAGCCAGGTGGGATGAGGTATCACATGCAGCCATACCTCCAGGTAGGAGGTGGGGCGATATAGAGTGATCTTCCCAAGGAGGAGGGGCAGGATCCTTGACGTACCCAACCTCTTGGATGAGACCTTGCTACGGGAGCCCCGATTTGGAGTAGAAGGAACTGACTGATTGGGTAGAGACAGATGCGGATGGAGCGGCAGAGAGAGTGACAGTGTAGGGAATCCCAGGACAGCGCATAGCTAGCAGGCTGCAGCAATGCGAGAGGCACAAGTGTTTTGCACAGTGCTAGGTAGCACAGAGAGGTGTGCAATGGTGCGAGATGCATGGAGATGTTGCAGTAGTGTAGATGTTAGAGAGGGAGCAGTTGTCAATAGTAGGTAGAGCTTCAACATCAAAGTATGTTCCTAGCCCAACAGAGTGGTCAGTTGGGAGTGTTTTTTTGTTCCAAGTGTTGTTGGAGCAAGTGGACCCGGCAAATGTGTTGCATGCAGAACATTCCAGAGTTGCAAGATAGGGATTTCTGATAATCCATATCTTGTTGAGAGGGAGTGTTGAAAATGCAACAAGATGATGGAGCTTAGTGGAAAGGAGTCACCTTCACTAAGTGGGATCGCAGGCTATTTTTGGCGCAAAGTCTATTTTTAGACTATGTCTATTTTTAGACATATGGATCATGGTCTATGAGTTACAGGATGTTGTTTATAGATGATTGGTCATGTTGGGAAAAATAGATGGACTTCTATTTTCGATTCACAACGGAGTGATCAGAGTCTATTTTTAGACTGCCAAGCCAAAAAATAGAAACAGTCAAATATTATTAGCCCTTAGTAATATTTGGACTCTAAACATTATCTTATTCTCTTGGAGCACTTCAGTTCGAGCTATGGATGTGGCACATGCAGCTGAAAAAAGGAATCGTGTGGTTTCTTATGTGTTAGTTGAGCTATTGCATGGAGGACTTCAGTTAGAACTCATGCATGTGAGTTCTGTGGAGTTGGATGTGGAGTTGATGGAGTTGTGTTCAGTTTGACTTAGTTGAACTAGTTGTATTTAGTCTAACTAAAGAATAAACTAGTGATGAGTTGTGTGAATTAATTATTAATTAATTCACTAATTATTAACTCATAAAGAAACTAAAGAATACATCAGTTAACTCAGTGCATGGACAGTTCAATAGAGACAGGTGTTAAAGGTAAGTGAAAGGGTGAGTTGTGACTATCAGTTGTGCATGAGATTTGCACATGCATGGATTGAGTAATGCCAATGAGGATTGTGCAGTGTGGGCCAATACCAAGGCAATTGTAGCTTGTGCTCACGTGATTTTCACTTTGGATTGTGCAGTGGAGGCAGGCAAAGCAGCGGAGGAGATTTGAACCTGTGACTTGTTCGGATCTAAGCTAGTTTTGTGTGTAACAGGTGGAGATAGTACTGAGTACTTGTGAGGAGTATTGTACTATGTATTGTTACATGTTATTAATCATTATAATATATAGATAGTGTGGGGTTTTCAGCTGTATGCTTTCCCCGGTTACATACTGTGTTAATGTGCGCATGTTATTGATGTTTCATTGTTTTTAATGCTGCTAAATTGATGATCGGCGTAGAGGAGGTTATGTATTATGCATGTATTCCGCAATAGTGTATAATCGGGATAATCTCTGTGAATAAGTGTCATATTATTCAAAATTTCTACATGGTATCAGAGTTGTTGATCATCAGATCTATTATTCGGAAAGTGGTTACATTTTAATTTCTTCAGGCGGAGTCTGTAATCGGGCCAGGTAGCCTCTGGATTCATCCTTCTTTTGGAAGGTGAGATATCCGGTAAAAGCCCATATAGTCAATCTCTGTACAAGAAATAATTTTTTCTCACGAATTTTAGATCAGAAGCGGTTGAGTTTTGAGCTGGTGGAATTCGAATTTGCAGCAGTGTTTTCTTGGTGTCAAAGCTGAAATGTCTTTCAACGGATTGTGATTGGAGTATGCTATTGAGGGAAGCTTGAATTATATTGCATGTAAAGACAGGATGGAGGCAGTGTTAGATGAAAATGGGCTGAAGGAGTTCATAGAGGCTGAGGTCCAAAGCCTACTGATGCTGCTGAAGCTGTGGTTTGGAAAAAGAAGACAGCAAAGTGTCGAAGGATTCTGTAAGAGGGCGTGAAGGATCACATTGTATCCAGCCTGCATGGAAAGGCTTCTCCATACTTGATGTGGAAAGCGTTGACAGACTTATTCCAAAGCAAGAGTGACCAGAGGAATTTGGCGCTCAAGGATAAACTCAGAAGCATCAAGTGTGAGAATGGAGACAGTATGCCCAGGTATCTCACGAAGTTCACCCAATGTCAGGATGAGCTGGGAAGTGTGGGGGTGACTGTCGATGATGAGGACTTGGTGAGCTTGGCTCTCCTTGGTCTTCCGAAGAGTTGGCATTCCTATCAGGACTCTATTAATGGTCGGGAGAAATTGCCAGGATGGGAGAGACTTTGGTCGGATCTTGTGCAGGAGGAGATCAGACGGAGCACCAGAGACAGTTCTTCATGCATGCATGATGAGGAGAACTGTGCCTTAGCGAGTAAAGCGAAGAAGGGGAAGGAGAAGGTTTCTCTTTCCAAATCCAGTTCTTCTAATGATGGGAATAAAGTTGACAAGTCGAAGGTGAGATGATTTCGTTGTCATGAGTTGGGCCATTATGCTACTAATTGCACAAAGAAGAAATCCAAGAAGGGATCTGGGGAAGGATCTGAAGGTGAGGCACTTGCTTCACAATTCGAGTTGGATTTCACACTCTTCGCATGCATGGTTTCATCCATGGTGGGAAGTGGTTGTTTCTTGACAGTGGAGCTTCTTTCCACATGACCGGTGACAAAAGTTTGTTCAGTACTTTGGAGGAGAAAGATCTCCAGATACTCATATCGATGGGTAATGATGAGAAGTATAGTGTCTCAGGTGTAGGCATGGTCATTTTTCAGAGGGAGCATGGAGCTCGCCTTACCTTGACTGATTTCAAGTATGTACCAGGACTAAAGAGAAACTTGGTGTCGATCGCGATGGTGGAAGACAGAGGCTGTGATGTAGTCTTTAGTAAGGGAAAGGTTTTCCTTAGACACATCATCATTAGACAGGTGAAGCAGATTGGTTCACGGGTCAAGAACCTGTATGATCTTGAGGTTCAAGATGCATGCAAATCCTTGAGCAGCGAGGCAACTGATGGAGACTTGGTGGTTGAGAAGGAGCATATATTACCTCTAAACATGCAGAGCTAGAAGAAGTCTCAGATGATTATGGAGGAGCCACAATTGGTGCAGCAGCTTCAGGAGGTTGTGGAGCAGCCATAAAAAGGGAAGCTAAGAGGAGATCGAGTAGAGACATCTACTCATGAAGAGACCTCCAGTAGGGGGAAACTTCGAGCCAGGTGGGCTGAGGGATCACATGCAGCCATACCTCCAGGTAGGAGGTGGGGCAATATAGAGTGATCGTCCCAAGGAGGAGGGGCAGGATCTTTGAGGTACCCAACCTCTTGGATGAGACCTTGCTACGGGAGCCCCGATGTGGAGTAGCAGGAACTGACTGATTGGGTAGAGATAGATGCGGATGGAGCGGCAGACAGAGCGACAATGTAGGGAATCCCAGGACAGCGCATAGCTAGCAGGATGCAACAATGCGAGAGGCACAAGTGTTTTGCACAGTGCTAGGTGGCACAGAGAGGTGTGCAATGGTGCGAGATGCATGGAGATGTTGCAGTAGCGCAGAAGTCAGAGAGGGAGCACTTGTCAGCAGCAGGTAGAGCTTCAGCATCAGAGTATGTTCCTAGCCCAACAGAGTGGTCAGTTGGGAGTGTTTTTTTGTTCCAAGTGTTGTTGGAGCAAGTGGACCGGGCAAATGTGTTGCACGCAGAACATTCCAGAGTTGCAGGATAGGGATTTCCTATAATCCATATCTTGTTGAGAGGGAGTGTTGGACATGCAACAAGATGATGGAGCTTAGTGGAAAGGAGTCGCCTTCACTAAGTGGGCCCGCAGGCTATTTTTGGCGCAAAGTCTATTTTTAAACTATGTCTATTTTTAGACATATGGATCATGGTCTATGAGTTGCAGGATGTTGTTTATGGATGATTGGTCATGTTGGGAAAAATAGATGGACTTCTACTTTTGGTTCACAGCGGAGTGATCAGAGTCTATTTTTAGACTGCCAGGCCAAAAAATAGAAATAGTCAAATATTATTAGCCCTTAATAATATTTGGACTCTAAACATTATCTTATTCTCTTGGAGCACTTCAGTTCGAGCTACGGACACATGCAGCTGACAAAAGGAATCACGTGGCTTCTTATGTGTTAGTTGAGCTATTGCATGGAGGAATTCAGTTAGAACTCATGCATGTGAGTTCAGTGGAGTTGGATGTGGAGTTGATGGAGTTTTGTTCAGTTTGACTTAGTTGAACTAGTTGTATTTAGTATAACTAAAGAATACACTAGTGATGAGTTGTGTGAATTAATTATTAATTAATTCACTAACTATTAACTCATAAAGAAACTAAAGAATACATCAGTTAACTCAGTGCATGGACAGTTCAACAGAGACAGGTGTTAGAGGTAAGTGAAAAGGTGAGTTGTGACTATTAGTTGTGCATGAGATTTGCACATGCATGAATTGAGTAATGCCAATGAGGATTGCGCAGTGTGGGCCAATACCAAGGCAATTGTAGCTTTTTCTCATGTGATTTTCACTTTGGATTGTGCAGTGGAGGCAGGCAAATCAGCGGAGGAGATTTGAACCTGTGACTTGTTCGGATCTGAGCTAGTTTTGTGTGTAACAGGTGGAGATAGTACTGAGTACTTGTGAGGAGTATTGTACTATGTATTGTTACATATTCTCAATCATTATAATATACAGATAGTGTGGGGTTTTCAGCTGTATGCTTTCCCCGGGTTACATACTGTGTTAATGTGTGCATGCGATTGATGTTTCATTGTTTTTAATGTTGCTAAATTGATGATCAACGTAGAGGAGGTTATGTATTATGCATGTATTCCGCAATAGTGTATAATCGGGATAATCTCTGTGAATAAGTGTCATATTATTCAAAATTTCTACATGGTATCAGAGTTGTTGATCATCAGATCTATTATTCAGAAAGTGGTTACATTTTATTTCTTCGGGCAAAATCTGTAATCGGGCCAGGTAGCCTCTGGATTCATCCTTCTTTTGGAAGGTGAGATATCCGGTAAAAGCCCATACAGTCAATCTCTGTACGAGAAATACTTTGTTCTCACGAATTTTAGATCAGAAGCAATTGAGTTTTGAGCTGGTGGAATTCGAATTTGCAGCAGTGTTTTCTTGGTGTCAAAGTTGAAATGTCTTTCAACGGATTGCGATTGGAGTATGCTCTTGAGGGCAGCTCGAATTATATTGCATGGAAAGACAGGATGGAGGCAGTGTTAGATGACAATGGGCTGAAGGAGTTCATAGAGGTTGAGGTCCCAAAGCCTACTGATGCTGCTGAAGCTGTGGTTTGGCAAAAGAAGACAGCAAAGTGTCGAAGGATTCTGTTGGAGGGCGTGAAGGATCACATTGTATCCAGCCTACATGGAAAGGCTTCTCCATACTTGATGTGGAAAGCGTTGACAGACTTATTCCAAAGCAAGAGCGACCAGAGGAAGTTGGCGCTCAAGGATAAACTCAGAAACATCAAGTGTGAGAATGGAGACAGTATGCCCAGGTATCTCACGAAGTTCACCCAATGCTGGGATGAGCTGGGAAGTGTGGGGGTGACTGTCGATGATGAGGACTTGGTGAGCTTGGCTCTCCTTGGTCTTCCGAAGAGTTGGCATTCCTATTAGGACTCTGTCAATGGTCGGGAGAAATTGCCAGGATGGGAGAGACTTTGGTCGGATCTCGTGCAGGAGGAGATCAGACGGAGCACCAAAGACAGTTCTTCATGCATGCATGACGAGGAGAACTGTGCCTTAGCAAGTAAAGCGAAGAAGGGGAACGAGAAGGTTTCTCTTTCTGAATCCAGTTCTTCTAATGATGGGAAGAAAGTTGACAAGTCGAAGGTGAGATGCTTTCATTGTCATGAGTTGGGCCATTATGCTACTAATTGCCCAAAGAAGAAATCCAAGAAGGGATCTGGGGAAGGATCTGAAGGTGAGGCACTTGCTTCACAGTTTGAGTTGAATTTCACACTCTTCGCATGCATGGTTTCATCCATGGTGGGAAGTGGTTGGTTTCTTGACAGTGGAGCTTCTTTCCACATGACCGATGACAAAAGTTTGTTCAGTACTTTGGAGGAGAAAGATCTCCAGATACTCATAGCGATGGGTAATGATGAGAAGTATAGTGTCTCAGGTGTATGCACGGTTATTTTTCAGAGGGAGCATGGAGCTCGCCTTACCTTGACCGATGTCAAGTATGTACCAGGACTGAAGAGAAACTTGGTGTCGATCGCGATGCTGGAAGACAGAGGCTGTGATATAGTCTTCAGTAAGGGAAAGGTTTTCCTTAGACACATCATCACTAGACAGGTGAAGCAGATTGGTTCATGGGTCAAGAACCTGTATGCTCTTGAGGTTCAAGATGCATGCAAAGCCTTGAGCAGCAAGGCAACTGATGGAGACTTGGTGGTTGAGAGGGAGCGTATATTACCTCTAAACGTGCAGAGCTAGAAGAAGTCTCAGACGATTGTGGAGGAGCCACGATTGGTGCAGTAGTTTTAGGAGGTTATGGAGCAGCCACAACAAGGGAAGCTGAGAGGAGATCGAGTAGAGACATCTACTCATGCAGAGACCTCCAGTAGGGGGAAACTTCGAGCCAGGTGGGCTGAGGGATCACATGCAGCCATACCTCCAGGTAGGAGGTGGGGCGATATAGAGTGATCGTCCCAAGGAGGAGAGGCAGGATCCTTGAGGTACCCAACCTCTTGGATGAGACCTTGCTACGGGAGCCCCGATGTGGAGTAGCAAGAACTGACTGATTGGGTAGAGACAGATGCAGATGGAGCAGCAGAGAGAGCGATAGTGTAGGGAATCCCAGGACAGCGCATAGCTAGCAGGCTACAACAATGCGAGAGGCACAAGTGTTTTGCACAGTGCTAGGTGGCACAGAGAGGTGTGCAATGGTGCAAGATGCATGGAGATGTTGCAGTAGCGCAAATTTCAGAGAGGGAGCACTTGTCAACAGCAGGTAGAGCTTCAGCATCAGAGTATGTTCCTAGCCCAACAGAGTGGTCAGTTGGGAGTGTTTTTTTGTTCCAAGTGTTGTTGGAGCAAGTGGACCGAGCAAATGTGTTGCATGCAGAACATTCCAGAGTTGCAGGATAGGGATTGCAGATAATCCATATCTTGTTGAGAGGGAGTGTTGAAAATGCAACAAGATGATGGAGCTTAGTGGAAAAGAGTTGCCTTCACTAAGTGGGCCCGCAGGCTATTTTTGGCGCAAAGTCTATTTTTAGACTATGTCTATTTTTAGACATATGGATCATGGTCTATGAGTTGCAGGATGTTGTTTATGGATGATTGGTCATGTTGGGAAAAATAGATGGACTTCTATTTTTGGTTCACAGCAGAGTGATCAGAGTCTATTTTTAGACTGCCAGGCCAAAAAATAGAAACAGTCAAATATTATTAGCCCTTAGTAATATTTGGACTCTAAACATTATCTTATTCTCTTGGAGCACTTCAGTTTGAGCTACGGATGTGGCACATGTAGCTAACAAAAGGAATCATGTGGTTTCTTATGTGTTAGTTGAGCTATTTCATGGATGACTTCAGTTAGAACTCATGCATGTGAGTTCGGTGGAGTTGATGGAGTTGTGTTCAGTTTGACTTAGTTGAACTAGTTGTATTTAGTATAACTAAAGAATACACTAGTGATGAGTTGTGTGAATTAATTATTAATTAATTCACTAATTATTAACTCATAAAGAAACTAAAGAATACATCAGTTAACTCAGTGCATGGACAGTTCAACAGAGACAGGCGTTAGAGGTAAGTGAAAGGGTGAGTTGTAACTATCAGTTGTGCATGATATTTTCATATGCATGAATTGAGTAATGCCAATGAGGATTGCACAGTGTGGGCCAATACCAAGGCAATTGTAGCTTGTGATCACGTGATTTTCACTTTGGATTGTGCAGTGGAGGCAGGAAAAGAAGCGGAGGAGATTTGAACTTGTGACTTGTTCGGATCTGAGCTAGTTTTGTGTGTAACAGGCGGAGATAGGACTGAGTACTTGTGAGGAGTATTGTACTATGTATTGTTACATGTTCTCAATCATTATAATATACAGATAGTGTGGGGTTTTCAGCTGTATGCTTTCCCCGGGTTACATACTGTGTTAATGTGCACATGCGATTGATGTTTCATTGTTTTTAATGCTGCTAAATTGATGATCAGCGTAGAGGAGGTTATGTATTATGCATGTATTCCGCAATAGTGTATAATCGGGATAATCTCTGTGAATAAGTGTTATATTATTCAAATTTTCTACAATGGGGAACCGTTGGATCGGGGTGCGGCGATCGACGGTCATAATAAAAAGGCGACGATGGGTTACAGAGGCGCGAGGTCATGTGAACATGGTTGTATAAGGGTTTAGGTTTTAGCACTTGGGCTTAAGAGTAAAGGGTTTTTTTTATATGATTTTTAACAAGAAGCCCGGGGGATGGAGGTGAAAGGAGGATGAGAATGACCGATATAGGCCTCCTTTGAGCAAAACCAAGGACCGAGCTTACTTCTGCTCATCGAGTATCGGCAATATGTAGCAGAACTAACACTGACTCCTTCTGGGGATGAGATACTCCCTGTGAGGTCTCAAGAAATGCAGACCAATGCCTAACCTGTCAAAACCAAATAAGCAAAATTTCCTAGTGTTCCATTGGGCATGGAGTCTAGTTAAACTTACACTTAAACTAATAAAACAACATATTTACAACTTTAAGGCCAAAGGACCTTAAATAACATAAACCTTCAGAAAACACCCATTAACTGGGCCATCAAAAACTAATTCTCCTCTCATACTTTGCAGCATGAAAGTATTGTTCCCTTGGACCTGAGAAATGATAAAAGGCCCTGTCCATAAAGCATCAAACTTCCCGTGGTTGCATTTTTTCTCTTTCAGTGCATCCCACTTAAGAACCAAGTCTCCAACCTAAAAATTATCTGTTTTTGTCCTTCTTTCAAAAGCTTCTTTTATCTTCTTTTGATGTGATGCAGCCTTCTCAACCAGTTGTTCACTGATTTGATGTACCTCTGCTAAGTCAGTGATCCTTTTTTCCATGTCCTCCTCCTCATGCTGCTTTTCTTGCAAGAAATTTGCCATAGGGAGGGTCAACTGTATTAGGAATACAGCTTCAGTGCCATATACCAGCTTGAAAGGAGAGTTCCCTGTGGATTTCTTGGTGGTCACTCTATTAGCCCACAGTGCATACTTGAGCTTAGAATCCCAATTCCTTTTGTTGCCTTCCAACAGTTTTTTAATTATACTTATCAAGCTCTTGTTGGAAGATTCTGCTAGACCATTGCCTTGGGGGTAGTATGAGTTGGAATGAACTAGCTTAATGCCCATTGAGTCACACATATCCACCAACTTTTTTTCCCTGAAGGCTGTTGCATTGTCTGTAATTAATTTATGTGGACAACCAAATCTGGTGAAGATATTCTCTGTCAAGAACCTCATGACCACATGATGATCAGCCTTTCTCTTAGGGATTGCTTCAATCCACTTAGTGAAGTAGTATGTGGCTACTAGGATCCATCTGTGCTGGCCACTAGAATGTGGATTGATTTCTCCAATGAAATCCAAGCCCCACTGCTGGAAAGGTCCATTAACTTGTATGGGTTTTAAGGGCGGGGACTTCAAGTGCTGCTTTCCTTCAAATATTTGGCACCCATCACAAGATTTAACAAATGAAAAAACATCAGCAAACAAGGTGGGCCAATAATATCTAGCTCTGAGGATTTTATGGGTTATAGTCTTCCAATAGTGATGTCCTCCACATATGCTAGAATGAAACTACTGCATCACTTCCATGGATTGTTCTTTGTCTAAGCATCTCAATAGAATTCCAGAGAGGTCCCTCCAGTAGAGCAGATTTTCATGAATACAATATTTAGCTGCCCTGAGCTTAATAGTTCCGGTTTGTCTCGATCTAATGCCTGGAGGAACTTCTAGCTTCAGCAAGAATTGAGCTATTGCAGAGTACCACTCACAAGAGGCTAGATTTTCTGCTATTGACTAATTTTTCCCTGGTTCAGTTGTTTCTTCTTCTTCTGTCAGACCATCCTCTGAAACTGTGCTTATCAAATTTATGTCCAACGTTCTGTAATTTTCTTCAGCGATTAATCTGGCAAGGCCTTGACCTCTGACAAGCTTGGTGGGCTTCAATTCTATGTTAAATTCAATAAGCTTTGCAATCCATTTAGCTCTTCTTCCATCAGCATCAAGCTGCTTTAGAACATCTTTTATAGAAGCAGAGGGTACATATGTAGTTATCTTGGAGTGCAAAATGTAAATTCTGAAAGCTTCCAAAGATTTGATAAGAGCATACGCTTGTTTCTCAATGATATCATACCTCAGCTCAACATCCCTTAAGGTTTTACTGAAAAATGCCACTGGATGCTTTGAGCCTTCCTCATCTGCTTGCATCAAAACTGCTACAAGGGTATCATCAGAGGCAAATGAAAATATATGGAACTCCTTGTTGTAACCTAGGTTGATCAAAGTAGGAGCTTCCATAATAGCTTTCTTAATAGATTCAAACGATCTTCTTGCTGCATCAGTCCATTTGACTTCTGACCCCTTTTTTAACATGGAGGTAATATGTTTCACAAGTTCTGCAAAATTTGGGATAAACCTCCTTTCAAAATTTATCTTGCCCAGAAAGGATTGGATATCCTTCTTTATCTCAGGATAGACAAAGTCTGTATTGCTCTTACTCTTTCTGGATCAGTTCTGACACCTGCAGCGGAAACAATATGTCCTAACAACTTGCCTTCTTCTAAAGCAAACTGTGATTTTTTAGGGTTGACTGAAATCCAAAATCTTCTGCACTTTAGAAACACTTTCTTCAAATGTTGCAAATGGTCCTGATGGCTGCTAGAGTACACTGTTATATCATCAAGGTAGACAAGGACAAACTTATCCTTCTCTCCCACAAATTCTATATCCATAGCTCTCTTAAATGTGGCTCCAGTATTTATCAGCCCAAAGGGCATCTTGGAATACATAAAAGTGCCCCAAGGAGTGGTGAATGCAATCTTCTCTTGATCATCTGGATGTACAACAACCTGATTATACCCTGAAAATCCGTCTAGGAAAGACAACACTTTAGCCCCTAAGACTTTCTGCAACAAATGCTCCATCTTGGGTAGAGGATAAATAGAGAATAGAAAAAAATCTTCTACTCTTCGAGGATGTCCTCAGTGTAGAGGAGTATGTGCTAGGGTGTATGTGCGACTCATTTGGATCAGAAACTTAAACAGACTGGGAAATTCTTACAACGGAATAACAGAAGAATTTTCCCGCTGTAATCAAGTAAAGATCCATCATCTAACCTTACCGGGGATGAAATTTATGGTTTCCATTGGTGCAAATCCAATCACATTGATGTGGGATGAAAAGCAATTCCTCATTGGTAGCGAATGGTCATCAATCCATTGAGCGGGGAAATCATGCAAATTGAAGAAGCATAAAGTTTATGCTCATATTGCCGCGAGAATGGAACAACAGGGTCAGCTACCTGGCCAACCCCAGAATTACATGTCGTTACTGTATTAATAGATCTTGTAATGAGAGTATTTATTACTTAATGATTCAAGAGTAGAGCTGGAGATGGTAAACCGTACAAGTTACCGATAACATACTCATCTCATATTTCGGAAATGAATAAAAGGCTCTGGCGTATAGAGAGGACCTTACCGTTGGAGAAAGAACCATAGAAACGATGAAACCCATGATTTTTTCTCATTCTCAGTACAAGGTCCCAGTCCTTGCCTACCAGGAAGATGCCTATCCAAAGGGAATTATGGTTGGGAAGGTTGCAGTAGAAAAATCCATTGGAACTTTTATTTTCTAAATAAGAAGAATCAGTGTTATTCTCAATGGACCAAACAAAACAAATGACTAACCGAGAAAAATATTAGCGATCCATGAGAGTAAACTTCAATGACCAGAGTGAAACGTGGATATATAGCTCGAAAACGTCGGAAAAAAATTCTTGCATTTGTATCTTTCTTAGAGAATTTGTTCAAGTTTGTGAAATCAACGCAGAGCCTGATTTCTCCACTTTTCTTCCTCTCCACTACCAAATTGGCTACCCATTTTGAATATCTCAGAGGGACTATGATTTTGGCAACCAGAAACTTCTTGATTCCTTTTTCAATTAGAGGTAGGAGTAAGGGGTTTATTGGTCTTAGCTTCTATTTGAAAGGGATGGTGTCTTTCTCTAAAGGAATTTTATGTTGGATTATCTTCTTGTCATATGTTTTCAGGTCACTATATTCCCAGGAAAAGACATCAGCAAATTGCTTCATTAAGTTGCAGTATTCAGAAATCTGAGCAGCAGATAGATGGGTGGACATATTTATATATCTTGGATGATCTGGACTCCCTATGTTATGCTTATGGACTGCAGATTGATCTTCTTTTTGGGCAACCTTATAAGGAACATCATTCTAGTAAAATAGCTTCTCTAAAGGAACTAGGCCTTTAGGTATATGATTGCTGGGTTGCTGGACAATGCTATTTTTGCTGATTTTGTTTCTAAGCTGGGACTGGGGATTTTCTTCCAAGGCTTCATTTTCTTGATCAATTTGAATTTCAGAGAACTCATCAATGACTTGCAGAAACCTATTCACTTCATCATCATCTTAGAAAAATTTCCAATGCTGGGCGTTATCAGGCAAGGATGGTCTATATTTCATTTGAACTTCATAAACTAGTCTGGGAGGCATGGGAGGGATAAACATGCTAGCAGACACAGCAAGGGAATCAGCAAGCTGATTTTTGGCTCTAGGGATGTATGAGATACAAAAATTATCAAAAGAATCTTTGAGTCTCCATACCTCATCTCTATATGCTTTTAGCTATGGGTGCTTTGCTTGAAACGTTTTGTTTACTTGTTGAATGATTAGATCAGCATCTCCAAACACCTTTATGTTCTTGATTCCTCTGTCTTTAGTTGCGTTAAGGCCCAATATCAGAGCCTCGTACTCTACTATATTGTTGGTGACTTGGAAAGACAGATTTGTGCTTTCTTATTTTGGAGAAATCAGCACCACCCCTGCTCCTGCAGTCTCCCTGGAACGTGCTCCATCAAAGAACATTTCCCAAACCTGACTTCCTTGCTTTCCCTCGACCTGAATTATGGGTTTCTCGATCTGCATTGAGGCCTTTTGGGATTCTTCAATCTGGAGGATACATGCTCCAAAACCGGTGTCCACAGCATAAATGGGATGATTAGAAGGATTCTTTTCATCACTAATGATGTATGCCAGTTGTGCTTCTCTGTACAATCTCCTGCTTTCCCCTCCAAAAACTGGGACAGTGGCATAAGACAAATCATTCTGTAATGTCCCTCCTAGTCTCTTGATCCACCCTCTGGACAACAGCATACCAAACTTGGGAGGGACATCTGCTACCACGATATCCATCATCATGCTCTTCATGGACAACTGAGTTAGGGTAATGGCCAGGTCTTTGATTAATCCTAGGCATTTTACCTTTCTTGAATCAAATGAAAATAAATCATGATATGGTCTAGTGATATCAAGGCCTAACTCTTCCATGACAGCTTTAGGCATCAGATTGTGGCTGGCCCCTGTGTCCAGCAGGCAGTTATGGAGGGTTTTGTCATGAATGGTCAAGGAGACATAAAATGATGGGGAATTATTATCAGCCGGTTTAGTCATTGGGCTAAGCACAATTGCGGGCTTATCATCTTGCAAATTGACGTAATCAGTGGAGGTTTGTGAGGCTTTCAGCTCAAGAGCATCAAGGATAGGCTTTCTAAAAACTTCACTCTTTACAAGTTCTATCAGAGGTACAGATATTTTTAACTTCTGGACTTCTGATTCAAAGCTGAAAGGGGGAGGGGACTTTTCAGGACCTATTACCTCTTGAGCTGGTGCTTTGAGGATGACTGGGTCAGTTGCTGATCCTTTCTATCTGATATTCTGTTGTTCTGTTGGGACAACAGCTTTTTGAGCAGGATTCTCCTTGACATTGTTAGCTTTTGACCTCAGATTATATCTTTGCTGCTCATCAACTTGCAGAACAGCTTCTTTGTCCCACCTTTGACTGGTTTGGTCCTATAGTAGTGATTCTTCATAGGCAGTCAATGTCAAAAAGGAAGCATTGCCTTTATCTTCCATACAATGAATTTCATGCTCTTCTTCAAACTGCTCCTCCTCCATGACTACGTTTTGGAAAGGGGCTTTAACCTTTTGTTCTTCATTGGCTTCTTTACCCCTCTGAATGATATACAACTGATCATTTGCTCTTATGAATGGATTTGAGTTCCTTGGAGCAAATGTGTTTGGAAGCCTTGCCTTTCCAGAGCTCTGCTCAACCTTCAGCTTGGATATCTCAGCAGCTAATGATTCTATCATTTTAGTCATTTTGTCTAATTTAGGTTCTGAAGATGAAGCAGAGGAAGAAGAAGCCTCACCTCTTTGCCTCCTTCTATCAGCATGACTTTTGAGCTTTTCTGCAGCCATGATATTAGATTCTACCTCTAGGGCTGCATCCTGCATCTCGGCCAGAGTGGCACATCTTCTTTCTCTCAACAGCAAACAAAAATCAGAGTCAAAAGCATTGGTATAGGCAGTTTTGGCAGAGGTGGGAGTAGGCTTTACTTCAGCTGGTATCTTACTATACATACGATTAAATCTTTTGTTAAAATCAGGCAATGATTCCCCATTCTTCCTCTTGAGGTTACCAAACTCAGTATGATAATAAAGCAGGTCTTTTTTATCTCCCCAATGCTTCAAAAATGCATCATCTAATGCTTCAATGTCTGTTATAGACCTAGGGGCCAGTTCTCTGAACCATTTTCTAGCTTCTCCATCAAGGCTTTAGACAAACACTCTCATCCACACATCATCTTCACTGATATCTAAGTTATCCGCATAGCGATAAAAAGACTCAAGGTGTTCTTCAGCTGTTACTCCCTCTGTACCAGTGAACTTAGGCATGTATTTCTGATATTCTCCTGCATACATGGCATTCAAAGGACCAGACAAGACCAAGGGTCCATACCTAGCAGCTATGATTCTTTCCATCTTTGTGGGTGCTTGTTGGCCTGCCATGGTTGGGATAGATGGAAGGATACTGGCAGATTGAGTGGTAGGAAGTAGTGAAATAGATGTCAAGAACAAAGGAGAATAATGGACTGTATGGGGGATTTTCTTTCGACTGAGATCCAAAGGGGAACTAAATGAACAAGGAGCTTTATGAATCTCTGATGGTATTTCTTCACTAATGATGCTAGGCTCTATATCTTCAAAATGTACATTATCCGGTATAAGCCCCTCTTGCAGAGATGCATAAAAAAATTTAGGCTTACCTGATCCTGATGCTCCTTTCTATGATGTTCTTCTTTGTTTAACAATCTTCTCAAGGTCAGGCACTAGGTCAGCTGGTGATTTCTGAGGATTTCTCCGAGTATGTCTCACGAATTGAGCCAGAACTGTAATGTGGAGTCGCCACTAGGTTGGTTCTCCAGTAGAGTCGCCAGATAGATGATTACAACCAGAAATGTGCCCAGACTTTGTCTATCATCAAAGCTGGAACTGTGTCGTTCTCCCAGGGAAGCTGAGCTTCAATCTCCTCTCCCCGGAAATGGCGCCAATTACTGTTATCACCCCAAGAAACTCTTCTAGGTTGTAGCTCGGAGATGCTAGGGAACATAAAAATTCAACTTATTGTTGCAAATGGATGAATGGAACGAATGATGCTTGTTCAAGCCAGATAACCACTTCTACTTTGCTTGACTCCAGACATGCGTGAGCACCCCCAGACTACAAGGCTTTAGACCACCAATTACTCACAGCTTAGTATTGGGTGAATATGAAGAATACTGACCACACCAACAGATGCACAAGACCATGTGATGGTCAGCTGCGACCAGTAGAGAAGCCGGCAAATCTAATTCCCTAATGTACAGACAGGATGACAGCTCTCTTTCACTAGGTGAAAAGAAACCTAAATGACTCATTCACTGATACATATAAGATTTCAACACAGAGGTAGGATGAAAGCTACTCTAATGCTAAACATCAAGAGTTCAGGAATGCAGCATATCAAGCACAGCTTAGAAAAGAGGTGAAGTGGAAAGTGAGCAATTAATAGCAAAAGAAGCTTGTATTAGCTAAAAATGAAGACGAGACGCTGCAAGTATCAAAGCAGTTACAATCTCTAGAAGTTGAACCTTACATCAAAATATCAACCATCAACCCTGATTACATCTTGTTTGTGGGTATATATAGAGTTTCATTACAAAGGCACTCGTCCATTCTAAGTATGGAGGGGTCATAATTGACCACCAACCGCTTTAACTCCCTGATGGAGTCTCTGGCGCGATTGCTTGCTGTAGCGGATGAATATGATCTTCTCAGGTGCTCTGTTGTCCTCTCGGGTAGCTGGAGTGTCGTATAAGATGAAGTCCATAACTGTTAAATGCGGGTAGCTGCTTGAGCTCTATCCTTTCCTTCCTCGGCCATGTTGTTTGTTAAATATGGTGGTTGAGGGAAAACTGCAAACAGTACTGAAGAGCCGTTCATTTTTGTCCTCAGGGTACTTAGAACGGTTCAGGGACGTGGACTACATGATGGGTGGAATAGTCGGATGAAGGAGTAATATTCGATCACCGGATCGGGCGAATAGACAATGGAGATGAGACAACAGGGATATCGGAGGAGGCAGAAGCGGGATGATCGTGGGCAGTCAGATCGCAGGCAGGCAGATCCAATGGCTAACGGATGAAAATGTCAAGAGTTTGATCATCTCAATAACTCAATCATAAATGAACTTTTTGATGAAGTGCATATGTAGCTCAATATGTTTGATGTGCATTAAGGAAAACATGTAGATCAGGTTGGAAATAAGGCAACATGAGGAGGCTTAGAGGTTTGTTTGAGTATTATTTGAAAGCATTATTACATTATTTAAATCTTTTCATGTATTTTACCTATAGAGAAAGACTTGCACCTGTAGAGACTTGATTCATCTTGGTGCTTGGTAAGATGGATCTATGTTAATTTTTAATAATACTATTTATATTTATGCATATGACATTTTTCTTTAGCATGTTCTATAATTTTCTAATATGATATGCATAACATTGATTATATCTATATATATATATATATATATATATATATATATATATATATATATATATATATAGTTTGTATATGTTCATTAATTAAATTTAAATATGAAGTTTTGCTATATAATGATTACAAAATATGAATCATTATTTTAATTTATATGGTAAAATAGATTTTCATTTATAGCTATTATCTATATTTTATAGATATATATATATATATATATATATATATTCTCTTCTCTATATACAAAATATTCTCATTTCTATTTATGTGTTTATCAATTAAATTTATTAAGTTTTTATATGTTTATGAATTATATGTCATATACTATCATGGCTACGAATATGACAAAAATAATTATAATTATATTAATAAAAACAAAACTACAATATAACAATTTGAATTGAATCAATTTATTATTTTTGTTACTTTTCACTTTTATTACTTTTTTAATTGAGTTGACATTATGTTTTATATAACGTGCCAATACAATATCTCCCCCACATTGGGTTGTGTTGGAAAACACAATGTGGCAGCTTATTAATTCCAATTTTCCTTAACCTTAATATTTGCTTGTGAATTTAGTTAGTCTTCTTGTATTTTTTATTTAGATCTTTTCATCAAACAAATATCAAGAACAAAAACAATAGCAATAGAGGACACAAAAAATAGGCTCTCAACCTGGGAAACCCCTCCAAGGGGAAAATTTGGAAAACTCTTCTCTTATAGAATCTGCTTCAAATGAGACAACAAAAACCCAAACCCTAGACCAAGTCCTCCTCCAAGTACCAAGTCAGCCCTTCCAACAAGTCCTTCCTTGATCTAGCACCAACCAGCTTCAAACTGCAACTTCGACCTCCCAGATTCAATACTTCTACTTCAATCTACAACTTCGGCCATGTAGTTGTTGTAGAAACCCTAACTCAACTTCCTCTTGAGACCTTCCTTAGCAAGACAACTCTTCCTAAGGTCAAAAAATCAAAATAGAGTATCCCTCCTTCCAGCAACAAGAGATTGCACTTTGTCTTATTGCAACTCAAATCTGCAATTTCAACTTCCTTTATAGCTACAGAAACCCTTGAATTTTGCATGTGTGAGAGACAAATAGCCCAAAAACAAGTCTTCTTCTTCTAGACCTTCGCTCTTCTTGTCTTCTTCATTCCCAGCTATAGATAAAACTTTGCATTCAGATCGAACTCTTTGGTGAGTGAGTGCCAAATGAGGTCAAATTGCTCCTTTATATAGCCTTCCCAAGGGGTTGAATTACCTTCTTAAGGTTGACTTGTAGCTCCCAAGGTCGACTTGCACTTTTGGAGTTTCCAAGAATTTCTAGACTCAAAAATAAAATAAAAAATCAATTACATTTTGCCGAGAAGGGTCTTATAAACATGATGTTGACTCCTTTGACTCGGGACAATAACTCCTAAGACCTAACAAGCATTAGAAGCAATAAGAACATGTTTTTGCCTAGAAGAACATCAATAATGAGCATGAAACCCATGCTTTAAGATAATAACTTTTTCTTTTCTTCTCTTGTTTGTTAGATAGGATACATATTGAAATGAGTACAATAACAATTATGAAGATCAAAACTAGTTACATTCTTCCATAGGTTGGAGAGCATCTCCCCTATATTGGGTTGAATCCAAGGCAATTAAAAATATATAACTAAATCTCTATTTTATGAAATTTCAGAAATAAACTTATAAAAAGTAAATTAAAAGGAAATACAAAATATAATTAATAATAAGAGTTAGAATAGACCTCAACTCAAATCAAGTGAGGTGGACTACCCTGCACAGTCAATGTTGATGATGTATAGCTCATCCTAGATTAATCTCTATTATGTGGACAGCTCCCCACATTTATGGCTTGAGGTGGGTTTTGTTAATGTTGCATTTAGTTTCATTTGATGTTGATGTCTCTCATATGGAGACCTGGCCAAATGATGGTGGCCATAACTCCATTTCCATCATTTAGAAAGTGAACCTGGTGCATGGCATTCAAGAAGCTCCTTCAAGCATGCTACACCGCCATAGAAACTATCCAAAGTCTACTCAACAAATCGGCCTCCAAACAACCCTCAAAGTCAGCCTCCAAACAACCCTCAAAGTCGGCCTACAAACAAGGTGACAAGTCAGCCTTCTAGTCGGCCTAAATGGAGGGACAAACCTCTATATATAGAGGTTTTCCACTCCTCAATAACGCATCAAAATGGATCTCTGAAATAATCGAAGACAAGGAGTCGAGATTAGAGTGAGACAAGCCGAAGATAAAGAGCCTCTAGTGCAGCGAAGGAGGGAGAAGTCTAAGTGAAGATTGAAGGACTATTTCTAGGGCAAAACTTAGTCACACGTGCGAGAAAAGGGGGGCTTTCTAGGGACATATCAACAGCAATATAACAGTCCCATACTTCTCATTATTTGGGCTTCAAACTTAGGCTATAAGGCCTATCATTGGAGCGAAGAAGATACTCTCACGTACGAAGGAGAAAGGAACCAAATACACCACGAAACTTCCCACACGTGCGAGGTTTAGGGTTGCAGTGCTGCCTCATGAAGTCTGCAATCTTACATGAAGAAGAAGCTCAATTGGTGAAGAGAAGAAAAGCATCATCCTATGTGAGTAGGTACACTTAAGATCAAGAAGAAACATCTCTTCTAGAACTAGCATAAGAAATCCTACCACCAAGGTGTAAGAGAACGGAGTGCCAGAAGGAGGATGAAGTGTCGGAAAACAAAGTGCTGAAAGAAGTGTCAGGGAATAAGGGGCAGAAAGAAGGACTTGACTTGTGCTTGGAGGATACTCTTGTTAAGGGTCTAGGGTTTGGCATTGATCAATAGAAGCTTCAATAAGAGAAATTCACTTAAGGGTTTTCCTCTCAAGAGAAGAGAGGTTTTGGCCCTGGCAAAGAGCCAACTTCGTGTGTTCTTGTTTTTATGTTTTGGTAGCAATTCGATGAAATACACACATATGCACTAATAAGAAGAAGAAGAATAAGCTAATAAGGAAAAGAAAAAATATTCCACAGATTGTTATCAAGTAACGAAGAATCACACTACACTACTTTTCCCTAGATTCTTCAACACATGAACCCTCTTTGAACTCGAGTTTTAGACATACCAGTTTAATCTCAATGTTTATTTTTGACTACTAATCTATTGTGTTTTTAGTGGCATGGTTTCCCATGTGGCAAGCAACTAGCTAACATGATTGTGAAACTATTATAAATCCTTAAATTAATGAAATCTTAGCTTAAGAAAGAAAGGAACTAGCCTAGATCCATCTTAACCCCTGACAAGCATCGAGCATGATCAAATCTCTGGAGGCACAAACCTTTCCTCAATTTTTTACATTCTAAAAGAGGTTGCACATCGAGAGGCTTGATCTTTCTCAACACTTAATAGATCTAGAGTTAAGATGATCTAGGCCAATATTAAAATAGGGCTCAATGAACTCAACAATCAAGATTGAATCATTCGAGATAAAAGTGATTCAAAACATGTCATTTATAATAAGCTAATTTCCAACATATAAAAGAAGATTCATAAGAAATAAAGCCTCACTTGCCTCATCAATAAAGGGGGTTAGATTGACATTAAAATCTAAAAAGAATTTAAGTGAATGAGACTAAAATTGATCAATATGAGGTATAATGCCTAAAAAACAACAAAGAAAAAAAATACTCCATTCATGGAAGGAATCCATGAAATTAGATGGAAAAAATAATGCACACTGGAAGGAAAAAAAAAAAATAATAATAATAATAATAATCATATCTATAAATTTAGTGAAATCCTCTATCATGCTAAAACAATCCATACAGTCCAGTTAGTTGGTAAATACTCTTTTACATACACTTTTTTTATGGCATATTGTCAATCTACCAAGTTCATCCAGTGTTCTTAAAAATTTGGGAGAGAAACATTTCTTTGAATGGATATTAAGGATTTTAAGGAAAACTTTCAACTCCTAAACGTTAGCATGGCTCATTATTGTATACACCACAATGTTGAGAAATACAAGGCCATATCACTTCAACTAAAGAGATGTTGAGACGTCATAGTTACTAGACCAACTCAAACACAAATATAGGGAGAGTTCTTGCATCCTCTTCTGCGTTAAAGCACAACACAGTTCCAACTCAATGAGAAAAATTACAATTAATATATACTGCGACTGTAGATAAGACTTTACAAATGGCCGATAAATGTTATCATTAGACATATACTGCAATTGTAGATAATACTTTACAAATGGCCGATAAATGCTATCATTGGACATACTGTGGTAGAGATAATATAATTGTACATGATTTGAGCCACTCAATATTCACTACTTAAGTAAAAAAAATTGCAAGTCCTAAACATAATAACATAGTAAGGGCTAATGTAAAAATGTTTTCAATGGTTATAAGCCTGCATATATGTTAAAAATGGTTGAAAGTACTCATATATTTCACACAAAGGTGTATGGGTTCAACACACACACACTTTACATTCAGAGATTACTCTAATATATAGAGTTTCTCAGATCTAACTTATTCCTAACTTAGAAGGAGAGGTTGAGAGAATTTCTCAACCATCTCAAACCAACATCTTAAATATAGGATGTAAGCATTAACTCCAACATCCCCTCTTAATGCTTACATTACATAAATTTATTGAAATCATCCACAAACAACAAAATACACAATCATTCTTTAATTGGTTTACAACTTATCAGTATAGACTCCATCAAGTTGCCTCATAACCCTCATAAAGGTGTAGTCAGCAAGTTGGATTCCTGAGTTTGACTCCTGAACTCCCAAATCAAGGACTTCCCGAAGTCAATTACTGAATAGCATCCCAAGCCATCGCATAACCTCATTAAAAGACCACTCCCACATCTTCAATGAATGAGGTATCCTTCCCTAGATCCACAACTGTTGTACTATTTGGACAACCATCCATGTTGATCCTTTTCACTGAGTTGTTCTAAAAAAGTTTAAGAGGTTCAAATTCTTCATGGAATTCATCATCAAAATTCAATGGATATTCATCTATGGCTATATTCGATGATTCTTTCCCTTTTAACAGATCACTAGCACGACTTTTGCAATTCCACGTTGTATGCCCAATTTCCCTGCAATAGTAACATTCTTTATAATAATAATAAAACATTGCAATAGTAGCATTCTTTATCAAAAAAAAACACTGAAGCCCAAGGCAATCGAGCCAAGGAGATCCCTTGCTAGGCATTAACATAAGGTTGAGTGTTGGCTTGGTACAAATCCCCGACAAAGCATGCTGGTTCGGAGACGCTTTGACATCTAATCCAAAATCAGAAGTTGATCATTATCAACAGTAAGACGCCGAGGACAACGCACTAGATATTCATCACACCAAGGACGGTACAATGTCGCTGCAACGCTGTCATTCACATGATTCTTCTCCTCACTATTTCCAGTGGCAATTGTTCTACAAATGGGGCAGATAGAATGATGTGAGAGCCACAGATCTGCGTACTGGAAATATAAGGTATGACTGGATAATGGGTTCACGTGATGCCAGTGAGATTGGTATGGCTACATACTCGGTTCACGTGGCGTCAGTCAGATTTCTCTTTATAAAATTCACTTCGTCTGCTCCTACAAACAGTGATAAGACTAAATTTGAGAGAGAAAACTCACTTCCATTTCTGGTTTATAGTTTGAATTTTCCTTCATATCTCTTCCCATTTCAACGTTGTAGGTTGCCTCACAATTTTCTTCTTTCACCCGCATGAGTAACGCTCAGGTTACTATTGTACATGAGGAAACTCCTTCAAACCTTCAGACATAGATCTTCACCATACATACACAGGTCTGCACACAAAATAAATCCTAAATCCTAGTCTAATTTACTTACAAAAATTACGCCTTACATTTCTCTCACATATTTCAGAGAGATATGCAAGCCCTTCCTTAAGGGAGTTAACCTAGAGCCATCCAGTGGCTCTGATACCATGTTAAAAATGGTTGAGAGTACTCATATATTTCACACAAAGGTGTATGCCCTCAACAAACACACTTTACATTCAGAGATTACTCTGATATATAGAGTTTCTCAGATCTAACTTATTCCTAACTTCCTAACTTAGAAGGAGAGATTGAGAGAATTTCTCAACCATCTCAAACCAACATCTTAAATATAGGATGTAAGCATTAACTCCAACAATATATTGACAAAAAGAGTTGACTGTGTCAAAACCAACCTTGTCCAGAAAAGCGTACGACATTGCAATTCAGGACACACTGAAAAATAATATTAGCATGCCATTGGACACACTGAAAAATAATATTAGCATGCCATTGGATTATTAGCAATTGCAATTGTAACTAATACTTTGCATCGGTAGAGAAACAAAAGCCATTTGAAGTACAATGTGGAAATGATTTGACCATAAAGAATTGAATCGTTGACCATGAGTTGTTTCAAGTTGAATTGGATGGAACTTACTTCCACTTCGTTTAGAGGCATGGACTGGAATAAATTTCTCCAATTCACCGAATTTTACAATCACATGGTAGGGAATAACTAAACCTTTCATTGACAGGCTGGAATTCTCCGCCAACAACAAGGGGGACATCCCCGGTGTAAGTTCCCAACTAGAACCTGCATCGTTTATGATAGGGGTCCCTTCCGGTATGTAGGCCCAGCTACCGTTCAGTTTTGTTGAGCTTTCTTCGGAAGGAAGCAAAATATAAACTCAATTGAAAGCATGTACCTCAATAAATACAAGGAAATAATTGACAAATATTTTATGCCACATAAACCATGAATAGCCATACTATAAACAACATGAATCTTATGCAAAGTTACTGTTAGTAGGCTTCAAATAAAACTCATGTTTGCCTAGATAAAATGCTTAGTAATTGTAAATTAGTTCACAATGATCAAACATTTATGAGCATAAACAAAGGTGCAGTCAAACAGATTATACCAATACCAAATAAATAGTTCACCGGCATGAGCATAGAGTTAGTGAATCAAATACCATTCATATGAAGCAACACAAAGTTTGGAGTATGAGACAGCATATGAGGAAACCGCACATCAAAGAGATTTCAGGAACATCCGATCCATCAAGTGAAGAAAATACTCATGGCATTAGAACATAAAAGATCTGAAGAATCCAATAGTGGAAACATACAAATACTCCTTGTATCAATTAGAAGGACATAAATTCTCTTAAGTAATGTATATATATCTCCAAAAGAGTCCTTCTCAAAAGCCCCCCCTCTTACAAATGAGGCATGAGGGTATATTTATAGGGTGAGAGTGACTCTTGGCCTACCCTTGACACTTGAACTTCCTCATGACTTTTCATCTACCTGGTGACTTTTTGTATTCCACATGACCTTTCATATTCACAAACATGTTCTATGCTACTGCAGAAGATGGCAATATCTCTCTATCTTCCTTCTGCCTTGGAGCTAGCTTGTCTTCAATATCTGTTGTTGACCAAGATCATGCATTTCTGCAACAAAGATCCTTTGGGTCATTTTAGGAACAAATAGGTTCAAGTGTCTGCATAAATGACAGGGACTTGCCTTCACCACTTCAATCCTACACATGTAAAAAATCATAAATTAATCATCAGGAAAAAATGTACTTTGATGAAATATAAGATATAAATATCACAATTAATACGAACCAGAATTCATACCCTTGACATCTCTTGCAATTTCACGGTCACAAATCCATGCGTTGATACGTTCCATGTCTTGGCATCAATCATTTCTTTCCTTGAGTGGTTATATGATCATTGTTATATCACCTTTCACACTCCTTTTCATCCTCGTCGTACATGCTGGGCATTGTTGCATTGTGTTGTTTTTAAACATTTGCAAAGGTACTAAGTAAATGGTCAGTTGAGGCCTATATTTATAGTCTTAGGTCACGCATGTGGGGTCGCATGGGTCGCAGGGCCTGATATAGGTTAGTGTGCGACCTTTGTGACCCATGCGACCTATGTGACCTGTGAAACCTTTGCGACCTATGCTATCTGTGCAACCTATGCGACCTTTGCGACCTGTGCGACCTTGCGACTTGTGCGACCTATGCGAGTCGTGGAGTTGCATAGTTGCACGAGAGACTGACAGTAATGAAGGCGACTTTGCGACTTTGTGACTCGGAAGGTCGCGGGATCGCGGGGTCGCATGATAGTTGAGCGGTTGGAGGTGCGACTACGTGACCTTGCGACCTATGCGACCTGCGACCTATGCGACCTTGAAACCTGTGCGATCTTTGCGACCTATGAGACCTGTGACATGTGTGATCTTTGCGACCTATGCGACCTGCGACCTATGTGACCTGCAACCTATGCGACCTGTGACCTATGCGACCTGAGACCTATGTGACCTACGACTTATGCGACCTTTGCAAGTCGCGGAGTCGCACAGTCACACGAGGGACTGACGGTAATGAAGGCGACTCTGTGACTTTATGACTTTGTGACTCGGAAGGTTGCGGGGTCGCATGATAGTTGAGCGCTTGGAGGTGCGACTACGCAACCTTGCGACCTGCGACCTATGCGATCTGTGTGATCTGCGACTTATGCGACCTACGACTTATGCGACTTGTGCGACCTTTGGGACCTGTGCGACTTTGCGACTTGTGCGACTTGGTTTGGCTTATGAAAGAGACGTGAGTCTTTTCTAGACCTTTCTGGGGTTTCCTGGCTTCCGAATAGACTCTAAGGATGGGCGGTAGCTACGGAAAAGGTGGAGGGGCTCCAAAATTTAGAAGAGTTTGAAAATTTTGGAGGGGTTGTTGCAGCGGCTACAACAATTGGCGATTCACTGGTAGAATTCAGCATCTCGGCCCACATCCCTACAATAGCTCAAGTCTAGATAACGATGCAAGGGAATATTGAATAGTTACTATGGGTACCTATTACCTTGACCTTTATAGATATGCCTTCTCTTTGTGTCTCATCCAGGTCCTGTTAGTCAGTAAACATCCAATTAGGAGTTCACACGTGCCAATAGTCGATGATGATGCAAAGCATGAGGCAGAGGGCTTATTATATTCAGAATTTTAAAATAAGTTTCTAGTGTTGCTCCACTGCCAGCAGGCCTGGACAGTACCCCGGTGGAGTCACTCCAAGAAATCACAAACGTTGCTCCGCTACCAGCGAGCCTAGACAGTACCCCGACGGAGTCATTCCATTACCTCTCTGCGCAGGAAGCCTTTCTCGATCCTTTACCCTTTATTTAACTTCATTTTCTTTTATGTGTAAATTTACACTTATTACTGGGCATTCATTGCGCTAGGGTGGACGAGGGATCCCGACTTATTTTATGAGCAAGAGAGGTTGTTTCTTGTTTGATAGAAACTAAAAGATATCCTGATTTAGGTTTGCCTTCATGTCAAGCTTTCTCATCTCATCTCCAGTTAACAAGTGAACAAACAAAACAAGTCATTGAAACAGTCACAACCATGGTGAGCACAAGGTTCAGGTTAAGGGTATAGGTCATTCAAACTGATTAGGGTTCCCCACGAGCAATCTGTTCTTATCTTCCTTGTAAGTAAATTAGACTCGTAGGAAAGATATCCATGAGGCAACTTTGATGGCTGGTTCTAAGAGAAGCTACCCATTGGCATGACCATCACAACTTCACACAATCATTAGGGCTCAAGTTTTAATTCTAGGGTTTCTGATGACTAAGGAAACTCTCCTAGGGTTTCATCAAGTGTGAAGAGGTCGAAGAAACGTAGTTTAAGGTTTGAGCAAGTGCAAAAAAAGGCATGAGAAATATATTCACAGTACCAAAGGTTTGAAAACTTCAGGCTCATGGAGGCTCAATCAAGTTGTATGCGAAATAGAGGGAATTTCTAGGTTAGGTCCATTCCTTGCTATCAATAAGATGTTTAGAACCTATGTATCTAATTTCTCTCCTATAGAAGAATTTCAATATGCAAACCACAGATATGTCAAAGGTGGAAAATGGCCACAAAAAACAAAGTTTTGTACTTCTTCATCTCAGTCTAGACAACAACCCACTAGAGCTGAATGTGCACCACTCCTTGAACATAATTCCCAAAGTCCTACTGATCTTGACGAGGTCCACCAGATAGGAAACTATCTTACCACTTGGTTTGCACATGCAGAAGATGTTCTTGATGATTTGGGTTGGCAGTCAGAACTGATTAATGCAAACCTTAGACTACTCTATGAATAACAACAGTGTGAGAAATCTGCAAAATATGAGAGAAGAAGAAGAAGACAAAAGAAAAAAGCTCAAGAAATTCCAAAGTTTACCTTTGATATGAGCACTCCCAACTATTGGGATAGAGAAGAAGAGGATGAAGATACAGAAGGAGCCTTTACTGCCACCAGTGCAAAAGGGTCAACTTCAAAACCTTCTAGTAAGTTGACTAGTGTAAAGAAGGAAGCCTATAAAGCTGATAAACAATTTTCTTCAAAGAAAGAAATCATGACTCTAGATCAGGCAGCCTCTAAATTTCCTTCTTTTATCTTACCCTCTATAAACAACCAAAATAAAGCTCATGTCTTGAAAGAAGTTCCCAAATACCCGCGTATTGAAGAAGATTTATATGCTGCAAATACAAGTGGGTATATTCTTGATTTGGATAATTCATCCAATCCTGAAGAATCAATCAGGATATGGATTGGTGCTCTGTATCAAATGCAGGTCACCACTAAATTAGACAATTTTTCTATTATGGTCCTTGCCGAAAAAAGAATGGCCGGCATTGTATATGATTGGTGGATAGGACCATCTGATGAAGAAAGAAGAGTTGTCATGGAAGCAGGACTGGCCACTCTAGAGCTTTTACTGAAGACACAATTTGTACCTGAGCCAGTAGATGAGAAAAAATAGTTGCTTACAGACTTAAGCCGTATGGAATTGAAAGATTTAAAGTATCTTGATCAATTTGGTAAAGATTTTATGGCAAAAGTCTTTAAAGCAAATCTTTCCAATGACATTGCTCAAAAAGTTGCATTTTTGTCTAAGCTTCCAGGTAATTTGGGAGATCTCATCATGAAAGATCTCGATGTCCAGAACAAACAAATAGATCAAATCTATTGGGTTGATCTTCTCTTTAGATGTACAGAAAAGGTTAAATATTTGTGCTGGCAGAAGAAAGCACATGATATTACACCTAGTTCAGAGGTCTGCAAAACAATGCTACCCTGGACGCCCTTTAGAAAGAAGAAGAAATCAAAGAGATATGGCAAATTTAGACCCAAAAGAGTCTCCAACCCCCGGAAGCCTTTCCGAAAATTTAAATTTTTGAAAAAGAGAAAAAATCCCAGAAACAACAACTGTTGTTTTATTTGTAAGCAAGAAGGCCACTTTGCAAGAAAATGTCCTAATAATTCCTCTTCCAAACTAAAAGTTTGTGTTGATATCGAGGAATGTCAAGATGATTGGTCTATAGTTGCTTCCGATGATGAAGTTTCTGATGTATAAATTTTGACAGAAGCTTCAGACGATGAAGATATTAACCCTCCTATTATACAAAAAATGAATATTTTCCCTTCCTGTACAGATAGTGATGAATCTGAAGAACTGCATTATTGTGATCAGACAGATGCAAGTGAAATAGAAGAAACCAAGGAAACAGACGAAACTACAGATGTTTCTGAAGATGAGTCTGATGCTAAATCAGTTGCTGAAAAATTAATGCAAACAAGTAAGCAACCAATCCAAAATTACCTGAAATCAATTCTTTTTGTCCATATAATTAGAATACTACCGCCTCTACAAGTTTCCCAGTCCTAGCACTTAATAGAGTAGAAGAGAATGCTCTATTAAAAAATATTATCAAAACCAATAGTTTGATATATATTCCAGTCCAAGTCCAAGTTCGTAATGAATGGATAAATGTAGATGCATTCATTGACACTGGAGGATCTAATAATTTGGCTCGACCCTCTTTATTCAAATCTCTTTGGAAGCCACTCCAAAACATTCTAGTGTCTAAAACCATTGGTGGATCTGTTCGGTTAACCCATTATGTCGATAATATTCCTTTGAAAGTTGGGGGGAGTATTGTTAAAATTTCTGCTATTCAGCATTTTGATCCATCTGCAAGTTTAATGCTTGGCATGCCTTTTATCAATTCTGTACTACCAGTTACTATCAGCGAAGATAAGCTGATAATCAATTTGAAAAAGAAAGCTATTGCTGTGCCTAGGCTATCTATAGCAAATTCTGAGGCAAGAAATGAAAATAGCCAAAAGAAAATTGGTGCACGCAAGCCCCTTAAAGACTCCAACAATTGGCAAGAAGTTTTGCAATTATATGAGAAGCGAGTGGAGTCAAAACAAAAGGCCTGCATTGACCCAAAATGGTCAGTAGAGCAGATTGATATACATAAAAGATTGTTGGAAAGCTGTTCAAATAATCCTCAGCAATTTTGGACTGTTGAGAGTCCAAAACAAGAAATAGTGACTCTACATGACAATGGAGTCAAAGGAAAATTAATTCCATGTACCCCCGCCGATGAACAAGAAATCAGGAAACAAATAAGTGAGTTGCTCAGCATGAACCTCATTGAACCAAGTATGTCTCACTATTCTTGTTCAGCGTTTCTGGTTAGAAATCACTCAGAGATAGTCAGAGGTAAGCCAAGAATGGTAATTAACTACAAACCTCTGAATGCTATAACTCAGGGTTTTCATTACCCTCTACCAAGACCAGAAACAATCATGCAGAAAATTCAGCATAGCAAAGTATTCAGTAAATTCGATATGAAATCTGGATACTATCAGATACAAATCCAAGAAGAGGATAGACACAAAACTGCCTTCACATGCCCTGCAGGTTTTTATCAATGGAAGGTGGTTCCATTTGGTCTCAAAAATGCCCCTGCTTTCTTTCAGAGACGAATGGATTTTATTTTTGGGAAGTATGATTTTATTGTAACCTATATTGATGATATTCTTGTACATAGTCCTGATCTTGAAACACATTTCAAGCATTTAGAAATTTTTCTAACTGAAGTTCAAAAGCATGGTATAGTCCTGTCTGAGAAGAAAATGGTTTTATTTCAAGACAGTATAGATTTCTTGGGGATTAATGTCATTAATGGACAAATTCAAATGCAGCCCCATATTCTTACTAAACTGTCTCAGTTTCCAGATGAATTAAAAGACACTAAAACTATTCAGAGATTTTTAGGTGTCTTGAATTATGTGCACAGATATATTCCCAGATTGTCAGAAAAGACAGCTCCAATTCGAAAACATCTTCGAGAAGGATGGTCAGCAGAAGCTACTGCAGCAGTTAAGGAACTCAAATCAGAATGTCAGCAGCTTCCCAAGCTTCAACCACCAGGTGATGGCCTTCTGATTTTACAAACAGATGCTTCTGATGAATTTTGGGCAGCTGTTCTTTTTGAAAGAAGGAGGAATGAAGATGGAAAGGAAGAAGAAATACTTTGTGCATATGCATTAGGTGAATTCTCTCCTAGCCAAAAGAATTATTATATTGCTGAAAAAGAAACTTTAGCAATATTTAATGGGATACAAAAATTTGAATTATATCTGGCACCGGTGAAGTTTCTTATAAGGACTGACTCTATGAACTTCAAATACTTCTTATCTGCCAAAATTTCAAGGCAACTTGCTAGAGGAAGATTACTCTCATGGCAGATCTGGTTTCAGAAATTTGACTTTGATGTTGAATGGATACCTGGTAACTCTAATTTTTTAGCAGATTCTTTAACCAGAGACATGAATAAAGCTTTTGTTACAACTCCAAGAAGTTATTTTATTCTACCAGGAAAAGGACCTCAAGATGATAATTTTAGCACATTTGTTGATAGGTTCAGAATTCTTGAAAATCATGCAAATCATTTGACAGAAGAAATCAAGAAAGTGGTAGGTCTGCGACTGAGAAGAAATCAGTGGATTAGAAGATGTCAAGCATGGACTTCAAAAAATGTTGGCATATCTTTGGGATTAGATACTGATTTGGTAAACATATATCCTTTGCCCAACATGCAGGTGAAGATCTATTTTAAACATTTGTCTGATATGTGGTCTTCTCAATTCACTACAAATATGATTTGGATCTTAAAAGTATTAAATTATTATCAGTTGATTGGAGGAGTGGATTTTGCTTTAAGCATATATACAGGAGCCCAAATGCTAGATTTAGAAGCCATTCCAAATCAGATTTAGAAAGATATCTTCGGTCGTTAAGGATTCCTGACATTTTTGAAGAACTAGAAGCATCCTTTTTACAAAGAAATGATGAAAATTATGCTCCTACTGATACTTTCCCTCAATATGAAATTTTTGAAAACTTTGTTGATTGGGAGATCAAGGGAGGATTTTGTAGAAAAAAGCCATCTATAAGAACATCCCAATGTGTTCAACGAACTCTACAATACCTAAGGACTTTCTCATCTCCTTGGGATTATCAGAGTTTAAGATTTCAAGAACAAATTTCTCCAAATCCATTTTCACAGGTTTTCTGTCATGAAATTATAGGAGAAATTAAGACCAGTAATAATATTGAAAGGATTAAACAACTGGCTCTTTGGTTTAAAGATTTTGGGATGTTAAAACTAACAGAGAAAAGACAGGTGTTGCAGCAATTGGATGAACTTCAAGGTGAACCAAAAGTTTTACGCTTTATGATTAACCAAACCGCGTTAATCACGATCAGTATTATTTCAGGGAACTGGAATAATAATGTAGTTCATCTTATCAGTTTATTGCTGTCAAACAAAATTTGTACTTCAGTAATTTTTGAACTGGGATGGCAATCTAAAGCATTCATTAATGAAAATTGTAGATTATGGGTGCAGCATGCAATAGAAACTGTTACTAATATGTTCCAGATATTCAAATGGGAGCTTCTAGATGGTGTTGAGTTGGCAGTTCAGCCTTCTCCCTCGTTCCGAAAAGTTTTTAAAGATTCCTTTCTGGATATTGATGTCAGCCCATTATCCTTTCTTAACAAGTGGGAGAAACAAGAAGTGATGTTTACTCCACAACAACAGGATCTCCACAAAATTAAAGTAAATCTGGACCAAGGACAGACATCAAAAGCATCTCAAAAAGAAAATGAAATAGTTTCAGCAGATGCCAAAGGAAAAAGTAAAATTGAGGAATCTACTTTTCAGGCCTTTCAAGACAGCTATCCAGATGCACAGGATCCACATGATTTCAGTTGGGACAAAGAATACGAAAAGTTGATGGAATATAACTATCTCATGAATCTTGAAAAGAAAGCATTCGAAAGACAATTGTCCTCTGATGATGATGAGTTTGATGACTACGATTCTGACCGAAGTCCAAAAGGATACTGGTAGAATCTTTGTACAATTAGCTAGCAATGTGATAATGTGGTCACATGTTGTAGCTAATGAAATTATTGTACTGGAAAGGTTGAGTAGACACCGTCGGTGAAAGGAATACCGACAGGACCCTCAATTATTTCCCCTTTATGTCATGTCTTAGATAGATTTAGATTCCTTAGGGCGGTTATAAAAGAAAGATCAATTGAAAGAAGCCCACAAGGTTGGACAGAGTGCTTCTTGATCTTGATCTCGTATTGTAATCTCTCAAGCTCTGTAATTTTTCTTTTGAAATAATATCGAAGCCTACTGGGCCGCCTGTCTGAGGACAGTTTCTGTCATCCGAAAGAACCTGGAACTGTAAGGCGAAGGCATTTGAAGACCTAAGGAGAGAGGTCATAGTGCGCGCGCATGTTCGGTTGAGGAGAAGAAAACTCGTGTTTCAGATCTGCTATTCAATAATCTTCGAATTGGTCTTGCTATTCAAGTTGATGGCCGGCTTGATAATAATTTCATAATTAAAATAAATGCATATCTCCATAAATACTTATCAGAATCGGATGATTTTTAGATCAATCCTACACCTCTCAACGAGAGGGATCCAATAAAAATATCAGCTGTCATGAATAAGCTGACCCACATGGAGTTTGGCCCTAGTTGCCAATTTTAACAATCCAAGTTTTTTTCTGTTGCACAATCTGTCATTAAAGACAACCTGAGGCCATCTACCCTCTTCCATTTGCTCAATTTTTTTTAAATACCTTATGACTCGCACCATAGAAATTGCCTCAATAGGAGCAACCCCTGTTTCACTTAACAAGATAGCATAAGGAACTACACTTTTAATCTTGAATTTGTTTGTAATCAAACGCTTCTGAATTTTCTCAATTTGTCTCCATTGTATGTCAGATGTATTGCTGGCCCATAGTTCAAACCATAGAGAATCATCAGAATCACTAGAAGCCCAAAAAGAGTTTGAGTTGTTTTCCAGTCCCATAACTCTGCCTCTCTACACCTATTTTCAAAAGCATAAAATGCTTTCCAACCCCCCAAAGTTCTTTGCTTTCTACAACCATCCCAGCTTAGATTTTTGTTGAAGTCAATTTCGAGGTATTTGTAATCCGCAACTTCTCCCAGAATGTTGCCTTCAAAGTAGAAATTATGTTGGTTATGTTTTCTTTTTTAGAGAAAACCACTGCTTTCGTTTTGTTGATATTTATTTGCATCCCCACACTTCTACAAAAATGCTCAAGGGATAGTAAGTGCTCTTGCAAACCAAGAGTCGATTTAGCAATCAAAATAAGGTCATCTGCTTTAACCACTCCTCAAGCTTGTCGATATATAAACCAAAAAGGGTAGGAGACAGTGGGCAACCTTGCTTGACCCCGATATCGCTTCTAAAACTTTCAGAAATGTTTGCTGAAGTTCTAATTTTGACTTTCACCTCTTCATATAGCCTATGCACAATTGCTCTCAAATGTTTAGGAACCCCAAGTTCCTCCATTCTGTGCCAAAGCTTATCCCTAGGAACTGTGTCAAACGCTTTTCTGAAATCAACAAAGCAACAAAAGACTTCTTCCTTTTTCTCCCAAACTTTTTCAATGATGTGCCTTAAAGTTATACAATGATCAACTGTGGAATGTTTAGGTCTAAAACCTGCTTTCCCTTTAGCATGCTTATCTCTTTCTTCTACCCACTTGCTAATTTTATTTTCTAGCATGCTTCCAAATAGCTTTGCAAACAAAGGGTTTATCATGATGGTCCTATAATTGGAGGGATTATTGACGTCACCGCTCTTGAAAAGAGGTATTGCCAGACTAGTTGTCCAATCTATGGGGAGCCCCTGTTGTATGATGTTGTTGAAAATTTTTGTAATGTGAGGTGCAAGGATCTTTGAGCCCCACTTTAGATATTCTGCTTGGAGTTTAGCTAAGTCTTTTGCTTTTCCAACACCCAACTTCTTGATACCCATTTCTACCTCTTGCACCGTGAAGAGTTCAGTATTAGTGTTGACCAAGGGGGGAGGGTCAACCTTGGGATCCTGACCATAGAGTTTTCTTGCATAGTCAAACCATTTAGAAGTTGTAATATTGTTTCCAGTTTGTATCTTTCTCGGTTGGAGCTCCTTCCAAAATAATTTGGGATTATTTTTCCCAAGGAAGATTAGTTCTTCCTTCCTTGAACCCATGAAATCGGCCTTTTTCTTGCTTAATAACTGCTTGTAAGCTTTGAGCTTTATGTTATCCTTATTTGACTCTCTCCACATTCTCCTTGCCTTTTTGCATTCCTCGTCAAACCAAACATTAACCGGAAAGAAATTTGTTTTAGACTTCTTAATTTTTGCTCTTTTGCACTCTGCAAGTGCGCATTGAATTAAATGTGTTAATTCATGACTATGAAGGTTGTGAATTGTGATTTTCTCTTTCTCGAAGAGCCTCTCTAGCGTCATTTTGAAGGTATTACAATTTTCTGGAGTCAAAAAAATTCTTCCCTGTGGGAGATTTTGTTGGACATGCTGAATTTTTTATTCTAATTGTTTCTTTCCAGTCCAAGAGAAACTTAAATAAATTGGCTTGTGATATGATTTTAAGTCCCACAGCTGATCTCCAATCAAAACTTCCTCCATTTTCTCACACAAACCATGCGAGCAAATTACATAATCTACTACACTTGCTCCATTGTAAGTATTGCAAGTGAAATTACCGGACTTTGCCCATCTAGTCAAGCCATTACAAATGACTAAATCAAAGGCCCCACATAGAATAAGCAATTGTTCACCGAAGAGATTGCAGCCCTCATCCTCTGAAATTCTTTCCCCCTGATGATTACTCTCTTCTATAAGCCAAATAGGGTCGCAATCTTCTTTACAACAAAGAATGCTAGCTTGCTCACTTGCAGTCCTAACATTGAAATCATCCACTATAAGGACTTCACCTAGCTAAGAATATGTTGCAATATCCGCTTTTAAGGCTGCAAATGGATCTTTGTGGTCAAGCAATCTACCTTTGTAGATTTTTGAAACTTGCGGCGCAAAATAGCATGTTGCAATTCTGATGTGGTTTCCATTTTCTAATATTTTAAACCAAATGAATTGCTTATTTGAGTCTTCTTTTTCTAACTGAATGAGACGACCTTCTTTCTCCCTTACTAAAACCATGATACCCTCGTGCCCTTTGCCATTCCCTGCTGCCTTGTTCCACACTGCCATCTTCCAGTATCCTTCAAACGGAGGTGTCTTGCACCCTTCATGCTCATGTGTTTCTATGAGGAAAATTATGTCTCTATCTTCCACAATAGGCCCTAACCCAGGTCCTCGTCTCCATGGGTAACCTCTGCAGTTCCAACAAACTAATCTTAAGGAAACCTGGGTATGACTTGATTGCTATTTATTTTGACATGCAAGACTCACATTTGAGTCTTTGTCCCTACGTTCCCATACTGACCTTGCTTCCTGATTTTCTATTGAAGAGTTTGTTGCCTCTTCTTTATTACCATCTTGCTGCTCTGTTTTGGAAGGATGTCCAAATCGCGCTATCACAGCTTTTCCTTTATAAATCCATGCTCTCTTGCCTTCATCTCTTGCTGCCTTAACCTTTAACATTTCCTCCCTCCTTTCCTCCTGTTGTCTTACAATTAAATCTTCTTCTAGGAAAAAGCGAGAACCCCTCAAGAGATGCTTCTTGCTTAGAATGATATATTTATCACGTAAGTTAGGCATGATTACTTTTATGGGCCTCTCTCTTTCACCGTTAAACTTACCCACCCTCCATGCTTGGCATATTTTTCCTTGCCATAGCAACTTGTCTTTCAAGAAGTCTCTCGCAAGATCAAGAGTACATTCATTTTACCCATAGTCTTTCACCCCTTTAATAATTATGTTTGTTGCTCTATTTTGTCTTTCTTTGCCTGCTCTATCTTGCATGTTGTTAACCTGAACGTTTGTTTCTCCTTCCTTATTAGCAGAATTGCTAATAACTTGAGCCCAAGTTTTGGAAACTTTGGTGGAATCTCCTTTCCTTTCTTCTCTTGCTTTCTCTTCATAGTTGTCTATTTGGGCAATCATTTTCTCTTTATCCTGGGATGAGTTCGCATTCACCACCTTTGTACTTTCCACTACAGATTTCTTTATTTTTTTCACATCCTCCTTCATGCGTTTCCATTCTCTCTTCCATATCAGGAGAGCTTCCTGTAGCAATGCCACTTGTTCTTTCAAAACTTTATTGCTTTCAGCTAAAGCCTTGTGCAACTAGGGCCAAATTCCACTTTGAACAACTCATTTGATAGAGATAATCATTGCATTGAATTCCTCTTTTCGAGAGGACCAAAATTGACTTTTGAAGCACTCAATTCGGATAAGGAAAAGTGGATTTTTGAGGTCAAGCCCACAAATACAAAATTGTCAAGGTCGACCTTGGGTCAAATGACACATCTCATGGACAAAATGACACCCCTCAAGTTGCATATAAATACAAGTGCCCTCTTGCCTCATTTGGACATCACAAAACACACATTCTTCTTCTCTCTTCAATTGTTTGGTTCGTACAGGTTAAAGGAAACTCTATTCTTCTTCACATGTGCGAGGGTTTGGAGGCATCTTTGACTTCTCTCTTTGGCATCTTTGACTTTTGATGATTGGGCATTTGGTTTGGCTTGGTTTTCTTGGGTTTTGGATCTGATTAAGGAGGCCGAATTCATTGAGGAAGGAAGGACGAAATTTTGAAGCAGCTAGACCACCTTTGCCTAGCGTTGACTTTTTAGAAATTGAAGTTGATTAGCGTTGCCCAAGGGTCAAAAGGAGAATTTTGACTTCAATTTTCTTGGAGAAGGTCTGTACCATCATGCCGCATTTTTGGGATCTAAAACTGGGGCATTTTAAGGAGTTTGACTGTTTTTTACCACAAGTTTAACCGCATAATAGAGTTGTACTTTTTCTCTCTCCATTGACCAAGTTGGACCAAAGTTTTTGGAGCTATTTTGATTGATCCTTGTCCAGCAAAAGACGTCGCATTGACTCAGCTTTGACCGAATTAAACTGAAGCATATTTGACCATGATTTGATTGTTGTTGACTTGATTTGTTAGGGTAGTCAACTATTGTTGACTTTTTTACAAATTCAACAGTTGACCAAATTTGACTCTTCCTCGTCATTTTGACATTGAACATTTGAAGACAATATAATAGAAGAATATTTGCAAAGGGTTTCCCCCTTGTGGGGTTTTTTCCTATTCATTGACCAAATATTGTATCTCTTGTCTCTTGGTTGCCTTTCATCGTGCATTTGAATAATTCTTCTATCTACTATTGCTCTACTATCATTGGCTAAATGAAGAAGTGGAAATAGTTAAATTGGATGTTATTGGATATTGTTGAAGTAATAGTTGCAGCATAGAACAATTGATGAAAAATTTACAAGTTGGAAGGCCATATTACAGGGGGGTGTCTCAATTCGAGATTCGAGAAGCCATGAGGGTCCCGAAGTTGTGACACGCTAGTGGAAGATCGGAACTCTAGAGGGGACTCCAAATTGTAATCGGAAGGTGAGTAGGAGTCCCGGAGCCATACCAAACTAGTTAGCGAGGAAAAAAAAAATTGTTACCCCATTCCTGGAATGTGAAATGAAGGGTCAGGTACATTACAATATGAAAGTGAGTTTGATTCATGGTACTTATGATGAGATGGTGCAGTTGGTATCTTACATTCTATTAAGTCATGGTAAAGTCACTTAGAAACATTGATTTTTGATATATTGATATACTTGATATTTGGCAAAGCATCTCACATCTTAGACATGATGGATTTCATAAGAAGGCTAGCTCATTGTTTTTTATATATGGTAGCTTGATTCGATTATTAATAATTGTGATAAGCATAGTAACCATGATGGTATAAGTATAACAATAAGATTGATATTTAGGATCTTCTTGTTAACCTTCCTTAGATTTTGATAAGCTTAGTGAATTGGACAATGTGATAAATTTGGATGCCCTATCCTGATGATTGAATAATTATGATCTTTGAAGTATGATGATAAATCTGTCAGCTACCCTAATCATAAGATTCTAACTCATAGTTTTAAAAACCGGTTGGCATGAACTTGAAACCAGTCAAACTCGTCGGTTCATTGGGTGATCGGGTCAAACTGGACAAAAAAACTCGGCTTAAGGGCATATTTATCCTAAAAACCACATAAACCAAACCAAACTGGCTTGTTTAGGACGCAACCGACCGACTTATGGTCAAATTGGTTTGTTCATTGCCAAGGTTCAGTGTACTTTGTGGAAGTTATAGGAAGATCCTTGTTAGGTTAAACTCAAAGCTACTTCATTGCCTATGTAAACAAAGAGCATATTTTCTTAAGAACTGGATCAAGAGAAGGAATGCCTTTGAATATATGAAGATAAGCCTTAGTGCCATCCTACTTGGCAAAAAACACAGCAGCACTCCCTTTGGTTTTCAAAATGATGATATATGAGGCACTTTGTCTACCTCAATGCTTGCACAACAACTGTGTTAGAATCAATCGATCATCAAAATCTGAATACACTGAGCAAGCTTGGAGATTTGATGGAAGATGATGATCTCACACCAGGTTCTTGCTTAATCAATACCTCAAACTCATTGATGTGCATGTCCTTCAATCATTTAGGCAAACTAACTGGGATCATGATGACATAATGTTTTAATGTGTTTTGACTCTTGACTAGGGGCTTATTTATAGCTTTGACAACAACGCACTAGGTGTTATAGATAGATATGAAAGGGGCTATACTTGTGAGAGATGAGCATTGCTAATATCATGTTGACAGCTTTCCAAGGTATATAATATCATGTGTACCAAGAGGACTTCCTACTCTTCTTGACAATCATACAAGGAGCTCTAACTGAAATGAAACAATGCATGCATTTAATCTTTTTAGGCCCCTACCCCATTGTTTTGAAGCATTGTTTTTGGAATTTATAGGCCATTTAGAGCCTCATTGCTTATGTATTTTGTCAATGATATGTATTGCACTCGTTTCCATTTTGATATATTCACCTTTACATGGTATATAAATTAACAAACTTTGCATATTTTGTCTCTATTGGCTTGGAATTGTGGTTTGAAATCTTAAAAATAGTTTTTTTTCATTACAAATTAATTATTTGATGTATTTTTTTTTTAAACCAGTTCATTGAGATCTAACCAGTCCCAGTTTGAAACCCGGTTTATTAGGTGGACTGGTCCGGTCACCGGTTCCGATTTTTAAAACTATGTTCTAACTCTTCATGAAAATTTGATGTCATGTGATGATGAAGTAGTTGAAGCTAACATGTTATGACCATGATGGATATATGTTTTAGAACCTGATATAGTTGGATTTCATGATCTAACAGTTTTGTTGATGCTTGACAGTATTATAGACAGGTTGATGACTTGAATGATGATGACTAAAGTGGTTGCTATTAAGAGGGAGAAACTCTTCATATGATCCCTACACCTACTATCATTTGCATTAAGTGTATAGAAGATTCTTTATTGTTGAAGTAAGATTTTTGACTGATATCTGATGTTGTTGGTCTACAGCAAGTTCTAGTGTGAGAAAGAAGGGTTTCTCTTAGTTTAAGCCCCAACCGCACAAAAGAAGGCTCAAGAGTGCAATGAAATCTGGCAGTGCAAGCACAGGGCATGAACTCATCATTTGCTTGATCTTCTCAAATGTTCCCTGTGCTTTATCGGTCCAACTAAAAGCCCCCTTTTTGGTGAGGTCTGTAAGAGTCGTTGTCAAACTGCGAGAACCCCTTAACAAACTTCATATAGTATGTGCACAGACGAAGGAAGATTTTTAGTTCAGTTATATTTTCTGGGACAGGCCATTTGATGATTGCTCAGATCTTCTCTTGATGGACCTGAACCCCATCATTCCCAGTCACATGCTCTCGGTAGAGTATTTTTGTCATCCCAAATTCACACTTGGACTCCATTGCATATAGCTCCTATTCTTCTAGAATCCCCAATACCTCGTCCAAGTGCACCAGATGATCCTCCCAAGTCTTGTTGTAGACAAGTATATCATCAAAGAAAACTAGCAAGTACTTCCGTAACTACTTGTTGAACACGTGGTTCATGCATGACTGTAAAGTTGCGGGGGCGTTGGTTAGCCCAAATGGCATAACTAGGAACTCGTAGTGCCCATAGTGGCACCTGAAAGCTATCTTCGGGATGTCCTACTCCCAAACTCGAATTTGATGGTAGCCTGAACGAAGATCTATCTTCAAAACATATTTGGCTCCCCTCAGCTCATCCATATACTCATCTATCCTATGAATAGGATTTCGGTTCTTGATTTTCCTCTTGTTAAGAGCCTAGTAGTCAATGCACATCCACAAGGTACTGTCCTTCTTCTTAGCCATCGCCACTGAAGACGCAAAAGGACTAGACCTAGGCTGAACATGACCCAACCTCAACAACTCCCTAATGGCCTTTTCAATCCCATCCTTATAGACCTTGGGATGTAGGTAGGGACTGGTTATGATCGCTTGCACAACGTCCTCCAATTCTATATCGTGGTCAAAACCCCTGTCTTGTGGTCTACTGGGAGAGATGTTAAAAAAAAGCTTTATGGTATTTATGGAGCAATACATTAATTTCATCTAGATGTTGTCGCAGTTGATCTAGTTGTGTGTTGTCTATAATGAAGCACTTGATTGCTCACTCAATGTCACCTCGTCGCAACACCACCTCCATATTGTTGACGATACTATCTTTGATGGGTATTGATGTATGGCGCTCAAAACACCTTCCTGCCAACTGTTGGGTCTGTAAACTCCATCTCCATGTTCAGTTGATCGGTAGTATACTTCCCAATGTAATAGAGCCATTAAACTCCTAGCATCACATTGGTGTCCGGCACATCCACCACGAAGAAATCATATGTCACTATGTAATTCCCCATTGTTAGCTTCAGCTTGGGGATATATCTGGTGAAATTCATCTGATGGACACCTAGTATGGCCACTACAAAGCCATTGAACTCCTATGTCGGGATCCACCTCTAATCAACCAAGGTTGCATCTATGAAATTGTGGGAAGCACCACCATCGATCAAGATCATCACCTTATGTACCGCCAGAACTCCTCTAAAACTAAAAGTATTATATATGGGGAAACCTGACATGGATGCGATAATAGGGACTTTGCCAATAGCCCGTGAAGTCTCACCCCCATTTGTTGGTTATAGTTGTCCCTGCACCTGCTCTAGTGCTGGCTCCTCATCATCATCATTGTTATCACTCTCTGAATATACCTCAATATAATGGGCCTTGCCCACCTTGTCCTTTCCTGCACACCTGTGCCCTGGTGCCCAAGGCTCCTGACAGCTAAAACAAAGCTTCTTCTTTCTCAACTCCTTCTGGGTATCCTCATCCATCTTCGATTTCTTGGTCCATTCCTTCTGAAAAGGTTTGACCTCTTTGCTCTTCTGGGGGGGGAAGCCTAAGGAGTGAATTTGCTCTTAGGAACAACATCCTACATGTCCCTCACTCTGTTAACTACACTGCGAAGAGTGGTGGGTTGATAACCTTTAAACCAACCACGTAGGGGCTCAAATAGCCCCTCCACAAATAGCATCACTAGCCTAACCTCTGAAATGTTTGTGGCCATAATTGTTAGTCTCTGCAACTCTGAAATATAGGCATTTGCATTGCTTGTCTGCCTGAGCTAGGCCAACTCCCTAAAATGAAGCTCTATGTCCTTCCTATCAAATCGCTCTATGAGCCTATGAGTGAACTCAGTGTACGAAGTGATGCTGGCATGACCCATGGTCACCAACCCACAGTACCACCACTCATGGGTGTTACCATCCAGATGTAATCTCGCCAACTTAATGGCCTCTTCTTTTGTCATCTTATGTAACTAGAAATATGTATCCAGCTTCTCTACCCATGACCAAGTTGAGCATTTAGATGACCCGTCAAAGCAAGGGATGGTCACCTTTCGCAATGTCTTCTGCAACTAGTGACTTTGCCTCAAAGCCTTCTGAATTGTCTTAGGCTTGCTCTTTAATTAGAGGGGGCAGAAGTCAATGAAACTCATAACATTTTGGAACTCATGTCTCAATGCCTTATACAACTCCAAATAATTTGAATAAGGAATCCCCTAGCTCGTCTGCTCTGTCTAGTCTTTTTTTGTCTCATGTATGAACTGAGGCATATTTGGTTTGGGTACCCTGCTATGTGAGTGTGAATGGCTTAGCATGGTAGGACAGGCATGGCTGCCCTCAACACTGTTGGACCCCTCACCATTGACAGGATCCCTCTCGGTGGAAGTTCCTTCGTTTGTTATCCTGGCCATTAAATCCACCATCTCCTTTTGACCCTTATCCAATCATTTAGAGCACTAAGTGGGTTGTTAAATGCTTGACTCTCTTTATCCCCCATGTTTGTCTCTTCTCTTTCAGGTGTCTCTTCTACCCATTTCCCCTTGCAAGGGGTTTCTTCTTCTATTTTAGGAATCTCCTCTTCCTTCAAAATGGGAGTGGGTTCTTTGGTTTTGTAGTGCCTTTGCAAGTGGCGTAAGGGTGATCTTTTGAACTCATTAACTATGGTTATAATCTGCCCCTTGAACCTCACAGTTGTCTAAGAACATGTTCTGATACCACTGTAAGATACCCACCCATAAGTACCTTTGATTTCCCAACAAATAACTGAGATTTTAGTAAAGTTTTCTGGGTATGTTTTCGTCAAACAAATCGATGCCTTATGGTTGTAGGTGTAATTTTTGTTTGTTTTGTCTTCAGTAAAAGCACACCATAGCACAAAAATGTAACCAGATTTCAAAAAATAACCAATATATCATGCAATACTTAAAAATAACACTATTCACTAATAAACATGTACATTTTCAACAAGCTGGAAGTTGCAGTGCCATTATATGAACTTAATAAGGAAATACATAACAATAAGTGTAACAGAGGAACCTGATTTCACACACAACAATGCACTTCCAATTTAATGTTTAGCCCCTTAGGAATCTCTATAATGGTGGCTACAAAAATCGAACCCCCTTTTCCTTCAATTTTGAACCTCTGCTTTAGCCAAGAATACGCTACAGGAGTCCACTTATTGACTGATTTTACACGCACAACATTCAAATGTGTCTCAACCACTGAGTAAAGAGGATGCATCCAGCGCATCAAGACGTGACTCGGCTCAATAATGAAGATAATACCCCTTCAAATAGTAAAGAAATACGACCAACATATAGAGATGGCACCCACTGGAAAAATGAAGAAATACGATTCAGGTAAGCTTAGAACTTTTCCCATTGAAATGCCAAACTCAGTCCAACAACAAACTCGTCCTCCCGACTGATATATGTTGCCCTTCTCTCTCAAGAACTTCGATCCAATAAGTAAAGTAAAAGGACTCGGCGAACAAACATAGAGAAGGAATCTCATCCCTCTTAGTAGAGAAACTCGACCACTATGAGCTCATATATGGCAGTTTCGACCCACTAATTCTATGGCAGAGTGTGGTCCCTCTTTAATGTCAATATTGACCTTATATTTGGATAGGACCTCCCCCTGTGAAAAAATATATAGAAAGCACAATATCAAAAGATAAAATCAACTGATAAAACCTTGTACCTCCATTATCTTCTACTAATCTTCTTCTCCTTGGTAGCACAATGGTGAAATCTGAGTGATTCCACTCTCTGAACCAACTAGGGTGTATAATTTCAACACTGAAGCTAGCAATGGCAGCTAGGTTTCTCAAACCCTAAGCTTCTCTCCAAAAACTCTCCAAAAGCTCATTTTCTCGAAAATGCAAGTGGTAGAATGTGGAGGGACTCTTCACTTTTCTCCTTGTATAATTAAGTGCCCATTTTTTCCGCCATTTTACCTTTTTTATTTTATTAAGTCACTTTAAGAACTTTTTCACTTTATAAAATGAAAGTGATTTTTCATTAGCCTAGGATATGTCCCCCTTTTCACCCCTTAGGCAGTTATAAATTTTTCTTAGGCGAATCATGTTCCATTATTAAAATTTCCCCCGCCTTAGCCTACGGGAACTTATTAGGCTAGCGGAACCCCATCTTATGTCTCCTAAGCAGTTGGATATATTACAACCATGGCAAGCGTAGAACCCATGTGTGTGTCTGGAGGGTTGGTGGGAACAGGGCAGGGGAGGGGGGTGTTATTTGACCTCTTGGATATTAGTTTCCCTCTGTCATCAAAGGGACCTAAATCATGTCCAATGAACCAAATTGGTTTAAGTGGACAGCAATAGGATACTTTATCATCTATCCTTTTTTCAATGAAAACCTTACAGAGAAACCTAAGGGACGCTTCCCCACATTCATTGGTGACAACCCTAGTAAACCCATAAGCATGGACCGATGGACCTCACCCACGGGGATTCAAACTAGGCCCCTGTTGGCACAAGATAGCTAGATGCTCAGCACCATTGGTGACAACCCCTCAGGTTCTTTATCCTTTTTACATAGAGATATAGTCATATAGCTTACTACACACACACATATATATTAGTTAGCGATATACTTAGGTTGTGCTAGAAAAAGCTTTATGTTAGCTAAATATCATTAGATTTTTTAGTACCTTGGAAAATGTCCAATAGAGTGCCATTAATGGCAGCAATGAGCAGAGAAGCTCTAGGTAATCCCGCACAGATTCCATAGAGCAGTTTGTACAGCACCCTTAATAACAGCAACAACAACACAACCTCCTTTAGCAATTTCATACAGCGGTAATGGGGGCACGGGGACATTTATAGAGGGGAGAGAGAAAAAGGGTGCATGCATGCCATCATTAGTTTAGTTCCAATTTAGATGCTTTTTATATTTAGTAATTCAATTCTATTTTTGAGTTTGCTTGAGTTAGTAGATGTATGCACAATGAACCACTTTGCATGTGTAAAGTTTCCAACATTGATGGGGTGCAAATTCCTAGAAGAGAGAGATGCATGCACTCTCCTCTAATCCACGCAGCTTCCTAGGAATAGTTCTTTCATGAAGGTTGAGAGTGTTAATCCCTAGGGCCAAGAATAAATCGTAGGTTTAGGTTTATTTCAATTCACGAGTTATTTTGCATGAGTCCAAATTCATTGTAACTCCTAGTCTATAAAGAAGATGGCAAGGGTATAGGTTTTGGGTACAAGAACCAAGATATATGTGAAGCGCATTAATGACACATAGCTAAAGTAGTGGATATTAATAATATAGATTAATATAAATATTATTATCCAGTGAGCCTATAAGAAGAATGTTGTTATTTGCTAAATGTATGTTTGAGTTTTAATACAAATCTTCAATTGTTTGTTTGCCCTAGCTTAGTTTGCATCAGTTTTATTCAATTCAGTTCTTCTGAATAAGGAAACAGCGAGGGAAGCATAGAGTTTGAAGATTTCCATGTATTTCCTTTTTCAAGAGTAATAAACAGTGATGTGCTTTGAGTTTGAGATCTGCATACTTGCTGCTACTTTCTTCAATTTGATGTGTTTCAGTTCCTAGTAAAAAATCGGATTCAATTTTGATGACATATCAATTTTATGTTTTCTTAATTAGGTAGGTTCGAAATCAGACTAGAATTGTTTCATGTGCTAAATAATTTCAACATGGTATAAGAGAAGTGAATCAGAAATCTTCTAGATTCATTGTATGGAGATGTGAAATTTTTAACTTTATTACAGTAACTAGAAATTATTCTTCTAATTGATTAATTATTAAGCATCTTATTTGCTACGGCAAACAACGAATAAAATCACAACTGCAATTTTCACCATAAAAACATTGTGGAAATAAAATGCTGGAAACTGAAAAATATAAAATGCACACACAAAACTTATGACACCATTATTTTTGGACAATTGTCCCCGGAAAAACCAATGTGGGAAAACTGGTGCTACAACTGAGGGTTTTTATTATTATGTAGTAGTGAAATTCTAAATACAATTGGATGCCCAAAACCAGCAATTCTCTACAAGATAAATTGGTTATAAAAATTAGTGAGACAAATCTTGCCTCACCTGACACTGATCCAGCTCCAAATCTGGCACCAACTAGGCTACTCGAAACCCCTGCGCCAATGTTGCGCAATCCCTCACATGCTCTACCTGGAAGCTGCTCTGATCAAGCCATCTAGCCCAACTCAGCCTCTGAGAATGACTCGCTAGCCCCTCCGGAAAATCTCCCGGCCTCCAGCAACTGAATCAACCCTCACTCCAACTAAATCAAACTCTACCTCTGAAGCTTTTGCGCAGCCTCACTGAGGAAACTCAACCCTCCTGTAGTTGACTCTTCGGAAATGGAAAATTTCCTCCAGATTCAATATCTTTGCCCCTCTCTATCTCTGTGTCCCCTCTCTAGCTCGAACTTCTCTCTGTTGAATCACTGCAGCTGGGAAACTCAATCTCTGCCAAGGAACTCGACCTCCAAGTGTGTCTCCATCAACCCCATCAACCTCCTCTTATAATCTCTAGTTGGATCATCAACAGCCACAATTAAATCTTTAACAATGGTTGAGATCATTTCTGAGTTGATATGTGTGAGTTTCTAGAGAAATCTCACCTTTCTCAATTAATTGTTGTTAATTAATCATTTTCCCTAAGTTAAACTTAGGAAAAATAATAAATTTAATTACTAAATAATTAACTTAATTGAGCTACTTCTAGGTGGATTGTTTAGAAAATATTTATGGGTTTTGGAATCCTAGCCTCTCTGGCAAATTCGAGACTAGAACACCATCTGATGCTACAAAAACTACCAGTTATCTAGGTGTTGTAGCGGCTATAACACCCTTCAAAATTTTGGCCTGCATCCAAATTTCGGAGCCTTCCTTGGTTTATCCCTTGATGGTTGCAAACACTCGAGCTCATCCCATGACCTCTTGTTGAGTTTTCACACCCTCTTCGCTTGATCAATCATCGGTCGTCTTTTGGCATGTTGATCGCTATGTCATGCTTGTGAGTTTGTTTTGGCATTTTGAAGGTTTGTCTTTGTGTGTATGAGTTGTTTTCGCTCTGTCGACATCGGTCGCACTCACACACTAAGTTGTAAACATTGTCGCACAAGTGTCGTCACGGTCATTCGAAGACATATTTCAACTGTCACACTTGTCACTCTCAACCTTCGAGTCAGTCTCACTGAGCACATGTTGTCTTGTTGGTTTGAGGTGTCTTGTCATCGAGTCGTGCTAAGTGTGTGATCACATTGTCGTGTCTGCACGAGTACACTTGCTTTCACACTTAGTCAATTTTCCTGAAAATTTGTCAATCAGACAACCCTCCATCAACCAGACCCAATCTCAGTGACCTTGCATTGCTACCTAGAACTGCACAGAGCTTGAGGTTGTCCTCTGGACAGCTTGCTCTGCGCAATTCTAGAAATGAGCCAGCTCATTAACTCCCAGAACTGTGCAAAAGTTGTCCCAAAAGCCGATCCACTTTGCACTTCCCACAAGACCTTCCATCAAGCCTCCCACTGGTCAATCGGAGAAAGAACTTGAGTTGTGATCCTGGGCTGTACTGAGCTCCAAAATTGCACAGAGTTTTCCTGCCCTGCCCATCTTGCCTGCTCTGCAATCAGCCCAGGAATTGCGCAGAGTTGTCATGTCCTGCCCTTCTTGCCTGCTCTGCAACCAACCCAGGAATTGCACAAAATTATCCTGTCCTGCCATCCCTTCTTCCCCGCTCTACAACTAGCTCAGAAACTAAGCAAAATTGTTTGGGCCTAGACTATCTCTTAGGATTGAGTAGTTTTGACCAGTAGCTTCCGCAGCCCGACTTTGTGCACCTCTGGAAAAACTGCGCAAATTTCTCTACCCGTGCCTCTTGTTGCCCGCACTATCCTCACCAGAGAAAGTGCACAGATCCCAGCTGGATGACTTGCCCAGTGCTCCCTTGAAAAATTGCATAAACTGGCCACGCAGCTCTCCAACACCCTGCCTAGCCTTCCTCTCAGAAACTGCACAATTCTACCTCCCAACTGGGTTTTTCCCCACAGCTGTCACTATTGTCTCGGATTGTGAAAATCTTTCTCCCAGTGACATCTACATAGTTTCTCCTGACAGTGCTTCGGAGCCCCGCATCCCAGATTGTGTTGTGCTCCCACAGTCTCAGTGCCTTGTCCCTCTCCCAGTCACCTGCACCGAAATAGAAAACAATGCGTCATGGTAGACTAGGAGATTTTTGGATTTTATGTCGTCTCTTCATGAGTGATTGCAGAAACAAGTACATCGATGAAACATGGTGCGACGACGAACGGGATGAACAAAGGGCGTATGATAGAAGACTTGGTCGTGGTCGAATGAACACATGAAGCACATCGAGCAAGCGAGCGAAAGGGACACATACACATGCACCATCAAGCAAAGACCAAGACCCCACACACTTTGCCATGCAGAGGCAAAGACATGTTACACCGAGAGCATATCATCACTCAGCAAAACAGCAGCTCGACACGGACACCACAGTGAGCCAATACATGTCAGCAGTGTCATGTCGAGTTGTGTCATGAGTTGTCTCGGCCACATCACTATTATGGGCCATACTTGTTGTAATCAATGTAATGTAAAGTGGAAGTCTAAGAGACCCACATATGAAATCGAAGAGTCATGTAAAGTCGAAAAGTCATAGGAAGTCAAACAGTCATGAGGGAAGTCGAAGAGTCACAAGGGTCAATTATACCCCCTTGGCTATATATACCCCCTCATTGTATGAGCAAAGGACTTTTCACCTTGGCTCCTCCCACATAGCCTTGAGAGTCTGTAATCTGTTCTTTGAGGAGCGAGGAGTGGCTCCAATGTCCCACTACTAGGACTAGTGATGTATGGTGTACAGATGTGTCTTGGATCTTTTGCTTAATTCAGAAGCTTGTCTCAGGCCAGCACATTTTCATGCATGTTTTGTATCTGTTTGTAAGACTACTCTTTAAACGTTTGTAATGCATGTTTGTTTAACCTGTACTAAGATAGTTGAACTACTTTGGTTATTTTAGTACTCACGTTATTGAAGATGTGTTGTATTGTTTATCACTGTTGTCTCGTCCGTGTGGACTATACTCCGTTGGACATTAGATAGACCATATTTGTGCATTTCTTGGTGTTAACGGTCGTCACCCCCGTGTGGATTATTCCGTTGGACAGTGTACGTATTTTCCCTTGAGCTTTGGTTTTCATCACTGCCACATTCGTTGGATGCTAGACAAACCCTTCTTCTTGTTTGCATGTGTTTCTTCCTGGGTTGGGACTATTCCCTCTCATCAAGAGGCTCACTTTTACCTCCCCCTTTTGATAGTAAGAGAACTCGAACACAGAGTTACATTACGCACTCACCAGGCACACTCACCTCACTTTCTTGAAGTTACAAGCATAACACTCTCATGTGCTGAAAAACAAGAGCTAAGGCAAATCTCTAAGATAATGGCAACCGGACCATCGTACCGGATGGGACTCCTACACCAAACGGTGTGAGGTCTAGTTGGGACTTCATACCAGGGAGATCCCCTGAATGTTGGCGGGTCCAGCACCGTCAACATTTCTGGCGCTAGAAGGAGGGCCGCTAGTTGTTTATGGTTGAATGTCCTCTCAACCCCACACATCTATCATCTGGTCAAGGCAGTAACACGAACTCCCTCTCTCCCACACGCAACTCTCAAGTTGGTTACTCCTCACCTCCCATACCCAAACAAGAAATCTCATATCATCACCTTCACTCAGTCTATCCCATCACCCTGTCAATTTTCCAAAGCAGTTGCACTGATCCCAGGAGTACATAATCGTCCCTTTTCGCAAAGGAAACAAAAGACTACACCCACTAGAGTGGCAGTCTCGTCTTTTGAGGAAGTAATCCTCGCCACTCTTGAAGAGTTGGCTAAAGTTGTTGAGAACAAAGAGGAACCTCCTATTTTCTTACAAGGAGAAGAAGTTAACAACACACTCTTGGGCTCAGGTTCCGGCGGAGGTAGCAGAGGAGGCGGAGGTGGAGACGAATCAACAGATTCGGAGGTTGAACCATCTGATTCAGAAGAAGAGGAGGAGTACAAAGAAGAAGAAGACATGGCTGATCAAAATTTGGAATGGATGACATAGGGCCCATTGGCACTCCACGGTGCCTTGCACAAGATGCCAAGGCATGCAGAGAAGTTGTTAACGAAATATGACCCTGACAGAGCAGTGAAGGCAGAAGACCATCTAGACACATTCTACCTACATCTGCAGACACTTGAGGTACGTTATGATGATGTTGCATGTAGATTGTTTCCATGTACCTTGGATGGAAGAGCAGCTATATGGTACCACAGCCTTCCTGTCAACTCCATTCAGAACTAGGGGATGTTCAAAAGAATTTTCCTTGAAAATTTTGTTGATGACAAAACCCCCGCCATGTTGTTGAAAGAGTTGGGTAGTCTTAAGATGGAGCCGAAAGAGAAAGTGAAAGACTTCAACCAGAGGTTTAACCGTATCCTAAACAAGTTCACTGCAGATACTAAACCTCATGACTCCATCACAATCGACTACTACACATCTGCACTGTCGACCAGCATTGCGCAGTTTGTCAAGCGAGCTGCAAAACCAACATTATCCAAAAATTGCCAAGAGGCAATTGATGTGGAGAAGGACCTGCGCACGATTGGACTCATTATAGATGATGAATCAACGAAGGACTCCAAAGACGCGGGCAAGAAGTCCCAGGTTGCTGTGAGTAAGGTGAAGGAAAAAGAAACGAGTGAAATTGAGACCCTTACTCGTCTCCTTAAGTCCTTGACAACTAAAGTAGCAGAACTCAAGCAATGGACAAACGAGATAGCAGTGATGAGCAGACCTTTCGGTTTTGCGCGCAGAAAGAGTGGGACATCAAGCAGCAGCAGTAGTCAGCCGGCTAAATCTGCACAGTGTTCCAATGTTGTATTCCAAGCGGAACAGCTTGGTAAGGATAACTTTTGTGATTTCCACCAAGCACGGCACTCAGAGAAGACATGTACAAATTGGAACCGAGTTGTGGGCTCTGTGGCTTCAAGAATGAACAATCATCTTAATGCTAGTGAGCAGGTTCAATCGGAAGATGAAGATGATGAAGAGGATGTTGCATCTGATGAAGCTCCCAGTTTCGGCCATGTGGTTAACATGTATCACTGTCTAAATGCTACTTAGAAGAAAACAACCACCAAGAAGGGACCCCCAAAACAAAACGGTTGATATAACTTAAGAATTCAAGGGGCTCCTACTGTGATTGATTGACGTACCGAAAGAGAAATTCAAGCAAATGTTCAGAAAAGTTGAACCACCGGTACCCTCAACACAGAAAACACAAAACAAGTCCGGGAAGACAGCTCCAACGAAAGATATGTCCATGAGCAACTCACTTCAGAACACTCCACCGAACAACACAAACACAAGTCTTCCCCTGGACAGCTCGATGAGCCTTCCCGCTTTGGACTACAATATTGTTGAAGACATGAAGAAGACCCATGTGAACATCTCTCTATACGAACTCACCAAACTCACAGGTCAGTGGGATATTTTGTTGCGCGCAATGGGGCAAACCTCCACAGACAATGTTGCCTCTTCCAGCAAGGGATCAAGTAAGTCTCCCGAATCACTCACATTTGTACTCAACGCACTTCGCAGAGAAGAAGCGAACTCGCTCTACCCACCATTTTTGTTATCTTTCGAAATTTTCAACTTCAATGTCCACAATTGTTTGGTTGACTCTGGCACATCAGTCAATGTCATGCCACTCTCCATTTCTAAAAAGATCAATGCGCAATGGAGCAACACAGCCGCAAAGATCATCCAACTTGATCGAACATGTGTACCAGCCATTGGTGAACTCCGGGATGTGATCATCCGATTATCGTCCGACAGACGAGTTCACCAATGCATCAACATTGTGATAGTGGAAATCTCGGAAGCATATGGCTTACTGCTCAGTAGAGACTAGTCTAGCAAGTTGCAAGGATATTTTGCTATAGACTGGTCACATTTATGGCTTCCGTATTAGGGTAGAAGCAACCAAATTCGAGTGTTGTCCGAGAGGTATATGAAGCACAATGTTACTCCCTTCGATGGTCAGAATGAACCGTTGGCTTTCGCAGAACTTTTGTTCAGCAATTGCTTTCTGGAAACGCAATTAGGGTGCTATCTTGCACAGTTGAGCCCCACCCCACCAAATACACAGTTGGGTCTCCTTCCTTGCCCAACTGGTGAAAATGAAACTTGTACCATACTTTGTAATAGTAGTAGTAGTAGTGTTAGCAGTACTAGTGTGGCAAGCGGTCCTTGTATAGATGATTTGTGGACCTTGTATTTTGATGGATCAAAAACATAGGATGGCTCTAGAGTCGGGTGTGTTTTGATCAACCCAAGGAAAAGAAAGCATTTAGTCTCAAGCCGCTTGGAGTTCGAGTGCACAAACAACACTGTTGAATATGAAGCACTCGTCTTGGGTTTGCACAAAGCCCTCAACCTCAATGTAACTATGCTTAAAGTGGTAGGTGATTCAGAGATTGTGGTACGGTAGGTACGTAACACCATACACTGTGTCTCACCTCGTCTTAAAGGTTACCAGCAAGAGGTATGGCAACTTATTTCTAATTTTCAAGCTTTTAATATCATATATGTACCAAGAATGTGCAATGCAGCTGCAGATGCTCTAGCAAATGCAGTTGCTAGGATGACACCGCTTAGGGATAGATTTACTATTGAGATTTTGTATAAGCCATCTATCCCTGACAACATAACTAATTTGCGTGTTTTTTATGATGATGAACAGATACTGCACTTTATGGCCAATGCTAACGTTTTCAAAGACGCAGCCATAGATGAAGACGTGCATGAGCAGTCTCTGCAAGACACACCTGATGACAGCAAAGGAAACCCCATCCCCAAGGGTGTGGTGTCGCTTGAAAAACTCTATGACTTGCAGAACCGCTTCAAAGGGCCCAGGAACACCAAAACCCACAGTTCCACATTGATGCACGAACAGATCAACTTGGGAACAAAAAAAGATCTGAAGTTCATAAATCTCGGTACATGTTGCACACCAGAGGAGCGGCAAGCCTTTGTCTGCCTGTTCAGACAATACCGAGATGTATTCGCATGGACATACGATGATTTAAAAACATATGACACGCGAATAATCCAACATGTCATTCCAATCAAATAAGGGGTCAAGCCGTTTCAACAGAAACTCAAAAAAGTCCATCCGTCACTTGAACCCCTCATACAGAAAGAATTGACTAAGTTGTTGGATGCTCAGATCATATACAAGGTTCGTCATTCTACATGGGTTTCAAATTTAGTTCTTGTAAGGAAGAAGTCCGAGGAGATCTGCCTGTGCGTAGATTTCCGAAATCTTAACAGGGCCTCGGACAAAGATAACTACCCTGTGTCGTCTATGGATCATATCTTGTAGACAATATTTGGAGTCGAAATGTTTTCTCTCCTTGACGAATTTTCTGGATATAACCAGGTTCTGGTAATAGAACCTGGCAGACCCAAAACTATTTTCCGTACCAAGTGGGGTGTGTTCGCTTACAGAAGAATGCCATTTGGGCTTGTAAATACAGGCGCAACCTTTCAGCACATTATGGACATCACCTTCCGTGGGCTCATCGGACAAAGCGTGGTGGTCTACCTTGACAACGTGACAGTCTTTTCAAGAAAGCGGTTAGACCACCTGTGCCATCTCAAGAAGATTTTCGAGCGGTGTCGAAAGTACGGGATATCCTTGAATCCCAAGAAGAGCGTATTTACAGTGTCTGAGGGGAACCTCCTTGGGCATATCATTGCCAAGAGTGGGATCAAGGTTGATCCGGACCGAGTTTGGACTATCACGCAGATTCCTCACCCAGTCAATAAGAAAGCTATGCAGTCCTTCTTGGGAAAGATAAACTTCCTCTAGAAGTTCATCTCAGATTATGCACAGATTGTCAAACCTATCCAAGATATGATCAAGAAGGATGCAATCTACAGCTAGGGAAAGAAGGAAAAGGATGTGTTCGCCCGTATCAAGCAAGCAATAGCAGATGCACCTGCACTGTACAACCCATATTTTAGCAAAGATTTCTTGTTGTATACATTCGCTTCCGACAATTCACTTGCTGCAATGCTCACACAGAAGGATGAGCTGAACAACGAACGTCCCATCTCCTTCATGAGCACGAGCATGTAGGGACCCGAGCTCAACTATCCCGTCGTAGATAAATAGACATATGTTGTATACAAGGCGGTGAAACACTTCAGACCCTACCTGCTGAAAAATCACTGCATAATCTTTGTGCCACACCCAGCAGTCAGAGCGTTGCTTGTTCAACAAGAGCTGGGTGAAAGACGTGTGAACTGGATGACAGGACTTCAAGAGTATGATCTCGATATCAAGCCAGTTCACACTGTCAAGGGTCACGGTCTTTGCAGACTTGCAGCAAAAGCAGTACACGCCCAAGAGGAAGAAGAAGAGCTCGCTGGTTGGGAGCAAGAAATCGATATGTATAACATAGAGCGAGCACCACCCACTTCGCACGGCAACTCTTGGTACGAAGAAGTGCGCCAGTACCTTGAGCACAGCACCTTGCCCTCTCACTTTTCCATGCAACAGAAGAGGGCACTTCGCATCAAAGCCTTATCTTACCAATTGGTGCACAGAGTGCTTTACAGAAAGCACAACAACAAAATTTTGCTCAAGTGCTTGGAGGCACAAGATTTAGAGAGAGTGTTACATGACATGCATGACAGACCATCCGGAGGTCACTTCGTGGGTAACACAACTGCGCATAAAGTCATGAGAGTCGATTTCTACTGGCCCACATTGTTTAAGGATACACACGCTTATGCCCGCAAGTGCCCGATCTGTCAAGGATGCACCGACAGAACACAAAGGTCAACAGCGCCGCTGCAGTCTGTTGTAGTGGACAAACCATTCCAACAGTGAGGCTTAGATATCATTGGGGAAATCTTCCCCCATTCATCAAGGCAACACCACTACATTTTGACTACTACAGATTACTTCACGCAGTGGACAGAAGCAATTCCACTCAAACAAGTGAACGACCAGGAAGTCATCAGCTTCCTTCAGCGGAACATCGTCTTGAGATTTGGCATTCCTGTATCACTTGTTTTTGACAATGCAACTTACTTCTCTTTGTTGAAACTGTATGATTTTTCATTGCAATATGGTATTGTGCTTAAGCACTCTTCTAACTACTATCCATAGGGAAATGGTCTTGTTGAATCAATGAACAAGAATGTTATCCGCATCGTCAAAAATACCATTTACTCTGAGCAACAAAATTGGCATTTCGCCCTAGTGAATGCACTTTGGGCTGACCGAGTTACACCCAAGCCCTCTTTGAACACATCTCCATACTTCCTTGTATACGGTAAAGAAGCCATCCTGCCACCCAATATCTACTTGCCTGCTCTTCAGTTATCCCAAGAATCCTGAGGCAAGCCGTGTCTATTGATTCAGCGTAGGATGGACACATTATACAAGTTACAGGAAGAATGAATGAAAGCAAAAGAAAAATTTACACTCCACCAGAACTGTATCAAGAGATGGTTCGATCGTAAGTCTGCAAGGAACGCTAGCTTCATTGTGGGTGACTTAGTCTTGAAATGGGATAAACCCCATGAAGACAAAGGCAAACACACAAAGTTCCAGTCTCTGTGGATTGGTTCATACACGGTTCATGAAAAACTTGGCCAACACACATATCACTTGCAATCACTTGACGAGAGGATTGACAACCTTCTTGTCAATGGCCAAGATTTAAAATGTTATTTTCAGTGATCTGGGGCCGCGCCCCACCCATGTACATAGCATGCTTATTGTTGCTCTGTTACTTTGTTGTTTTTGTTTTGTTGCTTTACTTTCCTATTTTTGCTTTGTTTTGGTTGTCTTGTCATTTTGTTTTGTAAATAAGTGTTGTCCTATACTGTTCTGGCTTTTGAATAAGTATGTGGCTAAGTTTAAAGAGTCTTGTGACACTGCAGCACTTGGCCAGTCCTGTGTCCATCTTCTCTGTGCTTGGTTGTAACTTTTGGCCGATGAAGCTTGAACGGAAAATACGAACCGTCTGTAAGGGAAGCTCTGGTCAAACCATGAACTTGTGTCCAAACTGGGAAACCCCATGCCTGTACTCAGTCTTCTGCTCTGTGTGTTCAAGCTTAATCCAACTAGTAGAAACAGAAAAGGGGAAAAATCTAAATGATCAAACCTAAATCAGAGGTCTTATATGCTTCTCTGAAGGAACAACCTCTTCTTCTCTCAATAAGTCGAGATCCCTCTTCCGCCCCAAAAATAAATAAGTGCCTATGCATAATCCTCTTTAAAAAAAAAAAAAACGAAAGAAGAGAAAGGCTTCCTGTGCAGAGAGGTGAAGCAGGCAACTCCACCGGGGTACTGATCAGGCTTGCTCGTAGTGGAGCAATGCTTGTGTTCTTGTGTGACTCCGTCAGGGTACTGTGCAGGCCTGCTGGTAGCGAAGCAACACTAGAGATGAAAACTTATCTTTGCTAATCTTAAGCTCACAAACCAAACTACCCTTCTCAATTTTGAAACATTGTGATCTAGCTGAAAATTTTGTTGTGTTTGATTGAGTTGGTACAAGGTGAACCATGTTTGTCCATGGGGTAAGTGGGGAAGCCAAAGTAACCTGCACAACGAATCAATACTTCCTGAAAGGCCAAGGCCCTGTGCTACAAATGAACTGAAACAGAGAAGCTGGTATTCAACCAGTGTGTCGCCAAGTGTTGTAGCGGCTGCAACACCCTCCAAAATTTTGGCCTGCATCCAAATTTCAGAGCCTTCCTTGGTTTTTCCCTTGATGGTTGCAAACACTCGAGCTCATCCCATGAGCTCTTGTTGAGTTTTCACACCCTCTTCGCTTGATCGATCACCGATCGTCTTTTGGCATGTTGATCGCTATGTCATGCTTGCGAGTTTGTTCTGGCATTTTGAAGGTCTGTCTTTGTGTGTATGAGTTGTTTTCGCTTTGTCGACATTGGTTGCACTCACACACTAAGTTGTAAACATTGTCACACAAGTGTCGTCATGGTCGTTCAAAGACATATTTCAACTATCGCACTTGTCGCTCTCAACCTTCGAGTTAGTCTCACTGAGCACATGTTGTCTTGTTGGTTTGAGGTGTCTTGTCGTCGAGTCGTGCTAAGTGTGTGATCACATTGTCGTGTCTACATGAGTACACTTGCTTTCACACTTAGTCAATTTTCCTGAAAATCTATCGACCAGACAACCCTCCGTCAGCTAGACCCAATCTCAATGACCTTGCACTGTTGCGCGGAGCTTGAGAGTGTCCTTCGGGCAGCCAACTCTGCGCAATTCTAATAATGAGCCAGCTGACTGACTCCCAAAACTGCGCAAAAGTTGTCCTAGAAGCCGATCCACTTTGCGCTTCCGGTAATACCTTCCATCAAGCCTCCCGTTAGTCAACCAAAGAAAGAACTTGAGCTGTGATCCTGGGTTGTACTGAGCTCCAAAATTGTGCAAAGTTGTCTTGCCCTGCCCATGTTGCCTACTCTGCAACCAGACCAGGAATTGCACAGAGATGTCATGTCTTGCCCTTCCTGCCTACTCTGCAACCAGCCCAGGAATTGCGTAGAGTTGTCCTGTCCTGCGAGCCCTTCTTCCTCGCTCTGCAACCAGCTCAGAAACTGCGCAAAACTGTCTGGGCTCGGACTGTCTCTCAGGATTGTGCAGTTTTGACCAGTAGCTCCCGCAGCCCGACTTTGTGCTCCTCTCCAAAAACTGCGTAAATTTTTCTATCAATGCCTCTTACTGCCTGCACTGTCCTCCCTGAAGAAATTGCACAAATCCCAGCTGGATGACCTACCCAGTGCTCCCTTGAAAAATTGTGCAAATTGGCCCAGCAACTCTCCGACACCCCAGCGAGCCTCCCTCTCGGAAACTGCACAATTCTGCCTCCCAGCTGGGTTTTTCCCTGCCACTGTCACTGTTGTCTCAGATTGTGAAAATCTATCTCCCAGTGACATCTGCGCAGTTTCTCCCAATAGTGCTTCGGAGCCCCACATCTCAGCCTGTGTTGTGCTCCCGTAGTCTCAGTGCCTTGTCCCTCTCCCGGTCACTTGCACTGAAATGGAAAACAATGCATCATGGTAGACTAGGAGATTTTTGGATTTGATGTCATCTTGTCATGAGTGATTGCAGGAACAGGTACATCGATGAAACATGGCGCGATGACGAACGGGATGGAAAAGAGGCACATGCTAGAAGACTTGCTTGTGGTTGAACGAACACATGAAGCACATCAAGCAAGCGAGCGAAAGGGACACATGCACATGCACCATCAAGCAAAGACCAAGACCATCGAAGACCCCGCACACTTTGCCATGCAGAGGTGAAGACATATTACATCGAGAGCATATCATCACTCAGCAGCACAAAAGCTCGACACAAACACCACAGTTAACCAGTACATGTCAACAGTGTCGATTTGTGTCATGAGTTGTCTCGGCCACATCACTATTATGGGTCATACTTGTTGTAATCAATGTAATGTAAAGTGGAAGTCCAAGAGACCCACATATGAAATCGAAGAGTCATGTAAAGTCGAAAATTCATAGGAAGTCAAACAGTCATGAGGGAAGTCGAAGAGTCACAAGGGTCAGTTATACCCCCTTGGCTATATATACCCCCTCATTGTATGAGCAAAGGACTTTTCACCTTGGCTCCTCCCACATAGCCTTGAGAGTCTGTAATCTGTTCTTTGAGGAGCGAGGAGTGGCTCCAATGTCCCACTATTGGGACTAGTGATGTATGGTGTACAAATGTGTCTTGGATCTTTTGCTTAATTCATAAGCTTGTCTTAGGACAGCACATTTTCATGCATGTTTTGTATCCGTTTGTAAAACTACTCTTTAAACATTTGTAATGCATGTTTGCTTAACTTGTACTAAGATAGTTGAACTACTTCGGTTATTTTAGTACTCATATTGTTGAAGATGTGTTGTATTGTTTATCACTGTTGTCCCGTCCGTGTGGACTACTCCGCCAGACATTAGACAGACCATCTTTGTGTATTTCTTGGTGTTAACAACCGTCACCCCCGTGTGGACTATTTCGTTGGACGGTATACGTGTTTTCCTTTGAGCTTTAGTTTTCATGACTGTCGCATCTACGGTGGACTATTCCACTGGATGTTGGGCAGACCCTTCTTACTGTTCACGTGTGTTTCTTCCTGGGTTTGGACTATTCCCTCTCATCAAGAGGCTCACTTTTACCTCCCCCTTTTGATAGTAAGCGAACCCGGACACAAAGTTACATTACGCACTCACCAAGCACACTCACCTTGCTTTCTTGAAGTTACAAGCATAACACTCTAATGTGCTGAACAGCAAGAGCTAAGGAAATTCTCTAAGATAATGGAAACCAAGCCATCCTACCGGATACGACTCCTACACCAAACAGTGTGACATCTAGTTGGGACTTCATACCGGGGAGATCCCCTGAATGTTGGCGGGTCCAGCACCATCAACACCAGGGTAGAGATCTCTCGAAGAACTTCAGAGGGTGTGAAGCCCAAGTAGCTTCAAGGTTTTAAGCATATATGTCCCAGAAATTAGCACATGTGGACCTGAGAAGGGTTGAAGGGTGTTGGGTGCCCATGATTTTCCAATGATTTGAAAAATGAGCTTGATAGAAGATCGGTGACCCACACTTGGGGTATGTTGCAGATCTAATTATTGTTTTGACTAATTCAGTTCCTAAGGTTGTTCTTGTGGCACTGTGGAAATGCCCACCCATAGTATACATGTGTGATCATCTATAGAGTGATTCTAGCTTTGTATTGTTTAAGTGCAAATTGTATAACCTCTCCTACAAGCAGCAAACTTATGGTATCTAATAGAGATGAAGGTCACACTACCTACATATCCCAAAGATTTGGCAGAGTAGAACAAGAATGTGAAGTGAGTCCCATTCAATTCGATGAAGAATCATCCGCTCCCCCATATCGTTGGGAAGAAGACATCCAAAGAGATGTACAATGCCTTAGGCACCATGTACAAATGTGTGAAGATATCCAGGGAAATGCCCCTAAGGAATAAACTCAGTGCTACCCGCATGAGCAAGATAGATACAGTTGTAAGCTATCTAATGAAACTAGCAAAACTAAGAGACCATCCTGGTGCAATACGTGATGAAGTCAAAGATAATGAGCTAGTTCAGATAGCTCTAAATTGCTTTAGTCCATCTTAGCACCACTTTGTCCCCGTTATTTGTGGTTGAGATAACATAAGAAAATTTTGTTAATGTCTAACAAGTGACTGCAAAAGTAAGTCAATGGGATTGAAGAATACAACTAGTATGAATAAAATGTGGGAGTGCAAGCACATCTCCTAAAAAACAGTGTTGTGAACATCGCGATAACATTGCGATTTTTTCGTAAAATTGCATTTTTTTCGTGATGTCGATTAAATCACCTAAATTTATTGGCGATTTTTCAATTTGAAACAAAAGTGAGTCAATGGGAAGAAATCATCGGGTCGTGCGCAACAAATTTTAAAGCTAAATTTTGTTTTTTTTCCTCTCATTTTGCAGACAGAGGGCAAAGGTGAGAGCTAAGGAGGAGGAGAACTCATCTACAAGGGAAAGAGAGGAGAAAAGTGAAGGAATTTAGCATCCCAAGCAAAAAAAAAATCAAGTTTGGACCAAGTTTCTTCAGCAGGGCGTGGTTTTCAGATATGGGCATCAAATTTGGCCCTATTTTTTTGTTTTTTCTCGTTTTTAGTTGGATTTCTATCACCCATATATTTTCCATGATTTTTGCTTAGATTGAAGTGTGTTTTTTTGTCATTTTTGTTGCATTTAGTGGAGAGGGTTTTTTGGTCAAAAATACAAAATCTTGATTGTTAGTTTTATTTGTTTAATTTCTTCTTATGCCCTAGTTTCTTTTACGTGATTTTTGTTTGGGTTTCAATGTGTTTTTTTTGTCAATATTGTTGCATTGAGTTGAGGGTTTTTTTTTTGGTCAAAAATTCAAAATGTTGTATTTAAATTTTAATTTCATCTGTTTAACTTGTAATTCTTCTTATGCCCTAGGTTCAAACTTCAAACTTCAATCTTACATTAAAACTCAAGATTCAACAAAGTTACAAACATGCCAAGGAAATTAGATCCTTTGTGGGAATTTGGTGAACCTAGAGGGTTTGATAGATCAAATTTGACTTGCAAGTTATGTGAGCATCATATGACAAGGGGGTATACAAATTGAAGTTCCACCTTGCACAAATTCCTAGACATGAGGTAGGGCCTTGCACAAACACAAATCCAGAAATCATCCATAGAGCCCTCAAATCATTGGAAGAAATAGAGACAACCAAAGTGACCAAGGCAGCTCTAAAGAGTCAAATGGCAGGGGGTGGAGTGGCAGGATTGGGAGGTGACCATGAGAGTGGTACTGGTTCTTCTTCAACATCAACATCTACACTCAACCCCATAGTTGCCTCATCATTTTTTGTTCCTAGAACCACACCTGGAGCACAACCATCTATCATGTCAACTCTTAAAAAAAGGGAGAAGGAAGAAGTTGACAAGTTGTTGGGCAGGTGTCTTCTTTGGAGTGATATTCCTTTCAACATTGCCAGGAACAATCCATTTTTCCAGCCTATGATTGATGTTATTGCTATTGTTGGCCTGGGGTACAAAGCCCCTTCATATGATGACTTTAGAGGGCGCATTCTTCAGAATGAAAAGGTTGAATGCACTAAGAAATTGGAGGAGTTTAGGGGCTCCTGGGCACACACAGGATGCACTATGATGTTCGATGGTTGGACCGATTAAAAAGGTAGAACCCTTATTAACTTCTTAGTTAATTGTCCCAAGAAGACAATGCTTATGAAATTTGTTGATGCATCTGCACAAATGAAAGATGCATGGTTATTATGTGATTTGTTGGACGTGTTCATTCAGGGGGTCCACAACATGTTGCCCAAGTCATAACAGACAATGCTGCAAATTATGTTGTTGCTGGCAAGATGCTTATGGAGAGGTATCCTAACTTATTTTAGACACGTTGTGTTGCACACTCCATTGATTTGATGTTGGAGGACTTAGAAAATTCTCCTTTTGTCAAAGATATTGTTGAATCATCAAAAAGCATTACAAAACTTATATATAATCATCCATCTATGCTTAATTTGATGAGAACATTCACCAACAACAAAAAGTTGGTGCGCCCTACCATTACACAGTTTGCCACTAGCTTCATATCTCTTCAATCCTTCATGAATTCTATGTGGGATGTGAAGAGAATGTTTCTTTTAGAGGAGTGGCGTGCTTTGCCATATAGCTGAAAACTAGAGAGAAATGCCATATGCAGGCTAGTTTCATACCAATAAAGCTTCTAGGCGGTAGTGCAGGAGGTGTGTAGCATTACTGAACCTTTGGTAAAGGTTCTCCGATTAGTTGATGAAGACAAGCCCGCAATGGGCTACTTGTATGAGGCCATTAACAGGGTCAAAGAATCCATTCGCAGCTACTATGATGATAAGGGGGATGAGGGATTTGAGAGACAACAACTCATATGGGCAATGATTGATGAGCAATGGAACAATACACTCCATCGCCCCCTTCATATTGCAGGGATCTACCTAAACTCCGCATTTTCTTACTCTTGTGGCTTCTTATTTGATGTTGAAGTTATGGATGGATTATTCACTTGTGTTTAGAAGATGGTGTCATTTCCAATAGAACATGCAGAAATCTCCAAAGAAATGGAGATATATAAGATGGCAGGTGGCACATTTAGCTTTGACATGGCTATTGTGGATAGGAAGACTAAAATGCCAGGTAAGCTTTAGTTTGTTTCAAATTTCATTGTCTCTTCATACTTTGCTTCAACTTTCAAATTTCAATTTTTTTCTTATGTTTATCTTATTTGTTGTAGATGCATGGTGGAGAAGCTATGGTGGCAAAGTACCCAATCTCCAAAATCTTGCCATTTGAGTGCTCAGCCAAACATGTAGCTCCTCTAAATGTGAGTGCAATTGGAGTGTACTTGAAAAAATACACACTAAGAAGCACAATAGATTAAAAATATTCCAATTAATCTTTTGAATTCATTAAATAATATTTTTTATAATTTTTTATTTAATATTTTTTATTTTTTATTTATAATTTAGTAATTTATGACCCTTGTACAGGTTGGAGTCCCAGCGACTTAATGACATGGTCTACATCTACTACAATCTTCGATTGTGGGTGAGGCAACTTGAGAAGACACTTGATGTGGAGGCCATCTCATTGGATGGGATTGACACCACTGTTGCATGGAGGGTTGAGGTCGAGAGGCCTATCATGGAGTCAACCCCTGATTGGTTAGAGGAGGAGGTAGTGGAGGGGGTAGCAGCTGCAGAGGAGGAGGAGGTGACACCACCTACCATGGTCACCAATAGAGGACGTGGTCTACCTCCTATAGCTCCTAGTTCTTCAAATTCTAGAGCACAGCAGAGTCCACTGCCAGTGCCAGCCACAACGCCTTCTTCATCTCGAGGGAAAGTTGTTACATTTTCTTACAAGAGGAGCAGAGGAAATCAGTAGTATTGGTTATTTGGTTCATTTCATTGTATATGACATTGTGACTCATGATATGAGATACATTATTATATTTTTTGTTGATATTTTGAGGCTAAGTTGAGACTCGGGACTTAGTATTCAGGACATGATTCGTTGTTATGTGTGATGTAGCATTAGACATGAATCATGATATTACACATCTTATATATTAGTTCTCTTTTCATATTTATGTGTCAATGCATTTATTTTATGTTGTAGATATTTTAGATATTAAAAAAATTGTATTTGTCGATTTTTTTCCGATTTTTACAATTTTTTTCTAATTCCAAACCCTCGCCAATTTAATCCCGATCGCGATGTTCGCAACATTGCTAAAAAATATCGAAAATAAATCAAAGAAATAACCCTACATTAGTAAATCATCAAAACATATGTCTAAAACCGTGACAAAGGCATAGTGATACAAAATAGTCAATTTGTACAAGACTGCAAACGTGGACGACCTAGCCCAAGAACATGTTGAGAGCGAGATCAGACAATGAGGTTGATGATGTCAGTGTTTCCTAAGTTTTATGGCCAAGGGTGTGGGCAGCCAATTGGGCACTAGTTCACTATCAGAGTCCTTTGGAACCATCGTGGAGCTTGATTGTATGATCCAGGAGGGGATGTATGAGGGAGGAATAATCCAAGCATTCGAGTTCAAAAGAAGGAAACTCTAAATGGATCTCTAATGGCTCCTCTGGACCTAGGAGGTAGTCTAACGAGTGGGAGGTACTCTACACTAGATCCCTTTGGAGTTGATCTCTCTAATGCTCTAGGAATGTGTGGTTTGATGTATGGACAAACACCTTCGAACTGGTCTAGATGAGATTGAGTGGATTCCCAGAGGGGGGGGCTAAGGAGAAACCCACCATCTTGTTGTCTAGTGCACTCTAGAACTTTGTCTACCATTTGTTGCTCCAATATAACAGATCAATAGAAGAGTATAAGGTAATTGGTCTGGTTATCCTAAGGCTGGGCATGGCATGTAGGAGCTTATATCTATGGTTGAATCTCATTGATGAAGAGGGCTAAGCATCTCTAGTCCTAGTACCGAAAGAAAGTAAGAGAGGAAGCTCTCTAAGTCACTATAAAGGCAATGATAGCATCCTCTGATCTCATAGTATAGGGGACATTGAAACATGAAGCACATCTTCGTCTCAGGTTCCTAAAGGTGGCACACATGGTAGACCATATCAGATTGTGGTATAGGATGATCTGTCTCTATCTGAAATCACTGGAAACCAACTTGGAGCTATTCCAAAAGGATCCTAAGCAAATGCATCCAATGTTTAAACATATAAGGGGAGCAAAAGATGATACCATCCCACAACTCCAAAAAGTGCTCTAGGAAGAAAGACATCTTTGAGCCCAGGCTCGTCGAAGGAGAGGTCCAAATGACCTGAATGTATAATCTGTAAATATCCTCTCTGATAGTCTAGTTTAATAGTTGTCTAGTTAGCAAGAGATGGCACAATGCATCGAGGAAGAATCTGAATGGGGGAAGGCACTTTGGGGAACTGAAGAAGTCGAGACATCTCTAAGAACCATCCTCATGTCTAACCTAAGGAAGGATTTGAAGTGAGAGTTGTCGAGGAGAAAAGTGCAAGATATGGATATCTCTCTCTCCCAATGGAAAAGAATTCGAGAGTTCGATCTCTATGAAAGAAAGAAACCTAGCAAAAAATGACCCTGAGGTGGAAAGGATGGACTTTGAACTCTATCTGAATAATGGGCTATAGAACCATCTGCTTACATCACATGATGTGCCTAAGAAGCAAGATTTGTACTCTTCACCCTGGTCCAGTCTCTCTGCAACAAGCTCAGTCCTCAAATATTGAAGCCATAAAGAACTGTGGGTTTTGATAATCGCCTCCATGAGATACAGTTTGGTCAACATGTCCTAAAACTGCCCCTGGAAGCATTGTCTCTCAATGAGGGCCAAGGAACCATACCCTTTATTGAGCCAACGTTGGAGGGCCTGCCACAAACCAAAACGATGCCACATGAATTGTACACCCAGGTAAGTGTAAGCTATGGTGATTCCAACCTCTGCCCCTCAATAGTAGAAATGTAAGTCTAAGAGAAGTCACTTGAATTCAAGTAGTTAAGGGACGCTTTCATTGGAGAAGAGATGAGACTAGAGCAAGTCACAACCAGTTACAAGGATGAGGATGATCGACCAAACCTAGCCCTCACTAGTAAGTTGAGGAGAGAAGGTAGAAAAGGAGATCCCAAGAAGGTTAGAAGGGTAAGGAGGAAAAATCAAATTCCTCATGTCAGGGGAAGGACTTGAGTCATATCAAGTCCTTGAAGTGTGACAAGAACGATCATTATGCCTTTCGATGCCCTAAGAATAAGAAGGGAAAGGGTACCCACTCTATGACTGCATATGCCTCCTATGTGGATGATTTCACTACTAAGCTAGATACCCACTTTGCCATGGTGTTCAGAGTTCCCCTGTACACAATTTCAAGGGTTGGATGGTATGTGGGTAGTTGGGGTTTATGGCATATGGCTTATGGTAATGATCTTCAGTAGTTTTCAAGAGCACGAGGGAGGAATGCTTATGGAGTCAAGTCATGATGTCACATATCATGTGAAGGGATTGGGCTCTGTCTTTCCAAATGCCTTCAAGTGATGTTCTTGAGATAGATTTTATCTTTTCTGTTTCTAATTTAACGAAGGTTCTGCTTTTGGTGTCTTGTATGACATATTTACAATGTTCAACTGAGTTTGATGGTCAGCGACTTGCAAGTAACCATGAAAGACAACAGCCATAAATCTAGGGGAGTTTTGGCCATATTAGGGCAAGAAACTAAGCTAGATACCCACTCTGCCATGGTGTTCAAAGTTCCCCTATACACAATTTCAAGGGTTGGATGGTATGTGGGTAGTTGGGGTTTATGGCATATGGCTTATGGTAAGGATCTTCAGCAGTTTTCAAGAGCAAGAGGGAGGAATGCTTATGGAGTCAAGTGATGATGTCACATATCATGTGAAGGGATTGGGCTCTATGTCTTTCCAAATGCCTTCAAGTGATGTTCTTGAGTTAGATTTTGTCTTTTGTGTTTCTAATTTAATGAAGGTTCTGCTTTTGGTGTCTTGTATGACATATTTACAATGTTCAACTGAGTTTGATGGTCAGCAACTTGCAAGTAACCATGAAAGACAGTGACCATAAATCTAGGGGAGTTTTGGCCAGATTAGGACAAGAAAGTGCCCCTTATAGGTCACTTTGCCAATCTAGTTGAGTGGATATGGTAGGGTGCCACAACCAAGTAGGGTTCCTCCAGCCTTGAGGAGACAATTAGAGAATTATTCTCTCGACAAGAGGGTGCTGACATTGATGAGCCTCTTCTAGTTATCAAAGGTTACTCCTAGGTAGAGGGAGTTGCCGTGGATGAGCTGATGCATGCACCACCAGTTTTGGATTTTAGTATCAATGAGTTTGTACTCATGTTGGGCTTTTATGAGTTTATTGCATATGCCAATCACTTATTTAATAGATCAATATTCTCGTCTTGGTCCTATATACAGATGAGTTCATTATGGCAGGAATCTTAAAATATTTCATTTTGCAGTGCAGGAAGAGTTTGGCCAATGAAGTTGACATGAAGAACAAAGAAGGTTGGCAAGTTGTTGATGTAGTATTCATTTTACAAAAGGTTTTCACCTTGAGAATTTTGAAGAGAGTTCAAAGTATAGAAGGAAGCAGTGATCAAATGTCATGTTTAGACATTTCTTCAAGTTTGCAGGAGGTTAATAATTTGACCAAGCCCCTAGAAAAGGTAGATTCTAGATGCAAAGGGGGTATCTTGTAGTTGGCAAAGGACACTTTCCTCAGTAGAAGGAATTGTTGGACTTTTTAGTGCCTCAGAAAGTGTCCAAAAAAGCACCATTAATGGCAGCAAGGAGTAGAGAAGATCTGGGCACATGCAGAGAAGGTGCTCTGGAAAAGATTCTATATAGCAGTGTGTACAGCAGTCTTAAAGATAACAGCAATTGCACGCCTTCCTTCAACATTTCCACGTGGCAGTGGTGAAGGTGCAAGAGCATTTATGGAGAAGAAAGAGAAAAAGAGAGATCGAGGTATTGGCATGCAATCACCATCCATAGTTTAGTTCCAATTTAGATGCTTTTTGTATTTAGCAGCTCAGTTCTATTTCTAAGATTACTTTAGTAGTTAGGGCGCTTTGCATGTGGAAAGTTTCCAAAGTTAGATAGGGCATAGATCCATATAAGAGAGAGATGCGTGCATGCATACTTGCACTCTCCTCTAGTGGATTCACCTTCCTTGGAATAGTTCTTTCATGCAAGTTGAGGGCACTAAAATTCCAGGAGCAGGAATTAATTTAGGGTTTAGGTTTATTTCGATCAATGCACTGTCGTGCATGTCCTCATATTTATTGTACCTGCTAGTCTATAAAGGAGAAGGCAGGGCTATAGGTTTTCGTTAGTTCAGTTTTACATAGTAGGAAGTAGTGGGTGGAAGGTAGAGATTCAACTTTTCTATGTGTTTACTATTTTCAAGACTAATAAACAAAGAGTAGCCTAGCAGCAAGCAGAGAGGTGATCAGGCTCGTATTAAGTTTTAATACGGAAACCCAGGTTCAAATCCATTGAATGGGTATGAATGAGGCTAGCTGCAAGTCTTGGATGACTTTGACAGCATAGATATGGCCCTTATAATGTGGCAACTTAACCAAAGAGCCTCTATAAAAAGTATTTCTCAAAAATAAAGAGTAATAAACAGTAATGTGATTTGAGTTTCAGATCTGTGTACTTGCTACTACTTTCTTCAGTTTGATGTGTTTCCCTCAGTACCAGAACTGTTACCCTGTGCTGAAGAATTTTAACATATACAAGTTAGTTATATACTTAAGTTGTGTTGGCAAAAGTTGTGTTAGTAATGAAAGTAACATAGTAATGATTTCAAGAAGTATCTGACTTCGCCAAATGGGTTCCCATGCATCACTATGGTAAGATAGGGCAACTTGAATGACAGACTCATTAGATTGTTTTTATGGTGCATTGAACTCAACATGCAGTTCTTATAATTGTTTTACAGTGCATTGATTTCAGCATGGGGTTCTTGAGTTTGTTTTCACAATGCATTGATTATAGCATGCAGTTCTTACATTTATTTTTACAGTGCATTAATTTCAGTATACAGGTTTATGTTTCTCTGTATGGTGCGTTGACATCAATAAGTTATTTTCATGGTAGATTTCTTGCGCGAGAGGTGCTCTCCAACCCAGTATGGAAAAAATATTGTGATTCCCTGTCCTATCATGTCCTGTCTTGTTAAACATTTTGACTTGGTCAAGTTACATAAAACTAAAATTAAAAATTAAAAAATTATTATTATTATAATTGTTAGTAAAACATTTAGACTACATGAAATTACATAAAAATAAAAATTAAATTAATAATTGTAATTATAATTTATTATAATTAATAATTAAATCAGCTTAGATCCATCTTAACTCCAGATCTACCAAGCACCGAGAGGGATCAAATCTCCTTAACTAGTCTAGATCCATCTTAACTCCGAATCTACCAAGCACTGAGAGGGATCAAATCTCTTGAGGTGCAAAACTCTTTTAGAGTGAAAAGATATTTGATCCCTCTCGGTGCTTGGTAGATCCAAAGTTAAGATGGATCTAGGCTGGTGATAACAAGAATTGCATATATCAATATAGATAAAAGAATTATGTATCAATAAAAATATGAGAATAACATAGATTAACAGAAATACAAGAATATCATGTATCTATATGATAGAAATACAAGAAGAACATATATCAATGTATCAATGGAAAAATGAGAATTGTCAAATTTTAATTTCTACACAGTTACACAAAACTACAGCTAGCTTAGATAAATCTCAAGCAAGATCAAATCTCTTGAACTGTGTTGGAATTTCTAAGTTTTACCCGTTAGAAATTCTTCATGTACTATCTTATTTATTTCTTCCTACTTGTTCAGTTACTTAACAAGTTATTTACCATGTAAATACTGAAAATAAATACAAGTACAATATCAACACATACAGATCATCAACTGAAGGAAAACAAACACACAAGTGACACCGTTGTTTTTGGACTAATGTCCCCGGAAAAACCCAATGCGGGAAAATCAGTGCAACTATTCAGAGGGTTTTATTATTATGCAGTTTCATAATACAACCTAGGTGCCAGAAATGGCTCACCCAACAGATAATGCCCTCGGCAATAGTACCTCTCAGTCGGAGACAGATAATCTAGCTAAATCACCGGATGTACGATCCCACAGCAACACTACAGCACTTCTGCTGCTCTGCGTCACTCTGATGGGTACTGCGTCACCCTATCCAGCTCTCTAGCTCCAATCTATCCCACGAAAAATCTCCCAGTGCTGCCTCTAGGGTCTGCGTCAGCCTCTCTGGCCCAGCGTCAGCCTATCTGGCCCAGTGTCAGCCTCTCGGGGCTCTGTGTCAGCCTCTGCGTCTCACACGTTGGCCCTCCCTGACTCTGCTCAGCTCCTGGCTGCCTCTGCGTGGCCTCTAGCTGGCTCTACGTCAACCTCTCTCGGCTTCTGCGTTGATCCTCCTGATACTAACTCTACCTCTCTACTATGTATTCACTGCCCCTCAGCTGCAACTCAAATCACTCCTTCGATTTCCTCAGCAAGCCCTGCCCCAGAAAATCGAATTCTTGATCAACTCGGTGTGTTCTCCAACTGACCCTCAAGCCTCCTCTTATACTTTCTTGTTGGTCCATCAACGGCCGAGATTGTGTCTCTAATCAACAGCTAAGATTAGATTTGGCTTGATCCATGACTTTTGGACCCTTCTAACCCAATTTTATATTAATACCCATTAATATTTTATTTTTCCTAAGTTTAGACTTAGGAACTCCATTAAAAATATTAATTATTTTAATATCTCCCAAACCGGTTAGAATCTGCCCAAACCATTTCCGGATCTTGGAGATATCATGTGCTTTAGCCTTTCCACCAATTTTCATGGCTAGAGCACATCCGCTGCTACCCCAAATCAACACTCCCTCTTAGCGAGGACTGTGCTCTAGTAATACTCCTCACTAAGTATCACCCTAATCATACAGCATCGATCCCTGTGCTGATGCTAGGCCTCCCCGACCAACATCCTCTGCACTGCTGCATCATGTACTTACTACTGCTACCCATGGCCCTGCCACTGCCACTGCTGCATCCGTACGGCAACTCCCTCTGCATCCGTGCTACTGTTGGCCCATACACCCAGCACTGCATCCCCTCTCATCGTGCTGCCCATAGCACTGCCACTGCTAACTACTGCACTGCAACTCAGTTACTGGGAAGTAAGTAACTGATCATCCCAACTCTGACATCTCTGTTAGGCTAGAGACACTCTCGATGTTGAAGCTCCCTCTATCACTGACAAGTGCTCCCTCTATTGACCTCTACGCTGCTGCAACAACTCCATGCATCTCGCACTGCTGCCTCACGCTGTCCTGGGACTCCTACACTGTAGCACTGTCTGTCGCTCCATCCGCATCAGTCTCTACCGACATCCGCCGATCCTACTACTCCTCTTAGGGGCTCCCGTAGCAAGGTATAATCCAAGAGGTTGGGTTCCTCGAGAATCATGTCCCTCATCGCCTGTAGTCCGTCTGAATACAGCGCGATGTCTCCCCACTTCCTCTCAAGTGGCACATGAGCACTCATGGCATAGTCGTCATTTGTCTCCACATATTTCTTTGCCCTCGCTAGCGCTGCCTTGGTCTCATCAGCCTCTTCCTTGCTCTTCTTCCTCGGACACTGATTCACATAGTGACCCAGTTCCCCACAGTGGAAGCATTTGACCTTGGAGAGGTCCTTTTTCTTTTGTTTCTCCTACTTCCCGCAGATGCTAGGGCAACATCCTCCTCTTTCTCCTTCTTGATTCTGACCCCCTTGTCGCTCCTTCCCGCCTTGGTCAACCGTCTGATCTCTTCTTGACGAATAGCCGCCCACAATTCCTCCTAATCCTGAAGGCTTGACCTGCCCAGCAAGCTCTGGACAAATACCTTCCAATCCTCTAAGACTGCGTTCAATGCGGTCCTCACCAACATCTCCTCATCCGACGTGACCCCTATGGAAGTCAACTGATCCCGGATCTCCGTCAATCACCCAAGGAAGACATCTATCTGCTCTCCCTTCTGCATCTGGTATGACCTCAACTGATTTTCTAGTAACATCTTCCTTGGCACGGAAGTATGCTGATACAACTTCTTCAGGGCCTCCCACATCTCATTTGTTGTATTCTTCTCGGCAATATGTGATACCACGTGATCCTTGACCCCGTCAAGAATGATGCACTTAGCCCTGGCCATTGCATCCTTGTACTTTTCATTCTCAGCTGGATCAACTGGGATTGCTATCATTTTCAAGGTGAAGTGCTTGAGACGATACCTATCTAGAATGGACAAGATTATGGCCTTCCAGACTACGAAGTTCGAAGCTCCGTCCAGTCTATCCTGATCTCTCAGCCCATTCATTGCCATTTCACTGCTCCTCTTTCGACTTTTTCGAGTCTCTCTACTTCCCTCCTGGAAGTCTTCTGATCGAATCCTGCTGAGTCCCTCAACTTCATGTCTGGAAGTTCTTAGTGTGACTCCCTCTGAGCCTCGATTTCCCTTGTGGAAATCCCTCTGCCAATGTCGAGATGCCCCACTCCAATCGTTAGTGCAGCTACACCACTGATCTGTATTTCTTGGCTAGAATCCTCAGCAGCAACTCCTTCCTCCTTGGTCTTGCCCTGTTAGATACTATTCTGACCACAGTACCCCACCAGCGTCGCTACGCAATTTATCCACAGCCTCATATGCCCCAGCAATCTAAAGGTTAGAGCCTCTGGGCTCTGCGCAATCCTGGCACCGGCAAAATCTGCACCTCCTAGCCACAGTATCGATCTTTCCTGACTGAGAAAGATGATCAGGCACTGCATAGGTTAGGTCTGCTCCTCTCTGCCTCTGCGTTGATCCTCCTCCTGGCTCGAACTGATGACACAGGCCCTCTGCGTCACCCCTTCCTTACTGCTTTCAGCTAGGAATAGCTTCTGTCACTCGGGACAGTTGTTTCTGCTGCTGCTGCTCTGTTCGGCTGATGCCTTCAGTTATCCCGTGATCTGCAACCACCCTCCGATACTGTGTTGGAATTTCCAAGTTTTACTCGTTAGAAATTCTTCATGTACTATCTGATTTATTTCTTCCTATTTGTTCAGTTACTTAACAAGTTATTTACCATGTAAATATTGAAAATAAATACGAGTATAGTATCAACACATACAGATCATCAACTGAAGGAAATAAAGCACACAAGTGACACTGTTGTTTTTGGACTAATGTCCCCGGAAAAACCGGTGCAGCTATTCAGAGGGTTTTATTATTATGCAGTTTCAGAATACAACCTGGGTACCAGAAATGGCTCACCCAACAGAGAATGTCCTCGCCAGTAGTACCTCTCAGTCGGAGACAGATATTCCAGCTAAATCACCGGATGTACAATCCCACAGCAACATTGCAGCACTTTTGCTGCTCTGTGTCACTCTGATAGGTCCTGCGTCACCCTATCCAGCTCCAATCTGTCCCATGAAAAATCTCCCAGCACTGCCTCTCCGGCCCAGCATCAGCCTCTCTCGCCCTGCGTCAACCTCTCCGGCCCAGCATCAGCCTCTCTCGCCCTGCGTCAACCTCTCCGGCCCAGCGTCAGCCTCTCGGGGCTCTGCGTCAGCCTCTGGAGCCTCTGCATCTCACATGCTAGCCCTCCCTGGCTCTGCGCAGCTCCTGGCTGCCTCTAGTTAACTCTGCGTCAACCTCCCCTGGCTTCTGCGCTGATCCTCCCGGTACTAACTCTGCTTCTTTGCTATGTATTCACTGCCCCTCAGCTACACCTCAAATTACTCCTTCGATTTCCTCAGCAAGCCCTGCCCCAAAAAATCGAATTCTTGATCAACTCGGTGTGTTTTCCAACCGACCCTCAAGCCTCCTCTTATACTTTTCTCGTTGGTCAATCAACGGCCGAAATTAAATCTCTAATCAACAACTAAGATTAGATTTGGCTTGATCCATGACTTTTGGACCCTTCTAACCCAAATTTATATTAATACCCACTAATATTTTATTTTTCCTAAGTTTAGACTTAGGAATTCCATTAAAAATATTAATTATTTTAATATCTCCCAAACCGGTTAGAATTTGCCCAAACCATTTTTGGGTCTTGGAGATCTCATGTGCTTTAGCCTCTCCACCAATTTCATGGCTAGAGCACATCCGATGCTACCCCAAATCAACAAACTGCAAACCTCGAGTTTTTGTACTCCAAGGACTAAATACATCAACATTAGAAACTCAAAGGATTTGATCCCTCTCAACAGTGGATAGGTCCATGGTGAAGATGGATCTAATCTAATTAAATATGTCAATAAAGATGTTATACCCTGTATGTACAACTATGGTTCATGATTCTAACATATAATAATTCTCCCCATTCAGTGCAAACACTAGACCTCAAGACACTGATTTTCATACCAAAAAAGAGATTAATACCTAGTCCTTCAAATGCATGGCCGACCGCTTGCATATGTTTTGTGATGCAGAAGCCTGTGTTTATAGCTTGTAGGGCATAGAATCACCAATAATCCCTACAAGAACACCATCCATCCTTGAAATGATGGAAACAGTTAGAATCTCTCACTATAATTTCTCGTCCAACAATCTTGGAGATGAACTTAGTAGTAGAGTGGCAATCACCGCATGCACGAAGATTCTTGATGATCCGGATGGGTGTGCCAGTAGGTGTGTTGAGAAGACCAAATGCAATTGCCAGTTTCTCACTGTGGTAACACAGAATATTTTCCATCTGTTCCTCTTCCACGTCATTAAGCACAAACCTCATGTTGGGCACATAGCCTGCCTCTTTCATCAGCCCCGACAATTCTTCCAACTTTTCATAAATTCTATGTGGTTGTGGATGTGATCTATCTCCCACAACGAAAGCATACACCTGTTTATCAACCTCAATCCAGCTGCATCCTGGTTTCTTTTCTACCCGTGTGTCTTTCATCATTTTTCGCACCTTTTCAATGCCATCCCACCTGCCAACTGCTGCATAAATATTTGAAAGCTGCACATAATGTGAAGCATTTTCAGGGTCCAACTCAAAGAGGTATTCTGCCACACGCTCTCCTAGCTTTACATGAGAATGAATCCTACAGGCACTAAGCAAAGAACTCCACAAAGCAGCAGTCGGCTTTATTTGCATGTTGTTGATCAATTCTTCTGCTTCATCCAGGTGCCCAGCACGACCAAGAAGATCGACCATACAACAATAATGTTCCATTTCAGGTGTGATGTTATGATATCGTTGCATAGAATCAAAACACCGCAAGCCATCATCAACTAAGCCTGCATGGCAACAAGCAGATAAAATACCAACGAATGTGACATGGTCTGGATTCATGCCAGAGTATTGCATTTGCTCAAAGAGTTGGAGAGCCTCCATACCATACCCATGTATAGCATATCCTACAATCATCGCATTCCATGATACCACATTCCTTACAGGCATGCTTTCAAACATTTTGCATGCGAACTCTATGCTACCACATTTGGCATACATGTCTACAAGCGAACTCCCCACAAAAAGATCAGACTGGAATCCACATCTAATTATGTCTCCATGGATCATCTTGCCATATTCTAGAGCTGCCAAGTTAGCACATGCAGGGAGAACACATGCATACGTGTCTGAGCTGGGCTTCTCACCTGTCCGTTGCATTTGTTGAAAGAATTTCAAGGCTTCATTAAAAAGCCCGTTTTTTATATATCCTGCAATTATTGTAGTCCAAGATACTGCATCTCGTTCAGACATTTCTTGAAACAGCTTCAGAGCTTCATCAATACACCCATTCTGAACATATCCACCTAAAATTGAATTCCACGACACCGTATCTCGTTTCGGCATCATCTGAAAAAATTTCCGTGCCTCATCAACATGCCCATTCTGTGCAAATCCTGCAATCATTGCATTCCATGAAGCTACGTTTGGTTCGGGAATTTTCTGAAAGATCTTAAGGGCTTCATCTAATTGCCCATTCTGTGCATAGAGTGGAATCATAACGTTCCATGAAACTACATCGCGTTCAGGCATTTTCTGAAAAAGCTTTAGGGCGTCATCTGTGCGGCCATTCTTTGCACATCCATCAACCATTGTAGTCCATGAGACCACATTTCGTTCAGGCATTTTCTCAAAAAGTTTCAGGGCCTCACCAACACACCCATTCTGCATGTATGTTGCAATCAATGCATTCCAAGATACAACATTATGGCAAGGCATTGCTTGAAAATACTTCATTGCCTCGTCAACATTTCCAATCTTCGCGTATCCTGCAATCATCACATTCCATGACACCACATCTCGCTCTGGCATTTTTTCAAAGAGCTTGCAAGCCTCCTCAACTTGACCATTCTGTACATACCCTGAAATCATTGCATTCCATGAGACCACATCTCTTTCAGGCATCTTTTCAAAAAGCTTTAATGCTTCACCAACATTACCATTCTGTGCATACCCCACAATCATGGCAGTCCATGTGACCATGTCTGGTTCAGATATTTTGTCAAACAATTTACGTGCATTCTCTATACACCAACATTTAACATACATATCTACAAGGGCACTTCCTATAAACACATCAGACTGAAACCCACTTCTAATTATGTTTTCATGGATTTCCATAGCTGCTTCCAGATCCTCCAAACTGGCACAAGCAGGGAGAACACTGGCAAAAGTGAACTGATTCGGCCAGTTGTCCATTCTCCACATTTCACGAAATATTGCCAAGGCTTCCTCTCCTTTTCCATTCTGTACATATCCCGCAATGATAACATTCCATGAAACCACATCTCGTTCAGACATATTGTCAAACACTAGGCGTGCATCCTCAATTCTCCGGCATTTGATATACATGTCTACAAGGGTGCTACCCACGAAGACATCGGACAGAAATCCACTCTTAATTATGTCTTTGTGGACCCCCTGGCCAAGTTTCAGAGCCTTTAGCTTGGCACAAGCCGTGAGAATGCCGGTAAACGTAAACTCGTTCGGCTCCATACATATTTCTTTCATTTGAAAATATAATTCCAGGGCTCTTGGACAATCCCTATGCTTGCTATAAGCTACCATCATGACAGTGAACGACACCACATTTCTCTCGGACATTTGGTCGAAAACACTGCGCGCATTCAAGAGGCTCCCGCACTTGACATACATGTTTACAAGTTTGTTATCGAAATAGATGTGATGGGATTTGAATCCAGTTAGTACGATGTGAGAATGGACCAGTTTCGCTTCTGGCAGGGATTTCTTATCAGCGCATACCTGCAACAGAGAAGCATAAGCCGAGGAGCTTAGAGAAATAATGCCTTGAAAATCCATAAGGCGAAGAATCTGCAGGGCCTCTCCGAGTCGGCTGAGTTTACATAGTGTTACAATGTATTCAATGGCGCCCATCTGCGGATCTGTGTCGTGGATGACAAATGCTGTAAGAGCGCTAATTGCAGACTTGCGGATTAATTTATTCTTACAATTCTTTATCGGTTGTAGAACTGTCATCGCCATCTCATTTCTCCTTCGTGATTACTCCGAATGCTTTCATAAGCGCAACAGCAGTTTAGTGTAAAATCTCCACCATAATTCTCATTTCTCTTTCGTGATTACTACGAATGCTTTCATAAGCGCAACAGCAGTTTAGTGTAAAATCTCCACCATAATTCTCATTTCTCCTTCGTGATTGTCAGAATGCTTTCATAAGCGCAACAGCAGTTTAGTGTAAAATCTCCGCCATAATTCAGAGTTTGGGCACACAGAAATGTGCTTCGAGTATATCTTCATCTGCATTTCACCTTGAAAATGCAATCGCCATGGAGATGCAATGGTTTATGTTTTCTTTGCGATAGCATTTTGGGTTTGCAGTGTTTAACATCTTCATGTCACAACAAAAGTTCACGCTAATAAACTTCACGAATTTTTTTGTTTTCATTATTGATAAATCTCCTACCCTTTTGGTTTGCATATTGATAAATTGGAAGTGGCTAACTTTGCAATGTGGGGATGGTATTTCATTGGGGAGTTTGTGATAAAGCTTCTTTTATATGTTGATGATGTATTGATTGCTAAATCGGCCTAGGGATTGCAGATGCACCTATGTGCCATGAGCATTTTTGTAAAACAGTGAGGATGCAAGTAAATACCAACAAAACCAAAATAATGATTTTCTCAAATAAAAAGAAGCAGAGCCAGCGTAAGTTCTTTTTTGAAGGCAACATTTTTGAAGAAGTAAATAAATACAAGTACCTCGGGATTGATTTCAACAACAAGCTTAATTGGGAGCACTGCAGAAAGAAAAGAATTTTAGGAGGGTGGAAAACATTATATGTTCTTCAAAACAGATGTAGAGAGGCGTAGTTATGGGATTGGAAAACAATTAAAGTGCTTTTTGGGCTCCTAGTTTGTCCAGTGATATTATATGGGTGTGAATTGTGGGCTAGCAACATTCCTATCTCAAAATGGAAGCAAATTGAGAAAATCCAAAAACGTTTGATCATGAGCAAGTTTAAAATAAAAAGTCCAGTTTCTTATGAGATAATGTTGAGTGAAACAGGGGCAACTTCCATCGAAGCAATTGCTATGGTGCGTCTCATAAGGTATCTTCAGAGAATTGAGCAAATGGGAGAAGGTAGATGGCCTAAAGTTATCGTCAATGAAAGAATGAGTGAAAGAAAGAAAACATGGATGAGACAAAACAACAAATGGATGCAAAAATGGAATATTTACATCAATGCATGTCCCACAAATAGCAAAGGTTTGAAGAGTTACGTTATGGAGAAGTTTCGTAAGCATATATGGGGAAAAGAGTTGGTTAGAAAGAAGAAGTATTGTGTTCAAGAATTCAACCCCACACGTGATCTCCAACAAAAAGAGTACATTGGAGCTAGCATTCCATGGAGAGCAAAGATTCTTATTGCTCAATTAAGAACTAACTCGCATCAATTATGATGCGAAACAGGTCGATGGAAAAGACCTAAAGAAGCTTGGGAAGAGCGGGTGTGTACTTTTTGCACGTCTGGGGCAGTGGAATCGGAAAAACATTTCATTTTGGAATGTGATGCTTTCAGAGACATCAAAGACAATGATAGCAGTATGTTAACATCGATTCATTGGCATTGTCTTTTCAATGAGGGGACTGTTAGAAGGTTGGGTCAGCTCATCATTAATTTGAATAATAAGAAGATTGAATTGCAAAAGGCAAAAAGCAGAGAAGGTATTGGTCCCATAGACTATAGCTAGTCTCATGGACGTTAAAATTTCATTCATTCTTTTATTACATTATTAATGTGAATGAGGAAAAGATTGAATTGCAAAAGCCAAAAAAGCATGGTTGTCGGTGAAAGTCTCATGAGCTATTTTTACGTCAATGGCGCTCTTTAAGGGTACGATTCACTTCGGGATTTCGTCGTCTGTCGATACCCACTGTATCTTGCCACGGGTTTATACCACCTATCAATCTCAAACTGCCAACAGCGAATTGTATCAAGTCTTCACGATATGACGACTTTGGTTTTTTAACTAGATTTGGTGTTGGAGGTGGCTGGTACGGAACAATTGTCGTTTGATCAACAGCGGGTTGCAGCTAAAGCGGCTTATAGAATTACTACTCCTGCAAGGTATATGGACCTTCTGGGGTTTTGTTCGATTCCTCTAAGACTCAGTTTGATACCTTTGGAACTCTTATCCATGTTACTTCATCCATGCTCAATGCCTTTTCTGGGGCGCTCTATTCGACTCTGGTTGGGAAGAATATCGCTTGCTTGAAATCTCTTCTTCCCTGTCACTCTAGCAACCTTGTCTAGTTGCCTTTTCTAACAAGGGACCCTTGTTCGAGTCTCAGATAGATTACAGTCGATGCAGGGGAAGCGTAGAAGATATCAATTGCCTTCGTTTTGCAAAACATTTTTTTCCTGAAATAGACAGGACAGTGGTTATCAAACCACTCAAAAATACGAAATGAGATGAAATTTTAACGTCCACGAGACTAGATATAGTATATGGGACCGTCACATTCTAAAATGAAATGTTTTTTCTAATTCCACTACCCCATAAGTGCAAAAAGTACACACATGTTCTTCCCAAGCTTCTTTAGGTCTTTTCCACCAACATGTTTCGCACTGTAGTTGATGTGAGTTAGTTCTTAATTGAGCAATAAGAATCTTTGCTCTCCATGGAATGCTAGCTCCAATGTACTCTTTTTGTTGGAGATCACACGTGGGGTTGAATTCTTGAACATAGTACTTCTTCTTTCTACCCAACTCTTTTCCCCATATACGCTTACGAAACTTCTCCATAACAAAACTCTTTAAATCCTTGCTATTTGTGGGACATGCATTGAGGTAAATATTCCATTTTTGCATCCATTTGTTGTTTTGTCTCATCCATGATTTCTTTCTTTCACTCATTCCTTCATTGAAGATAACTTTAGGCCATCTACCTTCTCCCATTTGCTCAATTATTTGTAGATACCTTATGAGACACACCATAGCAATTGCTTTGATGGAAGTTGTTCCTGTTTCACTCAGCATTATCTCATAAGAAATTAAACCTTTTATTTTAAACTTGCTCATGATCAAGCGTTTTTTGATTTTTTCAACTTGCTTCCATTTTGAGACAGGAATGTTGCTAGCCCACAATTCACACCCATATAATATCACTGGACAAACTAGGAGCCCAAAAAGCACTTCAATTGTTTTCCAATCTCATAACTATGCTTCTCTACATTTGTTATGAAGAGCATATAATGCTTTCCACCCTCCTAAAATTATCTTCTTTCTACAATGCTCCCAATTAAGTTTGTTGTTGAAATCAATCCCGAGGTACTTGTATTCATTTACTTCTTCATGAATGTTGCCTTCAAATAAGAACGTATGCTGCCTCTACTTCTTTTTATTTGAGAAAATCATTATTTTGGTCTTATTGGTATTGACTCGCATCCCCACTATTTTATAAAAATGCTCAAGGGCATATAGGTGCATTTGCAATCCCTGGGTTGATTTAGCAATCAATACAATGCCATCAGCATATAAAAGAAGCTTTATCACAAACTCCCCCAACTGAACATGATCCCCACTTTGCAGATTTAGCCACTCTTCCAATTTCTCAATATATAAACCAAAAAGAGTAGGGGATAAAGGGTAGCCTTGCTCGACTCCAATGTCACTTCTAAAAATTTCTGAGAATGCCTCCTAAAGTTCTAATTTTGACTTTCACCTCTTCATAAAGCCTATGGACATCAACTCTATAATGCAAAGGAATTTTAAGTTCTTCCATTGTACTCCACAACTTATCTCTAGGGACGGTGTCAAATGCCTTTTTGAAGTCAACAAAGCAGCAAAATACTACCTCTTTGCCCTCCCAAACCTTTTCAATAATGTGTCTCAACGTGATACCATGATCTACTGTAGAATGTTTTGGTCTAAAACCTACTTGCCCTTTTGCCCTCTTTTCTTTAACTTCAACTGATCTAGGTGGATACTGGCATCCACCTGCTAAGTCCATTTGGACCCCCACCATTGTTTCTTTCAGCGTTTCAGTTTCCTTAATTGTAGGACAGTTTACTATTTTTAGTAGTTTTTTCGGGTCCTGGACGACGTTTTTTGGGAAAACAAGGAGCAACATGGGTCGATGGACTGATGTTGCTCTTCCCAAAGTTGTAGTTCTCGAATAGATATTTCTAACGAGATATTGTGTGCATCAAACAGAGATCGTATGCCAAAGTTACGACCCAAGGAAGTTGATGTACCAATTTAACCAAACGAGGCCCACAGTTTGGCGTTTCATCTTCTAGGCTTAGGTTTTTGGATGTTTAGGGTTTTCCATTGTTTCTCAACAATAAATAGGCCTTCGAGCCTCATTGTAACACAGTTCAGAGGCATGTAGCCGCCACATCTCTTCTCAAAGATAAAATACCATTGCCCTAGCTGGTTTATTTCCATTTCTTTTGTAAGCATACTTCAGTGTTTTACATTAATGAAATGAAGTATTATTTCCGTTGCATCTCTATGTTTATGGTTATCTATGTAATTTGTTGCGTTCTTGTTTAAATCTAGATCAGTGGTATCAAAGCAGTCTGCTTTTTCTCTGTTTTTCTTTGCATGTCCCCAACGAGGTCGGGATATAAGGAGTTAGGGCTTGAACTGGTCGAACCTTTGCAAGACCAGCCTCGCAAATCCCGACATCCTCCCATGGCGGATGAAAAGAAAGTCAAGGGGGCAGTAGATCCTATCAAAATCTTGCTCGAAGAATCCCTCGAGCGACAAAGGAACACGATGATGGACAGCTTTGCCCAGATCCTTTAATGGCTACCCACGGGCGACGCATCGGCTTCCAACAGCTACTCTGGAAACGCCACACCATTTAAGGTACAAGTTAATTTTGAAATCCCCATATTCGAGGGTCAGATAGACGCAGATGTCGTCAATAAATGGTTAAATCTGCTAAAGGGTTATTTTTCTATTCATGATTTTTCCAGTCAGGAAAAGATTATTTTCGCTCTTCTCAAAGCAGCCCCCCATGTTAAGGATTGGTGGGAAACCTACTGCGAGCAAAATGATGAAAGTACAGGCTCACTATTTTCAGTCGCACCCACTTGGAATTCATTCCGGGATGCCATCAAGGAGCAGTACTACCCTGTCGGAAGCTATGAGGATCAATACATAAAGTGGACCACACTGCGGCAGGGAAGGGACCAAGATGTGCCGAAGTTTACCAATATTTTCCATACCCTTCGCACAAAGTTGGGTATCAAGGATTCAGAGCAGCATTTGGTACTCAAATACCATGGCTGCCTGCACAAGTACATCCAGGAAGAAATAGAATTCCTGAACATCTCCTTGCTCAGCATGGCATATTGATATGCCATCAAGGTTGAGCAAAAGTTTAAACAGAAGAAGCGAGACTTTGGATCTGCGAATCTGAAGCAAGGGAAAGGTGCCCCCAAACCGCAGAACAAAGGACAAAGCCAAGGTGGGGTGGCCCAAGACAACCTGCCAAAGCTGCAAGCAAAGAACAGCGCCGCAAAGCCGAAAAAGGACACGGGAAAGTGGTGTGAGTTCCATAAGAGCTCCACTCACAACACAAGTGAGTGTCGGGCCAAGCAGTCGCTGGTGGCCGAGCTAAAGGTTTCAGAATTAGATGCATGCTCCGACTCTTAGTCAGAACCCGACAAGGTGAATGACAAAGGGACGCAGATTATCGATGCGGAGCCCAACACCACCGTTGCCACCACGAAGATCCAGAAGGAGGAACTCGAAGATCTAGAGGAGGAGGAGCATCTTACCACAGCACATACACGACCATACACCATCCGGTGGCTTCACCAAGGATGGGATCTTCGCATGAGCCAGCAATGTCGCCTGCCATACAACATCAAGCCCTTCACGGATGAGGTATTGTGTGACATTTCTCCCCTTGAAGTTTGTGATGTACTATTATGACAACCATACTTGTGGAAGCGACATGTTGTGTATGAATCAAGGCCCCATGTTGTTATTGTTACTTTGGGAAATAAGTTGTACATGATACCGGAGTTAGCACCGCCTACCGCCATCTCTTTGGTTATTGCAAAACAATGCAGTAAGCTAATTTCCAAAACCGGGAAATTTGTTTTCCCTATGATACGCCCTCAAGGAAAGAAGAAGACAGTGGCCATGACCTCTAGATAGGGCCCCTCTGCACGACAACTACAGATGGACAAGGTCATGGAGGAGTATGAGGACATCTTCACCTCCCCCGCAGGGGTTCCTCTGCACTGTCAGGTCAAGCACTCCATCGATCTAAACCCAGGTGATATGCTACCCAATGGACCAATTTGTCGGTGCTCTGTTCTGGAGAACAATGAAATCAAGAGGCAAATTTAGGAGCTGCTGCAGAAAGGTCACATCTGTCCAAGTTCATCGCCCTTTGGGAGCTCGATCGTGTTGGTACAGAAGAAGCATGGGACTTAGAGACTCTGTATTGACTATCGGGAGCTGAACAAGATCAATGTCCGTAATAGGTACCCGATCCCACGGATTGATGACCTCTTGGACCAACTGAAGGGGAAAAAATATTTAGCAAGATCGATTTAAAGTCGGGTTATCACCAAGTACCAATCGAACCCTCCGATGTGTTGAAGACTAGCTTCAAAGCCAAGGAGGGCCTTTTCGAATGGTTGGTTATGCCTTTTGGATTGACGAATGCTCCTGCAACCTTCATGAGACTAATGGATGACATCTTGCGGCCATTCACCAACTCATTTGTAGTGATATACTTGGATGACATCCTGATCTTCAGCCAAAGTTGGGAAGAGCACCTCCACCACATCCAACAACTTCTCCAAACACTGCGGCAACACAAGTTATGTGCCAATTTGGAGAAATGCACTTTTGGCATGAGCCAAGTTCAGTATCTGGGATACAATATTGATGAACAGGGGGTGCATGTGGATCCAGCCAAGATCCAAGTCATTCGGGATTGGCCATCTCCAACCACTCTCACAGAGCTCCGCAGCTTTCTAGGTCTTGCCAATTTCTACCGCAGGTTCGTGTTGGGATTTTCTCATATCACTTGGCCCTTGAGTCAAGTGACCAAGGGAGGAGCGAAACCAAAATTATTTTGGTCTGAATCTCAACAGAAGGCATTCACAAAGTTGAAAGATCGCCTCTGCTCGGCACCAGTGCCCACATTACCAGACTTGTAACAACCATTTGAGGTCGAGACAAATGCCTATGACTATGCTATTGGGGCAGTCCTTACTCAACACGGGCATCCAGTGGCATATCACAGTGAGACACTTTCAAACACAATCCGGAAGTATCCCACTTATGAAAAAGAGATGTATTCCATTGTGCAGGCCTGTCGACAATTGAAGCATTACATTTTGGGGAAGGAAACGGTCATCCACACAGACCACCGACCCTTGCAGTTCATAGAGACCCAATGGAAATTGCAAAATGATCGCCATTAGAAGTGGTCCACATACCTACAACAGATCGATTTGAATATCAAGTATAAGAAGGGCAGCACCAATAATGTTGCAGATTGCCTCAGTCGACCACCGATCATGGCGTTAACCACCGTGCTCAACTGTTGTGGGCACGAGACTTTTGATTGGCCACTTCTCTACAAAAGCGACCCAGAATTCGGCCACACATATCAGACACTCTTGGAGGTTCAGCATGTTCCAGATTTTCACCTCCAGGATGCCCTATTATGCCACCTGGGTCACCTTTGTGTTCCTTCAAGCGAGCGTGCCAAGATGATTTGGGAAGCACATTACAGTCGGGCTGTTGGGCATTTCGGGATCGAGAAAACGGTAGCAGTACTGCAAAAGTATTTCTATTGTCCGAATATTCAACAAGATGTCGGGAAGTACAACAGATCATGCACTGCCTGCGCCATTTCCAAACCGACCATTAAGAACCGAGGCCTCTATACCCCGTTGCCTACCCCTAGTCAACCTTGGGAATCCATCTCCATGGATTACATGTCAGGCCTTCCTTCCACTAAGCATGGAAATGACTGTGTTTTTGTGGTCGTCGACAGGTTCTTGAAGATGGCCATTATGGGAGCTTGCAAGAAGAATATCACAACAGAAGCCACTGCTAAACTCTTCTTTGAGCGAATGTTTGTACACTTTGGGATCCCACAGTCTATCATCTCAGATCAGGACAGCAAGTTCCTCAGTACATTTTGGTCTAGTCTCTGGACGATGCTGGACACCAAACTCACTAAGTCCACAGCCTTCCATCCTCAAACTGATGGCCAGACACAGGTTGTCAACAATATGATCATACAAATTCTATGCATGTACAACTCAAAGCATCCATGCACATGGGACGAGAGCCTCCCCTATGTTCAGCACAGCTACAACCAGTCTCTCCACAGCTCAACTGGCCACAACCCTTTTCAGGTGGGCTTAGGATTCCAGCCACTATGTGCCATTGATGTGGCCATGCCATTTGCAGCTACTCACACAGAGTCGGCTCATGTCCAATCCGAAACAGATAAGGCAAATAGCTTCATTGAGCACATCCAACATATTCACCAGCAGGTCCATGACATTCTAGAGAAATCAAATGCCAAGTACAAGCAGCGACATGATCAACATCGGGTGCCACACAAGTTTCAGGTGGGCGACAAAGTCTAGTTGCATTTGCAAAAGTAACGCCTTACCGGAGCCTATCAGAAACTCAGACCACTCCGATATGGTCCTTACACCATTACCAATGTTGTGGGAGACAATGCATTTGAGCTCAGCCTTCCCCCATTCCCTCGCCTGCACAATGTGGACCACCTTTGGCCATACTTTCCACCATTACTAGACACATTCGACATTGCAGAACAACTCACATCCATAGAGTTAAACCTAGATTGCATGGAACAAGCTGCAACTGATCGGATCATGGACACACAGACCAAGCACACTTGCCAGCAGAATATCCAACTGTATCGAGTTGTCAAAGCAGGCCAACTCCTTCACCAGGGCAAGTGGCTCACCAAGGACAAATTCAGCAGAAGTTTCCTCATCTCATGGAGGAACTCAACGCAGTGGGGACCGTTGCTTCCTAAGGGGGGAGGAATGATCCAGGTGGATATTGGAGGCCACCCGCTAAGTCCACTTGGACCCCCACCATTGTTTCTTTCAGCATTTCAATTTCCTTAATTGTAGCACAGTTTACTATTTTTAGTAGTTTTTCGGGTTCTAAACTTTCGGAGCCATTTTGAGGCCCTAAATGGCTTTTTTTGGGAAAATTGGGAGCAACATGGGTTTATGGACTAATGTTTCTCTTCTCAAAGTTGTATTTCTCGGATAGATATTTCTAACTAGATATTGTGCGCGTTAAATGGAGATCATATGCCAAAGTTACGACCTCGGGAAGTTGATGTACCAATTTACCCAAACGGGGCCCACAGTTTGACATTTCATCTTCTAGGCTTGGGTTTTGGGATGTTTAGGGTTTTCCATTATTTCTCCACAATAAATAGGCCTTCGAGCCTCATTGTAGCATAGTTAAGAGGCATGTAGCCACCACATCTCTTCTCAGAGATAACCTACCATTGCCATAGCTGGTTTATTTTCATTTCTGTTTGTAAGCATATTTCAGTGTTTTACATTAATGAAATGAAGTATTATTTATGTTGCATCTCTATGGTTATGGTTATCTATGTAATTTGTTGCGTTCATGTTTAAATCTAGATCAGTGGTATCAGAGTGGTCTGCTTTTTCTCTGCTTTTCTTTTCATGTCCCCAACAAGGTCGAGATATAAGGAGTTAAGGCTTGAACTGGTCGAACCTTTGCAATACCAGCCTCGCAAATCCCCAGGGCCTCCCATGGCGGATGAAAAGAAAGATGAGGGGGCAGGAGATCCTATCAAAATCTTGCTCGAAGAAGCCCTCGAGCGACAAAGGAATGCGATGATCGACAGCGTTGCCTAGATCCTTCAGTGGCTACCCAAGGGCGACGCATCGGCTTCCAACAACTACTCTGGAAATGCCACACCGTTTAAGGTACAAGTTAATTTTGAAATCCCCATATTCGAGGGTCAGATAGACGCAGATGTCGTCGATAAATGGTTAAATCTACTGGAGGGTTATTTTTCTGTTCATGATTTTTCCAGTCGGGAAAAGATCATTTTCGCTCTTCTTAAAGTAGCCCCCCACGTCAAGGACTGGTGGGAAACCTACTACGAGCAGAAGGATGAAAGTACAAGCTCACTATTTTCAGTCACACCCACTTGGAATTCATTCCGGGATGCCATCAAGGAGCAGTACTACACTGTCAGAAGCTATGTGGATCAATACATAAAGTGGACCACGCTACGGTAGGGAAAGGACCAAGACGTACCGAAGTTTACCAATATTTTCCATACCCTTCACACAATGTTGGGTATCAAGGATTCGGAGCAGCATTTGGTACTCAAATACAGGGGCTACCTGCACAAGTACATCCAAGGAAGAAATAGAATTCTAGAACATCTCCTTGCTCAGCACGGCATACCGATATGCCGTCAAGGTCGAGCAAAAGTTTAAACAAAATAAGCGAGACTTTGGATCTGCAAATCTGAAGCAAGGGAAAGATGCCCCCAAACCGCAAAACAAAGGACAAAGCTAAGGCAGGGCAGCCCAAGACAACTCACCAAACCTGTAAGCAAAGAGCTGCTCTGTGAAGCCGAAAAAGGACACGGGAAAGTGGTGTGAGTTCCATAAGAGCTCCATTCACAACACAAGTGAGTGTCGGGCCAAGCAGTCACTGGTGGCCGAGCTAAAGGTTTCAGAATCAGATGCATGTTCCGACTCTAAGTCAGAACCCGACAAGGGGAATGACAAAGGGAAGTAGATTATCGATGCGGAGCCCAATGCCACCATTGCCACCACAAAGATCCAGATGGAGGAGCTCGAAGATCCAGAGGAGGAGGAGCGTCTCTTCCACTCCCAGATGTGGGTAAAGGGCTCCCTGCTACAGTTCATTGTCGACAGCGAGAGCCAAAAGAAACTCATTTCGGAAAAGGTCGTGAAGCGACTGGGCTTACCAACCACAACACATCCACAACCGTACACCATTGGGTGGCTTCACCAAGGACGGGATCTTCGCGTGAGCCAGCAATGTCGCCTTCCATACAACATCAAGCCCTTCACGGATGAGGTATTGTGTGACATTTCTCCCCTTGAAGTTTGTGATGTACTATTATGACAACCATACTTGTGGAAGCGACATGTTGTGTATGAATCAAGGCCCAATGTTGTTATTGTTACTTTGGGAAATAAGTTGTACATGATACCGGAGTTAGCACCGCCTACCGCCATCTCTTTGGTTATTGCAAAAAAATGCAGTAAGCTAATTTCCAAAACCAGGAAATTTGTTTTCCTTATGATACGCCCTCAAGGAAAGAAGAAGACGGTGGCCACGACCTCTAGATAGGGCCCCTCTGCACGACAACTACAGATGGACAAGGTCATGGAGGAGTATGAGGACATCTTCACCTCCCCCGCAGGGGTTCCTCTGCACTGTCAGGTCAAGCACTCCATCGATCTAAACCCAGGTGATATGCTACCCAATGGACCAATCTGTCGGTGCTCTGTTCTGGAGAACAATGAAATCAAGAGGCAAATTCAGGAGCTGCTACAGAAAGGTCACATTTGTCCGAGTTCATCACCCTGTGGGAGCTCGATCGTGTTGGTACAGAAGAAGCATGGGACTTAGAGACTCTGTATTGACTATCGGGTACTGAACAAGATCATTGTCCGTAATAGGTACCCGATCCCACGGATTGATGACCTTCTGGACCAACTGAAGGGGGCAAAATATTTCAGCAAGATCGATTTGAAGTCAGGATATCACCAGATACCAATCGAACCCTCCAATGTTATGCTCTTGACCTATGAGAAGATACCAAAATACCAAGTATGCGAAGAAATATACCCAGAACACAGAACAATAAGAAATAACAACATGTATTTTATTATTCAGAAAGGAAAGCAATGTTCACTTGCCTCTTCGAGGGGGCAACCTCCAATAGAGCTGGGCTCAATTACAAAATAAGACACGACGCTCCTCAAGGGGAGTCTCTATCCTTTATATAGGATTCATACATGCAATACCATGGGTCAGTACCATGGTTCTTATTAATACCATCTATCTAATACCATGGCCCATTTGTAATTAACTGTGGTCCCTTATTTAAATGCGGGTCAACCACTTACAATTATTAATATGGGCTTTATTGACTCTTTAACTAACTATAACTATGACTCGACCCTATTACATAAATAAGGGGGTTAGGGTTGGACCCCAACATGCCCTCCCCCATAAAAATAGCCTTGTCCTCAAGGCTGAAGCTGCGAAAACTGCTGAAGAACAGTGGTCGGTTCCCAGGTCGCATCTTCTGGAGAGGTGTCTTTCCACTTGACGAGGACTTCCTTGATCGTGCGGCTGCACAGGTGTCGTTCTCGTGTGTTAAGAACCTGTTCAGGTTGGAGCCAGATTGAACCTTCTTCATCCAATTCCGGTAGACTAGTTTGAATTCTGCAATGGTTCCCCACCACTTCTCGAGGCATGAGACATGGAAGATGGGATGGATTTTTGCAATGGGTGGCAAGGCTAGCTTGTAGGCTACTTCTCCGATGCGCTGAAGTATTTGATATGGTCTGTAGAATTTTGGAGATAATTTCTGACAACCCTTGTCTTTGAGTGATGTTTGCTTATATGGTTGCAGCCTCAAGAATACCTGATCCCCTTCTTGAAATTTGCGCTCTGAATGATGTTGGTCTGCCTGTTGCTTCATGTGATTTTGAGCTTGATGGAGATTCTCTTTGAGGTGGGCCAGCATGGTTGCACGGTTCTGTAGGAGTTGATCCACTGCTTGTACCTTCGAGCATCCCTGGATATAAGAAGTAGGTGAAGGAGGGAGTTGACCATAAACTGCTTCATATGGAGTCATTTTGGTGGTGGCATGATAGTTATTATTATACCACCATTCGGCTAGAGGTAACCACTGTACCCATAGATGTTGCTTTTCTAAAGTGAAACACCTAAGGTAGGTCTCCAGACATTTGTTGACTGCTTCAGTTTGACCATCAGTTTGGGGATGATAGGAAGTACTGAGTTGTAGTTGGGTACCTTGTAGCCTGAAGAGTTCCTACCAAAAGTTATTGGTGAAGATCGGGTCACGATTAGACGCAAAGGAAGTGAGCATGCCATGCAATTTGAAGATCTGGTCCATGAAAGATTGAGCCACCAAAGCTGGTGTAAAAGGGTGGGGTAGGGCGCAAAAATGAGCATACTTAGAAAGTCTGTCCACAACCACCATGATGACTAACTTGTTGCTTGATTTCGGAAGACCCGTAATGAAATCCATAGAAACCTTCGTCCAAATTGAGGCAGGGATGGGCAATGGACGTAATGTGCCTGGGGATTTGACTATTTCTCCTTTGTGGCGCTAACACACATCACACTTAGCTACAAAAGTAAGAATGACCTTTTTCATGCCTGTCCAAAAGAATGAACGTCAAGTGCGAGCATAAGTCTTCTAAAATCCTGAATGGCCTGCAGTGGGAGATGAGTGCAACTCTGCCAAAATGCCACTTTTGAGGGTGGATGTTGGTGATATCACTACTTTGTCCTTGTAACGAAGAATCTCATCCTGCCAAGAGTAGCCCGCTGTGGAATTTGGATCCGCCTACAATTTAATAATGAGTTGGGAGAGCAAAGGATGGGAAAACCATTCCTTGCAAGCCTCTTCAATCCACACTGGAATGGGAAGAGAGACTGCTAGCGGGGTGCTTTCCTCCTCAAATTGGCGTGATAAAGCATCCACTATGCCATTTTCTCGCCCTTTCTTGTAAATTATCTCATAATCATATCCCAACATTTTTGCTAGCCATTTATTTTGTTGTGGCAAGGATAGGCATTGCTCCAAAAAATATTTAAGGCTTTGATGGTCTGTGCAGATTTGGAAACGTCGCCCCAATAAGTATGGTCACCAGGTATCCACTGCATGTAATATGGCCATCATCTCCTTCTCATAGGTCGATTGTCCCAGATTTGTCCCACTTAGTTGTTGGCTAGTGAAGGCCAAGGGTCGGCCTTCCTGCATTAAGACAGCCCCAATACCCGTACCTGAAGCATCACGTTCAATCACAAAAGATTTGGTGAAGTCAGGTAGTGCCAATACGGGAATGGAACACATGGCATGTTTGAGAGCTATAAATGCCTGTTCCGCTTCATCATTCCAGAGGAATGAATTTTTCTTGAAAAGGTGAGTGAGGGGTCTAGCAATGCGACCATAATTGCGGAAAAATTTACGATAGTAGTTGGTGAGACCCAAAAATCCTCTCAAGCTCTTCAAGGTCTTTGGTTGAGGCTAATACTGCATTGCCTGGATCTTTTTGGGATCCAGCCTGACACCTTCACGCCCCACAATGTGGCCCAAATACTCAACTTCTTTCATGCCAAAAGAGCACTTGGACAATTTGAAAAATAATTTATGCTTCCAGAGCAGTTGCAAGAGTAGATCTACATGCTGAAGATGTTTTTCCCAGGTGAGGCTATAGATGAGGATGTCATCAAAGAAAACAAGGACAAATTTTTTGAGATATGGTTTGAGCAGGTGATTCACGAGGCTCTGAAAAGTGGATGGGGCATTACAGAGACCAAATGGCATGACCAGGAATTCATAATGGCCTTCATGAGTTCGGAAAGCAGTCTTTGGAATGTCTACTTCTTTCATGCGAATTTGGTGATAGCCCGAGTGAAGGTCAAGCTTAGTAAAGAATTGAGCCCCATTTAGTTCATCCAGCAAATCATCAACAACCGGGATGGGAAATTTATCTTTGACCGTCAGCTTGTTGAGGGCCCTGAAGTCTGGACACATACGCCATTCCCCATCTTTCTTGAGCACCATGACCACAGGTGATGAATAAGGACTAATGCTAGGACGAATGACACCGGCTTCCAGGAGTTCCTTGATGATTTTTTCAATTTCATTCTTTTGGGCAAAAGGATATCTATATGGGCACACATTTGGTGGTTGTGCCCCTGGGACCAAAGTAATGTTATGATCATGTTCCCCTCTCGAGGGTGGAAGCTCATGAGGCTTGTCAAAGACCTGCAGATGGTTGTTTAAGACCTGTTTCATCTCAGGATGAATATGAAGAGAAGTGGGTTCGAAGGCCTAGATGGCATTAAATTGGGCTATAACTCCATGGTGGCCCTTTTTTAACAATTTTTCCATCCTATGCGAGCTGATGATAGAAGGAGCACCTGCCTGGAGTCTGCAGAGGGTATGTGTGTGGTTATTCTGCTTGAAGCTCATATATAACTCCTGGAAATCCATTGTGATTGGGTCGAGTGTGTGGAGCCATTCAGCACCCAAGATAATGTCACACCCACCCATGTTGATGACAAACATGTGGGTATTTAGGTGATAATCTCCCACTTGAAGTTTGACATTTTCACAGCGGCCTTCACATTTCATTGTCCCCCCATCAGCAATCTGGACCTGGAAATTAGAGACTGCTCTGACAAAACAATGCACTGCTTCAACAACTCTTTGATGGATAAAGTTATGCGTACTTCCACTATCAATCAAGACTACTACAGGGTGATGCTTAATAAAACCTCTGATTCTGAGAGCTTGGGGAGAAGAAATTCCTGCCAAAGCATGAAGTGAGATTACTAGTTCTTCAGGTGTAGCTGGGAGCTCATTGTCTGGCTGGTTGTCCTCATCTTCCTCCTCTGGTCCCTCAAATGGTGGGGCTTCCTCAAATGAATTATGATCAATAGCATCAATTTGAAAGAATTTGGGTTCCTTGCATTTATGCCCCGGGGAGTATTTCTCATCACAGTAGTAACACAATCCTTGCTTTCTTCTTTCCGCCATTTCCGCTGGTGACACCTTTTGAACCTTAAGTGTTTGGGTAGTGCTCGGAGCCTGGGTGGGGCGTCCCTTGGCTATGAAATTTGGACGAGTCGACTGGGCCGCTAACGCGTGTTCTACTTCACGAGCTATCTTGCAAGCTGCTAGCCATGAGACTGGGTGTTGTAGTCAGACGTGGGCTTGTATGGCATCTTTGAGACCACTGATAAAACATTCCAAGTAGAATTCATCTGCTAGACCTCCTGTGCGGAAGGCTAATGCTTCAAAGGCTTTAATATATTCTTGCACTGTGCTTGTCTGTCGGAGCTTAGTAAGACGACCCAAAAAGTTAGATTCATGGTCAAAGCGATCAGAAAGGGCTTTTGAGAATATCTGCCAAGTCAGTGGCATTGCATAGCAGCATTGATGCCACTGCCACCATTGCCATCTTTCTTGGTCCAAGTACAAGCTTCCCACACTTAGCTTAGTCACATCATCTCTGATGTGATTCAATGTGAAATATTGCTCCATTTGTGCTAGCCATATGGCCGGATGAGAGCCATCAAATTTATACATGTCCAGCTTGGGTGGTCGAAGCTGGGACTGTTGGTGGTTTCCATAGAAGTGAAGAGAATGGCTAGACTCGCCCTCAAGGTTTTCATTAAAATCATATGCCTCTGATTGTGCCCCAACTTGCCCTTTGTGATTGTGTCAGTTAAGGTCTGGATCTGCTTCGTTAATGCCTCCAACTTTTGTTCAAGGGTGTCGATCTTCTCATTAGCCATAGCTTGAGCTCTAGTTTGTACCATGCACCGATCCAGTGCACTTGTCATTACTATGAAAAAAAAAATTGGGACCACCCAAAATTTTGACGCTGACAAGTGAATGGTACCACCTTGCTCAGCCCGTCGACCTGATTCTTATGGGCTAAGTCTTCTATAAGTGTCTCGGGAGGGTCTCAGACTGCTACAGAACCCAAACTGCTAGATATGAATGGCGGATCTGATAGATTTGATTGGTGGATCTCATAGATCTGAATGGCAGAACTGATTGTTGCGACTGCTACAGAACCCAAACTGCTAGATCTGAATGGCGGATCTGATAGATCTGATTGGCGGATTTGATAGATTTGAATGGCAGAATTGATTGTTGTGGCTGCGACAGAACCCAACCTGCTAGATTTGATCTGGAAAAGATGATGCGTGATCTAGAGAGAGACAAGGGAACTATGGTCTCAAGGAGTGTCAAGTGCTACAGATCACAATATACATAAGGGTCTGACAGTAGTACTCGGCCCAATCTTTCAGGGCACTAACCAAGGAGGATCAACTATACCCTTAGCCATACAACTCGACTACCCAATCATATGATAGAGTAATCTCCCTGAGTGTTGTTCTCAGTGTACTGTAGCAGCAAGACGGCCGACGGTTTATCTATGGCGAGGTTTCAAGAGAGCCTAGGGGGCTTCTGATATACCCAGAGGGTACTTGGAAGACAGTCCGTGCGTGGTTTTGTCTAATGCGCTACTACTCGAAGGGGTACCCACAGGGGTTACAAGGGAGTCCAACAAGTGTGACCACCTCTTGTATTTCCTACGTGCATGCCTCCTCAAATCCGTAGGTTTATGCACTCAACAATAGATCCTGTGGTTTAAAGATGCCGGAACATGTCTCTAGCAAAAAAAAAATATGCTAAAAATGGAGATCCCACCAGCCCTGGAAAGTGATCTGATACCACTTGTTATGCTCTTGACCTGCAAGAAGATACCAGAATACCAAGTATGCGAAGAAATATACCCAGAACACAGAACAATAAGAAATAACAACATGTATTTTATTATTCAGAAAGGAAAGCAATGTTCAATTGCCTCTTCAAGGGGGAAACTTCCAATAGAGTTGGGCTCAATTACAAAATAAGGCAGGACGCTCCTCAAGGGGAGTCTCCATCCTTTATATAGGATTCATACATGCAATACCATGGGTTAGTACCATGGTTCTTATTAATACCGTCTATCTAATACCATGGCCCATTTGCAACTAACTGTGGTTGCTTCTTTAAATGCGGGTCAACCATTTACAATTATTAATATGGGCTTTATTGACTCTTTAACTAACTATAACTATGACTCGACCCTATTACATAAATAAGGGGGTTAGGGTTGGACCCTAACATCTGATGTGTGGAAGATTGCCTTCAAGGCCAAGGAGGGCCTTTTCAAATGGTTGGTTATGCCTTTCGGATTGACGAATGCTCTTGCAACCTTCATGAGGCTAATGTATGACATCTTGCGGCCATTCACCAACTGATTTGTAGTGGTATACTTGGATGACATCCTGATCTTCAGCCAAAATTAGGAAGAGCACCTCCACCACATCTGATAGGTTCTCCAAACACTGCGGCAATACAAGTTATGTGCCAATTTGGAGAAATGCACTTTTGGAATGGCTGAGGTTCAATATCTGGGATACATTATTGATGAACAGGGAGTGCATGTGGATCCAGCCAAGATCCAAGTCATTCAGGATTGGCCATATCCAACCACTATGACAGAGCTCAGCAACTTTCTAGGTCTTGCCAACTTCTATCGTAGGTTCGTGTTGGGATTTTCTCATATCACTTGGCCCTTGAGTCAAGTGACCAAGGGAGGAGTGAAAGCAAAATTCTTTTGGTCTAAATCTCAACAGAAGGCATTCACAGAGTTGAAAGATTGCCTCTGCTCGGCACTAGTGCTCGCATTACCAAACTTGCAACAACCATTTGAGGTCGAGACAGATGCCTCTGACTATGCTATTGGGGCAGTCCTTACTCAACATGGGCATCCAATGGCATATCACAGTGAGACACTTTCAGACACAGTCCAGAAGTATCCCACTTATGACAAAGAGATGTATTCCATTGTGCATGCCTGCCGACAATGGAAGAATTACATTTTGGGGAAGGAAACGGTCATCCACACAGAACACCGACCCCTGCAGTTCATAGAGACCTAAGGGAAATTGCTGAATGATCGCCATCAGAAGTGGTCCACATACCTGCAATAGTTCCATTTGAATATCAAGTATAAGAAGGGCAGCACCAATAATGCTGCAGATTACCTCAATCGACCATCGATCATGGCGTTAACCACAATGCTCAACTCTTGTGGGCACGAGACTTCTGATTAGCCACTTCTCTACAAAAGCAACCCAGAATTCAGCCACACATACCAGACACTCTTGGAGGGTCAGGATGTTCTAGATTTTCACCTCCAGGATGCCCTGTTATGCCACCTGGGTCACCTTTGTGTTCCTTCAAGCGAGCGTGCCAAGATTATTTGGGAAGCACATTACAGTCGGGCTGCTAGGCATTTTAGGGTCGAGAAAACGGTGATAGTACTGCAGAAGTATTTCTATTGGCTGAATCTTCGACAAGATGTCGGGAAGTACATCAAATCATGCATTGCTTACGCCATTTCCAAACCAACCATCAAGAAACAATGCCTCTATACCCGCTGCCTGCCCCTAGTCGACCTTGGGAATCCATCTCCATGTATTACATGTCAGGCCTTCCTTCCACTAAGCATGGAAATGACTGTGTTTTTTGGGTCGTCGACAGGTTCTCGAAGATGGCCATTATGGCCGCATGCAAGAAGAATATCACAATAGAAACCACTACTAAACTCTTCTTTGAACGAGTGTTTGTACACTTTGGGATCCCACAGTCTATCATCTCAGATCGAGATAGCAAGTTCCTCAGTACATTTTGGTCCAGTCTCTGGTCGATGCTGGACACCAAACTCACTAAGTCCACAGCCTTCCATCCTCAAACTGATGGCTAGACAGAGGTTGTCAACAGGATGATCGTACACATTCTGCGCATGTACAACTCAAAGCATCCACACACATGGGACGAGAGCCTCCCCTATGTTCAGCACAGCTACAACCAGGCTCTCCACAGCTCGACTGGCCACAACCCTTTTCAGGTGGGCTTGGGATTCCAGCCACTATGTCCCATTGATGTGGCCATGCCATTTGCAACTACTGATGCAGATTCGACTTATGTCTAGTCCGAAATAGATAAGGCAAACAGCTTCATTGAGCACATCCAACATATTCGCCAATAGGTCCATGACATTTTGGAGAAATCAAATGCCAAGTACAAGCAGCGACATGATCAACATTGGGTGCCACACAAGTTTCAGGTGGGCAACAAAGTCTGGTTGCATTTGCAAAAGGAACGCCTTACCGGAGCCTATCGGAAACTCAGACCACTCCGATATGGTCCTTACACCATTACCAAGGTTGTGGGAGACAATGCATTTGAGCTCATCATTCCCCCATCCCTTGGCCTGCACCCAGTGTTCAAAGTGGACCACCTTCGGCCATACTTTCCACCATTACTAGACACATCCGACATTACAGAACAACTCACACCCACAGAGTTAAATCTAGATTGCATGGAACAAGTTGCAACTGATCAGATCATGGACACACAGATCAAGCACACTCGCCAGCATAATATCCAACTATATCGAGTTGTCAGAGCAAGCCAACTCCTTCACCAGGGCAAGTGGCTCACTAGGGACCAAGTTCAACAGAAGTTTCCTCATCTCATGGAGGAACGCAATGGGGACCATTGCTTCCTAAGGGGGGAGGAATGATCCAAGTGGATATTGGAATCCACCCACCAAATCCACTTGGACCCCCACCATTGTTTCTTTCAGCTTTTCAGTTTCCTTAATTGTAGCACAGTTTACTATTTTTAGCAGTTTTTCGGGTCCTGAACTTCCGGAGCCATTTTGAGGCCCTAAACGGCGTTTTTGGGAAGACTGGTAATGGAATGGGGTCATGAATTGATATTAGCCTTCCCAAAGTTGTATTTCTTGGATAGATCTTTCTAACGAGATATTGTGCATGTAAAATGGATATCGTATGCCAAAGTTACGACCCTGGGAAGTTGATGTACCAATTTACCCAAACGTGGCCCACAGTTTGGCGTTTCATCTTCTAGGGTTAGGTTCTTGGATGTTTATGGTTGTCAATTGTTTCTCAACAATAAATAGGCCTTCGAGCCTCATTGTAACACAGTTCAGAGGCATGTAGCCGCCACATCTCTTCTCAGAGATAAGCTACCATCACCCTAGCTAGTTTATTTCCATTTCTATTTGTAAGCATATTTCAATATTTTACATTAATGAAATGAAGTATTACGTTGCATCTATGTGTTTATGGTTATCTATGTAATTTGTTGCGTTCCTGTTTAAATCTGGATCATCCGCCCACTTACTGATTCTATTTTCTACCATGTCGCTGAAGAACTTTGTAAACAAAGGATTGATCATAATGGTTCTATAGTTGGAAGGATTATTAATTTCTCCACTTTTAAAAAGGGGTATTGCTAAACTAGTTGTCCAATCTCTTGGGAATCCTTGTCGAATTACGTTGTTGAATATTTCCATGATGTGCGGTGCAAGAATGTCCATTCCCCACTTTAGATATTCTGCTTGAAATTCAGTCAATTCCTTTGCCTTTCCTATTTTCAACTTCTTAATTCCTATGTCTACTTCTTGTAAAGTGAAGAGTTTTGTAGTTGTGTTGATCCTGGGAGGAGGCTCCTCCTCTAATTCTTTCTCATAAAGTTGTCTTTCATAGTCAAACCATTGATTGGCTGTAATATTATTTTCAATTTGCTTCTTCCTTTGTTGAAGTTCCTGCCAAAAAAGCTTTGGGTTATTCTTGCCTAGATATATTAACTCTTCTCCCCTTGTTTGCATGAACTCATCTTTTTTCCTTTTTAAAATCTGCTTATATAGCTTTACATTCATCTTCTCCTCGTCTGCCTTTTTCAAGGTTTTCCTTGCCATTTTGCATTCCTCATCAAACCAAGCATTTATAGGAAAATTTGATTCAGATTTCCTATTTTTTTCTCTTTTGCACTTCTAAAGTGCACTTTGAATTATATTTGTTAACTCATGACTATTGAGGCTTTGGGAACCACTCTTCCTTTTCTGAATTGATCTCTCCAACATTGTTTTTAAGATAGTGCAATTTTCTTGTGTTAGAAGAATTTTTCCCCTTGATATCAATTGTCAAGAACATTGGGTTTTCCTCTTATGTTGTCTTTCTTCTAACCAAGATAGCTTTCTATAAATTGGGTTATGGTCTGATTTTAAGTCCTACATATGCTCTCCAATCTTAACTCCATCTATCCTTTCTATCAATATTTGTGAACAAATAACATAGGCAACAACACTTGCCCCATTGTATGTGCTGCAAGTGAATGCAAAATAAATATGGAGGTCAAGAAAACGAAAATCACTGTGAAAACAAAAGAAAAAGAATATTGTTATATCAATAATGATATTTGTACTAACCTTCACATAGTACCGGTAGTGGCAAGACTAGATGTTGTCCTACATAAAGAAAGGGTGTATTGGCAGCAACAGGTTTCGATATGAAAACCAACGAGGGGGACCTCAGGTGTGCTACATTGCTGACATATAAGTTTTCATGTTATAGACATGATTGCTACAAGTATCAGAAAAAACAAAAGCAACAGAGTAAGATAAAAAATTTCATTTTCATTATAATATACTATAATTCTTTGATGCAATCCTCGTCCACTGAAACCTAAAATTCCAAAGTACAATACCACGACTCTATACCACCTATTAACCTCCAACTGCCAGTTGCCAATTGTTGCAAGTCCTCACGATATGACGAATTGCCAGTTGCCAATTATAGCAAGTCTTCACGATATGACAAACACAATCACTGTGTATAAAAGGAAGTCCCTCTAGATCCCTTTGTTGTCTATCCAAAACATATAAACAAGTACCACTTATCCAATCACCCATGTCATCTATGTGTTGGTAGTGTGCCACATATTAGGTAGTTTAGTTCTAGGCTTCATCGTGTGGCTTTTGTGTGTTTGTTACTTCAAGGATCAATCATTTTTCCTAGAAAGAATGATTGGTGGTCATTTTTTCAGGTGAGTGCACATCCTTATTCATTTTTATCTTCACTTTACGTTGACAAAGTGAAGACGATGGGTGCAATGGCACTTTTGGAAATAAACCATGGTGGTATCTAGCACAAGAGAAAAAAATTCTGATTTTGTTTTTGCATTTTTCATCGAGTTTTTAGGTGAACATAGTTTTACTCATGTAATTTGAAAGAAAGGATGGATACAAAGTTGAAAACATATGGATCAATCTTTTAGGTGGGTAGGCTCAGTGGTGGACAGTATTCCACCCCCTCACTTTATCTGGAAAACACTTTCCATGAGAGAGTTTGCAAGAGGTAAGCAAGAGAGTTGGTAAGAGTTTGCAGCGACTCTGGGATAATTGTTTGCAATGACAAGGTTACCGAGTAAGGCATCTCAACAGAGAAGTTTGAGCAAAGAGACAACGAAGAAGTTTGAGTGGGGACAACGGTAAGAGTGCTTTGTGGGTCCACTATAGAGATCTGCGGGAACAGTTCGGCCACATTTTTTTTTTGTCTTTCTGCAACAGAAATTTTAATATTTACTGCATGCTAGGGTTGAGAAATAATTTCAAGTTGTAATATAGGGGTTAGGCAACATCAAAATGCAATTTAAAGACACGCCCATGCCTACAGTGGATCAAGGCAATGTTAAAACACAGGATCTTAAGTATGTGGTTGTTAAAAACCAATCTTCAATGGAAAACATATTCCCTGATAATCTGAGACTAGTAAAATGGACTCCAAACTATTGTGAGACAGCGAGAATTCCTATAGAAACATATCATAACTTAGAATGGAAACCCCTCTTACCAGAGTTTCAGCAGGTTAACACAAATAGCTCAATCGATAAGTGGATCGTTGTCAATGAGAAACAATATTTGGGGATATTAAAGCATACACAAGTTAGGAAGAGAAAACAGTTGCAAGGGGCCATACAATAGTGAAGCAGATTGACCAAGGAGGTAACAAAGGCAAAGAGAAAGAGACACTTTCTTCCCAGGAAACTTACAAGACAAAGCAAATCAGAATTGAAACCTCTGCATTAAACAAAGGGAAGAGAGAGGATGGACCTCAAAGCAACAAAGACCTATACAGTCCCACAACCTCACCTTTAGTATGGTCTCCAAAACTTTATGTAAATGAGCTCATGAACATGAAAAAGAGGATTGAAATTTTAGAAGCAAAAGTATAGCAAGAAGACAACAAGATAAAGCAAATTACAGAAGCTAGAGGGAGGATTGAAAGAGAGAACAAGTTGTTAAAAGAATAGGTAATAAGCCTACAAAATAAAATAGAGGAAAGGCAGCAAGAGCTAACCAACTTAAAGCGAGAAATAGTATATGCGAGAGCAAGAGAAGGAAAAAAATCATTTGGAGCCAACGAGAGCAGATAGCACATTTCATAAGGAAAAGTTTTAGTCAACAATGGTAGACATGGAAAGAAGAGAAAACAAGCTAATATAGCAAATAAAAGAGGTTAAATCATGGGCTTAGGTGTTAAAAGAACCAACAACTGAACAAAAGGAAATTATAGAAAAACAAATCAAGAGACAAATGAAAGAGGAAAATGACAGAGAAGAAAAAATCATAAATATCATCATCAAAGGTTTGAAGGACTTTGGGGAAAAAGAGAGAACAAATATTCTAGCAAGGAAATGTCTCAAGGATGAGCTGCATTGGACATATGGCATTCAACAGGCAAACGAGATAGGAAAGATGATGGGAGTAGGAAGAGAAAAACGCGTGAGAATTACTTTAAGAAACATGGAGGAAAAGCATAGGATCCCAAAGAATAGAGGACTACTTAAAGGCATTCGCGTCTACTTAGATGAAGACTTAACATTCTCCCAACAATAAGAGAGGAGGAAAGAATGGGAGAAAGTAAAATCAAAAACAGAGGTAGGAAAGTGGCATGGTTGAAAAACTGGAAAACTCAAGTCACTGATAGATTAACTCACAAGAAATAGGGATTCGGGGCCCCACAGGAGTACCTAAACATGGTAAGTTGGAATTGCAGAGGTTATCCATGGAGAAGGGGGTCGGGGTTGGGGCCCATAGCTGAGGGTAAAGACATTATCTACCTTATGGAAACACACGAACATAATGGATGTAGAGTTCCAGACTTTGAAGGGTACACCAAAATCTTTGTTTGGAACAAAGAAACTAAATCAGGTAAAGGACATGGAGGAATAACAATGCTAATAAAATAAATGTGGATTGGGATTGTAAAATTGGAGAAAGAAGACCCAAATAAACAATTTATATGGCTGAAAATAATAGATATGGAGGTAACAATATGGCTGGTTGTTTGTTATTTTGCTCCAAAAAGCTCAAAACTCTACAAAAAGGGAACCTAGATAGTGAAGACCCCTATGAAGCATTAAAAAAAAAGATATTTCAAACTTTAGCACTAAGGGAGGAATATTCCCAATTGGTGATTTTGATGCTAGAACAACAAACAATCAATCTATTCAATTGGGAAGAGATATGGGAGAGGATAACAATCCATTATGGATTGGAGAGAATGAAGAGCACCCTTGGAAGATGACATCACAAGATGGGAAAGGGAAGGTTTCACACTTTGGAGCATAACTATTAGTTCTTTGCAGTCTAAATGACATGGTTATATGTAATGGCATGAAAATTTCACCGAAGTCCAATAGTATCACATGTAAAACATACAATAGACAAAGCACTGTAGACTACATTATATGCTCTCAAAGGTTTATTTCCAAGTCGTTGAACTTTAGTATTGAGTGCTTCCTTATAGAGCTAGACTCTAACCATTTTCCTCTTCTTATTAAGCTTGGTATAAATACAAAAGATTGAAAGGGGGAACATTCACATTCACAACACTCACGCAAGAAAGTTTATGAACAGGGGAGAATTATCTTAAACCAAGAAAATCAAGAGCTCTTCAGGGCTGCTCTTAAAGAACACCTCCAGCTGGCCAAAAACAACAATAGGGGCTGCGAGGATAACAAAAGAGATAAAAGATATATTTGCAGTAGTATGTTGATTCCCTTAATACACAAAGCTTTAAAGGAATGTAAGAGAACTAGGCCTTTGAAGAGGATCTCAAATACCTTCCCAACTAATCCTTGGTATGATAAGGAGTGCAAGGATGTGAAAAGATCCCTCAAAGAAATGTCAAGCAAAGAAAACAAGATTATATATAAGCAATTGAAATATATATATGTGTGTGTGTGTGTGTGTGTGTGTGTGTGTGTGTGTGTGTGTGATTTCAAGAAGGAAGGAATTAATTTCTTTGGGAAAACATAATCCCAAAGGTTTATGGAAGGAACTACAACAAAAGAAAAAGCAAATAGAAAATAATATCACAAAGGCCCAATGGTTAGACTATGCAAGACTTCTATATGAGCGGAAAAATGAGGAAAGTAAGCCTCCTATAATTGTCTCCTCAACAGAGTTATTTTCAGTTGCAGATATTGAACAAGGTATAAAGAAATTGGCAAAGGGTAAAGCGCAAGACATTGAAAGTTTACAAGCATAATTTTTAAAATGGGGAGTGAAGCTTCTAGCTCTACACATCAAGGAGATATTTAACAGAGTCAATCAACATGGCTTTCTGGTTGAGTGGACAACTAGTGTTGTTATACCTCTTCACAAAACCGAAGACATCAATAACCCTTCTAACTATCGTGCAATTATGATCAACTCTCTCCTTGGAAAACTTTTTGGGAGCATGCTGGTGGGACCCAGTATTGCAGCAATAATGCTGCAACTCCTGGAACTCCCTTCTTTAATTTTATCAACCCAGTAGTTCTTAACAAACTTGGAAGCGACGGTGCTGTATGCACAAGTACTAGCTCTTGCCGCAGTTGTCACTTGGTCAGCTGGCACAAGTCCGCTAGGGCTCAAGCCAACTTCTATGAGCTCTTAGAAGAAGCTTTTTAACTGATGGATGGAAGCTAACTCAGAGGAAGCTGATCTACTTGCAGAAAGAAACTGAAAGCTAAAAGGTAACATAAACCCTAGCAAACCCTAATTCTACCAGCTAGTCCTACTAATGCAGAGGAGAGAATGCAAACTATTAGAAGAGATGCCATTACTTCTATGAAGGTAAAATGCATATGCCTAGGCTATCTCTATCTGAAGGAAACATCTTTTTGTGTTTTCAAATAAGTTATCAGAATTATCATGCATGTGTCTTAACTGGCCTTTTACTGTGCAGGGGTGGATCAAGGAAGGGGAATGCTTGGAAAAGGTTGGGAAGGCTCAGAGAAGATCTAAGGAGTCCCTAACACCCTTCCAGAGAGTTTCACAAAGTTTGGCTATCAGCAACCTCACTTGTGAGCTTCTACAGGAAGTCTGTAGGGGTTCTACAGGATGTTTCAGGGATTTCTACAGGATGTTCAGGAATTTCTACAGGATGTTCTAAAATTGGATTTTGGAGGATGGGTGAGTGAAAGAGGATGCATGAATGGATAGAGAGGTAGGGTAGGGGTCTGAAATGACCCAGTGACTGATGGATGAAGTGATGGGAGGATGTGGAAAGCTAACTTGACTTAAGGAAGGCTAAGGCAATGGAAGAGCAAGAAGGTAGGGTTACGTGGGCAGAAGAGTAGTTGTGAGACGAGGAAGCTAACTAGGAGATGGAGCAGCTGGCCTGGACGAAGCTTAGGTGGATGAGAGAGAGATGGATATGCCCTGCACGGTGTGTACTTAACCGAATCAACCAAATCCTGCACACAATCAAAATCTTAGCTAATCTATCCTAACTATCAACGAAACGAATGAACAGCAACTTTATTTCCAAAGAGAACCATGTACAACACTTAATCAAAGAAACATCCACAAAGGTCTGAACGCATGACTAACTTCTACAAATGAAGACATTACACCAAAGATTGCATGGTCAAGCAAACTAGTGTTTTTGTTGGGCAGCATTGTTTCTGCAATTCCAGCCCCTGATCTAATAACGGAGAGGTGAAACTGAGAGTGCAGGCAACCATTTTTCTGGAGCTTTATCAATTATTATCCTATCAATCTATTCTACACATCTGAAGCAATTCTATTCCTCAACATTGACCTATTTAACCAACACAACTAAATCTTGCTCAACAAAACTTCGTTTCAAATGCATCAAAGGAAAATAACGGTGCTTAAAGGAAAGATAACAATACAAAGAAGGAGGCCCTAGGCTCTTAGGTTGGGCCCAACCCCGAGAGCTATGGCTCCTATAGAAAACTCAGAGCTGATATCAAATCTGACTGCTTCCCATTATCAAAAAATAATCATAAGTCAAGAGTTATGCCAACAATGGCTACAAAAGAACAAAACAGAGCTAGCAACACTGTAGTACAGGATATGCAAGAGTTTTTTTCAAAAAGTCCTTTTCGAAGGCTGAGGCCTTAACATTTATACACCACGATGCCCTAGCTGGCCTCCTAAATCTATGGGACTTGGCTGCCCAAACTGTGAGTGAACAGCTCCTTCCAAGAAATCTGTTTGGCTGCCTTCTAGATCTGGTTTTGGTGGCCTTTGGAGCTTGGAGTTGGGGGTGAAGATCCTGAGGGAGGTTATTTAATGCCATAGACAACCCCCCTACGAATCCTCAACCCAAGCTTGGCTGTCTCCTAGCCCATGTCTGCTCGGTTTTGCTCCAACATGTGTCAAAAAATCCTGAAATGAGCACGTGTTAGCCACCTAGGAATAGTGACTACCCTTATTCGTACAAACAACATAAACATACTAAAAAATAATGCATAAGTTATGAAAAATGAAGGATTGAACAAGGGTAATTAGGCCAAATGAGCCCAAAATGTTACCAAATTTGGGGCTCATCATCACCCCCCTGCTAAAATGATTGCTCATCCCTGAGCAACTAGTCCAGCTCCTCGTCTTTCATTGCTTTAATTGCCACTCTCACATCCCAGGCTTCTGAAGTAGTATCCTCCTCATTTTCATGGAACCCGACCTTCTTTTCCACCTCTTCCCACTGCTTATGCTCTTCTTTTTCTGTGCTTCCTTCTACCAATCTCAAAAGCAAAGGTGGGCTTAGCTTGAGGCTGATCCAGCTGGCCTGGAGGTTCTGCATGGACTTCTTGTAGAGAGCTACCCGTACTAGGCCCTCCCTCATTCTAGTTGGAGTGTGATACTCCCTGATTTTGAGGCTGTGGGACAATGTGTTCCACCTTCGGGTGCAAGCATGAACACAGTTATCCCCTAATAATCGCTCCATATCCTCGAAATGTGCTATAGCCTGAGCCTGCTGATCCATGTATTTTAGTAAAGCCTGAGGGTTGGTTGCTAGGTGTTGGTGGGCGGATATCAATGCAGTGGGGTCCCCTGGCTCTGCTCTAATTAATAGTGGTTCATGTAACTCTCGGTTCATAACATCTTTGACCTCTGTCGCTCTCTTTTCTTCGTGGTTTAACCATGAGGTAAATGCCATCAGCTGCATATCTCCCACGACTATGTTGGGGTCCCATGAAGTTACGGTAGGAAGGGCCAAATTATGGAGGTAGAACTCTGATAGCTTGGCCTTGTCCTCTATGGAGCTGTTGTTGCATAAATTTGTGAACTATTGGGGGTTTTGGATCTGGGAGATACCCCTCTGTGCTAATGCATTAATTTGGAATTGCAGCCACTGGTCCCGTAGGTATAGGCCATAAGATTTGGCCGACTACCTACATTGTAGAGCATCCATAGCCCAACTGGCCATGCAGGCCAGTTGTGCCTCTTTTTCTTGCAACTGTTGTTTGAGAGCTTGTATCTCTATATTTGCTTGCAATTCCCTTTCCTGTAGTTGCTGGATTAGTTCCTCAAGATCAGCTTGCATTTCTTCTTTGCCTTGAGGTTCTGTTGTAGTGTCCTCTGATGTTGTGCCCCTTTCTTTCCTCTGTTCCTGTAGCTGCAGTTTAAGCTTCTCATTCTCTTCCTGTAGAAATACTCACTGGCAGTTTCCCACGTGTTTTGCCATAGCTAATTCCCTTCTTGCCTCCTTGAGTTGTTCCTCCAAGGGGCCTATATCTACTACTCCTTTAGATTTAGCTATCCTCATCCATGTGTGGGTCCTCACTCTTTCTTCCTCCAGCGCAAAGAAAAGCAGCACTGTGAATTTTTGTGGAATAATTTTCCCAGCCTCCAAAAAGTTATAATAAGAGCTCAAGCTGGGCTGGGGGCTAGGCTCCATAATGTGTTCTACCTCTTCTTCCCTTTGTGGTGATGTGGCTGCCTCCCCCTCCATTCTTTCGGTCTCCTTGAGCCTGGCTAATGTTTCCTGTAGAACTACTTCAGCATCCTGTAGAGGGGTTTTTGAAGCTGACCTTTCCATTCTCTCCCTCCAGGTAGTTGTCTTCGGGCTCCCCTGCTCATAAGTGACTGATACTTTGGAGGGGGACTTCTCCTTTGGCGAGGTAGGGGTGTCTTCAATGGTAATTGGGTCTTTGGATGGAGGTTGGGGCCTGCCGGTTTTAATTCTTACACTTCTCCTCGCTTTGAAATACAGAGGAGTCTCCCTCTTTCGTTTCTCCTTTGGCTTGGGAGAGGTACTTAGGGTGGCCAGCACAGCTGCTGCCTCCCTAGCAAGAATTTCGGCCGTTTTCTCCTTCTGTTTTCCTTTCTCAGGACTTCCTGTAGAAAGCCCTGTAGTGGCTGATTTCTGGCTTCCTGTAGAAGCCATTTTTAACTTTCCTGTAGAAACAGACGGCACCATTTTAGCCTGCTTGGCTGAGGGTGCTTTTTCTTTCAATTTTGCTGAGGCTGCCTTAGAGGTGCCCTCACTGACATGGACTTTTTCAGTCCTTTCCACCCTGCTCTGTAGTCGTTTCTCCCTGGGTGTTAGTGTGGTTTTGTCACCCTCTGTTTTGGCAGCTTGGTCTTTCTCTTGTTTTCCCTTGTGTTCTTTCTTTGGTGTTTTGGCCATGGTTTCTTGGCCTTTACCTTTCTTCTCTACTTGAATGGGTTCCTTCTCCTCGCTGCTGGAGGAGATGAGCTCCTCAGCCAACACTCGGATGTCATCATCCTTAGTCAAATTTCGAAAGGTTACCGAGGAGAGAGGGACGGTGTACGTGTGGAGTGCATCTTCCACGAGGAGCTTAATGAGCCCATGATGGGCTATCTGGTCTGGCGTTCCCTCTCTCAATTTGGTGGCACACTCAGTCATGGACTGCAGGAGGAAGTAAGGAATGCTCAACTTTTTCTCTGAGGGTAGGTCCATTTGGTGCCTAAGTTCTGTGAGCAGCCGAAAATGATATCCATACACGATGCTGAATCGCCCCTCGCACGTGATATACTTCATAATTTGGAGGCTGACCTCACTCCAGAACGGCTGTAGGCTGGTTCTTCGAACTCCATTCTTGTCTTCTGAGAATTGTTCCTCTGGTAAAAAGAACTCCTTCTTAGCTTTTTGACCCAGTTTTCTCTCCTCCTTATCCCAAGGTACCCCCATCGGCAGATCAGTGACTCTGCTAATGAACTGTGGGGTGAGTCTGAGGGTCAAACCTCTGAAGTTGACAACGGCCAACGACTTTGACTTTGGCTGCAAGGATCGTAGGAATTCTTCTGCCACCTCGTCATCGTGACCTTGAAGCTTGTCACAGAATGAAATCCATCGTGCACGAGAAAACAGGTCCACCACCTCAGGGGTTTCCCGTAACTTCTTTGAATCTGTAGGCTCTTTTCTAATGAACCCTCCCGGCATGGTAAACACTTGCTGTGTTGGCCTGAGCCTGCCTGCTCGTATACAAAAGTGGGTCTTTGGGATTTCCTTAGATAGAGCACAGAGCTATGCCTCTGTTATGCACACAGTTTATAAAATTCACGACTGTCTATGGGTGAGCCTTGACAGTGGCTCAATTATGAATGAAACCCTGGAGAAAATCCTGCATACACACTACGACGACAATTCTCATGCGGCAATAAGAAGACGCTTGCAACTTCATGCACAGATTGTAATTCATGGTTTCCTACCCCTTTAACACGTCGACTTCACCACCTTTCGAACAAATTGCATGGGAGGACTATGTTCAGGCTTACCTCGTTCCAGAATTGCCACCTTCGACGTGAACAGTTCAATTTCCTCCATAACGTTGAGCTTCCTGTAGCGCAGCTTCCTGTAGAAGTCGTGCACGGGTGCTGGGGAGCGCTTCAGTGGTTTTGGGCCTTCTATGCAGCAATAGGATGTTAGAACAGGTCGAGAACTCAAAGTAACAGCCTTCAGAAAATTTAGGATGCGTACTCGGCTGCAAAGCGGTTGAGAATAAATGAGTGCAGTGCGCCATACGTGATCTAGCCGGCGGATTTGAATTTCTGCGGAATTTGTGGCGCAGGGGTGAGCTATCCCCGACGGCCCGTTGGCCGACGTCACCTGCTATCATTCCACTACATGTCTGCCTGACCGCCAAATCATTCCCTGTATATCTACCATCGCCACTCCTGTTAGATCGCCGCTTCTCTCCGACTGGACGCTTCCCACGTGTCCATTTCCTGTCTCGTCGACACAACCAAAGCTTTTCGGATCGGACGAGGTCATCGGGCTGGTTGTGGTGGCCAGTTGAATGGTTACACGACTTGTTCAATCCATTCATTTTCATATTTACACACATTTTAGAGCATCGTTCATGTAATTTGACGAAACAGGGTGAGGCACTTACCTGTGCTGCCGTGGACGTGATTTTTCTCATGCTTCGGGACGAGGGGTGACAGATCCACTTGCTGCCGCTTCGTGCACAGGCACGAGAGCTCCTTTTCGTTGACTTCTGCTAGTTACGAGACCAGTTTCCTGGCTGTGGATGGTGCATGCGCCAGCTTCATGAGTTGCAGGTATCTTCATGGTGTGTGCTCTAACCGGATCAACTCCTACAAGATTCCTGTAGGACATCCTGTAGCCGTTTCTCTTGGAGTCACGTTCACAGGTGCAGGGTCCTCGGATCGCCTTGATAGGTAGCACATTGGGCCTCTGCATGCTTTATTTTCCATTTGAAAATTATTTCTTCTGAGAGTCCAACGTTCTGGTATGACTGTGCAGGTATTTCAATCGTACGGCAGCAATGGTGGTGGAAGGAGGCGACAGCAGTGGGTGATGGAGAAAAACATTGGTTGCATGCTTCCTTATTGGGCTTCGAGCTTCAAATTCTTCTACATAGTCGGTCCTGGCCCGTCCAAAGATTCTACAGGAAGTTTCCTATAGAAATACAGAACTTCCTGTTGAAAGTCCTGTAGCTTCCTGTAGAAGGCTAACTATGACCAGATTGTGCCCAAACCTTGGAAGAGATGAGTGTTTATGGAGGGAATGATGGTGAGGTCGCCTGGTAGCATGGTAGGGACCCTTGTTCTTGAGTTGAGAGGCCTCGCTTTTGCATGGAATACCTGCAACCTGCATTAATTTCCAAATATTGAGCTTGTTTTTCTGTTTCTGCCTCCTTCTTTTTTCCTTTTTTCCTTTTTTCCTTTTCCTTTGTTTGTTTTTTGTTTTTTGTTTTTTTTTTTTTGGGAGACAGCAAGGGCACCTCAAGGAGGTTTTCACCCCTACTATCTGCCTTGGGCGCCTCAGAGAGGTTTTCACCCAAGGGTCTTTTTTATTCCAATTTTTTCAAAGAGACAGCAGGGGCGCCTCAATGAGGTTTTCACCCCTACCATCTGCCTTGGGAGCCTCATAAAGGTTTTCACCCAAGGATCTTTTTATTTTTTTTATTTTTATTTATTTTTTTATGATGCTCAGGGTATGCCCAAAACAGAGGCAGAACCCTTCTCTATGATCAGCATTGATTTTTCCACAGTTTTGATGAACTCTTGCCTCGAAAGAGGTTTCCTGTAGATCTTTAGTCGATGGCCATTGACGAGCATGGGGATGGCTTACTCATCAATGGTCTGAATAAGAATAGACCCATTATCATTACACTTCTCCACTGCATATGGTTCTAGCCATCTTGTCCTCAGCTTCCCCTTCAAATCCTTATGTCTGGAATCATACAACAGTGCCCAATCTCCCGGTTGGAATTGCTTGTCAGGAGGTGCCGGTCATGCCATATCTTCCTCTGGAGTTGAACCACTTCTGAGTGGAGAAGGGCCTGCATTCGGTGTTCATCTAGCCTATTCAGCTGCAATAACCTTTCTTGCTGGGCATGGCTGAGATCTAGGTCCAGCTGAGCTGCCATCCTCAATGTGTTGTACTCGAACTCAATTGACAGCAAAGCTCTCTTCCCATAGACCAGTTCCTAAGGTGTGAAGCCGGTTGTGGTCTTCCAAGTGGTGTTGTAAGCCCAAGTGGCCTCAACCAGGTGATCTACCCAATCCTTTCTGCTGCTGCTCACCACGTTAGTCAAAATCCCTTCTAATGCTCTATTGGTGACTTCCACCTGCCCATTTGCTTGAGGATGATAGGGGGTGGAAGTCCTATGCTTGATCTTGTGATGAGCAAGCAGGTCTTCAATTAAGTTGGAGGTTAACTGGCTTCCTCGATCGGTGACTAGCTCTCTTGGGTAGCCAAATTTGTAGAAGATGTTTTCTCTTAAAAACTCAACCACCTTCTCTTCTATCGCTGTTTTGATTGCCTTGGTTTCCGCCCACTTTGTCAGATAGTCTGTGCACACAATGATGTAAGACCTTTGCCTTGAAGGAGGATTGATAGGACCCACAAAATCCATACCCCACTTCTCAAATGGTTCAAGAGTCACTTGAGGTTGGAGAGGCATTTCATCCCTTGGGGTCGGCTTCCCCATCCTTTGGCATCGGTCACATTGGCTGATATATCTCTTGACATCTTGATGAAGCGTGGGCCAATAGTAGCCTGCCTGTAGAACTTTGAAGGCAGTCCTCTTGGCTGCAAAATGTCCTCCACAAGGCCCATCATGACAGGTTAGGAGGATGTCAAAGACTTCCTCCTCCCTGACGCAACGCCTTAAGATCTGATCGGGGCCAAGTTTGAATAGGTTTCCCCCGATCCAAGTGAATGAGGCACTCTTCCTTACAATTCTGCTTTTCTCTTTTGAAGATAGATGCAGAGGGAACTGTGCTGAGACCAGGTAGTTTGCTATATCAGTGAACCATGGAGAGAGTACTGAGATAGCAAACAGATGTTCATCTGGCATCTGGTCGTCCACTGTTCCATCTTCACCTGTAGGTAAATCCAATCTAGACAAGAAGTCAGCAACAACATTTTCTTTACCTGGTTTGTCAACGATAGTAAAATCAAACTGCTGCAACAAAAGTAACCATCTAATAATACAAGCATTCACATCTGGTTTATTCATTAAATATCTAATTGCAGCATGATCAGTATGTACAAATGTTTGATAGCCAGTGATGTAGTGGCGGAACTTGTTCAGGGCATGGACCACGACCAAGAACTCTTTCTCAGTTACAGTATAATTTAGTTCTGCCTTGGATAAGTTTTTGCTGACAAAGTATATGGCATATGGGAGTTTTTGTTCAACCTGTCCTAAGGCTACCCCTATGGCTTTGTTTGAGGCATCAGTGTGGATGTGGAAAGGTAGGGCCCAGTTTGGACCTCTCAATATCGGGGCAGACACCAACTTATCCTTTAATTCATTCAGAGCCCTTTGACAGTCATCCGTCCATTTGAACTCAACATCCTTTGCTAAGAGGCCAAACAGTGGCGAGCCTAGCTTACTGAAGTCTTTAATAAATCTTCTATAATATCCTGCTAAGCCTAAGAAACTCCAAACATCTCTTACCTTCTGAGGAGGTGGAACCTTTTTTATGAGAGCAATTTTATTAGGATCCACCTGCAATCCTTGGCGAGAAATGGTATGTCCTAGCACGGTCCCTTCAATCATCAAGAATTCACATTTTTCAGGACTAAGGGACAGGTTCATCTCAATGCACTTGGTTAGAACTTTTCCCAGATTGGACAATGCTTCCTGGAAGTTGGACCCATAAGGGGTGAAGTCATCCATATAGATTTCCACCGAATCATGGACCAACTCAGAAAAGATGCTCAATACTGCTCTTTGGAAAGTGGCAAGAGCGTTGCATAGCCCAAAGGGAAGGACTCGGTAAGCAAAGGTACCCCAAGGAAAAGTGAAGGTGGTCTTATCTTGGTCTTCCGGGCTGATTTGGATCTGGTTATACCCACTGAACCCATCTAGGAAAGAGAAAAACTTCTTCCCCGCCAGTCCATCCAACACTTGATCTATGAAAGGCAGAGGAAAGTGGTCTTTCTTGGTGGCTTTGTTCAGTTCTCGGTAGTCCACATGGATTCTCCACTTTCCATTTTTCTTGGGTACCAACACCAGAGGGGACACCCACTCGCTATCCGAGATGGGGTAGATGAATCCTGCATCCAACAGTTTTTGCAACTCTTCTTTGACAATGTCCTTAAGGGCTGGATTCATTCTCCTCTGAGGTTGCCTGACCAATTTACAATCTTCTTTGATGTAGATGTGATGGGTACAGACCGAAGGATGGACTCCTTTCATCTCCTTATAGTTCCAAGCGAAAGCATCTAGATGACTGGCCAACAGACTATACAGCTCCTTTTCCTGGGAAGGAGATAGGGAGGAGCTGATCTTTAACGTTCTCTCGGGGCCAAACTCCACATTTTTTACTCTAGGAGAGAGTGGATCGGTCACACAAAGGTCCACTAAGGTGCTGGCTTGAGTAGCATCCACCAATTTCTCTAAGGACAATGCATTGGGAGGTGGATTCTGAATCAAGGTCTCAATCAAATCATCCTCGGTTTGAGGACCTCCCCTGGTGGTTTCTAAGGTGCACAAGGGTGCAGAGTACACCTCATCCTCTTCTCCTTCTTCCAACCAAAGTGGTAAGTCATGCTCTAATAGAGGTTGGGCAGGAGGGTATAGGACTAGCTGCTTGGACATAGGACCATTTTTGATGGTCATGTTTCCTGCTCGGCAGCTTATGTAAGCATCCGCAGTGGCTAACCAAGGTCTTCCCAAAATAAGGGGGTATCCAGTAAGCTTTGCCTTTGGTTGAAGAACCAAGAAGTCCGCAGGATACTCCCAAGATTCAATAGAGACCAAGACATCCTCCACAATCCCTTCGGGAGTCACAGTGGAGCGATCTGCCAACTGCAGGACCGTCGAGGTCTTCCTTAAGGAACCTTGAAGGTTGAATTTGAGCATGGTATCCTTGGTCATCACATTAATGGCAGCCCCTAAAACAATCAAAGTGCGGGGTATGATGGTGCCATTGATGTGGACATCAACTACAGGACTCCCAGGATCCAAATACTTTGGACAGATTACTTGCCCCAACATAAGATCAGACAGTTGTCCTATGACATTGATGGTTGAGGCATCTCTTTTTCGCCTACCTGGGTGCCTGAAACACTTTTCCTTAACCAATTTGTTGTATATCGGTATATCTTTGATGGCTTGGAGAAGTGGTATTCTCACACAAAACTGTTTGAGTTCTCCCAGAAGCTCATTCTCCTCTGGGTCGAGTTGTGTGGTGACTGTTAGTCTTTCAGGAAAGGGTGGAGTGGCCTTGGGTTCACTTTCCTGTTTATCTTCCTCATCCTCTAGGGGGGAGGTTGGCGATCCGGAAGAGTCTTCTCGGATCGCAGGTTGATCTCCTGGATCTCCACAGCATAGGTAGGGCATGTTGTTTCCCCGGTATATACCTGCTGGGTCTGTCGGTTGTTAGGGTTCAGGTTCGGTTGAACAGGCATTTGGGGTTGTCTTGGAGGAGCAGGAGGTAATGGTTGTGATTGAACTGGTGGTGGAGGCAAAATAGCGGGAGGAGTGGTTTACTGGGGCCTCCACCCCGGTTGAGGTGCATTCCACTGAGGTTGTGGCTGGGCATGGGAGTGAAACGAATGAGTAGTGGGCTGAGTATGGTATTGAGGTGGGTAAGACCATGGAGGAGGCACAGACCAGGAAGGATGAGCAGGGGGACCCCAAGAAGGCATAGGAGCAGATTGGTTGGGGCTATAATAAGCTTGGGATGTCCTTTGCATCCCTTGATGGTAAGGTCTAGGTCCATGCGGCCTCCTTTGGTTGAGGAAGTAGAGAGGTTCAGTGGGTGCCTCGGTTCCTTGGTACATGGCCTTGAACCTAGGTAAGGTTGGGCATTGGTTTGTGGGGTGATCCTCCTCACAAACGAAACATACCTCTACCGAGTGTAATGGACACTCGTTCTTAGGGTGCTTCCTTGTACACCTAGGACAGAAGATGGCCAAAGCCCTCTCAGCTTCCTCTTTCTTTTGTTGGATTCAGAATGTATCAAGTTGCATGGCAATGGTCTGTCTCACCTCACTTTTGAGGTCCTCCAGCTGATTAACAAACTCATGCTTGGAGAAAGTAGCACTAGCTAAAAGGGGGTTTCCCCTACCTCTTTTCGGGGCTGCCCTAGAGTGGTTTCTAAACACAGTCTTTATATCCTCATAAGGTAGTTGGTAAATATCTCCTCCCGCTAGCATGTGAAGGGTATCTAGAAGGTCTTCAGGGACTCCTCGGAGCAGGACCAACTTGAGAGATTCAGGGTCAAGTGTGCACCTGGCCCGCTTATAGCTAAGTTGGAACCTTTCCTCATAATCTTCTAAAGACTCATCATTTCCCATGGTCATTCGAAAGATTTCTCCCTTGGCTTCCTTGGACCTACAGTAGTCCCGGTATTTGGTATTGAAAGCTTGCTGCATCTGAGCCCAAGTGGTGATACTGTTTCTAGGTAAGCCCATGAACCAGCGTAATGCTGCATCCTTGAGGGTAGAGGGAAAGAGTTTCAATTTTTGCTCATCTTCTGTATAGTCATAGGTTCGACAAAGGACAACAAACCCAAACAGGAAGGTATCAGGGTCTTCAGTAGTCAATCCATGGAAGTGAGGTAAAGCGGAGGGGCTTATGTTTTTCATTTTCATGTCTCCATTGGTCTCTCGGATGGGAAAGGCACCTTCTATTCTCTCATCTTCTCTTCCATTCTCAGCTTCTCTTCTATTCTCAGCCATGGCTTCAGGTGGAGTGGTTTCTAACTCTTCTTCTGTTATAGGATCTTCGTATATCTCAGGAGGCTCACCTATAGGTTCTTCTGGATCACTGTCACCAAAGAAGAGAGAAGGGTGACTCAGTGAAGTGGTGGGGGTGTTGGGTAAGAATTTGCCGGTTTTATCTCTGTTCCTACGAGGCATGAAATGGAAAGGCTTTTGATTGCTTTTTGCTTTTTCTGCTTGCACCTGCAAAACTAAAATAGATTGAACTGCAACTAGTTATCTTGCTGAAATGAAAATGCGGAATTGAAATGAAAGCAGGAAATGGCTAATCTATTTTGCTCAAATGAAATTTCAGGAATGAAATGCTAGTCTACGCTTGCAGAATTGAAATTGCTAATCTACGCTTGCAGAATTGAAATTGCAGAATTGAAATGCTAATCTATGAAAGCAGGAAATATCTATTTTACTTTTGCGGCAATAATGTTGCAACTCCTGGAACTCCCTTCTTTAATTTTATCAACCCGGTAGTTCGTAACAAACTTGGAAGCGACGGTGCTGTATGCACAAGTACTAGCTCTTGCCGCAGCTGTCACTTGATCAGCTGGCACAAGTCCGTTAGGGCTCAAGCCAACTTCTATGAGCTCTTAGAAGAAGCTTTTTAACTGATGGATGGAAGCTAACTCAGAGGAAGCCGATCTACTTGCAGAAAGAAACTGAAAGCCAAAAGGTAACATAAACCCTAGCAAACCCTAATTCTACCAGCTAGTCCTACTAATGTAGAGGAGAGAATGCAAACTATTAGAAGAGATGCCATTACTTCTATGAAGTTAAAATGCACATGCCTAGGCTATCTCTATCTGAAGGAAACATCTTTTTGTGCTTTCAAATAAGTTATTAGAATTATCATGCATGTGTTTTAACTGGATTTTTACTGTGCAGGGGTGGATCAAGGAAGGGGAATGCTTGGAAAAGGTTGGGAAGGCTCAGAGAAGGTCTAAGGAGTCCTTAACACCCTTCCAGAGAGTTTCACAAAGTTTGGCTATCAGCAACCTCACTTGTGAGCTTCTACAGGAAATCTGCAGGGGTTCTACAGGATGTTTCAAGGATTTCTACAGGATGTTCAGGAATTTCTATAGGATGTTCTAAAATTGGATTTTGGAGGATGGGTGAGTGAAAGAGGATGCATGAATGGATAGAGAGGTAGGGTAGGGGTCTAAAATGACCCAGTGACTGATGGATGAAGTGATGGGAGGATGTGGAAAGCTAACTTGACTTAAGGAAGGCTAAGGCAATGGAAGAGCAAGAAGGTAGGGTTACGTGGGCAGAAGAGTAGTTGTGAGACGAGGAAGCTAACTAGGAGATGGAGCAGTTGGCCTGGACGAAGCTTAGGTGGATGAGAGAGAGATGGATATGCCCTGCACGGTGTGTACTTAACCGAATCAACCAAATCCTGCACACAATCAAAATCTTAGCTAATCTATCCTAACTATCAACGAAACGAATGAACAGCAGCTTTATTCCCAAAGAGAACCATGTACAACACTTAATCAAAGAAACATCCACAAAGGTCTGAACGCATGACTAACTTCTACAAATGAAGACATTACACCAAAGATTGCATGGTCAAGCAAACTAGTGTTTTTGTTGGGCAGCACTGTTTCTGCAATTCCAGCCCCTGATCCAATAAGGGACAGGTGAAACTGAGAGTGCAGGCAATCCTTTTTCTGGAGCTTTATCGATTATTATCCTATCAATCTATTCTACACATCTGAAGCAATTCTATTCCTCAACAATGACCTATTTAACCAACACAACTAAATCTTGCTCAACAAAACTTCGTTTCAAATGCATAAAAGGAAAATCAATGTGCTTAAAGGAAAGATAACAATACAAAGAAGGAGGCCCGAGGCTCTTAGGTTGGGCCCAACCCCGAGAGCTATGGCTCCTATAGAAAACTCAGAGCTGATATCAAATCTGACTGCTTCCCATTATCAAAAAATAATCATAAGTCAAGAGTTATGCCAACAATGGCTACAAAAGAACAAAACAGAGCTAGCAGCACTGTAGTACAGGATATGCAAGAGTTCTTTTCAAAAAGTCCTTTTCGAAGGCTGAGGCCTTAACATTTATACACCACGAGGCCCTAGCTGGCCTCCTAAATCTATGGGATTTGGCTGCCCAAACTGTGAGTGAACAGCTCCTTCCAAGAAATCTGTTTGGCTGCCTTCTAGATCTGGTTTTGGTGGCCTTTGGAGCTTGGAGTTGGGGGTGAAGATCCTGAGGGAGGCTATTTAATGCCATAGACAACCCCCCTACGAATCCTCAACCCAAGCTTGGTTGTCTCCTAGCCCATGTTTGCTCGGTTTTGCTCCAACATGTGTCAAAAAATCCTGAAATGAGCACGTGTTAGCCACCTAGGAATAGTGACTACCCTTATTCGTACAAACGACATAAACATACTAAAAAATAATGCATAAGTTATGAAAAATGAAGGATTGAACAAGGGTAATTAGGCCAAATGAGCCCAAAATGTTACCAAATTTGGGGCTCATCACATGCGAGAGTGTAGAATCAGTGAATGGGCAGAAAAGGAGGAAAAAAGAGCAAAGGGGCAGGCTAGCTTCAAGCCTAAACATTCTACCATTGATCATTGCATCACTTTAAGACACTTCATTGAAAAAGCTTGGGACAACCAAGGTGGGGAAACATTTTGTTGCTTTGTTGACTTCAAAAAATCCTTTGATACTGTCCCTAGAGATAAGCTATGGCACAAAATGGAAGAACTAGGGGTCCCAAAGGAATATAGGGCAGTTGTTCATAAGCTTTATGAGCAGGTTAGAGCCAAAATCAGAACAAAGGAAGGCATGTCTAAATGCTTCAGCAGTGACATAGGAGTCAAACAGGGATGTCCTCTTTCCCCCACATTGTTTGGGTTATATATTGATAAGCTTGAAGAGTGGATAAATAACACCGAAGGAGAAGGCATCAAGTTGGCAAGTTATGTGGTGAAACTACTTTTATATGCAGATGACCTTATTCTTATCGCTAAATCTACACTAGGTTTAAGAGAACACTTGAAAGCTCTGAAACTCTTTTGTCAAGAGGTGGGAATGCAAGTAAATATCAATAAAACTAAAGTTGTGATTTTCTCTTTGGAAAGAAAGAAACAACAGGTAACTTTTCTCTTGAAGAGCAACCACTTGGAGGTTATAGATGAATACAAGTATTTAGGAATTGATTTCCACCATAGGATTAGCTGGGAGACATGTAGATCAAAGAGAATCCAAGGAGGGTGGAAAGCTTCATACCTTCTCCAGAACAGGTGTAGATAAGCAAAACTATGGGACTGGAAAACTAAGAAAACACTCTTTGGTCTATTACTGGTGCCAGTTATCCTCTATGGCTATGAAATATGGGGGAGCAACATGTTAAGACATAAATGGCGACAAATAGAAAGAATTCAAAGCACCTAATCACAAGCAGCCTCAAATTCAAATCAATGATCCCATATGATATCCTTTTAGCGGAGGTTGGTATGTTTCCAATTGAGGCCTCAATGATCATTCATTTGCTAAGTTACCCGAAGAAGGTTGGAAATATGGATAAGCACAAGTGGCCCAAATTGGTTGTTGAAGAAGAGCTAAATTGTCGGAAAAAGAAATGGATGAAGCAAAATAGAAAGTGGTTGGAAAAATGGGACATAAATCTGCATGACTGCCCTCATGCTAAGAAGGAGATAAAAAAGTGGGTGTTAGAAAAATTTAGGACCGCCCTGTGGACAAAATAGGTAGGCAAAAAGAATCTAAAATTTTCAAATAATTTAACCTAGCGTGGAGGCATGATGATAAAGAGTATTTGAGTTCCTCAATCAAGGGAAAAGCTAAAATTTTAATTGCACAGCTGAGGACTAGCTCCCATAATCTAAGATGTGAAATTGGTAGATGGGTGGTCCCTAAAGAAGAGTGGGAAGAACGAACATGCATCTTCTGCAGCAGAGGGGTGGTAGAAACATAATGGCACTTTATCAAATAATGTGCAGCGTATGAAGTTATTTGTCATGATTTTGATGACAACCTAAAGGTGAACAGTGTCAGTGAGATTTTTGAGGAGACAAGACTCCAAAAAATAAAAAATTTCTTACTCAAGGTCCATAACAGCAGATTCATCATAGAAAAAAATTGAATATGGATTAAGTGACAATGGGTGGTCCCTTAGACCGCGAGGTCTTGTGGATGTCATTAAAAATCATTCATTCATTCATTCATGCAAGCAGTAGAGATGTTGTAAAGAAGTGCAAACTCACGATCATATTGTCTACTACCTTGGGTGAACATTGTGACTTTGTTGTTGTAGCAGTGTTGGGATGGGGTCCCCTAGGTCCAATTTTGACTAAGTTTTGTAAAATCCTCTGTGTTTTAAGGAGCAGAGCATGTAGGTCATCAGGAGTCTAGGGATTTTAGGAAGGTCAAAGCCCCTTAGTTTTTGTATTGCTTAGAGCTTTGCCCATGGTTTGCATACCATGGTATTCTTAGCTTGTCTAAGGCAGTATGTTATGTGATGTTTCGAGACTTGTGTCTTGAGTCATCTATCTTTTGTATTCAAGCGAAGGGGAAGGCTCCTGCTGTTGTGTGCGCGGAGACCTTAGTAAGTATACAATTGTGTGCGCAAGCCCCTGCAGCTGAGTGTGCAGGGTCAGAAGTCTGTATTATCGAAGAATTGAAGTAATAAAAGAAGATTTGGAAGCATATCTGTGTTCTGTTATCTGTTTTAAAGTTTTTGTACTTATGTTTGAATATTGTTTTCTATAGCATATTTTCCATATAATTGCATCACGAAGGCCTGGATATTGTTATTTATGTTGAATAATACATATAGAAGTAGTTACGTGCAGCTTATAAATCTATTAAGTAAGGAAATTGTTTTATGACTGTGTTTATGAAGTTAATGGTTCATGAAGGTCAGATTGAGCCCTAGATCAGAAGAAACCCTACAACCACACTTCATACCCCTCTGGATGCAGAAACCTGGTTCTAGCATCCCCCCATATTACCTCGGGTGAGACTGCAATCTACCTTATGCAAGTCGTTACCGAAAGGGCCGGTAATATAGGGTTTTGTTGGTTAGTGCAACCTAACTTCGAACCTGGGTCTAAGCCCCAAAGCCAACAAATGGTTTCGTTGTCAGGACCGGGATCTGTTTGAGGGATGTGGATGTGGCATCCGACTAAGAAGGAAATTCATAATTGGGTTGAGCGAAAGGAGCGCGAGTTTGCAGTATAGGAAAACAGAAATCTGCGCTTATCGACAGAAGCTTGGTTACAAAGGTACATTTATACAGAACAACATGAGATCTTTTTCTGTTCTTTCCCTGACGAATTATATGAGTGGCTTGCAAAATTAGTTGATAGTCAGCCTCGCTAGAAGCACGATAAGAATCTTGTTTGGACCCTAGAATTAGTAAAGAAGCTCAAAAAGACTGATATTGAGATCACAAGAGCTGTAGACTTCTGGATCAATAGCATTCTTGGAGGATTCATCACAGAAATCGCAATTGACACGTCAGTATCTTATAGCGAATCCGAGTAAAGATTTTTCAAAGGTCCACGAGGTAAGTTCTTGAACTCATTAAAGCTCTCGATTAAAATGTTATTGTGCGAAAAGGGTGTATGTGAGCAAATTGATGTTTAAGAAAAGTCAGCTTAGGACTACATGAAGTGGGAAAATATACGAATCTAAAACCAGTTACAACCCTCTATTAGGTGAGTCAGACAATGATGAAGAAAGGAGTAACCCTAATACACCTGTATGAGCATCGCAATCTAGATATCAGGGTACATATGGGATTCCCCATCCATCCACTCCCCCGCCACCTCCACCGCATACACCCACACCTCCACCTCCACCTCCAAAATTTAATATGGCCAATACAGTGAAAATGCCTGTGTCCAAGGGTCTAAGATCAGAAGACCCTGAAAAATTATGGTTTGTTGCCGAAGCTGTCTGGAAAGCACAACAAATTAATGATGATGATATGTAAAAGGCCCAACTTATCACAGTGCTGCAAGATAGAGCATTGTCTTGGTACATAAAGTATAGCACAACGAATCCCATTGTTACAATGGTTGAGACAAAGACAACCTTAAATTTAGAATTCAGAAAGCCGAAGTCATAGTCACAGTGTTGTATAGAGATGAAGGAAATCAAGCAAGTGCCTAATGAAAGTGCATGGGAATTAGACCAAAGGCTAAAGTGTCTGATCAATCAAGGGAATTTCCAGATTACTGACGAAGTACATAAAGAATGGTACATCATTGTGTTGTTGCCACATCTAAGACTACCATTATCACAATAGAAGATCAACACACAAGCTGAAGCCTTAGAGATCACGATGAAGTTAGAAGCATCTCCAGTCCAGGATACGCATATAGGAGTCCAACAGATCTAATCACAGCTCGCAAGTTTTCACATGGAGATCCAAGGGTTAAAGAAGGGAAAAGATGTTCGATCAGACATATACTCAGAAGTATGGTGTTTGAAATGTAAGGCTGAAGGTCATTATAAAGATCAATGTCCCATGTATCCTAATTATATAGCGGCTGGAGGTCCTAATCCTCTAAATCTAGAAACAAGTACAAGACAAGGTGTTGGATCAAGTATATGGTGTAGCATCTACAGAGTCGCAGGCCAACATCCCACAGATCATTGTTATTTATTGCAAAAGTATGTGTAGACACCCAAGCAGCTGTTTTGCAATTTTTGCCAATCAATAGGACACAATGAGAGTAATTGTCGAAGCTACGCCTTAATTATGGAGCGACGCAAGTTGAAAGTCGTGCACAAGAAAATCAAGGTTCACCTACAGGCCATGGAGGATTCCAGGGCTAAGGACGTGGTCGAGGAGGAGGCATAGGATGAGGACGGGGTCAAATCATCTGTTATAATTGTGGCGAAGCAGGACACTTTGCGCGAGACTGTCAGAACCCCACCTGTCCATCTTGTAAGTATTGTAGAAAATTTGATCATGTGATTGAATATTGTCCCATTTTAATGGCTAAGATGCAGGAAAAGAAGAACCAACAGCCTGCGCAGAACTTGTAGATGATGAGATCAGAGCCGCACGAGGATGATCCTAGTATAAACATGGTGAGAACACGAAGTAGCGCAACTAAAGAAGTTGGCAAAGCAAAAGGAGAACAACTTGAGGCGGATACTTGGGTTAGGAAAGCTAGAATTAAGAACATTGGGTTCAATATGCAAAGAGAAAAGGAAACTTTCATGGAGGTGAAGAAAAGTTTCATGGATCTAGGAGCTTCGACGTCGAAGAAACCGGTGCAGTTAATTCCACATAAGAACTAGCCTAAAACAACGACAAAAAATCCTGATTCGACTGTTTTGAAGTCCTTTCTACAGACCTGCATGAAGTTGTTAAGAGATCAGAAAGTAGTGGAAGGGTTACAAGAATTGATTGATAATTGTGCTAGAAAAGAAAATCCTTGAATGGAACAACGCACAATAAATAAGATCTATGGAAACAAAAAAAGAATAGGTCGAGAAATGACACTGACTGCGTAGATCGGAGAATTTGAAATGGATCAAGTAATCCTGGATCTAGGATCCGATGCAAACATCCTACCTAAGCAGACATGGGGGCAGATGGGACAGCCAAAGTTACAATGGTCTCCAATCCAACTGTGCATGGCAAACCAACAGAAGATTATTCCGATGGATCGGCTACATGGAGTTGTTGTAGATATTTAGGGAGTTAGTGTAATATCATATTTTGAATTCATTGAGATCATAGATTATAGTAATATGTACCTAAATTTACTGGGAATTGACAGGGCATTTAATATGGATGTTATAATTAACTTGAAATGATGGAGCATGATATTTGAGAAGAACAGAATGAGGGTTGTTGTTCCTCTAGATCCCTCTGAAGGAGCACGATACACAGAACCGATCCACGAAGATTATGACAATGAGGATATTGAGCACATCTACAAGTTAACTGCACGAAATGAAGATTGGATTAATCCCACTGCAGATGGAAGAATTAGCTGGGAGAAGGATAGTTCCTACATTTCAGACTCTGACGAGGAAATGGAGCATTGGCAGAACCAGTTACATGAAGTCTCTACGCTGCATTGTAATAGACTGACGAAATCTCTTCGTTGTATCTCATTGGAGGTTCATAACTTACCATACTATGATGGAATAGGGGATGTCAGTATCTTTTTAGATGAATTTGAAAGAGATGTCCCAGAGGAAGAAAGGTTCCAAGCTCTGGATATAGCTCTGTGGTCTACACCTGCGCGATGGTGGGGCATGCACAAACATAATATAGCAGATTGGAGGGAATATCGAAGATTGATGAGGCTCAGGTTCGGGTATGCGAATACGAGACTTGTAGAAAAGTATACTAGAAAGAATGACCCGCGCGAGCATCTGTCTCATTGGACTACTGCATGGGGTGAAGAACCACAACTAGAATGGGTACATATCTTTTTCCACACATTAGATGTAATACCTATGAACTGGTATCTTGAAACAGAACTGCACCATGGCACCACTGATTGGCATGAACTGAAGGAAAGTTTTATATTGACTTTTAGTTTTGAGGATGGGTTTGAATATATAGATGATGCCCTTCAAGAGATTCGTGCAACTATTTTTAGAATACCAACTGAAGTGTTGGCTTGGGTTCAGCCGGATTGGAATGCGCAGGTGCAACACACGTTTGAATGTTACAACATAACTACAGAAGAGGGTGAAGAAGATCTGTGCAACGTCAATATCCTTGAATCAGAAGGACAATGCGAAGTTGCAAGACTAGATGTCGAGATACCCGATGTGACATAACTGGTGAAAACAAGGCAGATTAATATAGGGATTGAGGAAGAACCAAAGTTTGCGCGCATCAGCGGTTATTGGGGTGAAGATACAGTTGATAAAGTTATTGATCTATTACATGAATATAAAGAATTATTCCCGACGAAGTTTTCTGAACTCAAAGGTATTGCGGGTGATCTGGGCATCATGAAAATCATGTTGAAACCAGAAGCTAAGCCTGTAAAGCGGTGACCGTATCGAATTAACCCAAAATACAAAGAGAAGGTGAAGGAAGAACTTGACAAGATGGTCGCAGCTGGGATAATTGAGCCAGTAGAGGAGTCCAACTGGGTAAGCCTGATGGTTGTACAAGAAAAGAATACCAAAGGCAAAATAAGGATCTGTGTGGATCTCCAGAAGTTGAATGATGCCTGTGTGAATGATTTGTTCTGTGCGTCGTTCATTGATGAAGTTATAGAAAATGTAGAAGGATAGGAGGCTTATTCTTTCATGGATGGGTTTTCAGGATACCACCAAATCAAGATCGCGCCAAAAGATCGAAGTAAGACAACATTTGCCACCGAATGGGATCATTTCAGTATACTGTAATGTCTTTTGGATAGAAAAATGCACCTGCAATATTCTCCAAGTGGTCGTCGCAGCGTTTAAAAGGTTTATCCACAAATTTATGGAAGTGTACTTTGATGACTGGACCGTGTTTGGGTTACTAGAGAAGCGTGTTTGGATGTTTGCAGAAAATACGAAATATCATTGAAACTTAATAAGTATATATTATATGTACCATATGGAATATTGTTGGGCCATGTTGTGTGCAACCAGGGGTTGATGGTCGACCCTGCCAAAATTGTTGTTACCATCAATTTAGATCCGCCGAAGAACGTGAAACAATTGCGCACCACTCTAGAACACACTGGATATTATTATAAGTTTATAAAGACCTACGCGCAGATCACTGCGCCAATGGAGAAGTTGTTGAAAAAGGACATTCTCTTTTGTTGGGATGAGGACTGCCAAAGGAGCTTCGATCTTTTGAAAGAAAAGATGGTTATTGCGCCAATTCTAGTGTTTCCAAATTGGAAGAAAGAGTTTCATGTCCACGTAGATGCCTCATGCATAGCTTTGGGTGTTGTATTGACCCAGCTAGGTGAAGGAAACATTGACCACCCAATTTCATTTTCCAGTCGAAAACTATCGAAGGCGGAGAAAAATTATTCTACAACTGAGCGCGAAGGGTTGGCCATGGTATATGCGCTACAGAAATTCAGACATTATCTATTAGGTGCGCACTTTAAAATGTTCACAGATCATTATGCATTAAAGTACCTGGTCAACAAGCCTGTGTTGGGGGGAAATATTTTTCGATGGCTACTGCTCTTCCAGGAGTATGATTTTGAAATAATCGTCAAGCCAGGTAGATTGAATGTCAGACCAGACCATCTATCAAGAATTGAGAATGGCAAAGAACCTACAAATATCGAGGAAGGATTGCCTGATGCACAACTCTTCACAGTAAGAGTAGCTGACGATCACTTCACTGACATGATTTCGTTTTTGGCTATTGGTGTAGCTCCCGTAGATTATACATCATAGCAGAAGAAAGAACTGGTAGTCCGAGTTGCGGATTTTTCCTTGATTGCAGGACAATTGTACAAAATGGGTCCGGAAGAGATATTGCGTAGATATGTCCCTGAGTAAGAAATTTATAGTATTATAGCTGAAGCACATGGTGGTGTCGTGGGAGGCCATTATGTAGGGAAAGCCACCACGCAAAAGATCTTAAGAGCAGGGTTGTGGTGGCCCACGGTACACAAAGATTTGAAGGAGTATTGCAGTCAGATGACCGGTAGACCATCAAAGAGAGATGAATTACCATAGAATCCACAACCCACTCTGCAAGCTTTTGACAAATGAGCAATTGATTTCATAGGAACAATCAACCGACCACTAAGAAGACGGGTGCGAGATATATTATTATTGTAACAAAATAACTAACCAGGTGGGCTGAGGTGAAGCTAGTAAAATATTGCAGCACAGATACTATTGCGCAGTTCATGTTTGAGTACATTTTGTCAAGATTCAATTGTCCAAAGATCCTAGTGAGTGACAGAGAATCACATTTTTTACATGACACGATTGAAGCATTGATAACTAAGTTCCAGGTACACCATTAGAAAAGTACGCCTTATCATCCATAGGTGAATGGCACTCTGGAAACTTTCAATATGATTTTGGAAAACGCTCTGATGAGGGTCTGTAATGTCAATAGAAATGACTGGGATGTGCGCATACCGACAGTGCTTTGGGCCTACAGGAAACCTATAAGAAACTGACAGGACAAACTCCATTCATACTAATTTATAGGCAAGAAGTTGTTATGCCTATGGAATACATAGTGCCAAGTCTTAGAATTGCAGCAGTCACAAACATGGTAGACAATGACATTATGGAGGAACAATTGGAATAGTTGATTGCGTTGGAAGAAGATCATTTCATCGCAGGTTTCCATCAACAAGTACAGAAGGCTAGGGAAAAATCATGGCACAATCGACATATCAAGCAATGAACCTTTAAGAATGGTGACTTGGTTTTATTATATGATAGTAAGTTCGTGAAGTTCCCAGGTAAGTTCAAAATGCATTGGTTGGGACCCTACATTGTTAAAAATATCTCCGATGGTGGCACAGTTCAGCTCATGAAGTTGAATGAAGAACTATTCCCTGGACGTGTGAATGGTAGTCGATTGAAGATATACAGGGATGATTTCATCCCTAAGATTGCACAATGACTATATGGATGCAGAAAAGTCTTAGTGCTACGGGAAGTTGAAAGGAAGCATGAGACTCTAAAAAACTTTGTCGAAAGATAGTTGTGTCGAAGTCTGGAAGCAATGCAATGTTTGGGAGGCTGGAGGAAGCTACGACGCAGAGTGGGTGCCTGCGCAGCAAGGGTGGGTATGGCACAGTCTATCTAGAATATGATCGTTGGTAGTGCTACAGTTGCTTTGACAGGGAATTTTTCGTTAAAAGGAGCAGGGTAAATGCATTTAAGGCACAAATATGGGAAAATCTACTGCCAAACCCGCATTTATGAGGAATATCTATGGGGGAATGGACAGTTTGAATTTGAGAGTGGTTATAAATATCACACCCCTCTCCACATTTCAACACTTTTCTTCTTGAGAGTTCGCCGTGTGTTTTTGCGCTTAAAGAGCCGAGTGTATTGTTGCATGTCTGGTTACCTGAGTTGGGAAGAAGTTAAGAAAGATTTTTGAAAGAGGAGTAGGGAACATCATGAATACAACATCGCCGATCCACACTACAACAACCAGGTTGCCGAGGCCAAAGCCTACTGCCTCCGCGATAGGAGATAAAAAGTAGAAGAAACCGTTGAGGGCGCCAGTAAGACAATTGCCACGAAAAATCCCCGCCGAACAGAAAACAAAAGAGAGAATTGAAAAACAGAAATAACTGATGAAGGCACAGGACTTGAATGAAGAAGAGTTGGACGAAGGGATTGAGGACATCGATGCAAAAGCAGTGGAACCAATTTCTCGGTTGCCACCATGGAAGCCAACCTCAAAAGTGGATAAGGATCAAGACACTATAAAATTTAAGATATTCACATCGTTGTTACTGGAGGAAGTGCCTATTGAAGGTGAATTATTAGCAAGGGTGCCCCAATTTTGCATGGAAGATTGGGATTTGAGCAACAGGGATAAATTTCCACAGCTTGACCCCAACAAGTATCTAAAGGCGGTGTACTATGAGGAGTCAGGCGTCACAAGAGTTGAACCAATGAAATGGGCGGCAGGTATTCAGCGCATAGGATTGTTGAATATGTTGTACGTCCCACACTTTGGATGAAGCAACATAAACACTATTTGTGTGCGTCATTTGTTGGCGTTGGTCCATGATGGGTGCCTATGGCTGGGAGAGCCCATCCCGATTGATGACATGTTGATATGGAGAATCAAAACGTTTCCCTATCAAGGTGTGAACCCCGCAGATGCTTTTGTGGGGAAGTCACTTGAGAAAAAGTTGGCGGACCAGATGAAGAGTGACTTTGGGCTGATCAAAAAGCCTAAGGCATATGCCATCAGTTCAATCACGAATGAAGTTGTGCAGTTCACTTCCCAAACCTTGGCAGGAATGATCATGAGGAAGTGTCGTGTAGATGAAGTGTCAACCCCAGTGGTATCCTTGGTTGCGCAGTGCAGTAAGGGGGTCCAGTTCAACTGAACAGGCTATCTATGCCAAGAATTCCTCGAAGATTATCACGAAGCATAGGAAGAGGGAAAAGCATTCCACTACGTCTGGCTCTTATTGTTGATCGCGCTGATAGCTTTGAGGACACCGAATGATTCATTGTTACCCACTGCAGATCCAGATTTGTGCGAGGCTGCCAAATTTTCCTCGATGTGGGCATCAAAGGACCCTACCCACGCCGTAGAAAATAAGATGTTCTAGGTGTTATTTTAAATGGATTTGTGAATGGTGATCAACCAGAAGCCAAGGTTATCACGGAGTCTATTCAAGGAATATTGGGGCATCGATGACTTGAAGGTCGATTTCCACCATGTTTATATCCATGTGAGGCGTGACCTGACAAAGACATGGACTATGTTGTCATTTTTGTTCAATGAAGAGGATATCGCACCAAAGGTCACCACTGATGTAGACAAGAATATCGCGCAGGAACCAAAGCGCGAAGGTGAAGAAGAACAACACACAGAAGAACCTGATCAGGGTGGTGAAGACCCCTATGTAGACCTAGAGGACGTTGATTCTCCATTTATTATCAAGAAGTGGAAGAAGACAAGTGCGAGAGGTGCACGTAAGAAGCATAAATCTGATAAGTCCGTCGGCACAGAGCCCATGGTCCTCACTAATGGGGACCTCGATGAAATTGGAGACACCGCCCGATTTGCGATGGAGGAGATTTGGGGAAACATCGAAGATCAGTACAAAGTTTTGCTAACAGAGGTCCTAAAGGGCCTTAAAGAGTTTCATGTTCAAGCGAGCCAGGTTCAAGTGAGCGTGTTTCAAGACTGTACATCGGGCAGTGTACAGTCGGTACTCACTTTAGAGCTCCGCACTATACACCTGCCTGATGGATATTTACAGCTAAATAATGTCGAAGATAGGGAGAGTGTGCAACAACTTAAGAATGTGAGTATTAACCTCTTGGCACTCCCTCTGCAGACATTTCATGAGCTACACCTAGGTGTAACATCTAAACTTAAGGTGCGAGAGCAATGGGCTCTCATGGTGATCAAAGATGCGCAAATCACTGTTTTCAGGAAAACTAGTGTCTTTTCGATCTGCTAGTCACACTAAGATTGGCAGCTATCTTAGAAACAAACAATCAAAGCAATTTGTGATTTCCTTTATGTATGACAGATAAGAGAGAAGCAAAGAGACCAACCTGGAACTTCCGTTTAACTCCTTGCTTGATTTCTCTCTCCCTTGATAGAGCTTGCAACTCCTCTCCTACTTGTCCAATACACGATTGTATGGAAGAAAACTCAAAGAACTTTATTAAAATAGAAGGAAGAATTACAACCGAGCTGTCTGATCCAGCATCATCCTCCCAGCATCAAAGCCCTTTTCACCACATGAAAAGCAAGATCGCCCAACAATACAATGCTTCTTCTCAAAGACAAACTATCAGCACCTCTTTACAAATTACAAAATTCCAGCCTCTAGATCTCTCAGATGAGGGATCCATTTATAGATGTTTGCAAAGGTGTGAGTCATCTCTAGGTTTTTGATTAGTGTCATTCCACTTGTAGTTCTCAGTTCCACTTGGAGATTTCTTGGATCTCTTACTCATCCCTGGGCAAATTCAGAGAGGCAAGTGTCATAGAGGAAGTTTCTAGAAGATTCCATGAACATCCACTTAGCAAACTATCTCAGACATTTGTCCATTCTCGCTCATCGCACCCCACAGAAGGCTTCTTCAGTATGTATCACACCCCATAGAAGGCTTCTTTAGTATGCACCGCACCTGGCTAGTGTTGCAGTGAGTATGCATCGCACCCTGACAGTGGATCATTTAGTGGTCCTATTTTGGCCAGTTCTGAGTGGTCTTTCAGGTGGAACTTCTGGGGAATGACATAATTAGTTGACCATGATCCTTTAGGGTATAAAACAACACTTTTAGGGGTTAAAGAGCCCTTGGTTTATCGACATATAATATTGGGGTTGCAGTGCCCAAATATGTCTATAACAGTTGCCCCCTAAAGCATGAAGTCGTAAATCTTCCGATGTTGAGTGAAATGCTTTATCAAGAGGATCCGAAGTATTCTAACTGGAAGGTGACCTGTATAAGATACAATACAATACATCATCATCATATTATTTTCATGATCTAGCTGAGGCGAGCATTCCCATGCTCAGCTTTATAAATTCATTTTCATGTACATAGGACAGATAATCGTCTGCAGTTGCAGACTGGTGATTCTTTATATGTAGAGTCATCATCCCTTAGCTTGGATGATCATCTGTGCAGCTTCTGTGTACATTTGATGTCTTTATATTCCTGAATATATCGCAGCCCGGATGGATGAAACTAGATTGGGGTCTTCAAACTCGTTCAATCTTCGCTCGATGTACAAATCAATCCATGTGAAAAGATGTCCTAAATTCGAACATGGATAGACATCGCCTGATTACCAGCCAATAATGTAAGCTGTTAACAGACGCGAGAGGAATCACTGATAATGATAATGACCCTCAAGGTACTACAGTACAATTTACGTGGTGTGAATATATGATCTGATGTCGAACACCATGCAAAATCTTTTGGTCGAAGGCCATTAATGTAAACCTATCGCCGAAAGTGAGAAACTTGCCATTGAGGCATGCAAGCTTCAAAGTACTGAAAGGGTTGTTTCTAAGTCAACTTCTTGGATAATGAGATGATGTCGACAAGAAGTGACCCGTCGTAGGAGGGCCTTAATGTATCCCACATCTATGACACGAAATGAAGCAAATGATTTTCTGGAGGTGAAAACGATCTGATGATACAAGGTTCAGGAATGGCGGTCATGAAAAATGGAGGGTGAAGGTATTGCAGTGGATGAGGCATTAGCTCAATGGTGAATTCTCTGAATGACTTCTCTTGAACATATCAGTGACACTGAGATGTATTGGTAGCGTTAACCCCAAAAGATGGATGGTATGGAGGACAAATGGTGATATGGCCGGTGAATGGAATAATCCAACCCGACTCAATCATGGTGATGGAGGGAAAGTATCATGTTCAAGAGCGACCTGCTACAAATAAATTTCTTCAAGTTTTCTTCCCTTTTTCCCCAGTCATTGCTGACCAGTACCTCTTTATTTTTGTCAAGCTTGAGGAGGATAACATATGCTTGTTCTATAATTTTCCCTTCGGGCAAACCTGTCGCTATGTTTTAGCGAGCTTAGCGATAGTGAAACTCTCTTTTGTCTGGGTGGACAAGTTTGTCGCTATTGTTTTAACGAGTTTAACGACAAGGATAACTTGTTCCTTTTCATGTTTAGAGAGTTTGAAAAGGCACGAAAAGGAAACTCCAGCAGTTCTTTTTCATAGCATAATCCCTTAAGTCTGAAAAAGATTAAAATAATACGCAAGGGATGACTTTTCGATTGCTTTAGCGAGCCGAAAAAGACAAGCGCTCGATCTTTTTGTGGGATAATCCCTCGGGTCTGAAAAAGATTAAAATATACCGGAGGGATGGCACTTCCAATCACTTTAGCGAGCTGGAGAGGCCAATTACTCGAAAATATTTTCATATTTAGCGAGTCTGAAAAGTGATTAAAGTGGACTCGTTTTTTGAGGAAGGAGTGGCGTTTTAGGGTAGCAACTGGTTCCAGGGAAGCTTGGAACTTCTCAAAACATGGCAGTGTGAAGAGGGTGGCTAACAGAACCACTCGTCGCAGCTATTCCTCAAAAGGGTAAACAATCAAGTGGAAGCATATGATCGGCCAAAAGAATGGAGGTGATGGTAGGAACATAACCAAGGCTCAAAAGGCTGATAGCATGGCAATCACAGAGGTCGTTTACTGAAGGTGGGTTTATTTTTTAATGAGCTTGAACCTTGCGTTAACATATGCTCAGTGGTAGGTTTATTTTTTAACGAGCTTGAACCATGCAATAACATTGCTCATAATAGTAGTCAAATATGTTCAATTCACCATTTAACATGTTAGATTCTTTTGTCGGTCGTACAACCTGCTCAATTGCTCCATCAAATTGATTAGAAATACATATATATGCCCGAAAAATGAATTAAAAACTAACATTTTACTTGAAGTACGTGAATAGTAACATAAAAAGTAGTTTTACCCCTCATTTTTACCATTTCATTTCGAATTTGGGATTTTGGAGCTTTGGAGTGGTTTTCCCCCTCAAATTTCACTAGCTGATTTCGGGAGATCCGGTGGACTATTCTCCGCGCCGTCAGGACCAGGTAGGAGCTAACCCTGAGCTCTTCATTTTCATTCCATCCTTTCTTTATTTTGAGCAAGTTTTTCCCTTTTTCTGGGCCCTTGGGGTTTGAAGAATTCGTTCTCCATCCATCGCACCTGGCCTACATCGAAAGGTGCGATGCATACTGAGTTGTACACTGGCCAGTCAGTATGCATCTCACCTTGCTCAAAGGCAGGGTGCGATGGGCGCAGAAGGGAAACTTTAGACAATAATTTTTCATGAAATTTTTGCCTGTTTTTGCTCAAATCAGGATCCTAATTCATCTTTTGTCTGTGTTTCAGATATTTGTTGGATCAAGATGGTCATCACATGGCGTGAACGTGAACATGAAGAAGAGGACATGATTGCCTTACACGATCAGGGCATAGTTACTGCATTACGAAACTATGGTTTGCTCAAATTCTTCCACATATCCAGCATGAGGCAACAAATCAGTTTGTTGCAATATTTCCTCGATGCTTGGGATTTAATCAACCAGGTATTCCAGATTAGAGGCAAATCAATTCCATAGATAGTCGAGGATATCTACTTTCTGATGGGGTTGTCGAGATGTGGTGCCCCTCTTTCATTATCAGGATCCGCCCGTGGAGGCGAATCTATGAGAGATTATATTCGTCAGTTCTATAGAGATGGATCTCAGCCTCGCAGAGGTGGCAAGATCAATATCTGGGATGTCACTGATCAGACCTTGAGGACCATTTATTCACCTTTGCGAGATCGGCTGGTAGCACGGCTCTTCATTTGGCAAACAGATCTTACATGCAGTACGCCCTGGAATGCCCGGAACCAAAGGTGTTCAACTGGTGTGAGGCGATACTTCCGGTCATAAAAGAACAGCTCTCCAAGGTAAAGAATGGAAGATCCAAGAATTTCGGCTATGGTTCCATCTTGACTTCTTTTTCTTTAGAGAGGATTCCACTAATGAAGCCTCAGTACATTTCGCTAGGATTGCCAGCACCGAGGGAACCACGGATGCAAAGGTGGGTTGATCTCATGGCCAGACATGTTGGTCAGTCACAGATTTCTTTCTCTGATGCCTTCTTTGAGTGTTTCGACCGTCAAGAGATGGTCTTCGCGGAGTATCCATACATTGGGATGGAATTCCGAGGCAACCCAGATTTGGCGTTATCGGCTGGCGAGCAGTGGAGTGTTATGGGTAAAATGATTTGACCATGTCTTTGTTTATCAGTTTTATAATGTTTTGTGTTTATAAATGTTGTCAAGACTAATCAAACTCGTATATTTGTGCAGATGTTGGGCCAGTTTGGCCAGTGGCATACCCAAGGGCGGCAGCTGACGTTCCAGCAGGAGAGGCTATAAGGAGGGTTGTCCTTCGCGAAGACCCTGGCAGTGTTGCAGGATCAGATCGAGGGTCTCACTCTTGGTATTCAGGATGTAAGGACCGACGAGTTACCTTTGAGGTTACAACGCCATACTACTGGCGTGCCGAGCCGATGGACTAGGTTCTTGCGCATGATCGCACAGGCGGTGACATGCTATCACCAGCATCATTAGTCTAGGATGCTTTTCTGCATTCATTTTTGAGTTCCTTGGTCATATGACCGATTTTGTCTTGGATACAAAACATTTTGAAAAAACAATAAACAGTTATATATTTTTGGTTTTCAGAGTTTTATCTTGGTTAAGTTATGTAATCCTAATGCAAATGTTAATGTAAATTGCTTTCTTTACAAACGCTGCAAATGTCTATCTAACACATAATTTGCTAATGAATCAGTTAACGTGTTTAAGTTTCTGGAAATGTGTTGATATTTAATGGAATCAAATTGTCTTTCCAAAATCCTGACTCTTAGGAACATACGATAAATAGTTGGGTTGCGAACGAAATAAATGCCAGTAAGTTGTATGATGATGAGTTGTGAATCTAACCTGACAACAAGTCGGCATATGCCATGCGAAATGGCATTAGAGAGAAGCTCAATCAACGCGCTATACTCAGCAATGTTGTTCGTTGATCGACCAATACATATTCCCCTGAAACTCACTAACTCGCCATTTGGAGCGAAAATGACCCAAGCCGCAGAAGATAGGTTCCGCGTACTACGACTAGCTCCATCGGCGTACCCAACAAATGATTCCAAAAAGTCTGACATCTGCAACAAATGCAAAGTGGATTACCTAACCAAAATGAAAACTCTAAAAGAAAACAAAAATGTAACAAAAGTATATGCACAAAGAGTGTACTACACTTAATCAAGCATAGTAATGTTTAAGGTACAACCCGTTTCGGGGTTGCAACAGTGGAATTCCATCATAATCGACCAGCTCGTAGGCTCCTTTTTTCAATACCCGTTTAACAACGTAGGGGCCCATCCATAATGGTTCGAACTTACCTGCTCCCAATTTATCAGAGTCCTGATCGTAGAGCAAGGCCAAGTCACCTTCCGAGAAGACACGAGGCTTGAAATTTTTGTCAAATTGCGCCTTGACACATTTGTTATGTGCTTCGTTAGCCAACGAGGCATCACGACGGGTTTCATTCAAGTGGATTAGTTCCACGAAACGAGCCTCTTCCTCTGAAGTTTCGGGAAGCAGATCAAATGCGAGCTTGAGGGACGAAATTTCGCACTAGATTGGTAAGATAGCTTCCAGACCATACACCAACTGAAACGGCTTAAACCTAGTTGCATTTCTCACTGAATTCCTATATGCCCATAGGGCTGAGTATAGGATCAAATGCCAATTCCGTTTGTGGACTCCAATCAGTCTCTGCAGCATGCGCTTAAGGACTTTGTTGATTTCCTCAACCTGTCCGTTAGCCTGTGGATAATATGGAGTAGAACTATCGTGGGACAGTCCTAATTTGGCAGTCAATTCAACCATCATTTGATTGCGAAAGTGTGATCCATGATCTGTGACTATAGCCTGTGAAACACCAAATCTAGAGACTACATGATTGAAAAAGAAAAGAGCATTTGTTTCGCCGTTGTTGTTTAATGTAGGCATCGCCTCGGCCCATTTGGTAAAATAGTTGACAGCAGCTATAATATACCCATGCCCCCCGGCCGAGGTGGGGTTACATGTCATGAAATCTATGCCCCATTTAGAAAATGGCCCAACAACAACTACTGGATGCAGCGGTGCAGGTGGTAATCTGGTTTTGCGATAAAAAATCTGACAAGCATGGCAACTTCTGACTGCAATTATGAAATCTTTAAATATAGTTGGCCAGAAGTACCCAGCTAGTAAGATCTTTTGTGCAGTAGCGTAGCCAGATAGATGCTCCCCACACGCACCTGAATGATAGTCATTCAGGATTTTTTTTGCCTCCTCACGCGTGAGGCACCTTCGCAGAACTGTATCGACACCATGACGGTAAAGTGTATCACCGACGATCATGTAGTCTTTTTCTTAGTATCGAATATGTCGTTGTTCATTGCAACAGGTGTTAGGCCTAAAAGTTTGGGTTTGGAGATAGACCAGTATATCTCCGTACCACGGATCACTTGACGATATCAGAAACAAAGTCTCATCCACGATTGATGCTTTAGATGTTAAATCGTTGGACGACGATGGGAGGTCACAAAGTAACTCCGCGAAGACGAGAGATTTCTTTGATTTGGATTTGGTGAATTCCAGATCAAACTCTTGCAAAATGGCTATCCATTTGGAATATTTGTCCCCCAGTAATTGACGCGACAGAATGTAGGTCATAGGGTTGCAATCTGACAGAATGGTAGTTTTGCGAAAGAGTATATAGTGTCGAAATCTCTGTACTGCTTGAACAGCTGCTAAAGCCAGCTTTTCAACATAGGAGTACTTTCTTTCTGTATCATTTAAGTTGCGGCTTAAATAATACACAGGATGTTCTATTCCATTGTCTTCTTGTACTAAAACCATGGCAATGGTTGTATCTGTAGCGGCGAGATACAGGTTAAAGTCTTTTTGATAGTCAGGAGCATACATTAATGATGCTTTTACTAGGGAACCTTTTAAAGCATCAAAGGAAGCTTGCGCAACCTGATCCCAGTTGAAGGGTACTTCTTTTTCAAAAGACACATATAACCTTTAGCAAGTTCGGCGTAATTTGGAATGAACCTCCTTAGAAAGTTTGCTTTCCCTTGGAGTTTTTGAATCTAAAGCAAATTTGAAGGTGGAGGCATGTCAAGGATTGCTTGAACCTTACATGGGTCGACTCGAATTCCATCCCTAGAAACTACAAAACTAATTAATCGACCAGAACCAACAAAAAACAAACACTTGTGCGGATTGAGTTGTATCATGTAGTGTCGGCAATGTAGAAATATGGCTCTCAAATGATGCGGATGATCAGTCCGCATTCGTGAATGAGCGGGTAGATCATTGAGATATAGTTGAACGATGTGCTTGATGTCATGGAAGGCATAGTTCATTGCCCTCTGAAAAGTTGCCCCTGCATTTTTCAAACCAAAAGGTAGTTTGTGGTACGCGAATGTGCCCCTTGGACATATGAATGCAGTCTTCGACTGGTCCTATGGGCGGATATTGATTTGGTTGTATCCGAAAAATCCATCCATGAATGAAAATATTTCGCATCCGGCACATTCATCAATTATTTGGTCGATGAAGGGTGTCGGGTAGTTGTCCTTTGGACACGCTTGATTTATATCCCTATAATAGACACACACTCTAACTATTCCTTGCTTTTTCATCACAGGAACAATATTCGATACCCAATCAGTGAGAGGAACGGGGTAAATGAAACCAGCATGTAAAAGTTTTTCAACTTCTGCCTTAATGGCAGCGACTTTTTTTTGGGTGAGCCAGTCGAAGCCGTTGTCGTACTGGTTTGACATCTAGATACATCTTGATTTCATGTTCAACGATGCTCAAGTCAATGCCTGGCATTTCTTCGTATGACCATGCAAAGACATCTCTGAATTCGCAAAAGAGAGCACAGTATATTTCCAGTTCTGAAGGAGAACAAGATTTGCCAACATGAATATTCTCTACAACATTAGGTTTGGTCGAGATATTAATGGCGATAGTTTCTTCAATATTGGACAGATTTCACTTGGAATCCACTGTATTTACAGTATTTGATAGAAAATAAAAAATTGAAGGATGATTAAGGTTGCTTGAATAATCTTCATTGTTATCTTGAAGGTGGGAACGATGGTGGTAATCTTCCCACGACGTCTCTCCTATCATCATCGACTGAATGATTCCTTCATCTGTAGAATGTATACGAGACCAAGGATCAGAAGAGGTACCATACTCTAGAGACCTATCTATCCAAACACTCGCTGAGTGTTGATTTGGGTTCGCCGCCTAGGCCCAGAAAATTGATTACTACAAAGATTATATGGGGCTTGGGAGAAACACCTGGCGATGATCCACACTATCAAAATGGTCAGAGTTTTTCTTAATCTTTGATGATGTAAAAGATATCATATGACAGGTTTCCACTGTGGCCACTTCCGCTAGATTACTTGGAGGCGGGAGGGCAAAAGTACCCATTAAGGAAGGTCTTTTAGGAGACCTACTCCAATATTTTGAAGTGATTGAGAACTTCCATGGATCAATGGAATGCTTCCAGTAGTTTGAGAACTGTTAGGGAAAAAGGTTAGTTGGTCAACGATTGTAATTCCACCCTGGAAGGGAAATGCAATCTTTCTAAAATATGTTGACACAACGGCAGCCATAGCATAAATCCATGGCCTTCCTAGTAAGATATTGTAGTCAAGGTTTCCATCGATGACCTCGACTTCAATTTCTACTGTCTTGCCCCCCAGTTCAACTTGTAAGTTACCTAAAATCCCATATGACGTGTATATTCTTCCATTGAATGCTTTTAATGTCGTTGATGATCGAGACAAGGTTGGTAAACCTAAAGTTTTCCAGCAACTCATTGAAATAATACAGGCAGATGCTCCATCATCAATAATTGTTCGATGAATAGTTTTGTTGAGGGCTTTTACCTATATAAGGAATGCGAGTTGGGTCGGTAGCTGAGGTTCGTATCCTTTATGGTTAAAGGCCACAAAATTTGAACCCGTTGGGTCAATCCCACCTATTGCTGACAACAAAGCCCACTTTTGGGAGGGGCGATTCTGTAGTACTTCAAGTGTCGATATAGCGGATGGCGATTGAGCCAGATCCTCCACTATATTATAATTCTGTGCTGCTCGGGCACGAGGATTAAATGTCGATTTATGTACTACTCCCTTTGGCATTTTTATAGTTAATTCAGGAATGATGGGTGGAACAACTTCTGGCGAAGTTGTTGTCGAACTACTAGGTTGATTTGTAGCCTTGTTGTTTGACGACTGTGGATTCCCATAATCTTTATTCCTTGTCGATATCAAAGCATCATTTTGTTGTTTCGAGATGGATAGCATAAGCACTTGGGATGGGGAAGCATGATCGATAGCAACCAGATTAGTTTCTGGGTTCGGAAACGGATCAGTCAACACTGCTGAGGTACTTGAAGTCTTTAAAAATTTTGCGACCTCAACTCTATGTGGACAATCTTTCGTCCAATGCTCCTTGTTACATATGAAACACGATTGACTAGGTTTCTTTCGCCCAGTAGGGTTTTTAGAAGATTTTTCAGGAGTTGAATTCTCCTGTTTCTTGTTATTAATTTTCCCTTTTTTCTTGCCCCCTGGTTGCTTTGGATCCTTGCCCTTGTTAGATGACACGGCATTAATCTCTGAGGCAAGAGGTTTGTCATTTGCTTTTTGATTGGAAACTGTAAGGGCTTTACCAGATGGAGCCTTCGCGGTTTGCGTACTTGAGGTACCGATCATGCCATCGCCGGCATGAGAGTCCCTGTTTGATTTAGGAGGGGGAGGAACGGAAAATTCTAGTCTAGGAGTGTCAGGAATTTTGTCGTAGAGCGTGCCAAACTGAGTATAGATCAAGTCTAAATATTGTGCACGAGCAATGACTTGCTCTTCAGTGACAACTCCTCCCTTTGCCACATCTTCAGTAATAGAAGGTAATAATGACTTAATAAACCACTCAGCTAGAAGCTGATCAGGAACATATGTCTTTACCATTCGACGACGACGTCGCCACTCATGAATATGATCAGATATGTGAGTGGTCATTGTCTGTTTAAAGTTGGTAAGGAGTTCTATCCCCATTTCGTACCTTATGGGTAACTAAAAGTGGGTTAGAAAAGTAGTGGCAAGGGCGCTGAAGTTATCAAACGAAGCTCTAGGCAATTCAATATACCATTTCGCTGCCGGACCAGTTAGCGTTCTCTGAAAAAGGCAAAGCCTAATCGAATCATCATTTAGGGTGTTAGATGAGCACCACAAATGAAAAGTCATTACGTGATTCGATGGATCTTCACCTGGATTTCCATTGAATTTAGGAATATCGGAGGGAAGTTTATGAGGAATCACTGGCCACCAAGGGGCGTATGCAATTGGATCATTTGTCAGCCAGTTCAAATCTGGTAATTCTAGAGTTGCTACAAAAGGAAACTGTTGATTCAGGTTTGGTGAAGCATACCCAGGATAAGATGGGATCGCCTGAGCAGTAGGTATTTGCATACTAGCATAATGTATCTGATGCTAGTAACTTTGATAAGGTTGATGGGCATAACCATTATAGTATGGTTGTTGATAACCGTTTTGAAAATGCAGTTGTCCATTACCTACAAAGCCTTGTTGCTCAGGTCCTCGGTAAGTTTGCTAGAATTGTGGTTGTTGATATTGTACTAGCCATGGTTGTTGGACCATTTGCTGTTGCCCAATAATGGATGATTGACCAAGATGCGGAGTAATAGTACCTGTTTGAGCCTGAGTCATTCCAGGTAAGGAAGCACTAACCTGAGGTTGTGATTGAGCCATAGATAACAGGTTGTTGTATTGCAACCTGAGAGACCTGAGGTTGACACACAACAGGCAATGCTTGTACTTGCGATACAGTCACAATAGTAGGTGTAGTGGGAATATTCGACACAGGTTGGATTGGTTGCATTGAATATACAACTCTTGGTTGTTGAGGCAGTATTGGTACCCAACCACTGGATGTAATTCCAGTTTGACCTAAATTTTGTTGTGAACTCTCATATGGTTGTTCTCCAGGAGGGAACAATGAAAAAGCATATTGCCCCCCATATGGTGGCAATCCAGTGCTCAAAGGATAGATCGGTCTTTGAAGACTGGGCTGCCCAAATTGAAGCTGGTATGCAGGATCAATTTGCTGAGTTTCAACATAAGAAATACCAGATAGGATCCTGGACGAACAAATAGGAACAGACCATGTCGTTGAAACAGTCCCTGGGTGGACTCCATCTAGTGATTGATAACTAGTTGGGATAGATGGTATACCGGCAAACATCGTAGGAGTAGCAGCAGGAAGTTCTGCTGTGGCTGTATCAGATGACACAGTCCTAGATGTTGATGGTTGCTCAGACATATTTAGTCTATCCAAAAGATTTCCTAGCGATTCGACAGGAACTTGTGATGAAGGATGATTAAAAGAACTAACTTCAGGGGTAGAAGGATATAAGTGGATCCCAGTTCCAAAATGTAATGGGGTACTGGATGGAAGATCCTCTACTATCTCTTCTATAGCAATCAGTCCAGGTGGAAGAGGTAGACCGTCAGGTCCGTAAAATATTTCTGGAGCCGAAGAAGGTATAACTTCTGCAGTAACAGACACTGGAGGGGTGACACCTTCTAAATTCTGGAACTCAAATTCCAGATGTTCAGGTAAGTGAACTTCAGTCTCTGGATCAGCTCTAGATGGAGCTGTTTCAGGTATAGAAGTGTCTACCATTACACTAGGATCAGTTCTAATGTCCTCTTGTAACTGCAGAACTTCTTCTGTAAAGGTAGATGTACCAGAAATAACTGGAGTAACTGTAGTCTCTGATGATGTTGAAACGCAAGTTTCAAATAAACCAGGAGAATTGGACTCAGTTAAACGAGACTGTTTTGCCCGGAATGGTTTCGTTTCCGGAGTCAAAGATGGTTGACTCGCTAGTCTCCGCAAACGACGGGGTTTTGATTGACTTTCTTCCACGATTACGGATTACTTGAACAACTCAAAATTAAAGGGGGGGAAATGTTATTCCGAATTAAATAAATTTTAATGACGCTTTAACACAACTTCACTTTTTCAATTTTTAAGAGTCGAGAAAAAGCTAAAGATGACTCTAGTCCCCTTCTATTTTTAATGAGCCTGAAGTGACAAGTGCTTAGATGGACCTTTTCTTTTAAGGAGTCGAAAAGGAATGAAAGTGACTACTCTGGAAATCTAGACAAAGGGATTACCAAACCAATTGTAAAACTGCAATATGCACCTTGATGGTAAATTAAAGAGAAATTACCAAGGACTTATGTATGGCAGTCAATCTTCCCGAATGTTATGTTTAGTGCATCGCGATCGATAGGGCGGCAGACATGGCCTCCTATGGATAAAGGATGTAAGCCTATTGTGGTCTCCCAATATATACTCGACGGTACGGGGAGCACAAGTTCGTGCTAGCACTTGTCATATCAAAGAGGAGGAATCACCCAACCTTCGATGAAAACGATAGTTACTAGATTTTACGACGCTAGAACACGTCTCTAGCCTAGACTTCTAAATGTGTTGTGTTAGGTTCCAAAGCGTTGTTAAGTTCATTGAAATTTATTTTATAGTTGATCTTGTTTAGAAGTTTGTCTTTCAAGGTTCGATGTAGATGTAAATTTCCTAAATATGCAATCTAAAATGATAAACCATCTTTGTTTATTTTTTAGCAATGAAAATCCTAGCTACTAAGGAAAGAAGGTTACGATTCTTTCAAACAGAGAGCAAAGAGCACACCCTAAATGCACTTTTCCTAAATCAATTTTTGCACACAGTCTAAATGCAAATGCAAATGCATGTATTTGTTTTTCGTTCCCTTTAATGTGAGGAATGTCAAAAAGGAAAACTGAGTATAGATTTGAAATATTTTCTTCAAAGCGACATTTCGACAATTTCTTTTCAAAATGAAAGGAAGACTAAATGACACTTTTCGATTTCGAATAGAAATATGCTTTCGAAACTTCAAATATTAACAATTCAAATCAAATACACTTCAAAAAGTTCAATCGACTATTTAGAGAGGGAAGACTTTATGACACTTCTCTTTTTTGATACAAAACGACAGCTACGACACTTTTTGCATCAAGACGACAGTTTGATTTAAGCAACTTTTTGACTAAGGATTGTAAATGATGGACAAATACATAAAAACATTTACTAATCCTAATCAATGGAGGCTGAACTATGTAAAGTAAGGAGGCTTCATCAATGAGATACTGTTCATAAGCAGCAACACGGTAAAACAGAGCTGAAAACAAGGACAAAAAACCAAATTTCAAGGAGGGAAATAGGATTACTCAGTCATCGCACCTATGCTTCATAGAAACAGGGATGCATCTCACCTGCTACACACGAGAGGTGTGATGCATACTGGCTTCCACTGATAGACAGTGTGATGGGCCAGGGAGCGAAACTGAGTTGGGTTTTTGCTCAAATTTGCAGCTGAGTTCAGTGATTTACGCTGAGCTATGATGGACAGTAAAAAGCAAAGTACAGGGGTATGATCTTGGGAGGTTATTGAGCTACCACAAGGGTGTTTAGAATGCTTGTAAGTCAGATGTTCAGTTCATAAACCAACCCGGAGATTGACTGAAGCAGCATTCATCTACTTTGAAATTGCATAGCAAGAGCAGTTCGAAGGCTATCTGGCTAACTTTAGGCTCCGTCTGTAGTTTATAAAGCAAACAACAATAACAAACAAACAAACTATTCGATCCCCAGTATGGTCGCCATTTTGTTTCCGGGAAAACTAGTGTATTTTCGATCTGCTAGTCCCACTAAGATTGGCAACTATCTTAGAAACAAACAATCAAAACAATTTGTGATTTCCTTTATGTATGATAGATAAGAGAGAAGCAAAGAGACCAACCTGGATCTTCCGTTTGACTCCTTGCTTTGATTTCTCTCTCCCTTGATAGAGCTTGCAACTCCTCTCCTACTTGTCCCGCTTAGAGAATACCTATAGAAACAAAGTAACAAAACACCATCAAAGCATCTCGATCTATAATATCATAAACAATGTAGAATCAGAAATACATTGAACATATAATTACATTCACAAATAACAAGATTCACAAATACACAATTGTATGAAGGAAAACTCAAAGAACTTTATTAAAATAGAAGGGAGAATTACAACCCAGTTGTCTGATACAGCATCATCCTCCCAGCATCAAATCCTTCTTCACCTCATGAAAAGCAATATCACCCAAAAATACAATGCTTCTTCTCAAAGACAAACTATCAGCACCTCTTTACAAATTATAAAATTCCAGCCTCTAGATATCTCAGATGAGGGATCCATTTATAGATGTTTGCAAAGGTGTGAGTCATCTCTGGGCTTTTGATTAGTGTCATTCCACTTGTAGTTCTTGGTTCCACTTGGAGATTTCTTGGATCTCTTACTCATCCTTGAGCGAATTCAGAGAGGCAAGTGTCATAGAGGAAGTTTCTAGAAGATTCCATGAGCATCCACTTAGCAAACTATCTCAGACATTTGTCCATTCTCACTCATCACACCCCATAGAAGGCTTCTTCAGTATGCATCGCACTTGGCTAGTGTAGCAGTCAGTATGCATCACACCCTGACAGTGGAGCATTCAGTATGGTCCTATTTTGGCTAGTTCTAAGTGGTTTTTCAGGTGGAACTTCTGGGGAATGACGTAATCAGTTGACCATGATCCTTTAGGGTATAAAACAACACTTTTAGGGGTTAAAGAGTCCTTGGTTTATCGACATATAAGATTGGGGTTGCAGTGCCCAAATATTCCTATAACAATCACTAGTCAATAGATGTGCGATGAAAAGCACAAAGGTCTCCAGGATCGAGATGAGGCCGTTGAGAGAAGGAAGCAGCTGGAGTAGGCCATTTTCAGAGTATATAGTGAGCTTCTAGAGCTCCAAATTCAGTCTGAGGTCGCCTCAGAAGACTGTGCAGCAGTTGGCAGATGCATTAAGAGAGTCGAAGCCGCAAGTGGATAAGGTTCGTTTTGATCTGCATATGCAAATCACTGAGCTACATTTGAAGATACAACCCACCACACCACCTAAGATATGAGAACAACGCGAGGCTGCCATATGAACGAACATGGAAAAGATAGGCATTGCAGTCAAGGACTGTAGCCAACTGTTTGAAGAAATGCTAGAAATATGGGCCTCACTGCAGGAAGACCCACAAGTGAAAAAGATTGAAGTTGAAATAAGGGATAAGCAACTGTGGTATGATGAGATCAAGGCAACGACATGCACCTTAGCACTCGTGCAATGGTTCGCCCGGTTGAAAGAAGGGACATCCCTGCAAGCATAGATCAAGGAGTTGTGGAAGAAGATGCAGATTATCATTGTGTGGATGTAGTCTTGGAAGAAGAGGCAGGGAAACTCTCACACACTGTGGAAGGCAAGCTAAAAACTATGCAACAAATGCAATGGACAATCAGCTTAGCAGTAGAAGGCCCGACTACAGAGAAGTTGGTCGAAGAAGTTCAACAGGCAACAATACAATGCACAGAGATGCTTCACCTAGTGAAATCTTCGTTCAGCAACTTGGAAGCAAAGATATAGAGTGTACCAATGGAGTGACTTGAGGGTGAGTCACATCTTTGTGTTGGGGACCTACTGGGACGGTGTCCCCTAGGTCCAATTTTGACTAAGTTTTGTAAAAGCCTCCGCATTTTAAGGAGCGGAGCGTGTTGCACGTAGGTCATTAGGATTCAAGGGGTTTTAGGAAGGTCAAAGCCCCTTAGTTTTTGTATTGTTTTGAGCTCCATCCATGGTTTGCGGACCATGGTATTGTAATAGGAAAAAATATATAAAGGGGTGTCTAAGGCAGTGTGTTATGTGATGTTCTGATAATTGTGTGTTGAGTCGTCTATATTTTGTATTCAAGCGAAGGGGAAGGCTCCTGCTGTTGTGTGCACAAAGACCTTGGTAAGTCTGCAGCTGTGTGCGCAAGCCCCTGCAGCTGAGTGCGTAGGGTCAAAAGTTTGTATTATTGAAGAATTAAAGTAATAAAATAAGATTTGGAAGCATATATGTGTTCTTTTATTTGTTTTAAAGTTTTTGTACTTATGTTTGAATATTGTTCGTTGTAGCATATTTGCCATATAATTGCATTGCGAAGGACTGGATATTGTTATTTATGTTGAATAATAAATATAGAAGTAGTTACGCGCAGCTTATAAATTTGTTAAGTAAGGAAACTGTTCTACGATTGTGTTTATGAAGTTAATGGTTGGCGAAGGTCAATTTCAACCCTAGATCAGAAGAAACCCTAAAACCACACTTCATACCCCTCTGTATGCATAAACATGGTTCTAACATCCCCCCATATTACCTCAAGTGAGACTACGATCTGCCATGCATAGGTCGTTGCTGAAAGGGCTGGTAATATAGGGTTTTGTTGGTTAGCGCAGCCTAACTTTGAACTTTGGTCTAATCCCCGAAGCCAACAAGTAGTGTGGTTACATAAGTCTTGATACCAATGATATTCTTTGGATGGAAGCAAGCTATAAAAAATCCGACCAATTGGTTTTCCCTACTTGTCTAAATATAATGGTTGGATGCCCAAAGATGCTTCTTCTAATCAATCGATCAATTACCAATTAGAATAATGTAGTTATAAGCACTAAGTTCAAATACACTTTATTGCGCATGATCTAAGCTACCAGAGCCCATTGACCAAGCTCAGTGTGCAATTTCCCATCTAACTTATATATCCCACAAGTATTAATTAATAAAACACAAACAACCCCCTCTTTCACTTAACACACACTCGAAGTTTAAATACTTCTTTACCGGTCAAGATGGGCAGTCCAGCCAACCTGTCCTTGTTAGCAGCCCCCGAAATATATTTTATTAAAGAGCATAAAGGAAGCCCCTTCTTTGGTGTTTGAAGGAAGGACAAAAATACTTAGGTCATTCACTGGAGCTTTGCATTCTTCAAGGCAACGAGAAGAGGAAAGACAAAAATATGATGTTCCCACTCCAAGAGTACTCAGCCAACCAATCACCTTCCTTGACTAAGTTGGTGTACGATGTGTCCCCTCCCACTAAGGCCCAATAAGTAGGCCCCATCTAGATTATGTTAGCCAACTATGTGTTGGGTGGAACAGGAATGATTCAACAAAGAAGGTAAAACAAGACCTAAAAAGAGGAAAATTCTTATTAGATGCTTCTCTTCTTTCCAACTCCAGCAAGGCATCGAAACTAGAATCAACAGTTGACAACCCATAAGTGACAGTAGGATAATTTATAACTACCCATACTAGGTTTGTGTAGAGAAAATTACCATATAATACATCTAATTTCTACAATCTTATTTTATATGTATAATTTTTGCAATCTTGTTTTGGTGGTGTTTTTAATTTGTTAGGGTTGAAATTATGGTTTTAAGAGGAAGTGCCAATTTTTGCTTATTTTTAATAAAATAGTGGGGCAGAGTTCTCCCACTATAACTTGGAAGCCCATATTCAAAATATTGTTCTCAGCATACCATAAAGCAATATCTCCTTGGGCATCTAGATTATTCAACAAATTTCCCATAGCAGAGGAAAGGGGTCTCCAGAAAACCAAATTAACATGGCAAAGAAACCACCCTAGGATCAATTAGTTTTAATCGATTAAGGTTAAACCATAAAAGGACAGAAAAGCCCTTATTGAGTGTAGGAATAAGAACTTATTACACATCTTTGTGATGGAAAATAAGAAGGATGAAGATAAAAATGTGCCAATAGCCAATAAAGGCATCAAGAGACCCTTTGAATAAAAAAGGTTTCAGAATGATTTTGGGATTGATATTGGGAAAAAGGCATTCAATTAAAAAAGGGGTTGAAGGGAAGTTCACGGATATCCTCAGGATTGAATGCAATATCAATAGTGTTGGTGAGGGTGTGCCTATCATTCCTCTTCCCAGTGCCTTCCAAACCCTCTTGAATATATACATTGTGAAGGAATTTTTTGGAGGATGGGGTTTACTATGCCCTTGATGCCAAGGTCAAGGAAATTCCCAAGAAGCTTGTGTATTACTATATAGAGGAAGAATGGTCGTGACAGGGAAATGTTTATCTTTGAAGTGAGGGATAAGCCATTTGCGTTGTCTCCCAATGATTGGAGTCATGTCGTGGTGGTGTTCAACTTGGGAAATAATCACAATTCAAGGTTTGACCCCTTGCCACGTGTTTATACCACCTATCAACCTGCGACTGTCAGCTGCCAATTGTAGCAAGTCCTCACGATATGAAAAACATAATCATTTTGTATTAAAGGAAGTTCCTCTTGAGCCCTTTCTTGTCTATCCACAACATATAAACATGTACCATGTGTCCAATTTCCCATGTCATAGATTGTGTGTTGGTAACAATCCACCTGTCAATTAGATATGTCCTGGGCTTCATTATTGGGTGGTTCCTCTGTGTTTTCCACTTCGAGGATCAGTCATTTTTAGCTTGGTCTTTCCTAAACAGAGTAATTGGTGGTCATCTCTACAGGTGAGTGCACATCCCTATTCTTTTTTATGTTCACAAAATGGAAGGTATAGGTGCAAAGGTAGTTTTGGAAATAAACCATGGTGTTATCTAGCACAAGAGCATATTTTTCATCATTTTTCATCAAGTTTTTAGGTGAGCAAAGTTTTACTCCTGTAATTTGCATGTTTGATTTATGCAATATTATTTTGGTGGTGTTTTTATTCGTAAGGGTAGAAATTAGAGTTTTAAGAGGAAGCACCAGTTTTTTCTCTTTTTTTGAAAGAAAACAATCGAGTAGAGTTTCCCACTGTAACTTAGAAGCCCACATTCAAAATCTTGTTGTCTGCCTAACATAGAGGAATATCTCCTTGAGGATCTATATTGTTCAACAAAAGGCCCAGAGCAGAGGCAAATGAAAGGGGTCTCCAGAAAACTAGATTAACATGAAAAACCACCCTAGGATTTGGCTTGAGCTGATTAAGGTTTTGGAGAAACCTTAGAGGATAGAGAAGTCCTTATTGAGTGTAGGAATAAGAATGTCCTACACATCATTGTGATGGAAATTAACAGTGATGAACATAAAATAGTGTCAGAAAAGGAAAACTTACAAACATCCAATAAGGGCATCAAGAGACCCTTTTAAAAAAAAGGGTCTGGGAAGGATCTTGGGATTGATATTGGGAAAAAGAAATTAAATAAAAAGATGGGTTGAAGGGAAATTCAAGGATATCCTTAGGATTGAATGCAATATCAATAGTTTTGGTGATGGTGTGTCTATAATTCCTTTTCCCGGTGCTTTCCAAACTGTCTTGAATATATGCGTTATGAAGAATTTTCTTAGAGGATTGGGTTTCCTATGTCCTTGATGCCAAGGTCAGGGAAAATCCCAAGAAGCCTATGTATTACTATATAGAGGATGAATTTTCGCGACAAGGAAATGTTTTTTTATATTTGTGGAAAAGCCTGTGAACAGTTTTGAATCCAACGTTTCAGACTAGCTTAGTGAGTCCATCATCAGGGCAATGAGATTTGTATTTGAGAAGAGAGAGCGTGAAATTACAGAGCTTATTAATAGTTATTGAAAAAGATTTTAGATGTCTTCTTTTGTAGTCGGCTTACAAATGATTAATTAATTAATAATTATTTTATTTCTTTATTTAAATAAGTATTTATTTATTTTATTATTTATTTATTTAGTTTTATTTTATTTTATTATTGTTTATATATATATATATATGGGAGCAGGTACGACTATGCCTGAGTAGCATGGCCTGAACGGGGGTCACAGAACGGGGTTGCAGGCCGGCATCGGTCCTGCAGCCACCCCCGATACCGTCCTTCCTTGGGTCTCATGCCTATGGTTATTTCTTTTTTTACCTCAAGATCTGCGGTTTCCTTTTTACCCTTTCGTTCTCACCCCTATTTGGGTTTTATCCCTCCGCTGATCGTCGTTAGGGTTTTGAAGCCGCGCTCAGACAGCTCACGGCTGCCCCCCGTCGTTTTCCTCCCGCCTGCTCGACCCGGACGGTTTACAGCTGCTCCTCTTTTCTCGCCTTTCGAACGGCCCTGAACGGTTTCCTTGCTGTCGGTGCCGGTCCCCGACGGTTACCTGGTTCCGAGGTTACATCCTGTTCAAGCAGCTGGCGTAATGGATCTTGACGAGGTGGACTACTCGGACTCTCCGCTGGCAGAAGGCTCCATCTGGCGCTCCACGTTTACGGCCTCTGGAGGTCTGTACAGTGAAAGCTTAACCGCCAGCTTTGAGGACCTCACACAGTCGACTGATCCGGCTCTCTCCGCCTCTCTTCAGCCTGTCGAACCCTCCTCCTGGGCACCCTTTTCTGTTCCCTCCCCGGCCTCCCTTGGTTTTCTTGCGGAATGTTTCCAATCCTCTCCTATCGAAGCCGGTCCCTCGAATCTGCTGGGTCTTCACCCCCTCCCGCTACAACCTGAAGCACCCCCCGAAGTCCCCCCTCCTTCGGCTCCTCTCCCCCCACTAGCTCCCCCTGTCTCCTCTGGTAGCTACAACGCTATCCCCCCCCCCTTCCGGAGGCTATCCCCCCCCCCAATCAACCCCCTACCCCTCCCCCCCGATCGCTGCTCCGGTAGGACCTAGGGCATCTGCAAACCCTAGCCGCATGTCCTCTCGCCCATCCAAGAAACAACGATGTTTCAAATCCCGACCTGAGGACATCATCCTAAGGCTTGAAGAAGATATCCAGTGGGGAGAGGCGATGGATTTAGCGGATAGAGTACTTGTGGGACGTATCCGAGGCAGACATTACTCTGCGGAAAAGTTGAAGACATGGGCTACGGAGATTTGGGGCCAGCATCTAGCGGAAATCCCCTCCGTCCAGACATTTGTGCGAGGTTGGTTCGTACTGAGGTTCGCAAGGGCGGACCACACGAGCTGGGTATTTTCATCTTTCTGGCACTTCGAAAAAGCACCGGTACTCCTCAAAAGAAGGTCGCCCCTTTCGACCCAGAGACTGAACAAATTGGGGTCGGTCCAGTATGGGTCAGACTCCCGGGTTTGCCACTACAGTATTGGTCCAAGGACATCTTCAGGAGAATCGGCAACTCTCTGGGCACCTTCATGGAATCTGACAAATCTTATCTCCCGACGGGGATGATGGCATACGCCAGGGTTCTAGTTCATCTAGATACAAGAGGAGGCTTACAGGAACACATCACTATCCAATGGAAATCCTTCTCGAGGAAGCAGAAGCTTGACTACGAAGGAATCTCTTACCGATGCAGAAGGTGCCATCAAGTGGGACACCTTTACAAAGACTGCCCCCTCCTAAAAAAGACTCAGCAAGAAACCGGGATTCAGGACCATCCCCCTGTAGCAGGAATTCCAGCTCCTCCGACCGCGACAGCACCAAGAGCGGAATAAATCAAGACCTCAGACACAGTGGAAGCGCCGCTCGCACCTTTGCAAAAAAAGAAGGGCAAGAACCCGATCAGGCCTCCATCTCCTCCTCTGACGCGCTCAAGGGCCGCAAAGGGAGTCGTCTTTTCATCGGGTACGTCTCTCCCTCCTATTTTCTCTGATTCGCATCTCTCTTCTTCTTGTTTATCACTCTCCTCCCACTTGCCCCCTCCGGTCTTGATTCCTGCCCCCTCATCCCCGTCGGTTCTCGACCTGGTTGTGGATTCCCGCCCCCCTCTTCCCCCCCATTGACAAGCCATCTTTATATGACCTGCCCCCTCCCAATGCCATCGGCCATCTATACTTCATGCTCCCTCTCATCCGTCCCTGCCTGCTCCCTTCAGTCGCCCTCCCCCTCGGTAAATTCCACACCGAGGTACTCCACCCGCTCGACTGCAAAGCAGAAAGAGCCGGACGCCATAGGGCTGGCCGCTGCCCCTCCCATCCTCTCGCCCAAGCAGGGTAGAGGCAGACCTTCCAACATCCACAAGGCAAAAGAACAAGCAGGGGACGAAGTGATCCAGGGAAAACAGCACACCATTGAAAGGGTTCTTAGAGCAAAGGACACCCTTCCCCACCCCCCTCCATGAAGATCTTGTCCTTCAATTGCAGAGGGCTGGCCAGCCCCGAGAAAAAGCTGGCCCTGAAGCATCTCTTATTATCTGAGTTGGTTGACATTATCCTTTTACAAGAAACCCTTTGCAAGGCAGATTCGGTCATACCTATCCTTTGCTCTTGGATGCCTGGATGGTCTTTCCAAGCTCTCGATGTCTCGGGACGCTCTGGGGGCATTGCAATTGGATTCAAGAACTGCACTATTAACCTGAAGAACATATGGGGGGGAGGGGGTTTCCTGGGGGCGGACATTTATTCCAAGGATCTGGAGGAAGAGCTGAGAATTATAAATGTCTATGGACCTTGCCACAACAGGGAAATCTTCTGGCGAAAACTTCTCAGCTCCCCCCTCCTCCTAGCTGGAAATGTAATCCTAGGAGGAGACCTGAATTTCTCTATGGGCTTCTTAGAATCCTGGGGACACATGGCGCAGATTGACCCGCTTTCTGATTTCTTTGAGCAGCTACTTGAGAATTACCTCTGGATTGACATCCCCTCGGCTAAGATTCAGCATACCTAGAGGAACAACCGGTCAGGTGACCAAAGCCTAGCCAGGAGACTGGACCGCTTTATTATCAAAGAAGCTTTTCACAACAGCCACCCCAGATCAAGGCAATGGGTCGGCAGCGGTGGTATGTCGGATCACAGACCCATTTTTCTAGAGGTTGGAGAAATGCAACAGAAGCACAAGGCTCCTTTCAAGTTCAACTCCACTTGGCTCCGGGACCCCTCCTATATCAAACTAATAACCGATTTCTGGAAATCACACCCGATCTCTGAGGAGGAGGATCCAGCTAAATGCTTTGTTAAAAACCTCTCTGAAATTAAGGTGTTGTCCAGAACTTGGGCTCATAAGAAAAGGGAACAGGATGACCTAATTATCTCCCAAGCAGAGCAGGCGATTGCAGACCTTGAATCTCACTCGGAGGGAACTTTCAACTCCCCGGAACAGAAAGCTATGTATGAAACCCTCATCAATCAGAGATCTCAAATTCTCAGAGACAGAGAGGCAAGCTGGAGACTAAGAAGCAGAGCAACCTGGCTCAAGGAGGGGGACGAAAACACAAAGTTTTTCCACCATTTTGCAAATGGTCGGAAAACAATCAACACAATCTGGGAGCTGCAAAATGATTGGGGGCAACAAATCCACACCTCCAGAGAACTCGCCTCACTCGCCACCTCACACTTCAGGAACACATATATGGCCCCGAGGGAAGCCAGTCTCATAGAAATCATGCGAGTGGCCGAGCATTTCCCCAGGTTTGTGGATGAAGGGGAAGCAGAAGACCTTACCAAAGAGGTTTCGTTGGGGGAGCTTGAAGCCACCATTCGGGGTTTCCAAAAAGACAGAAGCCCGGGACCTGATGGCTGGTCCATCGAGTTCTATCTTGCTTTCTTTGACCTGTTGGGTCAGGACCTCCTCAAAGTAATCAATCACTGTAGCCACTCAGGGAAAATCCCCTTGGCCATCAAAGCCACCTTCATAGCCCTCATCCCCAAATCCGACAAGCCAGCCTCCTTCAATGACTTTCGGCCCATCTCGCTCTGCAACTGCCTTTACAAGATCATGGCCAAAATCCTTGCAAATAGACTCAAGCCCATTCTTTCGGCACACATATCCTCTGAACAGTTTGCTTTCCTACAGCACCGCTGGATCCACAAAGCCATTGGCACTGCACAAGAGCTTCTACACTCGGTACAAAGCAAGAATTTGAAAGGTATGATCCTTAAGGTAGACCTTTCCAAAGCTTTCGACAGGGCAAGCCTGCTCTACATACGAATGCTCCTTACCCATCTGGGCTTCCCTTATATGTTCATCAAAAGGATAATGAGCTGCATTTCTGATGTGCCTTACAGTGTCCTCCTAAATGGATCCCCCACTCCCTTCTTCACAGCCAAAAGAGGTCTCAGGCAGGGGTGCCCCCTCTCCCCATTACTTTTCTTGCTCATCATGGAAGGGCTAAGCAGATTGATAGGGACAGAACACAGGAGGGGCAGGATTGCTGGTATAAAAATCACGGAAAACTGCTCTCTCACTCATCTCCTGTTTGTAGACGATGTGCTCATTTTCTTAAACGGCAGCATGGCTGACACCTCTGCCTTGCAGCTTGTTTTCGACCTCTTTCAGAAGGCTACAGGCATGATCATAAATGTACACAAATCCACCCTCACAGCTATAGGCTGCTCGCAACATGAAGTTTTTTTCACTCGACACCATTTTCCTTTCCCTACACACCCTATGGAGGAAGGGTTGAAATACCTAGGCTTCCGAGTGAAACCTGGGGGATATAAAATCGCTGATTGGATCTGGCTTATTGCAAAAGTGGAAAAGAGATTGAATATGTGGTACAACAGGTACCTCACACGGGCTGGAAGACTCACCCTCATAAAAGCAGTGCTGGAAGCAACCCCTGTATACTGGATGTCATTGGCTTGGATTCCAAGAGGAATCCTAGCCAGATTACAAAAGATATGTTGCAGATTCCTATGGAAGGGGAACAAGCAGGGGAACCTTTTTGCTTGGGTAAACTAGGATACTATAGCGAGGCCTAAGAAATGGGGAGGATGGGGTATAAAAAGATTGGACTTATTTGCAAAAGCACTGGCAGCGAAGCTAGGATGGCAGCTCATTACCTCACACAGCCTCTGGACAAGAGTAGTATATGAAAAATACATTGCCCCGGAAAACATAATCGGCTGGATATGCAGGGAGCACAGGGTGAGCGGAAGGCATTCCAATATATGGAAAGCTGTACTCAATTCCCTCCCCCTCATACGAGAAGGCATAACATGGAGGATACATCAAGGAAATGTTGTTCGCATAGGAATGGACCCCTGGATCGGGTGTGGCAACGCCCATCGACTTCCAGCACAGTTGATCGCTCATCTACAGGATCAGGGTGTTTCTCATATTGCCCACATAGCAGATCAAGAAAACACCACTCTTCTCCAGTAGGCCTGGAAGACAGCACAAGACCTCCTCATCCCGGGATATTGGAGGCATGATTGGGAGGATTTCACAGAAGCTCTCACTCAAGCACACATCAGGATAACGGAAGAAAAAGATGAGATCGTATGGGCACATGCAAAAAATTGAACATACACCCCCAAGGAAGGCTATTTAAACCTCATGCAACAAGTTCAGCCAGAGAATATACAGCATTGGTGGAAAGCACTATGGAAGCTCAAAGCAGCTCCCAGGACGCGAATGCTTATGTGGACCATCCTTTTCAATAAAATCCCCACAGGTGCAAATCTAATGAGACGATCCTTTCATGGGCCATTCTGGTGCCACCTCTGTAGGAGCAAAAAGGAAGACACTGCCCACTTATTTATGTCCTGCCCTATTGTCATTGAGCAATGGTCCCTCATATCCTCATCCTCTCAATCCCTCAATCAATGGCAAGGCCAGTCCCTAGCAGAGGCCTGGCTGAACTGGCTAGAGAAACACAAAGGTCGCGATAGAAATCTACCACTCCTTATGTGTTGGGCTATTTGGACGGCGAGGAACCGAGCCATATTTAACCAAAAGGACCCCAATTGGCCCAACATCAGATCTCACATCCTTGCCGACTTCAGACTCCTCCCTGATGACCTCTCTCAGCTCCTCCCTAGATCCATCCACCCTGAACTCATTGACAAATCTTACCCCTGGGCCTACTTTGACGGCTCAGCCCAAGCAGAAGGCTGTGGGGGTGGGGCCCTCCTCTACCTAAGGGATGACCATTGTTACGAAATTCAGATGCACCTGGGAAGAGGCACAAATAACTTTGCCAAGCTATCTACAGCCAAACACCTCATCCACTTTACACTTGAGAAACGATGTACAAAACTACAACTGTTTGGGGACTCAAAACTTGTCTGCAATTGGCTCAATAGTACATCTTACTGCTCTGCTTATTCTTTGAGACACATTTTGGATGAGGCACACAGGCTTATAGCATCTTTTGAAAAATTTGTTTGTCAACACATTTATAGGGAGTGCAACTCAAGGGCAGACCTCCTATCAAAACAGGTAGCGCAAAGGCAGGAAGAAGACTGGTTGATACAGGAAGAAGTGGATGGAATTTTCCACCAACATTACCACAGGCCTTTTGTAGATCTGCACTCTCTCCGGGAGACATAACACCGCTATTTTCATTCCATAAACACAGTTTTTTTGGGGTTTTTCGACCCACTGACTTCTTGTAAGTTGTTGGGTACTTGCTGCTGTTATCACTTGGTACATAAAATAGTCTCATCACAGATCTATCAGACATACAGGATCTTTTGAAAACTCCGGTTTCTTCTGGTTCTTTTGACACTTACCAGTTGTCTCCCTGCGTGGAGCACACTCTATCAACATGTTTACTTATGTTTTTTATGCAAAATCTCTCCGAGATCATATGAACTCCCTGCGTGGAGGCACAAAACTGCATATATTTTTGTACATGGCTGTAGTTAAATTGTCATTTTGCTACTATCCGGGAGGCGACCAGCCTCATTATGCATATGCCTAGGCATTTACAGAGTGTAATATCTTACGATCTAATAGAAATTACGACTTTTTCCACGGGAAATATATATATATATATATAATTTATTATTATTATTTATTTATTTATTATTATTTTTTTAATTTTATTTATTTTTATTATTATAATTATAATATATATATATATATATTTGAAATTTATATTACCTGTTTACTATTCTAATTATATGTTAATTGTTTTACTAGAACGTATATAATTTTAAAGATTAGTTTTGAATTTTTATGTTAACTAATTTATTATGTGATCTTGTTAAATTTTATTTAAAGGATTAGATAGGGAGCTAGCTATGATAGTCTATATTTATCTATTTAATTAATTAAATAATTTTGTTTATTTATTAATATTAATATTTATTTATTTTTATTTTTATTTTATTTATTTATTATTATTATTATTATTATATATATATTTATTGAAATTTATATTACCGGTTTACTATCCTAATTATATGTTAATTGTTTTACTAAAATGTATATAATTTTAAATATTAGTTTTGAATTTTTATGTTAACTAATTTATTATGTGATCTTGTTAAATTTTATTTAAAGGATTAGATAGGGAGCTAGCTATGATAGGTTATATTTATCTATTTAATTAATTAAATAATTTTGTTTATTTATTAATATTAATATTTATTTATTTATTTATTTATTTTTATTTTTATTTTATTTATTTATTTTAATGAATGTGTGTAAATCTTTGTTTATTGCTTTTTTATTTTATTTAATAGGGGTTTCCAGGTGTTACTTAACTTTAGACCGTCGTCTCTATTCATGTTATTGGAGGATTTTTCGATTTCAATTGCTTCCTTTACCCTTCTTTTTAAATAATGGTCTTCCTTGTGAATTAATTTTGCTTGTTCCATGCAAATATAGTGTGAGGAAGAACATGCATGCTCAGCTAGACCTGATTTTTCTGACCTATTTCTTGAAATATCATTAATATGTTCTTTTAGCCTAATGCCAAAGGATCTCCCTGTTTCACCTATATATATTTTGCCACATGAGCAAGGAACCGAGTATACTCCTTTGTGATTTTTTGGGTCTATTGGGTCCTTGGCAGAATCTAGCATGTTTTTGATGGTGTTAGGGGGTGTGAAGGCAACCATAATGTTATGCTTGGTGAGAATTTTGGCGATTTTGTCTAAAGGGAGGGATAAGCCATTTGCATTGTCTTGCAATGATTGGAGTCATGTTGTGGTGGTGTTCAACTTGGGAAGGAATGGTAGTTCAAGGATTGACGTTTCAAGGACCATGCTGAAATATTCAATAAAAGTAAGTTTTACTTTTCCTATCTGACGTTTTTAGTGCATCTCTTCAACCCAACAACCCCCATGGGCTGAATCCTGAAAATTGATGTTTTGTTGCAAGAATTAAGGCATGTTTCACAATATGATTACAATTTCTTGGTGTTGTTGTTATGTCTGATATGTGACCTATCCTTTATATGGTGGCTCTTAGCTACTGTGATCATGATTAGTGGAAGCTAGTGATTGTGGACATGGCAGGGGATTTGGCGTCTATGAGTGGGAACAATAGGAGAGGGAATGAACCTCCTAACGGGCCATCCACATTTGATTCTTTAACTAGTTAAATAGTCCTCCCAATAGCATGTAGGTTCAAACCCCCACAAGGCCTTTCCACGAACACATACCACAATACCTTTGATCCAATGACAGGGCCATCCACATTCAATCTCTTTAACTAGTCTATGGGCCTCCCAATAACATGGCGATTATGTAGTATACCTAGGGGGGAATAGTATGGGGTACATAGGGAGGTACCCAAGGGAATAATGTAATAATGGGATGTGCCATAGTTAATAAATAAAGTGGTTAACCCGCACCATGTAAGGGATCACAAGTAGTTAGTAATAATGTGATAAGCCCATGGTAGTAGATATATGGTATGGAGAGACCCATGGTATTGTATGTATGAAGCCTATATAGAGTCTAGAGACTCCCCATTGAGAGAGGTCAAGGAATATTGTATGAACAAGCATATGGCTTGTGGAGCGTTCTCCTTCCTTAAGGAGTAGTTGTATGGTGTTACCCTACCTCAAGGGTTTTGATTAATAAAGAGAAGCATTTCTATATTTTGTGATTGTAATTCTCTTGAGATTATTTACATTTATTGGGTATATTGGTATCATATTCATATATTTTCAAGTCAGATCTATTACAAGTGGTATTAGAGCACTTTCTTGGGCAAGCAGAGAGATTTTTTATATTTTTTTTGTAGGAATATTTTGGGGCAGTGAGTTTACAGATCAGATCTGAAACTTCTGGTGCAAAATTTGCAGAATCAAATTACAGATCTGGATTCTTTGTGAAAAATACCCAAAGTAAAAAAAAAAATCGGTCGAATAGGAGTCCGAATGAGGGAGATATCACTGATTTAAAAATTAGCTGTGTTGTAGAAAATTTTTGACAAAAATTCGTGGACGGCAGATATCCAGTTGATTTTTTCCGTTTTTGTGGGGAATTTTGAGAAACTCATTGCAGATATGAGATCCTCTTGAAAAATTACCCAATTTCAACAACAACAAAAAATCATTTGAATTGGAGTCCAGATGAGGGAGATATCGCTGATTTAAAATTAGCTCTTTTTTCGTAATTTTTTTATGATGACGGGACAGTTGCAACGCAAATCTGAAATTCCAGAGTGCCTGGATCGGGATTTCTATCACATGGGAATATGCAGAATGGTTGTTCCATGCCCGAAAACAGGTCATAATAAAGACTTTGAGCAATATTAACCAAACTGTGGCCATTTTAAATTATCGCCAAGTAAGTGATTTTTTCAAAACCCTCTTGATGGCTTCTAGCAAGGATTTTGTTTTTACAGGAAAAGATGGTGGCCCTACTATTGAAGAATTCATAAGCAGTGAAAAATTCATATATGAGAAAAATTGGAAAGGTTTCGTATGGCTTGGTTTACAGGATGAGGCTGCCATATGGTGGAAATCACTTGACAGCAAGAAGTTATACAAACTTTCAGATGAAAAATTTGAAAAATTCCTTTTAGACAATTGGTCTCATGTCGGAAAACAAGATAATGAGAAACATATGGGGTTATTTTCTACTGGTATCTCCTTATTACAGATTCATGGATATATTCAAAAGGAGAAGATCATTGTGTCTATAAATCCTAGTTGCAAGCAAAATCTTATAAATGTTAATTTTGCAAAAAGATTGCAAGTCCCAGCCAAACAAATGGAGCACACACAGGTTAATAATGAGGAGGTGCAAGTGTATAAAGATTTGAAGATTTCTATGGACAAGTATGTATTGCATTCTAATTTTTATGCTTCAGATATGGCTAATGTGGATGTTGTTTTGGGATACCCTTGGATGGAATCTGTTGGTACTATCAATATTAATGTGTAGAAGAAATTCCTGAAGCTCTGGTATAAAAAGAAGAAAATTACATTACAGGATATTTCTATCAATAAACAGGTAGAGTCCAAGGAGGCTGAAGCAGAAGATGTTCCAGGGACTAACACATCAGATGAGGAATCTGTGGTTGAAGTAATACTGGAAGATAAGAAACAATAGCAAGAGCCACAACAGGTACCAAATACCCATCAGGCTCCATTAGGTGGTGAATTAAAGAAAGATACACCATTGGTTAAAACTTCAGCATATCACCACCCACATCACCCAGCAAGAAAACAACCAACATGATGGCAAAGAATTAGCCACAAGTATAACAACCCCCGCATGATAGATAGAGAGGGGCGCGACCCACCCACAACACATCAACACAGAAGAGCCGCCAGGTTCAACTTCCATCTCAATCGAGCGAGGCACCCTCTAGATCGAGGGTTCACCTTTCTCTTAGATGGATAGATGCACGTGCATGGTACCAGTGGATTACTCTTTTGAGTAGATCTTATTATTTGTGTTCTTCTTATGTTCCAAGGATGAAACATGTTTAAGGGGGGTGGAATGTAGTATACCTAGGGGGGATTATGGGGTATAGAGGGAGGTACCCAAGGGAATAATGTAATAATGAGATGGGTCATAGTTAATAATAAAGTGGTTAACCCGCATCATGTAAGGGACCACAAGTAGTTAGAAATAATGTGATAAGCCCATGGTATTAAACATATGGTATTGAGAGACCCATGGTAATGACCCATTATATTATATGTATGAAGCCTATATAGAGGCTAGAGACTCGCCATGGAAAGAGGTCAAGGAATATTGTATGAACAAGCATATGGCTTGTGGAGTGTTCTCCTTCCTTAAGGAGTAGTTGTATGTTGTTACCCTAACTCAAGGGTTTTGATTAATAAAGAGAAGCATTTCTATATTTTGTGTTTATAATTCTCTTGAGATTATTTACATTTATTGGGTATATTGGTATCATATTCATATATTTGAAGGTAAGATCTACTATAGATTCAAACCAACCTCATGAGGCCTTTTCACGAACATAGACCACAATACCTTTAATCCAACAACAAGTTTTCCCACTTGGACATTTCCTTCAATAACTCAATTTTCTCCAATCAAATTACTGTAAGTTCAATTGTACTTGAATATATTGTAGTTCATGATTGTGAGTGCAAATATGATCTAATGTGTCATTGTTACCATGGTAATGAAAATAAATTCTTGTAACATAAGTGGGCACTAGAATTACAAAGATTGTTTTACGGTAGGATGGAATGCTAACTAATAGAGTGTTCCATGTCTAATGCATGGAGAGAATAAAATCATTGACCAACAAAACATTCCAATGTATGAGTTGTTGAAAAGATCACCAAAAAACATTTAAAAGGAAAATAAACAAAAGTTATATCAACATCGTGCTCAAATTATTTATAGTAGGTACACCAAATTTATTGAAATAAATAAACACAGTGGTATGGCCAATGCTTTTCCACAATCTTATGTTGGTCCCAGTTATCATGTATGTGTAGTTCATTGCATCACTTCCACAGCGTTGCAGTGTTTACATGGGGTTTTACTCACTTTGAAGATGATAGTGTGGAGTCTGCTAAATTTGTGAGGTAATGGAAGGTGAAGATAGTTTCAGTATGAGATTTAGACTTTTCTATCACTGTTTCAAGTATTGTCATGTTTCCCAGTTATGCTTTTACTCCAAGCTTTTTTTATGAATTTGTCTTGTTGCAGATGGTGGGATAAAATTTAGTTTATCAAAGATTATTGTATCATGTATGCTCATATATTTTTCCATGTAATTTTGTTAGCTAATTTTTTAGTTCATGTAATTTATGTGTGGATTAGCAAACATAAGTGGCATCAAGATAAACGATGGAGATTTAGGACAATATGGATGAATACATGGGGGCTAGTAGGTCCAACTCAACTTTCTAATTACCAATGCCCATATTATTATCTAGAAGTTGTCTTTATGAATTTATCTTCCATGTATTTTAAAATTCCTTTCATGACACATTCTCAAGTTTCCACAATAACTATTAACTATTGTAGCCGGAGATCTTCACTATTGAAGCAAATGTAATAGGAAACTTTTTCCATCTTTTTCATCATGTTGCAACTTCCAATTCATAGATTTCCTTGAGCTCTTAAAAATTTATCAAAATGGTTATATGCAATTGGAAGCCATTTTTTATGTCAATTAAAACTTCAGGTATTAGAGCATTGTCATTGAATGTTTACAAGTAACATTATTGTGTTTGTAACTTGTGGAGTGGTTAATTTGTCATTCAAGATGGGGCAACTCAAATGACCATCAATTCTAGCACGTGTTTGAGCAAACAACATTTTCTTTTATTTTTGTGTACTTTAGCCTAATGATCCCATCTCAACCATTTTTTTGCACTCTCCAATTGAGTTGTAGTGGTTACACATGAAAATACCCCAATACACAACAATCACCCTCAATTCCCTTTTAATTCAATATTTCTCCCAACATACAACCAATTATGATTAACATATTGAATCTTATTTTTGGAGGCACTATACATAACTGCAATCTTGCATGAACGAATAAGAAACAAATGGAATTGTGGAATGGATCCATTATTGCTTGTTCTTAATCGTTCACCAATCATCCAAAATAAACACCTCTTTTCTTTTGAGCATTATAATCACAAAAATAATTCGGCATTTTCTTTCACCCACTTCAGACTATGCTAGTTAATAGTGTATATTAAAAGTTAATATGCTAGTAATCACATTCTATATTTTCAGTAAAATTGAAATTTAAGAAATGTGGTGTTAGCGCTTGAGATTTCACCCTAGGCTGAGGAAGGTAAACCTTCAAGGCAACATCAAACCATTTCACCTCGTAGCTAGCCCTACGGGGTATGAGAAGGCTCTCTCCGGTCTATCTCGGCAAATTTTCAATGGGGCAAGATGACCAATCAAAGGTAACACTGATATTAGGCTAGTAAACTGATTAAAAGGTTGATTTGGGGGTTTTTGGGTTTTTTTTTGGTGGCAAATTGAGGATCTGCAATTTTAGGGTGCAGGGATTTGACACAGTTTCTGCAGGTGGGTCTTTGGGGCAAGGTAGGAGTTTGTGCTGATGCCTTTAGCTGAGATGGATGATCAAGGAAGAATGATAAGAAGGCTAAAGAGGGAAAACAATGACTTTGAATCCTCTCTAGACAGTGGAAAACATAAACATTAAACAAATTTGAAAGCTGAGCATGGCAAGCATGAATTCAAACTTTATCACTTCATTTGTTTAATAAGCTGCAGTAAAGAAAGAGATGGAACACATAAACACACTTACAATTACAATAAGAGAACACACCATCAACACAAGAGTCCACAAGAATCCCAATGATGTCTGCAAAACCCTGGTCTTCCTTTTCCTCAAATTGCAGAGATACAAGTAAAATATACAATAGGAGCTTCTCCCTCAAGCGTCCAACCATGAAAATGAGCAAGAGAAGGCATAATATAGATGATCTAACTCCTTTCCCCACCTCTAGGGGTCGAGCTCAGCTTCCTAGGATCTGTTTCAACTAATTCTAAACTGAGCACTAGATAATAGGCAGTCAAAACAACTTGCCTCTATAAGCTAGGAAACCAATCCATTCATTAAATATTTACCCTTTACATGAATGAATCTTCTAGAAGTGTTAAACAAGAGTAAAAGTGTCTTAGAGTTACAATAATTACATCAAAGATAATCATCTTCCACCCCAAAAAGTCAAACTGAGTCAAATCTGCGTTTTCTGGGCTGTACAGTGCAATCTGGCAAAAAACTGCCTGACTGGTCGCGCCCCCCTTCCTGACTGGTCGCGCCCCTTTGGAGCTCTGTTTGGGGTACTTTCAGGTGGCCAAATTGAGTAAAAGTGGGCTTGTTGGAAAGGTATATGAGTCTACTTTCCAACCCAACTGGAATTTTTGAATTTGGAGTTGATTTGACCCCTCAAAAGTCATTTCTCCCAAGACAGCTTTCTGCAACTCAAAATAGGGGCAGAAAGTCAAAATTTGCATGTATTTTGAGCTTTTGGAAGCCCAAATCTCCATAAAATCTGAAACCCATCCATAGGCAAGTGTATTTTTGCATGAAAATTCAAAAAATGCAAAGTTTTCCCCGTTCTGAGTTGCCCCCATGTATGGTCGTGCGCGGGGTGAGACCAGTCAAATGGCCAAAACCTGTAAAATTCCCAAAAATGTCAAAAATGCTTCAAAACTCTCAAAATTTCTTGGGCTCCTGCTAGAAGGATGCTAATGAGTATCATGGTGAGTGAGAGAGGCCTCAACCAAGATACGAAGTGGATTTGGCCTCCTTCTCCGTTTTAGTGCTTTCGGTCAAACTCCTTGGATCCGGCGATTGTAATTTTGGCATTTCTCTAAAACCATGACACCTGTGCAAAAAGTGAATGAGGTTTTTCTTCTTTGGCATGTTATGGACAAAAACCTCTCTCAGATTTCCAAAATTCATCTTTTATTGCTCTAAAACATCATTTGAGTGCAACTTGTCCCGATGTGTGAAACAAGGGATTTTGTCGAAATGAAGCGAAATGAAGGGGATAGGGGGCTTCTAAATTCTTGGGGAAATTTTTGGGAGTGGGGAGGGATGTTAGGAAGCAGGGGAAAATGGAATCGCAGAGATTGAGTGAGGGGAAGGGGTCCAAAAGGGCAAAACACAGGCCAAACCTAGAAAATTGCCAAATTGTAGCTAGAAACTAGGGTTTGTGCAAAAATGAGGAATTTGGCGGATCTAAGGGATGGGAAGTGTTTGATAAGGTACTTTAAGGATAGGGGAAGGTGTATGAACATCAGGAAACAAGTTTTGCCGGTGATTTGACCATCCAAGAGAAATTGCCTTCAAAACCCTAGGAGAGGGAAATGACCTTGCCTAGGTGCAACTGAAGCATGAACAAGGTGTGAAATGACTCATTAGACACTGACATGATAATGACAACCCTATGAATGATGATAGGCTCAGTTGAATGATGACATGGACTGACATTTGGGCAAACCCTAGACCTAATGCCTAGTGACCAAATTTTGGCTTGAAGACTCACTGAAATGACAAAATTTGACCTTGACACTCTGAGACCACTTTGTAAGAGCATATTTGATCACTGTAGGAAGGCTGGAAAGACTGACACTAACATGTAGTATTTCAACTTCTTGAAAACTTTTTATTATGGGAACTTTGTGAAAAAAAATTTGCTCTTTTTTGACCAATTAAATTTTAAGATAATTGAAATTAGAAAAAAGGTGAAAAAATAATAATTTATTCATTCATATTATCATGCCTGCAGCAACAGGTATTATGCATTTGGTTTTAGGTTGACCACCCATTACTTTGGTCAAATCTATTAAATAATTTCCAATTTCATAAAGTAAAACTTTACATTTTTTTTTCTTTATCAATTTTTTTTTATTAACATTTTTCTATAATGCTATTGGTTGTTATTTTGAAGATCTTATAGGGTTATTCCTCGTAACTCGTGGTATGATGGTACTTTGAATTTTAATGCCTATTGCATTGGTCATTGATCGATAGTCAGACTCTTGTACTTCTAAGCAATCTGACAGCTACGTTTGATGCTTTGGTCGGGTGCATATAGGTCAAATGTTGCGACTAATTTCACTCAAAGCAAGAAAGAAAAGATCTAATACTTTGCCACATTATCACCCTGATGGCGTCTGGGTCTCAACAACCTGACAGTAGCATTTAATGTTGCGGCGATGCGCATTTAGGGATCTATCTAGGTGTTGAGTCCATGGTTTATTCCATATGTGTCGGCGTTGTGAATTAGTTGTTGCGTTGTTTTTTTAAATAAATTTAGAATTAACTGTGGTTGGGTTTAGTTTATATATGGAGATAAAAATATTTATGGAATTTATGAGATAATCCATTTAATTATAGAATACTTGTGAGTTTCATCGGTATTTTAAAATATAATTTTTATATTCACAATTCACTTTTATCCTCAAGTCTATCTTTTTAAATTACAAATTATTATTTTTTTTATCATTTTTTTAATTACTTAGATGCACACCTTAGTATTCCTTAATAAAGTCATACACCCTTAGTATTCCTTAATAAAGTCAGTGTGTGAGCAAAACTTTATAACTTAAATAATCATATGATATTTTCCATATTTTCCATGACATTATTTACATAATTTGAGGCATAATATTAATGGTTAGTTGTTATCTACCATCATTGAAGAAACTTGGAAACTAATTTACAAAATATTAACTTCATATGTCCATAATTTAGTATCTTTTTTTATTATTATAATATTAATATTGTGATAGTAAAAACTTACAAGCGGTAAGCGGTTTGTTGTTCTTTTTGAAAGTAAACCTATATTACAAACACTTGTGAAAGAATGTACATACCTCTTTCTAGCAGAGATATTGAATGAGCGTGCGAAAATATGAGTTGTTCTGCAATCAATTTGTTTATATATGCAAATCTAACTTTCCAACATGTAACCAATCAAAAATTTATTATTATTGTTGTTGGGTAGGATTGGATTCTCCACCCTAACAATGTTGAATTACAAATAACCAAATATCTCAATTTACCAATGAGTAGAATCTAAATTAACCCAATTCTAAATTGTAACACTAACTTGAATTTTTTTATTTTTATTTTTATTTAATTACATTTAAACTAGGGGCGTGCACTAGTTACTATGTAACCCTTCTTATAAAATAAAATTAATATTCAAAAAAATAAATAAAATATAAATAATATTATAATGTATTATTAAAATTAAATGTTTTAAAATTTAAATAAATTGATAAATCACACTAAATAACATAATTAAAATTAAACTAAATCTATAATCTGTAATAAAACTTATTATCACAACATAATAATAATAATAAATTTTAATTATCTATATATATACAACACGATGGTTAATTTGTTTATATCTTAAATTTATTTATATTAAGCAAAAGTGATCAAATTAAAACTAAAACTAAAACATGAATATGGACATTCATTCCATAAAAGGTCAAGATGTGCATTTAGGCTCGGGAGTGAAAGTATTGGATTTGTAAATAGTGAATGGTAAGGTGAAAGTGTATATTGACCTAATATTTCAATATATATATATTTTATTTATGTAAGTTGTTAAAAATATTCAAAGAAATTGATGTGACCATTATAGCATAATGGAGGGTGATGTCTCTCTAATTTACTAACTTTTTAAAAATAGTGTACATTCTCAAAACCATGTTACATTATCATAGGAGTAAACATGTGCCGATTCTCATTACTCAAAGTACATATATTACATAATACAATCATATGTTCTTGACACTCTCTCGCATAGCTTTTATTTTCCTTGCAAAAGATTACCTTATTCTCCAACATATTGGAAAGGGTAAGATAATTTTCAAGGCTCAAGGCTATACAACAACAAGGCTCGAAGTCATTACAACAATATACTCAATAGTAGCTCAACATGTCATTTGTGGGAATTGAACCTAAGGAGAGGGGATAATAATCATTCATCCTAACCACTCGAGATAAAGCTAATTGACTCTCTCTTGCTTAGCTTATAATCAACTATTTAACAATTCTAACAACTCTCAAATAATTGGCTATATTGTGATATAATCAATTAATTGACACTAATGGCCCCTGTCCTCTTTATTATTCTTGGGTTAACCGAGGTAACTCAGAAAACCTAGCTAAAAGGCAAGGCATGTGTTTTACTCTTTCTTTTGCAATTATAAAATGCAAATACAAATAAAAGGACACTCACTATGGAGTTGACATGAACATTATAACCTGAATGGCTACTACAAAATATTTCACCTCCTTTATTATGCTTCAGTATCCCACTCCTAAATGTTTTTCTCAACTATGGAAAAATAACAATGTTTTTTTTTTTTACAGAAACGGATAGAGTGATATATTAATTTCTGGCCAAAATGCCTCAAAACTGATTACAAAATGCTAACCAAAGTCCAGAAAACTCCTTGGCCAGGACCGATGTGTCTTTTTCTTTGCTACGCCAGAGATTTTTACAAGCTATTTTTCGGGCAACCGCCTCTATCTTTCCCACTTTAAAAATGCAGACAAACTGCTCCAATAAAAGACAGTAAAACATATTCACCAGACAGTTAAGGAATGGGATCCCAGCCTTCTTCTCCATCTCTGAGGATGACTCCGAGAGGGAGGAGAACAACTTTATTAGCTTCAGCGTCAGCATCTTTGTTGTTGTCTCTCTTGACATGATAGAAATTCAAGCTCTGAAAGGAATTTGACAGGGTTCTTATTCTGTTGATCAATCTGGACAATCTTAGATCTGAAGGGGAAGAGCTGTCTACAATGATTTTTATGATAGACTGAGAGTCGCCCATCACAATTGCATCATTGATACCGAGAGATTTAAGTTGCTTCAGACCTTGGAGAAGGGCCAGGGCTTCAGCTTGGATGCTGGTATTGAAGCCCACTCCCCAGGCATATCTAAGAACAGTTCTGCCATCAGCTTTTTTAACAACTCCACCAGCTCCGGAACTGCCCGGATTGCCTTTAGCTGCCCCATCAAAGAAGAGAATGTTATGCACCTGCTTTGTGCAAAGAGCCAAGAAATCTGAAGCATTAAGTCTAATTTGCCATTCTTTGAGAGGAACGGGAGGCCTGGCAATTTCAATGAATCAGAGGTCCAGGATATCGCTCCAAGCAGCATCATGGTCTCTCAGGCCTGCCCCGTCCAGCTGATCTCCGACACATTCCTTTAACTGGCTTTTGATTTTAACCCAGACAATCTTGTGATCTCTCTTCTTATCTCTGAAAATCCTCTGATTTCTTTCCAACCAGGTGTGCCAACAAATTAGTTTAGGAAGAATGCACCAGGCAGCTTTGATATGTACATTCTGTGGAGAGCCTCCAGGATACGAACTCAACCAGTTCGAAAACAGATCGGGAATGCTATTGGGGAGGACGAAATCCAAACTCCATGGGCCTAAGGCCTCATTCCAAAGATCTGCCACGAATTTACATTTGAGCATCAGGTGTGCAGCAGTTTCTGCGTTTTCTCCACACAACGAGCAACGAGAGGGGCCTAGATAGCCTCTTTTCTGTAATCTATCATCAGTCAAGATTCTCTGATGACATAGGAGCCAACAGAAGTAGTCGATTTTAGGAAGCGAAGACTGGGACCAAATCCCTTTCCATGGTTTCGGATCTGGAGGAACGTGGGGATGTGATAAGATCTGCCTGTAACCCTGAGAGACTGAATAACGCCCAGGGGTCGGACCCCAGCCACGGGTATCCAATTTCCTGCTGTTCAAAGGAGCCTTGCCATTTAAGAAGTCTAAGAAGATTGCAAACTCGTTGGACAGAATCTGGGGCACCTCAATGTTAATCCAGCTATGCCAGTCTCCATTCTCCCAATTAGAAATATCCCACAGAGTAATGTAACCTGCTCTGTACATCCAGTCTTTCAACAAAGTCAGGGAACGATCATCAGCCAGAGGATCGCAGCCCATTATACGATCCTCCCATATTCTAATTTGCTTGCCATTACCAGGGATCCAATGAGCATGTTGGCTAATTAAGAAGGAAGATTTTGCACAGAGCTTTTGAATTAGCGAGCCAGAGTTTGCTATGGGATGGTCCAGACACCTTTTTCTCTGCCCACGAAAGAATTTTTTCCACAAGGCGAGCTGAGCCCACCCCGGATTTGGGGCAATTATCCTCCAGATCAGCTTTGCTCCCAACACAATGTTCTGCGTGCAAATATTCTTAAAATTCAATCCGCCTTCCAATCTGGGCATGGAGATTTTAGCCCAGCTTATTAAAGGGATTTTCTTTTCGTTTGCTTTCCCACCTTTCCAAAAGAATTTTCTTATATGATCCTCCATTTTCTTCATAATTCCAACTAGAGCCAGCATCACAGCAAACTGATAGATGGGGAGGCTATTTAGGACTGCTTTTATAAGCACTGACTTGCCTGCCAGATTAAGCCAGTTAAATCCCCAGGAGTGGATCTTAGATTCAAACTTTTCCAACAGGGGCAACCAGTCTCTGCTGACAGCACGTTTTTGGAAAATAGGGAGACCCAAATACTTGAAGGAAGACCATGACGAGGAGGCCGCGAAACCAAAGCAACAGGAGATGGCTTGCAGCGTGATGGCAGGGGTATTCCAGCAGTAGATATGGCATTTACCTTTATTGAGGCTGCTTCCTGAGTCTTCACAATAGTCATCAACCACATCTTTAAATATTTTAGCTGAGGACACAGAGGCAGCACCCAACAAGAGGGAATCATCCGCGAATAACGCATGATTTATATTATTAACTCCTCTCGCAATGTTCAGGCCCATTAATTCTTGATCCTGTTGCTTTTTGTTCAAAAGGAAGCTGAGGACAGAAGCTTGAAGGACAAAGAGCAGAGGGGATAGAGGACACCCTTGCCTCAATCCACGAGAAGCTTTGAAGAAATCAGTGGCCCTCCCATTCACCAGAGGGGCTATCCATGGCTCGCTGATACAAGCCTTAATCCAGTTGATAAATTTGGATCCAAACCCAAATTTGCGCAGGACATCCATCAGAAAACTATGTCTCACTCTGTCAAAGGCGTTTTCAAGATCTAACTTGACAACCATTCCTTTCTCTTTGCGAACCAAACTAGAGTGAATCGCCTCTTGGACCAGGATAAAGTTATCCACAATCTGTCTTCCCTGAATAAAACCTCCCTGGTTCGCAGGAATGATGTCTGGGAGAATGATTTTTAATCTATTGGCAATAACTTTCGTAATCAGCTTATAGCCTATATTACAAAGGGAGATAGGACGAAACCTGTTGAAGGTGTTGGCGCCTTTCTCCTTGGGAATGAGGGCCAGGAAGGCTGAATTAGTGCTTCCCCCAATTTTCTGACACTCTTGAGATTTCCGAATCATTCTGCATAAGTCTTTCTCCACAATCTGCCAACAGGACTGCAGGAATCTGGCAGTAAAACCGTCAGGACCCGGGGCCTTATCCGGTTCCATAGCGAAGAGGGTGTTTTTTATTTCATTGTTAGAGATCTCAGCTTCCAGGAATTGATTCTTTCTGGCGGTAATCAGGGAGGGCACCTCATTCACAAGGATAGAAACATGTCCCAAGGCCTCTTCTCTATGCGTGGTGGTCTCTACTTTAATTTCTGAGATGGAGTTGAGGCATTTTCGGGCCTGAGCTTGCTTATGGAAGAAGGAAGAGTTTCTATCTCTCGCCTTGAGCCAGAGACTGCGGGATTTCAGTCTCCAATACTCTTCCTCTGCCAAGCTAGCCTTAAGGAGCATGTGCTAAAGATTAGCCTCCTTGTCAAGTATTTCTTTTGTGATCTCAATAATTTCCGAAACCAAAGTCGTTCCTGAATCATTTTCCTTTCCACAACAGGATTTGGTAAGGTTTTTACCCAGGTTTTTAGAGCAGCTTTAACTCTCCTAAGTTTCTCCTCCCAAACAAAGAAGGCAGAGCCTTTGACTGGGAGCTTCCAGCTTTCTTTTATCAGAGGCAAGAATGACTGTTCCTTGACCCAATGAGAGCTGAATTTAAATGGAATGGGACCTTGGTCCAAATGTGCCAGCAGGTCAAGTTTAATGGGGCGATGATCGGAAACACTACAAGGGAGAATATGCATTCTAGACTCTAGACCAAGAAGAAGAAAAGAACTTTGAACAAGGAATCTGTCTAACCTTGCAGCGATATGTCCCGGGCCGATTCTTTTGTTTGTCCAAGTGTACTTCCCGGACGTAGGCTTAATATCTATCATGTCCCAGTCTTGAAGCAAATCCTCAACCCATTCCCGCGCCGGGTCCCTAACAGTGCTTCCTCCACATTTTTCTGACAATGATAAGGTGAGATTTAGATCCCCTGCTATTATTATATTAGCCAAATCTTCAGAATCTGCCAGACTTCTAATGGAGTCCCAGCAGTGCTTTTTCTCTCCTGCGCTGACAGGAGCATACACGTTAAAGAGGGAGAGAGTCATATCTGTTTCTACGTGCTGTATCTTTGAGAACAACCAATGGGTGTTTTTGACTTCTTTGATCTTTATGAATTTGTTAGCATTCCAAATAGTGCCCAGTCCACCTGAAGCACCTCGAGCTGAGACTGCTTGTCCTTCGCTTTTCTTCCACAATTTCTTACCGATCTGGAGGAAGGCATAGTCCTCCATTTTAGTCTCCTGGATAAGGAGTAGATCGGGAGATTCTGATCTTATCAAACTTCTTATGGCTTCTTCTTTTATTCTGCTCCCCATACCCCTACAATTCCAGGAGACGATCTTCATCACTTGCTTTTTGGATGGTGAGCTCCCCTAGAGCTCTGGGACTGATTTCTGTTCTTCTTCAGAGTATTTTCCAAGAGTTTCTCGAGGGTTGGTTGACTTCCCTGAAGTTTGTCTTTGTAAGTCTCTTGCTCTCTTTTTTCCCGAGCAGATTTTCGGCCTCTCAATGATCTTCTGGCCGAGGTTTGCGAAGCCCCTATTTCGCCTTCTTCTTCTGATTCCTCCGAACCTTGCACTTCCTCTGTCTCTTCAATGAGGATCTCTTTTGATCTGTCTTCATTACTTTCCACATGCTTTGATCCCGAGGGGGACTCCTTGTGGGTCGATCCTTCCTTCTGCATCTCTGGTTCTTGGGTGCCTTCTATTGCTGAGCTTAACTGAGCAAATTTGTTTCCTTGCTCTTCCATGATAGGGGTTTGGTTTCTAGGGGCTGCCTGAGGGCCATTGCCATTTGTATTACCAGTTCGAATGGCTTTATGGGCATTTTTGGATCTTTTAACCTGAGTCCAACCTTCATCCTTGCCTTTCTCCACTTCACTATTCTTTGGACAACTTCGAGCAAAATGGCCATAGACATGGCATTTCCTGCACTTGAACGGAAGCTGCTCATAATCCAGCTTTTGAACATGAGTCCAACTTCCAACCCTGATCTTTACTGCCTCGGGCAAACCAACCTCCAGGTCAACTTCAACGCAGATTCTAGCACAGTCGTATTGGTCTTTGTTGTTTGCTCGGTCGATGAATTTGCCCAAGGTGTTACCGATATGCTTTAGGGACTCCCAATTCCAACAATGCACTGGCAGATTGGGCAGCCTAACCCACACAGGAACGACTGTGGGAACGTCAACTGCTGGGTCAAAATCGGGCGTCCACTTGTTGAGATACAGCCCCTGAGGACCCATGAAATAGGGACCGTTCCAGAATATCAGATCCTTATCATCCTTGTCAGAGAATTCAAACATAAAGAATCCCTTCCCTAGAAAATACGAGGTGACACCATTTTTAATCAGCGGAGCCCAGTTTCTAGCAACCCAGCTCTCCGTGGTTTTGGGGGAGGGCCAGAGGCCAGTGAACTGTCCAACCAAAGCTCTCTCAGCCAGAGAAAGGGCGACCTGGATCGGACCCTCAGGGGGGAGCGAAATCTCAGGGATGTCATCCAATCGTTTCACGAACTTCGCAGCCTCCGAAACTTTCTTCTTCGGCAGGGATTCCAGGAGTTTGAGAAAAGCTTCAGCATCAGAGGGGGGAGGCGGAGGGGGCGGCTCCATTATTGCAGCGACCACAGATCCCAGCGATCAAGACCGATCCCCTCAAGCCATCGCAGAAGAGAACGAGCAGTGAGGAATAAAGAGCCCCAACAAATCCAAGACCAGAAGCAGAGGCTCAAAGCGCCGCGCAGAGAGGCCAGTGCGCCGCACAGGGGCCAAGCGCCGCGCACAACCAAAACGAACACTGGGGGGCCGACTCAATGCGTCGCGCCAACCCAATGCGCCGCGACACCCAATCAAATCGCCGTGCAGGAGTAGGACCGGAACAGGAAACACTGCCCACAGGAGGTCAGCGGAGCCCACCGAAGCAGCCAGAGGGCCGAGCCAATGGCATCAGGCGCAGAGGAGTTGCAGAGCGGCGGCTAGTTTTTAACAATGTTAAAAGAATGGAACCCCTTCCTTTCCTAGAGGCCTAGTATTTAACATAACATGATAGTCATCTAATGTTTGGGTTAGAGTTTTTGCATATCTCAACCCTTAACCAGTGTTAGTGTTTTGGACCCTCTAGAATCTTCTTGAAAGTCCACATGTGGCTAGTCCCATGTGTGAGAGTAATGAGGGTTGATGAGGAATCCACTCAATATCGTGGTGGTCAACAAAGTAGGTCAACTTGTGGGAGGCATAACTTCCACACACAAACTCTGATTGAGGTGATTTTCTCATTGTTGGAAGCTTTTAGAGTGTAGAATAATGTCAACCCCTTGAGAACTATCCCTAGAATTAATTGTCCCAAAAAAGAGTCATTTGAAACTGCAAATTGGTTATGGAAATTTGTAGATCCTTATAACACCCTCCTCCCACATCTACCCAATCAACCGGCTAACCGGGGTAAACATGCGACAAGAGGCCACTATGATATGATTCAACCTCCTAAATCACATTAAAGAAGTGAAACCGATGAAAACATACCATACAAACATCCAACATCATCAACAGAACACTCAGAGGACAAGTCTTCCACTCAGGCAGCCTGTCCTTGGGTCCCACTATTGTTTTAGGTCTCTTGGGCCATAGTCACTCTCATGCTTTGGGCAAAGGAGCGACGAGCAACCTAAAGTCGCTCTCATAGGCCTGCCTACTAGCGACTATGGACCATAATTGCCAGTGTTGCGCCAACGACCCCGAGATATACACCACTTTTTCAGGCTCAGAGCCCAGGTCACTGCCCAGAATTGATCCATCTCTTCAAATTAGTAAGATAACATGGAAATGAGAGTCCTAATGCAAATACTTGGTCAAGACCTTGATTAGACCCCTACTAGCCATGGCAAGCATTTCGTCAAACATATTGCAAATGTGTAATCTACAGTTGTAATTAACAGTTCTAAGCATAGGGGTCTCATACTTAGCTGAGAATTGCTAAGAACCATTGATGCCTTAATGCCTCAACTACCAGTTCATCCATTAGGTCATAAATACATTGACATTCAATTATAAGTAAAAACATGATGAGAGCCACACATGGCTGCTGTCATAAAACACATACATAACCAACAAAATAGTAGTAGAAAATACTCATGAAATTACAGTCATATAGACCACATATAATCCATAAAAATGCAAGGCGAAATAACCATTCATTAATGACGCAAAATCCAAAGCCGGGATGGGACTTCCATGTTCCACTCGACTATAGAATGGTTGAGCCAAATCTCTCTTCATCCATTCACCCCCGTGCCATATTTCAAGCACGAATGTGGGATCTCATAGAACACATCAATAAAAACTCATCTACGGCTTCCAAAGGCCATCCACCTCAACCCATCAAACAACGATTCCACCTCACGGTTGGACATCACAAAATCGTCATCAGATTGGTCTCCATCCAAGATTTCCAGGGCTTCGAGAGCATTTGTTCCTGCCAAGGCTTCCAGGACTAGTAACTCAACCCACAATTGTCGGCGAGCTTCCAGAGCGCTTGTGCAACCCAGGCTTCCAGGACTAATAACTCAACCCACCAAGAGCTTCCAGAGCGTTTGTCCAACCAAGGCTTCAAGGACTAGTAACTAAACCCAACATGTTACAGGGCTTCTAAAGCATTTGTCCAACAAGGGCTTCCAGGAACTATTAACTCAACCTAGGCTAAAGGAAACATGAGAACTAACCAAAACAAAACAATGAAAATAAACCCACAATCACCATGGCTATCCAGGAAATGACAAGGCTAGGCAATCCACTATCAATCCTGGCAATCCTCCATGTCAATGACAGATCATAACCAAGAAACCACATGCATGTGCCACGCATGCCAAAACTAGTCAAGGAAACATACATGCAACTCGGTACTTGTGAGCAAATTTGATGTAGTTGTTGATCCTGATGCCTCCTTGAACTTTCCTGCTTTTCCTTTGATTTCTTGCTCCAAGTATGCCACACCCTCCAAGAATGCTCCAAGAAAGCTCTAAGTGTCCAAGAGTATGAGAGAGAGAATAATGAGAGAGAGCTCAAACACTGAACCAGCAAAAGGTTACCAATTGATCCTCAGAAGCCTTTTTATGGGTGAGGCCTCTATTTTCTTCATTTTCCTCCTCACATGCAACCTGTGACCTTTCCCCTCCCTTTTCTCCTAATTTCCATTATTTTAATAAATAAATGTACAAAAAATGCCATTTTGCCTTTCCAAAGCCTTAGCCATTGCCTTTGCCAATTTCCTTAGCCATAAACAACCAAATGAACCAACATTCAACTTGTAATAAGTGTCCCATCATCCGTGGTTATGATTTTTAACTTTTATTGCATGGAATTTTCACTAGGGATGTTACAATCCCGAATAACCAAACAAAGCCCTACCCCTACAATGGGACCTTCAAACCAATTTCACCCTTTTTTGCCTAAAGAGGGAAAAGATAAATGACAAATTATATAATAATTCATTTTGGATCAGTAACCTTTCATCTTCCCTTAACAGTCAATCATGCTACAATCCATACTCTTATTTGCACTCTCATATTGATGACATCATCCATCTTCACACACTTTTCATCTCCACACCAAAATTAGGAATTGCATCTTCATTTTATAATTGTTGTACTTAATTACCAATACTCCCATCAGTTGTGATTTATCTCATGTCACACTCAATCTTCTTGCATTACCTATCTCAACCATTTTAGGGATGCCCCTACATCACAATTTTCTTGCAAATAAAACACGATATGTTATTGATGTCCTCTAAAGTCATATTTTGTTTACAATACAAGAAGATCACCTTGTAGTGGAGGTTTTTATGAAACATACCTGAAACCTAATCAATTATCTGTTTATAGGGGTGGTAGCTAGGAAAGGCAAGTGGTAAAAGGTTTTTTTTTTTTTTGTGCAGAATTTTCAGATGGCGTGCCTATCTTGAAATGATGCCCTGATGCACTCAACAACAAAACACACCACTACTAATATATTATGGCACATCGATAATTATTATTATCATAGAAATGCAAAAATATCATTTTTTAATTTAAAAAAAATGCATATTGGTGCTTCACACTAAACTAAGAGCAATAGAGTGTGTGTGTGTGTGTGTAGGATACACCAAATCGGTTAGAACAATTGGCTATTCAACAAAAATATTCAACTAAAAAAAACTAAAGCATTTCACTAGCATGCTCAAAATGCACATGACACTAATGCGTTCAGAGTTATGTCATGCACTGCATGATCAAATCTTTCACTCACAAAATATAATTTTTTGTATTTAAAAATCGAAATGATGTATTGACGTGATCTGATGCCTCATAATGCCCCAGGGCATCTTACTATAAGGTGCACCACAAAAGGTATAATTTTAAAAAAAATTCCCAAACCGAATTTTATTATCACATATCCTTTTGTGCTTCCAACCACTCACACAAGTATCAGTTCCACCCTCCTTCTATGACATCCCATTTGTATTGCTCTATAATGTTGCTTTCTTGGTTTGATAGCTTCGTAAGTGGACTATATTCATTTTCGAATTTTGGAAAGTGGTGCACATTTTTATTTTTTTCTCCATAGGGTAAATTGCACCTCCTCGAGCGAGAAGATACCATGTAATTTGTTTGTTACCATCTTATTTCCAATTTCATTGAATTTAAATTTATAATTGGGCTTAAATTTAACCACGTTTTGCATGTGAAAACACAATCACATATGTTCTTCAAGAGTTCAATTTGCACTGACCTTGATGGCGCGTCCTTTGAATTTATACGAAGCACAACTTGCAATTTGTTGGCAGGTACACCGCATTACCAATGTATTATAAAAAACAACATAACAAAATGTCTAACAAGAATTAATAATGCATCTATATTTAGACAATACATCGATGTGCATATTTCAGGACTCTTTCAACACCAATGAGGGGGGTGAGACACCCCAATGTTGGTGCATTTAAAAACTACACATGCACTAGAGAGTGGCGTGAGACACCCTGATACTGATGTGTTTAAAAACTATGTGTGCACAGGTGAGTAGGGTGATGCATTCTGATACTAGTGCATTTAAAAAATACACACACATTGATATGTCTAGAATATTGGTGCACCGAAAAAACAATAACAATGAGTTTTTTAACATATCACAAAAAATTCAATCGACGAGTTACAAATATTACAACACCTCAATGTGTTATTATGTATGTAACACACTGCATGATCAATACTTTCATTCAAAAAATAAAACTTTATATCTAAAAATTAAAATATTGAATCAATGTGTTCAGATGCTTAAAAACACACCACTACATCTTAATATTAGTTGCATCACAAAAGGGTATAATTAAAATAATAATAATAATAAAAATAAAATCATTATCACATTTCGTTCGGTGCTTCTAACCATTCACACAAACACAGTGCTCACCCTCCTTCTATGGCCACTTCATTTGTAGTGCTCTACAACGTTGCTTTCTAGATTTGGTTCATTTTCAAATTTTGGAAAACAATGCATATTTTCATTTTCTCTATGGGGAAAACCATACCATTTAAGGTAAGAAAAGTCCACGTAAATTGTTTGTTACCTCCTTATTTTAAAATTTGTCGTATTATAATTTACAGTTGGTCTTAAATTTGGTCATTTTTTGCATTTAAAAAAATTATTTACACGACACGTTCCACAAGTTTAACTTGCATTGAACTCAATGATGCATACTATGAATTTACAACAAAAACTACTAGTGTTGTGTGAGCCGATATGCACTGTTACCAGTGCATTATATAACCCCACACTATGAAATACCTGTTACATGTTAAATGTGCATATTGTCTTAGAAGACGCACCTATATGTACCAATGCACTTCATGGCTACATTAATACCAATGCACTTAGTGGGACACTTTGTTATTAGTGCATTATAAAACATAATGCACCAAAATGGTCATCTCACATTCACAACGTGTTTCGTCTTAGTCTTCTCACATTAATAGTGTGTCTCATCTTAGAAGACGTATGGACGTGCATAACTATGCATTTAATGACTACATTCACACCAATTCATTTTATCAGAAACCCCATTACCAGTGCATTGCAGGCCATTATGCAATAAATGGTCATTGTGTCTCTTATTTGCACTTTCATATTGATGACATCATCCATCTTCACACACTTTTCATCTCCACACCAAAATTAGGAATTGCATCTTCATTTTATCATTGTTGTACTTAATTCCCAATACTCCCATCAGTTGTGATTTATCTCATGTCACAGTCAATCTTCTTGCATTACGTATCTAAACCATTTTAGGGATGCCCCTACATCACAATTTTCTTGCAAATAAAACACGATATGTTATTGATGTCCTCTAAAGTCATATTTTGTTTACACTACAAAAATATCACCTTGTAGTGGAGGTTTTTATGAAACATACCAAAAAACTTAATCAATTATCTGTTTATAGTGGTGGTTGCTACGAAAGGCAAGTGGTCAAAGGTTTTTTTTGTGGAGAATTTTCAAATGGCGTGCCTATCTTGAAATGATGCCCCGATGCGCTCAACAACAAAGAACACCACTACTAATATATTATGGCGCATCAATAATTATTATTATTATAGAAATGCTAAAATATCATTTTTTATTTAAAAAAAATGCATATTGGTGCTCCACACTAAACTAAGAGCAATAGTGTATGTGTGTGTGTAGGATACACCAAATCAGTTAGAACAATTGGCTATTAGACAAAAATATTCAATTAAAAAAAACTAAAGCACTTCACTAGCGTGCTAAAATGCACATGATACTAATGCGTTCAGAGTTATGTCATGCACTGCATGATCAAATCTTTCACTCACAAAATAAAATTTTTTGTATTTAAAAATCAAAATGACGTATTGATGTGTTCTGATGCCTCGTAATGCCCTAGGGCATCTTACTATTAGGTGCACCACAAAAGGTATAATTAAAAAAAAAAAAAAATCCCAAACTGAATTTTATTATCACATATCCTTTTGTGCTTCCAACCACTCACAAAAGTATCAGTTCCACCCTCCTTCTATGACATCCCATTTGTATTGCTCTATAATGTTGCTTTCTTGGTTTGATAGCTTCGTAAGTGGACTATATTCATTTTCGAATTTTGGAAAGTGCTCCACATTTTTATTTTTTTCTCCAAAGGGTAAATTGCACCTCCTCGAGCGAGAAGATACCATGTAATTTGTTTGTTACCATCTTATTTCCAATTTCATTAAATTTAAATTTATAGTTGGGCTTAAATTTAACCACGTTTTGCATGTGAAAACACAATCACATATGTTCTTCACGAGTTCAATTTGCACTGACCTTGATGGCGCGTCCTTTGAATTTATAGGAAGCACCACTTGCAATTTGTTGGCACGTACACCCCATTACCAATGTGTTATAAAAAACAACATAACAAAATGTCTAACAAGAATTAATAATGCATCTATATTTAGACAATACATCGATGTGCATATCATGTGTTTCAGGACTCTTTCAACACCAATGAGGGGGGTGAGACACCCCAATGTTGGTGCATTTAAAAACTACACATGCACTAGAGAGTGGGGTGAGACACCCTGATACTGATGTGTTTAAAAACTATGTGTGCACAAGTGAGTGGGGCGATGCATTCTAATACTGGTGCATTTAAAAAATACACACAGATTGATATGTCTAGAATATTGGTGCACCGAAGGAACAATAACAATGAGTTTTTGAACATATCACAAAAAATCCAATCGATGAGTTACAAATATTACAACAGCTCATTGCGTTATTATGTATGTAACACACTGCATGATCAATACTTTCATTCAAAAAATAGAACTTTATATTTAAAAATTAAAATAATGAATTAACGTGTTAAGATGCTTAAAAACACACCACTACATCTTAATTTTAGTAGCATCACAAAAGGGTATAATTAAAAACAATAATAATAATACAAATAAAATCATTATCACATTTCCTTCGGTGCTTCTAACCATTCACACAAACACAATGCTCACCCTCCTTCTATGGCCACTTCGTTTGTAGTGCTCTACAATGTTGCTTTCTAGATTTGATTCATTTCAAATTTTGGAAAACAATGCATATTTTCATTTTCTCTATGGGGAAAACCATACCATTTAAGGGAAGAAAAGTCCATGCAATTTGTTTTTTACCTCCTTATTTTCAATTTCGTCGTATTAAAATTTACAATTGGGCTTAAATTTGGTCATTTTTTGCATTTAAAAAAATTATTTACACGACACGCTCCACAAGTTTAACTTGCATTGAACTGAATGATGCATACTATGAATTTACAACAAGAACTACTAGTGTTGTGTGAGCCGATATGCACTGTTACCAGTGCATTATATAACCCAACACTATGAAATACCTGGAACATGTTAAATGTGCATATTGGCTTAGAAGACGCACCTATATGTATCAATGCACTTCATGGCTACATTAATACCAATGCACTTAGTGGGACACTTTGTTATTATTGCATTATAAAACATAATGCACCAAAATGGTCATCTCACATTCACAGCTTGTCTCGTCTTAGTCGTCTCACATTAATAGTGTGTCTCATCTTAGAAGATGTATCGACATGCATAACTATGCATTTAATGACTACATTCACACCAATTCATTTTATCAGAAACCCCATTACTAGTGCATTGCAGGCCATTATGCAATAAATGGTCATTGTGTCTCTTATTTGCACTTTCATATTGATGACATCATCCATCTTCACACACTTTTCATCTCCACACCAAAATTAGGAATTGCATCTTCATTTTATCATTGTTGTACTTAATTACCAATACTCCCATCAGTTGTGATTTATCTCATGTCACACTCAATCTTCTTGCATTACCTATCTCAACCATTTTAGGGATGCCCCTACATCACAATTTTCTTGCAAATAAAACACGATATGTTATTGATGTCCTCTAAAGTCATATTTTGTTTACACTACAAGAAGATTACCTTTTAGTGGAGGTTTTTATGAAACATACCTGAAAACTTAATCAATTATCTGTTTATAGGGGTGGTTGCTAGGAAAGGCAAGTGGTCAAAGGGTTTTTTTTTGTGGAGAATTTTCAAATGGCTTGCCTATCTTGAAATGATGCCCTGATGCGCTCAACAAGAAAACACACCACTACTAATATATTATGGCACATCGATAATTATTATTATCATAGAAATGCTAAAATATCATTTTTTATTTTAAAAAAATGCATATTGGTGCTCCACACTAAACTAAGAGCAATAGTGTGTGTGTGTGTGTAGGATACACCAAATCAGTTAGAACAATTGGCTATTCAACAAAAATATTCAATTAAAAAAAACTAAAGCACTTCACTAGCGTGCTCAAAATGCACATGACACTGATGCGTTCAAAGTTATGTCATGCACTGCATGATCAAATCTTTCACTCACAAAATATAATCTTTTGTATTTAAAAATAAAAATGACGTATTGACGTGTTCTAATGCCTTGTAATGCCCTAGGGCATCTTACTATTAGGTGCACCACAAAAGGTATAATATTAAAAAAATTCCCAAACCGAATTTTATTATCACATATCCTTTTGTGCTTCCAACCACTCACACAAGTATCAGTTCCACCCTCCTTCTATGACATCCCATTTGTATTGCTCTATAATGTTGCTTTCTTGGTTTGACAGCTTCGTAAGCGGACGATATTTATTTTCGAATTTTGGAAAGTGGTGCACATTTTTATTTTTTTCTCCATAGGGTAAATTCCATCTCGTCGAGCGAGAAGATACCATGTAATTTGTTTGTTACCATCTTATTTCCAATTTCATTGAATTTAAATTTATAATTGGGCTTAAATTTAACCACGTTTTTCATGTGAAAACACAATCACATATGTTCTTCACGAGTTCAATTTGCACTGACCTTGATGGCACGTCCTTTGAATTTATAGGAAGCACCACTTGCAATTTGTTGGCAGGTACACCCCATTACCAATGTGTTATAAAAAACAACAAAACAAAATGTCTAACAAGAATTAATAACGCATATATATTTAGACAATACATCGATGTGCATATCATGTGTTTCAGGACTCTTTCAACACCAATGAGGGGGGTGAGACACCCCAATGTTGGTGCATTTGAAAACTACACATGCACTAGAGAGTGGGGTGAGACACCCTGATACTGATGTGTTTAAAAACTATGTGTTCACAGGTGAGTGGGGCGATGCATTCTGATACTAGTGCATTTAAAAGATACACACACATTGATATGTCTAGAATATTGGTGCACTCAAAAAACAATAACAATGAGTTTTTTAACATATCACAAAAAATCCAATCGATGAGTTACAAATATTACAACACCTCAATGCGTTATTATGTATGTAACACACTGCATGAACAATACTTTCATTCAAAAAATAGAACTTTATATCTAAAAATTAAAATATTGAATCAATGTGTTCAGATGCTTTAAAACACACCACTACATCTTAATGTTAGTTGCATCACAAAAGGGTATAATTAAATAATAATAATAATAATAATAATAAAATCATTATCACATTTCCTTCGGTGCTTCTAACCATTCACACAAACACAGTGCTCACTCTCCTTCTATGTCCACTTCGTTTGTAGTGCTCTACAACATTGCTTTCTATATTTGATTCATTTTCAAATTTTGGAAAACAATGCATATTTTCATTTTCTCTATGGGGAAAACCATACCATTTAAGGTAAGAAAAGTCCACATAAATTGTTTGTTACCTCATTTTCAATTTCGTTGTATTAAAATTTACAATTGGGCTTAAATTTGGTCATTTTTTGCATTTAAAAAAAATATTTACACGACACGCTCCGCAAGTTTAACTTGCATTGAACTGAATGATGAATACTATGAATTTACAACAAGAACTACTAGTGTTGTGTGAGCCGATATGCACTGTTACTAGTGCATTATATAACCCAACACTATGAAATACCTGGGACATGTTAAATGTGCATATTGGCTTAAAAGATGCACCTATATGTATCAATGCACTTCATGGCTACATTAACACCAATGCACTTAGTGGGACACTTTGTTATTAGTGCACTATAAAACATAATGCACCAAAATGGTCGTCTCACATTCGTAGTGTGTCTCGTCTTAGTCGTCTCACATTAACAGTGTGTCTCATCATAGAAGACGTATCGACATGCATAACTATGCATTTAATGACTACATTCACACCAATTCATTTTATCAGAAACCCCATTACCAGTGCATTGCAGGGCATTATGCAATAAATGGTCATTGTGTCTCTTATTTGCACTTTCATATTGATGACATCATCCATCTTCACACACTTTTCATCTCCACACCAAAATTAGGAATTGCATCTTCATTTTAGCATTGTTGTACTTAATTACCAATACTCCCATCAGTTGTGATTTATCTCATCTCACACTCAATCTTCTTGAATTACTTATCTCAACCATTTTAGGGATGCCCCTACATCACAATTTTCTTACAAATAAAATACGATATGTTATTGATGTCCTCTAAAGTCATATTTTGTTTACACTACAAGAAGATCATCTTGTAGTGGAGGTTTTTATGAAACATACCTGAAAACTTAATCAATTATCTGTTTATAGGGGTGGTTGCTAGGAAAGGCAAGTGGTCAAAGGTTTTTTTTTATGGAGAATTTTCAAATGGCGTGCCTATCTTGAAATGATGCCCTGATGCACTCAACAACAAAACACACCACTACTAATATATTATGGCACATTGATAATTATTATTATTATAGAAATGCTAAAATATCATTTTTTATTTTAAAAAAAATGCATATTGGTGCTCCACACTAAACTAAGAGCAATAGTGTCTGTGTGTGTAGGATACACCAAATCAGTTAGAACAATTGGCTATTCAACAAAAATATTCAATTAAGAAAAACTAAAGCACTTCACTAGCGTGCTCAAAATGCACATGACACTAATGCGTTCAAAGTTATGTCATGCACTGCATGATCAAATCTTTCACTCACAAAATATAATTTTTTGTATTTAAAAATCAAAATGACGTATTGACGTGTTCTGATGCCTCGTAATGACCCAATGCATCTTACTATTAGGTGCACCACAAAAGGTATAATTTTAAAAACATTCCCAAACCGAATTTTATTATCACATATCCTTTTGTGCTTCCAACCACTCACACAAGTATCAGTTCCACCCTCCTTCTATGACATCCCATTTGTATTGCTCTATAATGTTGCTTTCTTGATTTGACAGCTTCGTAAGTGGACTATATTCATTTTCGTATTTTGGAAAGTGGTGCACATTTTTATTTTTTTCTCCATAGGGTAAATTGCACCTCCTCGAGCGAGAAGATACCATGTAATTTGTTTGTTACCATCTTATTTCCAATTTCATTGAATTTAAATTTATAATTGGGCTTAAATTTAACCACGTTTTGCATGTGAAAACACAATCACATATGTTCTTCACGAGTTCAATTTGCACTGACCTTGATGGCACGTCCTTTGAATTTATAGGAAGCACCACTTGCAATTTGTTGGCAGGTACACCCCATTACCAATGTGTTATAAAAAACAACATAACAAAATGTCTAACAAGAATTAATAATTCATCTATATTTAGACAATACATCGATGTGAATATCATGTTTTTCAGGACTCTTTCAACGCCAATGAGGGGGGTGAGACACCCCAATGTTGGTGCATTTAAAAAATACACATGCATTAGAGAGTGGGTGAGACACCCTGATACTGATGTGTTTAAAAACTATGTGTGCACAGGTGAGTGGGGTGATGCATTCTGATACTAGCGCATTTAAAAAATACACACACATTGATATGTCTAGAATATTGGTGCACCGAAAAAACAATAACAATGAGTTTTTTAACATATCACAAAAAATCCAATTGATGAGTTACAAATATTACAACACCTCAATGCGTTATTATGTATGTAACACACTGCATGATCAATACTTTCATTCAAAAAGTAGAAATTTATATCTAAAAATTAAAATATTGAATAAATGTGTTCAGATGCTTAAAAACACACTACTACATCTTAATGTTAGTTGCATCACAAAAGGGTATAATTAAAAAAATAATAATAAAAATAAAATCATTATCACATTTCCTTCGGTGCTTCTAACCATTCACACAAACACAATGCTCACCCTACATCTATGGCCACTCTGTTTGTAGTGCTCTACAACGTTGCTTTGTAGGTTTGATTCATTTTCAAATTTTGGAAAACAATGCATATTTTCATTTTCTCTATGGGGAAAACCATACCATTTAAGGTAAGAAAAGTCCACGTAAATTGTTTGTTACCTCCTTATTTTCAATTTTGTCGTATTAAAATTTACAATTGGGCTTAAATTTGGTCATTTTTTGCATTTAAAAAAATTATTTACACGAGACGCTCCACAAGATTAACTTGCATTGAACTCAATTATGCATACTATGAATTTACAACAAGAACTACTAGTGTTGTGTGAGCCAATATGCATTGTTACGAGTGCATTATATAATCCAATACTATGAAATACCTGGGACATGTTAAATGTGCATATTGGCTTAGAAGACACACCTATATGTATCAATGCACTTCATGGCTACATTAATACCAATGCACTTAGTGGGACACTTTGTTATTAGTGCATTATAAAACATAATGCACCAAAATGGTCATCTCACATTCACAACGTGTCTCGTCTTAGTCGTCTCACATTAACAGTGTGTCTCATCTTAGAAGACATATCGACATGCATAAATATGCATTTAATGACTACATTCACACCAATTCATTTTATTAGAAACTCCATTACCAATGCATTGCAGGCCATTATGCAATAAATGGTCATTGTGTCTCTTATTTGCACTTTCATATTGATGACATCATCCATATTCACACACTTTTCATCTCCACACCAAAATTAGGAATTGCATCTTCATTTTGTCATTGTTGTACTTAATTACCAATACTCCCACCAGTTGTGATTTATCTCATGTCACACTCAATCTTCTTGCATTACCTATCTCAACCATTTTAGGGATGCCCCTACGTCACAATTTTCTTGCAAATAAAACACGATATGTTATTGATGTCCTCTAAAGTCATATTTTGTTTACACTACAAAAAGATCACCTTGTAGTGGAGGTTTTTTTTTTCCAGAGAAAAAAAACGAACTTTTTATATATAAAAGATAAAAAGTTACAAGCAGATGCAAAAGAGCATTCAGTTCTGTGAGGACTTCTCCCTCAGCAAAAACCAGAGAAGGATCATGCTTCTCTGAAATAGCCATAATCTTCAAAAACTTTCAGTTCCCCTGTACCAGGTACAGGTTGCTTCCCCTTTGGGATCCAAGCGCAAGCCTCAGTCTTTGTGTTACAGACCATGACTTGAACCACAACAGTACAGTTCCGTGGGCCTCCTTGAAAGGAAAACAGCCCACCAACATAGTGACGCCCGCATACCTTGGGCAATAAGTTCATAGAGTCCAGCATTTACTTGTCCATTACAAAAAGGAAAGACATGCGACTATATACAGAAAAGGAAAATAAACAACAACAGAAATAAGCAGCAGCGTTTATGCATAAGGAGGAAGATCCGACACACGGATCTGTTCATGCACTTTTTCAGTCATTTTCCATATGCCCACAGCCTGCTGCAGACCATCTTTAGATAGCTTGTCCGCGGCTTCATTTCTGTCCCTGTAGATGTGTTCAATTGAAAAAACATTAAAGGACTGTTTTAATGTCAAGATCTCTTCAAGAAGTGGCCTCAACATGTAATTTTGACACCTACTGTTACCATTTACCCACTTCACTACATTCAAGGAATCTCCAAAAATCTGAATTGCGAAGATGTGCCTATGGATAAGCCAACAGAGGAGAAGTTTTAGTGCTGATAGTTCGGCATAATTATTAGATCCGGATCCAATACCCACTGAAGCCATTAAGGAGTGTACCTTGTAGTGGAGGTTTTTATGAAACATACCCGAAAACTTAATCAATTATCTGTTTATAGGGGTGGTTGCTAGGAAAGGCAAGTGGTCAAAGGTTTCTTTGTGGAGAATTTTCAAATGGCGTGCCTATCTTGAAATGATGCCCTGATGCGCTCAACAACAAAACACACCACTACTAATATATTATGGCACATCGATAATTATCATTATTATAGAAATGCTAAACTATCATTTTTATTTTAAAAAATTGCATATTGGTGCTCCACACTAAACTAAGAGCAATAGTGTGTGTGTGTGTGTAGGATACACCAAATCAGTTAGAACAATTGGCTATTCAACAACAATGTTCAATTAAAAAAAACTAAAGCACTTCACTAGCGTGCTCAAAATGCACATGACACTAATGCGTTCAGAGTTATGTCATGCACTGCATGATCAAATCTTTCACTCACAAATTATAATTTTTTGTATTTAAAAATCAAAATGACCTATTGACGTTTTCTGATGCCTCGTAATGCCCCAGGACATCTTACTATTAGGTGCACCACAAAAGGTATAATTAAAAAAAAATTCCCAAACCGAATTTTATTATCACATATCCTTTTGTGCTTCCAACCACTCACACAAGTATCGGTTCCACCCTCCTTCTATGACATCCCATTTGTATTGCTCTATAATGTTGATTTCTTGGTTTAATAGCTTCGTAAGTGGACTATATTCATTTTCGAATTTTGGAAAGTGGTGCACATTTTTATTTTTTTCTCCATAAGGTAAATTGCACCTCCTCGAGCGAGAAGATACCATGTAATTTGTTTGTTACCATCTTATTTCCAATTTCATTGAATTTTAATTTATAATTGGGCTTAATTTAACTACGTTTAGCATGTGAAAACACAATCACATATGTTCATAACGAGTTCAATTTGCACTGACCTTGATGGTGGGTCCTTTGAATTTATAGGAAGCACCACTTGCAATTTGTTGGAAGGTACACCCATTACGAATGTGTTATAAAAAACAACATAACAAAATGTCTAACAAGAATTAATAATGCATCTATATTTAGACAATACATCGATGTGCATATCATGTGTTTCAGGACTCATTCAACACCAATGAGGGGAGTGAGACACCCCAATGTTGGTGCATTTAAAAACTACACATGCACTAGAGAGTGGGGTGAGACACCCTGATACTGATGTGTTTAAAAACTATGTGTGCACAGGTGAGTGGGGCGATGCATTATGATACTAGTGCATTTAAAAAATACACACACATTGATATGTCTAGAATATTGGTGCACCGAAAAAACAATAACAATGAGTTTTTTAACATATCACAAAAAATCCAATTGATGAGTTACAAATATTACAACACCTCAATGCGTTATTATGTATGTAATGCACTGCATGATCAATACTTTCATTCAAAAAATAGAACTTTATATCTAAAAGTTAAAATATTGAATCAATGTGTTTAGATGCTTAAAAACACACCCCTACATCTTCATGTTAGTTGCATCACAAAAGGGTATAATTAAAAATAATAATAATAATAAAAATAAAATCATTATCACATTTCCTTCGGTGCTTCTAACCATTCACACAAACACAGTGCTCACCCTCCTTCTATGGCCACTTCGTTTGTAGTGCTCTACAACGTTGCTTTCTAGATTTGATTCATTCTCAAATTTTGGAAAACAATGCATATTTTCATTTTCTCTATGGGGAAAACCATACCATTTAAGGTAAGAAGAGTCCACGTAAATTGTTTGTTACCTCCTTGTTTTCAATTTCGTCGTATTAAAATTTACAATAGGGCTTAAATTTGGTCATTTTTTGCATTTAAAAAATTATTTACACTACATGCACCACAAGTTTAACTTGCATTGAACTCAATGATGCATACTATGATTTACAACAAGAACTACTAGTGTTGTGTCAGTCAATATGCACTGTTACCAGTGCATTATATAACCCAACACTATGAAATACCTGGGACATGTTAAATGTGCATATTGGCTTAGAAGTCGCACCTATATGTATCAATGCACTTCATGGCTACATTAATACCAATGCACTTAGTGGGACACTTTGTTATTAGTGCATTATAAAACATAATGCACCAAAATGGTCATCTCACATTCACAGCGTGTCTTGTCTTAGTCGTCTCACATTAACAGTGTGTCTCATCTTAGAAGATGTATCGACATGCATAACTATGCATTTAATGACTACATTCACACCAATTCATTTTATCAGAAACCCCATTACCAGTGCATTGCAGGCCATTATGCAATAAAGGGTCATTGTGTCTCTTATTTGCACTTTCATATTGATGACATCATCCATATTCACACACTTTTCATCTCCAGACCAAAATTATGAATTGCATATTCATTTTATCATTGTTGTACTTAATTACCAAGACTCCCATCAGTTGTGATTTATCTCATGTCACACTCAATCTTCTTGCATTACCTATCTCAACCATTTTAGGGATGCCCCTACATCACAATTTTCTTGAAAATAAAACACGATATGTTATTGATGTCCTCTAAAGTCATATTTTGTTTACACTACAAGAAGATCACCTTGTAGTGGAGGATTTTTTGAAACATACCTGAAAACTTAATCAATTATCTGTTTATAGGGGTGGTTGCTAGGAAAGGCAAGTGGTCAAAGGTTTTTTTTTTGTGGAGAATTTTCAAATGGTGTGCCTATCTTGAAATGATGCCCTGATGCGCTCAACAACAAAACACACCACTACTAATATATTATGGCGCATCGATAATTATTATTATTATAGAAATGGTAAAATATCATTTTTTATTTAAAAAAATGCATATTGGTGCTCCACACTAAACTAAGAGCAATAGTGTGTGTGTGTGTAGGATACAACAAATCAGTTAGAACAATTGGCTATTCAACAAAAATATTAAATTAAAAAAAACTAAATCACTTCACTAGCGTGCTCAAAATGCACATGACACTAATGCGTTCAAAGTTATGTCATGCACTGCATGATCAAATCTTTCACTCACAAAATATAATTTTTTGTATTTAAAAATCAAAATGACGTATTGACGTGTTCTCATGCCTCGTAATGCCCTAGGGCATCTTACTATTAGGTGCACCACAAAAGGTGTAATTTTAAAAAAATTCCCAAACCGAATTTTATTATCACATATCCTTTTCTGCTTCCAACCACTCACACAAGTATCAGTTCCACCCTCCTTCTATGACATCCCATTTGTATTGCTCTATAATGTTGCTTTCTTGGTTTGATATCTTCGTAAGTGGACTATATTCATTTTCGAATTTTGGAAAGTGGTGCACATTTTTATTTTTTTCTCCATATGGTAAATTACACCTCCTCGAGCGAGAAGATACAATGTAATTTGTTTGTTACCATCTTATTTCCAATTTCATTGAATTTAAATTTATAATTGGGCTTAAATTTAACCACGTTTTGCATGTGAAAACACAATCACATATGTTCTTCACGAGTTCAATTTTCATTGACCTTGATGGCGCGTCCTTTGAATTTATAGGAAGCACCTCTTGCGATTTTTTGGCAGGTACACCCCATTACCAATGTGTTATTAAAAACAACATAACAAAATGTCTAATAAGAATTAATAATGCATCTATATTTAGACAATACATCGATGTGCATATCATGTGTTTCAGGACTCTTTCAACACCAATGAGGGGGGTGAGACACCCCAATGTTGGTGCATTTAAAAACTACACATGCACTAGAGAGTGGGGTGAGACACCCTGATACTGATGTGTTTAAAAACTATGTGTGCATAGGTGAGTGGGGCGATGCATTCTGATAATAGTGCATTTAAAACATACACACACATTGATTTGTCTAGAATATTGGTGTACTGAAAAAACAATAGCAATGAGTTTTTTAACATATTACAAAAAATCCAATCGGTGAGTTACAAATATTACAACACCTCAATGCGTTATTATGTATGTAACAAACTTCATGATCAATACTTCCATTCAAAAAATAGAACTTTATATCTAAAAGTTAAAATATTGAATCAATGTGTTCAGATGCTTAAAAACACACCCCTACATCTTCATGTTAGTTGCATCACAAAAGGGTATAATTAAAATAATAATAATAATAATAAAAATAAAATCATTATCACATTTCCTTCGGTGCTTCTAACCATTCACACAAACACAGTGCTCACCCTCCCTCTATGGCCACTTCATTTGTAGTGCTCTACAACGTTGCTTTCTAGATTTGATTCATTTTCAAATTTTGGAAAACAATGCATATTTTCATTTTCTCTATGGGGAAAACCATACCATTTAAGGTAAGAAAAGTCCACTTAAATTGTTTGTTACCTCCTTATTCCAATTTCGTTGTATTAAAATTTATAATTGGGCTTAAATTTGATCATTTTTTGCATTTAAAAAAATTATTTACACGACATGCTCCACAAGTTTAACTTGGATTGAACTAAATGATGCATACTATGAATTTACAACAAGAACTACTAGTGTTGTGTCAGCCGATATGCACTGTTACCAGTGCATTATAAAACCCAACACTATGAAATACCTGGGACATGTTAAATGTGCACATTGGCTTAGAAGATGCACCTATATGTATCAATGCACTTCATGGCTACATTAATACCAATGCACTTAGTGGGACACTTTGTTATTAGTGCATTATAAAACATAATGCACCAAAATGGTCATCTCACATTCACAGTGTGTCTCGTCTTAGTCGTCTCACATTAACAGTGTGTCTCATCTTAGAAGACGTATCAACATGCATAACTATGCATTTAATGACTACATTCACACCAATTCATTTTATCAGAAACCCCATTACCAGTGCATTGCAGGCCATTATGCAATAAATGGTCATTGTGTTTCTTATTTGCACTTTCATATTGATGACATCATCTATCTTTACACACTTTTCATCTCCACACCAAAATTAGGAATTGCATCTTCATTTTATCATTGTTGTACTTAATTACCAATACTCCCATCAGCTGTGATTTATCTCATGTCACACTCAATCTTCTTGCATTACCTATCTCAAACATTTTAGGGATGCCCCTACATCACAATTTTCTTGCAAATAAAACAAGATATGTTATTGATGTCCTCTAAAGTCATATTTTTTTTACACTACAAGAAGATCACCTTGTAGTGGAGGTTTTTATGAAACATACATGAAAACTTAATCTATTCTCTGTTTATAGGGGTGGTTGCTAGGAACGGCAAGTGGTCAAAGGTTTTTTTTGTAGAGATTTTTCAAATGGTGTGCCTATCTTGAAATGATGCCTTGATGCGCTCAACAACAAAACACACCACTACTAATATATTATGGCGCATCGATAATTATTATTATTATAAATATGCTAAAATATCATTTTTTATTAAAAAAAAATGCATATTGGTGCTCGACACTAAACTAAGAGCAATAGAGTGTGTGTGTGTGTGTAGGATACACCAAATCAGTTAGAACAATTAGCTATTCAACGAAAATATTCAATTAAAAAAAACTAAAGCACTTCACTAGCGTGCTCAAAATGCACATGACACTAATGCATTCAGAGTTATGTCATGCACTGCATGATCAAATCTTTCACTCACAAAATATAATTTTTTGTATTTAAAAATCAAAATGATGTATTGACGTGTTCTAATGCCTCGTAATGCCCCAGGGCATCTTACTATTAGGTGCACCACAAAAGGTATAATATTAAAAAAATTCCCAAACCAAATTTTATTATCACATATCCTTTTGTGCTTCCAACCACTCACACAAGTATCAGTTCCACCCTCCTTCTATGACATCCCATTTGTATTGCTCTATAATGTTGCTTTCTTGGTTTGATAGCTTCGTAAGTGGACTATATTCATTTTCGAATTTTGGAAAGTGGTGCACATTTTTGTTTTTTTCTCCATAGGGTAAATTTCACCTCCTCGAGCGAGAAGATACCATGTAATTTGTTTGTTACCATCTTATTTCCAATTTCATTGAATTTAAATTTATAATTGGGCTTAAATTTAACCACGTTTTGCATGTGAAAACACAATCACATATGTTCTTCACGAGTTCAATTTGCACTGACCTTGATGGCGCGTCCTTTGAATTTATAGGAAGGACCACTTGCAATTTGTTGGCAGGTACACCCTATTACTAGCATGTTATAAAAAACAACATAACAAAATGTCTAACAAGAATTAATAATGCATCTATATTTAGACAATACATCGATGTGCATATCATGTGTTTCAAGACTCTTTCAACACTAATGAGGGGGGGTGAGACACCCCAATGTTGGTGCATTTAAAAACTACACATGCACTAGAGAGTGGGGCGAGACACCCTGATACTGATGTGTTTAAAAACTATGTGTGCACAAGTGAGTGGGGTGATGCATTATGATACTAGTGCATTTAAAAAATACACACAGATTGATATGTCTAGAATATTGGTGCACCGAAGGAACAATAACAATGAGTTTTTTAACATATCACAAAAAATCCAATTGATGAGTTACAAATATTACAACACCTCAATGCGTTATTATATATGTAACACACTGCATGATCAATACTTTCATTCAAAAAAATATAACTTTATATCTAAAAATTAAAATATTGAATCAATGTGTTGAGATGCCTAAAAACACACCACTACATCTTAATGTTAGTTGCATCACAAAAGGGTATAATTAAAATAATAATAATAATAATAAAAATTAAGTCATTTTCACATTTCCTTCGATGCTTCTAACCATTCACACAAACACAGTGCTCACCCTCCTTCCATGGCCACTTCGTTTGTAGTGCTCTACAATGTTGCTTTCTAGATTTGATTCATTTTCAAATTTTGGAAAACAATGCATATTTTCATTTTCTCTATGGGGAAAACCATACCATTTAAGGGAAGAAAAGTCCATGCAAATTGTTTGTTACCTCCTTATTTTCAATTTCGTCGTATTAAAATTTACAATTGGGCTTAAATTTGGTCATTTTTTGCATTTAAAAAAATTATTTACACGACACACTCCACAAGTTTAACTTGCATTGAACTGAATGATGCATACTATGAATTTACAACAAGAACTACTAGTGTTGTGTGAGCCGATATGCACTGGTAACAGTGCATTATATAACCCAACACTATGAAATACCTGGGACATGTTAAATGTGCATATTGGCTTAGAAGATGCTCCTATATGTATCAATGCACTTCATGGCTACATTAATACCAATGCACTTAGTGGGACACTTTGTTATTAGTGCAATATAAAACATAATGCACCAAAATGGTCATCTCACATTCACAGTGTGTCTCATCTTAGTCGTCTCACATTAACAGTGTGTCTCATCTTAGAAGACGTATCGGCATGCATAACTATGCATTTAATGACTACATTCACACCAATTCATTTTATCAGAAACCCCATTACCAGTGCATTGCAGGCCATTATGCAATAAATGGTCATTGTGTCTCTTCATAGAAGAGGCATTGATGTGCATATCTATGTGTTTCATGACTATATTAGCACTAGTATGAGTCTTGCACTTATAATGTTGTGTGAACAACTATGCGAATGTTTTGCAACTAATGGTACAATGACTAAGCAAATCTATTTTTTTGTTATTTTTTTTGCACATTGAAATAGACTTATGACTGCTATAACAATCAATAGGGTTTGATGTACACTTTCATTTCCACTTTGAACAGAGAATGTGATGCTAAAACTTGGTCTTCATTTCTTTGCCTCCTCCTCCCGCTTTTCTTTATTTTTAGGTTTCTCTTTTGAGCCAATGTTTGAGTTACAACCACCAAGATCCTTAAAAGGTTCAAAAATTGCTCTCTAGAGCCAACATTAGCGTTGCCATATTATAAGTGATGTCAAAGACTTGTGTTTCCTCTCTTCCTCGAGTCACTCTTTGGATTGCTAGTGTACTCATCCAACATGACTATTATTTGAAACTTATTTATTTACAATGATTTATGGATCCTACAATATCCCACAACACCCCAAAGAAAATTATTTAAGATACTAACATGACTTGTAAATTGTGGTGCTTATCACATTGGATAGTTTGTCACAATAGATTTTACAAATTACTGCAAAATATTGTGAGGTTATCCCTCATTATGCATTATTTATTTATGAACAAATGTAACATTATAAGCATAATGTTCAAAATACCTAAAAAGTGAGATTAAAAAAAGCTACAACAATAAAATGACCACACAACCATTCACATAATGAATACAAGATGTACTATTGGAAACCTAACATGGGAAAACCCAACTTGAGGGTGAGGACTATATTTTGGTCTTTTTTTCTTGGATATAAAATGTAAATACAAAGAAGATAGTCTTACCATGGAGTTGTAATAAACACAATGCCTTGGATAACAATGACATAGTTTTCTACTATTCTACTCACAATATCTCACTCCTTTCCTTCACCCATCTATAGAATATTAAATTAGTACAATAAGAACAAACCACTTCCTTTCCTTATGATTGAATATTTAACACGTGTTGGTTGTCATATAGAGTTAAGATAGAGTTTTTGCATGCCTCACTCACGATTAATGTTATCATTTAAGACTCCCTAGAGCCTTTTTGAAAGTACACATGTTATTAGCACCATAGTGTGAGCAATGAGTTTTGACTTAATATAGGTCAACTTGCAGAAGGCATAACTTCCTCATTCATACTCTAATTGTAGGGGTCTTAGGAATGCTAGAATTTGCTCAATCAATTGAAACATGTTTAAGTGCTAAAAATTTTGTTTGCAAAATTTTAACCCCAAAACAATTATTTAATCCTTAAAAAAATTCCAAAAGTTTCAAAACCTTACATCACCAAAACATGATCTACCTTTAAAATGAACGTACAAATCACGACACCAATTTTCCATTAAAAAATACCAAAACATTTAACAAAAATAAATAACTTAATAATTTTTTTTTGATTACAATTCATGCTTTTCAACTTTTACTTCGCTATTAACTTAAGAATATGCTTTTCCTTAAACACATTTTAAATATTAAAAAATTAAAATACATACAACACTATAAATCTATAAACTAAAGAATCAAATCAATGAAAATATTCATAATAATATAATATCTAACTTAACCATCTCTTAAAGGGAAAAAAATATTTATGTATTAATTTAATACTTAACCATATTCTTAAAAATAAAACATTATTATTATAATTTATTAAAAAGCCTTATATTAATAAGATGTTATATTATCAATATGTGTGCAGTGACCCTAATTTTCTGGGTGTTTTTTGAAGACTATTGCTCGTTCTACTCCCTTAGGTTGAGCTAGATGTTGGTTTACGGGAGTTTCAAACCTCTTACAGTCAGCAAGAATTCAGTTGGATCGTCTCTCTCATTTCCGATATTCCTTAGATGCTCCTTGTCACCTTTTACCTACTAGACATAAGCTAAACAAGATCATTAGGGAGGACATCTACAGGCAGTTCGTCCAGGTCACCTGGGTCAATCCTCCGAGAGGGTTGCCCCCAAAGATGGCTTTCTACGCTGAGCACTTCTTGGAGTGGAGAGACAGAGTCATTGTTCGACCCCAATATACGTTTCACCACTGGATGCATGCTCTTCGCATTCCTCTAGGCCAGTTCAGAGTAGGTTCTCATAGACTTTGGGTAGAGACGGACCACCAGGTGGATAGACTAGACAAACTCTGCCAGGTATGTCATTTATAGAAAGTGGAGACCGAGGTGCACTTCATCCTTGGATGCCCTGTCTACTACGAGATCAGAGGAAGGCTTCATTGCTTGTTCAAAGATTCTCGGACCCTTGCCGACTTTTTCAGGTACCTCGATCAGAGATGTTTGGCCCTATATATGCAGGAGGCTCTTAGGTTCCGAGTGCATATTCTTCAGCCTCCCATTAGACTAGACCCATCACAGAGTATCACGACCTTTTTCAGGGTACTAAGAGATCGATTGATATCAGTACGTATCCAGACTCCAGATTAGTGAGGATCCGTGGGACCTCATCCTACCACACGAGATCTCAGCAGCAGTTCCATCTCAAATCCGTTCCTAGGAGATGGACTAGGTCCTCCAACATTCAACAACGTGTGAACCCGCCAGGAAACCATTTAATGGACAATCTGCACTTGCCATCGGCTCTTCATCGGGCCAACATACTTTGTTGAAGAGTTGAGTTTCTTCAGTTGAGTTCATTCAACCTCTAATGTTAGGAGAGATGCTCAGACCCAATAGCTCCGGGATCTTCTCCACTAGGACCAAATGTTGATTTACTTCATACATCTTATCTTTTATAGAAGATCATTTGGTTCTCACGCTTTGTATATACATCAGTGTACTCAATAATCCCTTTGACCCACTTTGTGATCATTAATTGGACATAAATTGCATCTCATCTCTTCACGTTTTTCTTCTATGTCATCGACAATGCGCCGATTCTCGTTTCTCGTTTTGTCCCTATGTCATGGACAATGCGCCGAAGTCTTGGTGCAAGAATTTGAACGTATTACGGGTGTTATCACTTTCACCCGTCGAAAAATTTCCTTCTTCTTTCACCAATTATGTGGTCACCTGGTTTTTCAATTCAATGTAGTGGTTTCTCCTCTATTAACATTTTGAAAAGAGGATGGGCTCGTAGCAGTTGTGATGATGGCGAATAAAACAGCGGTAGTTGTCTTTGTGACTGTGGTGGGGTTAGCCGGAGGCGGCATCGTATATGTTCACCGCCAGCAGCAGGAGGAGCGTCGCAGTATGAGAGTAGGACTCGTCAGAGATCAACAACAGTTTCTCAAATCCAACCAAAATCCACCCCAACAAGATTAGATCTCGCCAACTCCCCAGTAAGCAAGTCTGCTTCCCTATTTAAGTATACGTATTTATTAATATCCATTTATGAAGGATGTTGAAGGTGAGCAATACCCATTTTGCAATGCTTAAAACATAAATGTCACATGCCAATTCCCCTTCAGCGACTCTCGGAAACATAATTTCTGTAAGAACGCTCACAATAAAATACTGGGTTAGAGAATCTTATTACAAATTTGTATCGGCTAGTCTAAACCCATCTAAATCAGGGTCTGATTTTGACCTGGGTCTGATTTTGACCTGGGTCTATCTAAATTCGGTATTCCTCTAGATGAGAAAAATTTGCATATAGTTTTTAATGATGGACATGGCAATATATGATTTTTTAATTCATATATATTATGTATTTTTTATATAAATAATGCTTTTTCCCGTTTTGTTGAGCTGTGAGATTTTAGATTTTTCTGTTTTGGTTCTAATAACTTTGCATGTAAGGGAGGTTGCATATCTCAAGTTCCAATATTAGATACGTTAATCATTTGTGTGAACTTGAGATATGCATCATATTAGAGTTAGGTTAAAATGGGCCTGTGCTAGTGTTTCCATTCATTTTACCCAATGCACTATCTAGATTCAGTGCTGAGTTACAGAAGCACATGAAGCATCGTTTAATCGTCCATGTCCCTTTAAATTGTAGAATGTTTATATATATATATATATATATATATATATATATGGTTTTGGTTGGGTGTGAGATTTTGGATTTTCCTGTTTTGGTTCCAATAACTCTGCATGTAGGTCAAGGTTGCATATCTCAAGTTCCAATATATGATAACTTATATGTCAATCATTTGTGTAAACTTGAGATATGCATCTTAGGGATATTATACCTGAGTTTTAATGGGTTTATATTGCAATCATTTGTGTGAACTTGAGTCATGCATCCTTAGGGATATTAGGTCTGGATTTAAATGGTTTTGTGCTAGTGTTTACAATGTACATTCACTTCACCCAATGCGCTATCTAGATGCAGTGCTTAGTTACACGTGCACGTCAATGGATCGCCCACATCCCATTTGGATTGTAAAATGCTTCTTACTTCTATTGGTGTAATTAATGTCATTTAATGCCAATGAAGGAGAAACAAATCAATCAACGATAATGTTTAAATATACTTTCTAAAGATGCCTGAACAGGATAGGCTTATCGTTCAATCCCTCGTGCACAATGATTCCATCCTTATGCAGAAAGAAAGGATATTATACCTCACCTAACATACAAGGACATGTGGTATATTTATACCTTTGCATTTGCACAACAATCTGCTCTCCGACTTCACTTCTGTTGTTGAATTCTGCTGCTTGTCTTTTCCTTACTGTTATGCACTTCTAATATTCTTTTGAACTTGTAACCAACTGAAAGATGTGTTATGAACCTTCTGGATTGCCTCAGAGAGTGGGAGTACAGCAAATAACACATTAATTGACCCATCAAAAGGAGCATTTACTAACCGTACCGGCAGTGTTGGTGCACCCATCAAAAAGAGTATTACTAACCCTACTTTCTAAGAAGCTATTGTTTTTTGTGAATTAAGCTCAATGATTTTCATTAGGCTTTGGTCATGGCTTATAGTTATAACAATACACAGTGAATGTGCCTCATTCATCTCCAGTATTTCTAGAAGATGGTTTCGAGAAATGTGACATTAGTAGCTTTCATTCCAAGTAATTGCTTATAAATAAATTCTAAATACTAATTGCTCATATAAAAATTCTAAATATGGGTCTGATATACAGCTCGAGACTGCGCGCTTAAATTTCTATATGCTAGCCTAGACATATTCATATCTAAGTTTAATATCTCCCTTGAGGGTGCAAGGTTAAATTTATATAGACTATCTTGGATCCATCTAAATTCGTGTTTAACATGCACCTCGAGGTTGCACTCCCGAGTTCCAATATTTCGATACGTCGGCAATTTGTGTGAACTTGAGACATGTTGAAATTCTCAGCACATGCTATCAGTCCTAGCAATCTGACGTAACCTACCTACTTAGAAGCAACGTAAAACTGTAAGTACTATGGAAACTGCAATCTGATTTTTACAAGGAACTGAAACACAGCAAATTGAAAAAAATATATCAGCAGGCACAACAGACCTTAAACTCAAATCACATCACTGTTTAATTGCTCTAAAAAGAGGAAATACTGCAAGCTTCAAGTCCTAACTTTAATCACTCGCTCTTTATTGAACTGAATGAATAACGCTAGGGACCTACCTTTCTTTATAGAGAAGGAAACTAGGGTTGTACATTAAAAATAACCTAACCCTAGGTGCCCAAGTTAGAGTGCCCAGCTTGCATAGATATTTGCAATTGCATTCACTGGCCACCTAGATAACTATGCCTAGACTAGAGTAGGCTACACATGCACCTTACCTTCACTCTCTCCTTGGGATCACAGCCCTATCTATCTAAATTCTATCTAATCAGTTTTTCTAAAACTAGAAAAGTAAATCATAAATAGAAAAAAAACTCAAAAAATAGCACTGAACTGAACTGGGATCTTCTAAATACGGAGCAATAGTGAACTGAAGGTGGAAAAACTGAAAATAAACTAAGATGGACACATGCCTCCCTCATTCTCTGCCTGCTGCACACAGGAACTCAGGTAGGCTGCTGTAAGAACCTGCCGTTGTGTGTGCCTAGGTCTTGGACACCTTCAAAATTACGTGCTGGATTGACAACTGCAGCCAGAATGAAAACATTACAGAGGTACAAACTTTAAGAGTCACTACCAAGAAAAATGTTCTCCACCAAAAACACAAGATGCTCCCTCTACATATTGAACATGTTTTTTGTTAGGGTTTTGGTCCAATTCTTGATCTCCTGCAAGTGCAAACCTGAAGAAACATGACACTGGATCGTTGCATCCTTCGGTACTCAAAACTCTGTTCAAAATATTCAAGATGAAAACCTTTTGTGAAAGGAATAATGCATTAGCAACCTTCCAACCTCTTTTGTCCTCCATAGCAACTTCACTGGTCAAACTCTTCGAATACCATGACATGAATTGTTCTGAATTTCTTGCTATGATGCCATTTGTATACAGGAGTCAGGACTAAGACAATAATGCCATTTGTATACAGGACTAAGACAAGCGTATCAACTCTATCAAATAAATAATTGACATTTGCACAAAGCTCATAAAATCCCAATGTGAGTACAAACTCTTTGATATGAAAATTCAAAATTGGTGGTGTCTGTATTAGCCTACCTAGGGAAACTCCCTCTTATTGGGAGAATCTTTGGATAACTAAAGTAAGAATCTCATCAAAGTCAGCTCCCTCTTGTTGAGAGAATCCTCTTACTGTCTCCTCAAGGCTGGAGGAACCATACTCCATTATGGCATCTTTCCATACTTGCTCAACTAGATATGCAAGTAGCTCTTAAAGGCCACGTTCTCACACTCCTTTGGCTAGAAATCGATCAGATTCATAGTTGCTATCTTTGATGGTGACTTTCTAACCATCAAACTCAGCCAAACATTATAAATCGCTCATGCAAGAATTTGAAAGTAGACTCTTAGTTAAATCAGGAACATACGAGGCATAATCTAACTCAAGAACATCAATTGAAGACATCTAGAAAGATATGGAGCCTAGCTACTATTGCCACACAATCTAGCAGGGCCCAAAGAGAGGGAAAACCTAAGGGGCAACTACTAGACTAAGTGACAATAATGGGACAGTGACCCATTGTCATCTCTGTCAAGGTCCCCTGTTCTTTACAGACTTTCACCAATGGGAGGAGTCTTGGTAGGAAGGGAATCACTTAGAATGAATAGATCAATGATTTAGGTGTGAAGTGATTCCATAAAGCCCATTCAAGGAGAGACACAACAATGGTTCAATGTTTCGAGGAAGATAAAAGCTCTCCAAGAAAGACCTAGTAGGAGATCAAGACTTAGGGTTTGAGATTTATGATGATAATAGGTATTCCTAAGATCAAGACTCCAAGTGATGGGTAGGACCCCTCAAAGAAGCTCGATGTGATGTTTTAACACTCCCAAGGGGCTCTTCACTCCCTTTGAAAGACCTAGGAAAGATTTGCACTAGACCTAAGGTTTTATGAATAATCTTGGGAAGAAATACTTCCAAGTTGCTCACTAGGTCAAAGCAAGGGAGGAGAAAGGGTTTCTAATGATTTATTCATACGAATACTATGCTCATACAACCCTCAAAGAAGGTCCCAAGGTGAGAGAAAAAGACCTTGGTTTTCCCTCTTGGGGCAACACCTAGGGCAAGAGATTTTATGGATGAAACTTGGGCGTATGCCGACCAAACTTGGAGCATAGATAGCCTAGACCCTGAGCTTGATGTTTGGACCCTCAGATTCCCAAAAGGTCACCTCCCTCAAATTTCATTGCAAGCCATAGATTTTTGCCCCACCTTTAGGGGACTGGAATTTAGGAGGAGAAAATATGGAGAAAGAGGAGTTTGATCACCAAAATCCTTGGACTAGTACCCGATGCTTTGGGCTATGGAGTCCTAGATGCATTAGATTGGCCAAATTTGTCCTCAAGAAGGTCAAAAGTTGATGCCCTAGCTACCAACCTTCAACAATTACCTACTATTAGAATATGGAGTTTCATGAAGAAAAATAACATTTCATCACTAGGAACATTCATTGCATGTTATATCATGAGTAACATATGCAAGAGCCAACCAAATAGCTTCCAAAAAATTTCTTCAACAAAATTAGGGCACAAGAGCATTTACATTAGTTGCAACAATTACATATATTAGGTATTTTTCAGAGAAAGATTTCATCAAAGAACTTACAAGATAATCATGCAATATACCCATCCATATTCAAGAAGTAGCTCCAAGACAAGATCAAAAATCAACTCCAAATATCATAGTGCATCCAAGATACTAAAAAGCTTCCAAAGAAAAAATGTGAGTTCTTTTACAAGAGAAGAATCCAAGCGATGATGAAGATTTCTCACAAATGAGACTCACTTCTATTTATATGAGTCTCTCTAAATCGAATTAGCCTAATGAGCCCCCAAAATTATAAAATAATGCGCAAAAAACTAGTCTTGGTCACAGGTCGACCAAGTAGCTATCAAAAGTTATGAATTAACCATCCATATGCAAGTCGAGTTGACGACATGAAGATGATGTAGTGTTGAAGAATGTTACTAGTGTTGGTCTTCATAATTGTATTTGAGTCATGATGTAATGTATTTGTCAAAAGAAAGAAAAAGGAATTTTATTATAAGAGAAATTGACTTATTAAAACATGGGTTTCATGCTTGGGTCAATGTTTTTAGGTCAAATCCTCCATTGTAGGCTTCCAAGGTTTATGTCAAGAGCCCTTGTCTTTGTCAATATGTAAAAGACCCTTCTTGGGCTTCATCTATTAAAGCAAAAGATTATTTTTATGTAAAATAGGTCATTTAGGCCTCCTCCACCAAGTCGGCCTAAGTAGGGAGGCAAAAACCACTATAAAAGGGCAACAACTCGGCTCATTTGGAACACATCAATCATAAGTTCAATCTGCAGTTGCTGGAGGTATAAAAGGGCGTGAAATTCAAGGAAGAGGAAGGAAATCCTAGCGAAGGAGAACAAAGTCTTTGTCAAGCATAAGGAGTTGAATTTTCTCTCTCCTTCTCACACGTGCGAAGTTGCTAGAAGGGACAAAATTGCAGTACTGTAACTGGGTCAAAATTATGGAGTTGTTGGGTTGAAATTTTGGAGTAGCAGGGTTGAAATTCTGGATTGTTGTTGGGTTGTAGCTGCTGGACTAGAAGAGACTACTAAAGTTTGTTGAATCGTATTGGAAGGCTGACTTGGTGGAGGAGGAATGTCTTTTGGTCAGGTCTAAGGTCTTGGTCTATCTCAATTTGATTAGCGGAAGAGATTGATTGGGTTTTCCCCTAGAGAGGGGTTTTAGCCCTGGTACATCTGGTGTCATTTATCTTCATGTTTTGATTTGATGATTGCTTGATGAAAAGAAGATAAAAGAAGAACATAAAGGATAATAAGAATACAAGAATATCACAATTAATTATCAACATAAGAAAATCTTTCTGCTTTTCTGATTTTCTAACATGGTATCAACAGAGCTAAGGTGAAGAAGGAAGGAAAAAAAGGCAGCTTGAAGGTCAATTAAAAGAAGGGTTAAGAAAGAAGGAACAAAAGAAAGCCATCAAGGAAAGGAGAATATAAGAAGAGAAGCCTACTATCTATAGAGACTATGTCAACCACAATGAAGACAAAAAACAAGCTAGAAGGAGCCTCTAACTACAGGGCATGGAAGAAGAGGATAAATCTTATTCTCGCTAAGCATAAAGTTTTGGATCTTGTTAAAGGAAAATTTAAGAAACCTGCAGATGATGTAGGAGAGGAGAAGTTCAGGGAAACCGATATCTTGGCCATGAATCTAATAGTATATGGAGTAAAGGACAATCTAATCCCATACATATCCAATATAGACTCTGCTCAAGAAATGTATGAAGCCCTCTCCAAGTTATTCACCATCAAGAACATTGGTCAGATAGCTAGCCTCAAGAATGAACTAAGGGCAATAAAGATGACAAAAGATGATATTGTGTCATCATACTTTGTAAAGATATCTAGAATAAGAGACAAACTCCAAGCAATAGATGAAGTTGTACCGAAAAAGGAACTCGTGATTGGTGCTATACTAGGTCTACCAAAATCCTTGAGTGCTTTTGCATAAGGAATTAATAGTTGGAAAGATACTCCAACCTTAGAACAAATGTGGAATGCATGCAGTCAAGAAGAAGTCTGCATTTTGTTAGTAAGTGATCAAAAGGAGGATGAAGAAAACAACACTTCTAATGCCTACTCTTCTCATCACAAGAAGAAGGGAACATACAAGAAGTTCAAAGGACCAAAGAAGAAAGTTGATCTATCAAAAATTGAGTGCTACAATTGTCATAAGATGGGACACTATAAAAGTCAATGTCTTGAGAATCCAAGGAATAAGAAGAGAGAAAGAGAACATGCAAATGTTGCTGATGAAGCTCCACCTAAGAAGAACAAGACTGAAGAATATGAAGTCAAGGACTTATACTATTAAGTCTCCTCTTACATATCCTTCTTAGTCTACTATTTTAAGTTTTGTAATATGTTTTGATTTCTAGAGTTTGTAGATCTAATATATCTTGTTAGAACATTTTTGAATTGTTTTGATAAGTTGTAGGTATCCCTCAGAAAGATTGGATTAAGAGGGAGCCTTCACCATTTTACCAAAAGATAAGTATCTTGTTCCTCGTTTCCTCTTTTATGTTTGGTTTCCTCCTCACATCAAGTTTTTTTTAAGCTTGCATAATGCACAAAGGTTATGGAGGAAACTTCAAAGGAAAGACTTGAATCATGAAAGAAGTTTTGTTGCAAAGGAAGCCCTTAAAGATTAATGTCCTACAAGGTTTGTTAAAGAACAACTCAAGGTATGTCATAGACTACAAGTTTGTTACAAGGTTCTCTCCATACAATAGTTATGATCATTTTCTTTTGAAATTTGGTTTACATTATTGAAATCTTTATGTCTAGGTTTTTGAATCATAAGGTTTCTTGTTAGGGTGATTAATCATTAGATTGAATCAACCCTCGTTATATTATCTTTTGTCAGTTGTTTACATTTATGAAACCCTAATCTTTAGGGTTCATTGTAAAACCCTAGCCTCTTGTTGCTAAGGGTATGTCAATGTTAATAATGAAACCCTAGTCTACTTAGGGGTTGTTGACAAAGTCGAAATTCTATTCTTTTGAAGTTTAGGGTTTTGATAACGTCGTAGTAAAAGCCCTAGTCCTTTAAGGTTTGTTGTTAATGTCTAGATTTTATTATGAAACCCTAGATTTTTTAGTATTTAGTGAATTATGGTTTATGAAAAAAACTCTTGTAATAACTAAAGTAAGATCCTAAGAATGAAACCTTAGCTGTATTTATGTCAGTATGATCGAAACCCTAGACTGGTCCAAATTGTTGTATATCTAACTTCGATGTATTAATGTTTGTATCTTGGGTTTACCTAGTAGATATTGATATGAGATGTTAATGCATGATAATGATATGTCTATGCAAGTATGCTAAATTGTTGCTACTCATGTTTTAGTTTGTGAAATCTAGGGTTTGTAACAAAACCTTAGTAGAGATTGATATTCTAGGGCATGTTGATGAAACCCTAGAAGTATATTGTTTTCGATTATTGATATGATTTAGTCTTGATGATGGAGTCTAGGGTTTGTGACAAAACCTTAGCAAGTTGTTGAAGTTTAGAATATATAAAAGGTGTGACTCTCGCTGATTATGTACCTAACTAGGTTTAGGTATTTGATAAAGCTTGAATGTTTTGATGCTTCGATTGAAATGACATAAATTTGATATAATTAACTTCATGCTTTGATTTGTATTTGCTTGTACTTGCTATTAAAGTTTTGCAGGTACATAATCTTCAAGATGTTGAAGATGTTCATAATGATGATGAAGGAATCTATAAGAATGATGATGATCAAAGTTGACCTTGATGCCATGAGAAATAAATGAAGACTTGAAAGGATGAAGTTTCTTCAATGTTATAAAAGAAGGTAGCTATTGATCTCCCTAAGTTCAAAGGGAGCTTGGATAGAAGAAAAGGTATATCTCCCCAGTTGAGAGTGAGGACATAATATGATAGTCATGAAAAATACCTTGAAGAAAAAATGAATGAAAGTACTGCAGATGGATTTGCGAACAAAAGAATTGAAAAGTATTGAGGTTTTATTTGGTGCTACTGAATAAAGTAGAAGTAAAAGAAGAAAGCTTTCGACAAGTTGTACATGATGATGATATAAGTAGCATCAGAATGATTGAGGACCCCGAAGGTTTGTCTTTACTTGAATATATCTTTAAAGGTTTATTATTGATTGGGGTTGTGATTATGCAAGATCTCTTCGTAAAAAGATTGAATGTTTGAACTTTGAAGCATGCTTGGAGTGATGGATATATATCTAATTTAGTTGAAAAGGAGAGATGAGGCATCTTATGGCAACGAGATGCTTGGGAGGACATCTGGCCGACCTATGTGTTGTTGTCTAGATCCCGAAGTAGGGAGGGCAGCGTTGGTCATGGAGCTCTGACCTTGGATACGCAAGTAGATCATTGGGTTGGTGTTAGAGCTTAAAATCTTGTTGGTACCTAAAGTGGCTAAAGCTTGAGTACACCTTAGTCCCACTTGATTAGAGTACCCTGGTTAGGTATCTAATCTATAGTACTGCGTGTGCTATGAACTCTTCATAGAGTATATCACTTTGAGATCTTCCATGTACCTCTATATGTATGTATTTATAAATACCTCCCTAGGTAAGAGGGAATGTTGAAGAATGTAACTAGCGTCGGTCTTCATAATTGTATTTGAGTCAGGATGTAATGTATTTGTCAAAAGAAAGAAAAAGAAATTTTATAATAAAATAAATTGACTTAAAGCATGGGTTTCATGCTTGGGTCAATGTTTTTAGATCAAAGCCTCCATTGTAGGCTTCTAGGGTTTATGTCAAGAGTCCTTGTCTTTGTCAATATGTAAAAGACCCTTCTTGGGCTTCATCTATCAAAGAAGAAATTTATTTTTATGTAAAATAGGTCATTTAGGCCTCCTCCACCAAGTTGGCCTCAACTTGGACAAGTTGGCCTAATTAGGGAGGTAGAAACCACTATAAAAGGGCAACAACTCGACTCATTTGGAGCACATCAATCACAAGTTTGATCTGTAGTTGCTGGAGACAGAAAAGGGTGTGAAATTCAAGGAAGAGGAAGGAAATCCTAGCAAAGGAGAAGGAAGTCTTTGTCAAGCATAAGAAGTCGAGTTTTCTCTATTTTTCTCACATGTGCGAAGTTGTTGGGTTGATGGAAGGGTTGAAATTGCAATACTGTAGTTGGGCTAAAATTCTTGAGTTGCTTAGTTGAAATTTTGGAGTAGCTAGGTAGAAATTCTAGATTGTTGCTGGGCTAGAAGAGACTATTGAAGTTTGGTGAATCATATTGGAAGGCTGACTTGGTGGAGGAAAGTCTTTTGGTCAGGTCTAAGGTCTTGGTCTATTTCAATTTGATTAGTGGAAGAGTTTGAATGAGTTTTCCTCTAGAGAGAAGTTTTAGCCCTGGCCGAGTGCCTACATCTGGTGTCGATATTCATGTTTTGATTTGATGATTGCTTGATGAAAAGAAGATAAAAGAACATAAAAGATAATAACAATACACTAATATCACAAGTAATTATCAATATAAGAAAATCTTTCTACCTTTATGATTTTCTAACATGTAGGGCCTTTGGGGGGCCACATTGAGTCCTCTAAGTACCATGATGAGAGAGAGGTCTCCAATAAAGATGAATTAGGGGATGGCCCTTAATTTTCCATGCAAGTCATCATGTGGGGCCCCAAAGTGGGTTTGGGGCATAATTGCTGGTCTCATGGGTCTCCAGATGAAAGAAAAGCCTGTACAATGCTCCAAATGAGGGCTCTGATGATGGTGTCTGCCTTCCCATGTCTCAAGGGTGAGACAAACCTCCTCTGGGCCTCGGATCAACTACCATGATCATGCTAAGCCAATCTGGGCATGCTGGTCCAAGTGCATCATCTTGGGAATAATGTGGGGCAATGAACAAATTGCTGAAGGTACTGAGGGTGCCCATGGCGTGAAATGATGCTCTAAATGATGATGGAGTCCCATGTCTCTCCACGCATCCCCTAGGGGTTTTTTAATGATTCTCTGGTGGGCTTGGGCCCCAGTTAAGATGCCCAACCCATAATGAAAACATACCTTTATGATTGGATTGCCCACCTTCAAACATGTGCTCTCAACAGATGGGCAAAGAGACATATGACTAGTTCAGGGGGTGGAGATCAAATGGCACAATATGTCGGCTACATCAATGGCTATCAGAGGTTGCTGGCTGAAGAGATGTCTAGGAGAAAAATTCTCCTATGGGGTCAGTCACTTTTGGTGGGTAACATCTGGCTTTGACTAGGACGTGAGCTTTTTGTAGGGCACACGATCAATGTGCTCGAATGGGGAGGTCATGAGAACAATAACAACCCTTTGGGACCATAGACTTGTATCCTGCACATCACAAACAATGTTGGAAGCATGTGTCGTGGGCATACTTTTATTGCTCGTGTTTTCATTAAATAATAAAACCATATAGAAATTTAAACCAATTCTATGATGCACATTTAATCTACATGCACCTACTTTAGCACGAGAACATGATATGATCATATTATCTATGCAAAATCAATATGATTGCAAGGATCATGATGAAAAGGGGAGACCACCATGTGTTCATCATTAGTAATACTAAGGCCCAAGGATTGCTCAAAAGTGATCAATGTTACTTGATGACATGGAATACAAGGCAAATGGAGATCATTATCAACATCATAAATGGGGTCTTTGTCAAAGCAGTAGCTAATAATCTCCCATTTCCCTTGTACAACATGCAAGTAGTCTTCATTGTCAGTGCTCGAAGGAGCCATTTGATCACCTTGTTGTTCAAGAGGCTCAAATGGCGTATCATTAAGAATAATTTTATTGAAAAAAACAAGGCCAACCTCAACTTCACTTTCCACAAATTCCCCTTCTTCATCGGTGCCATAGACATGATCTTTGTCGAAACGATGGCCCGTGATCTCTTACTTCCCTTCTTCAATATCCAAGAAATCACTAATGTCCGAGGGGTTAATGGGGTCGTCTTTCTCAAGGTCTTTGATATCGCTGTCATACAACCATTAACCATAGATATGATCTTTGTCGAAACGATGGCCCGTGATCTCCCACTTCCCTTCTTCAATATCCAACGAAATCACTAATGTCCGAGGGCTTAATGGGGTCTGTTGACCTCTACTGGTCAACTACCCGTGCAGTGCACCCCGTTTTTCTTGACAGAAAGAAGCAGCACCTGATCAGCATGTCCGTGCCATCCTGCCATCGTCAGCAGCTTGATCTTTTTGATTGTAAACCCAGTCTGCATGTATTAATTGTAAATAATCTTAGCAGACATGAGTCATGTATGTATTTTGCCTAGGTGGACCTAACTTTCTGATGATAATCTCCGTCCCGGAAGGTTTTTCGTCTCACCGATCCACGGATCGGCAGAGTTTTCCTTCAGACCTGACCCCAAAGCCGGGATTGATTTTGTCATTAGAACTTTAGGAGAATCCTAGTGTGTTGATCTGCTAGATTATCGTGGTGTCGCAGAGCTGGGTGATTTATGAGGGTCTGTATTAAGTGGGCTTGTCCCCTTGAGATGTAAATTGTAAAAGTCATGATGTAATGTGTCCTGAGGGTCGAGAAATGTTTTAAATCCCCTCATGAGTCCTAAGTCCTAGGTCCTAGGTGATGTTTCCGAAAGCTTAGTTCAGTGATCCATGTTAAATGAATTAAAAAATTAAAAAATGAATAAAAATAATAAAATAATAAAAAATAATAAAAAATTAAAAAATGAAGCAAAAACCCTAACTAATAAAATAATAATATTTTAAGTGAATAAATCGACGGATGAGATCAAGAGATGTCTTGATCCTCATCAACGGTCGAGATCATCTCCACATGGATCACTCGAACTAGCCGTTAGGATCATTTCCTTTATATAGGGTCTTAGGGGGTCATTTCAAATCATCTGATCTGTGAGTTTGTACTGAGAAAGCTCTCTTGTAATCTGATTTTCTGATTAATAAAAGACTTTGGGGTTCAAAATTGGCTAGTGTTACTCTCCGGAATTGCTGTGAGATGATTGTTTTTTCTGCATATTTCAGTTTTCAGCAGTTAATAATAGCTGGTTTTCAGAGTATTGTGAGTACAGGTATCTTGCTCACGTGCTAGGGTTGGAATGTTGTAGGGTTTCTGGAATAATGGCAGGTATCTCCATTATTCCCTGAAATCTAGCAGCATTTCTTGCCCTCTTTACTGATGTTTGCTTGAGGTGTGCAGGAGATCTTTAGGTAAAAGGTACAGGTGGGCGTTTGGGGAAGTTCTAGGCTGAACCAGCCGACTCCCACAGGCTCTTCTGTGCAGAGCCCAGCTGATTGTGCCCTGGGTTAATCATTAAGAGTTTCTTATCTGTTTTACATTGAGAGATTTTCTTTCTGTTCACAGTGAAGTTCAAGTTTCTGATATTCTGAAAATATCTCTGTTATTATGGCTAAATCTGGCATTTCAGGGGCCACAAATCTGTAAATTATTAAGCTGTCTTAGGGTTTCATTTTTTTTTAGGGTTTCCAAACTTCTGCTTTTCACAATTTTTTTTTATTAGGGTTTTGTATTTCTATGTTTTCAGCTACAGGGTTTTCAAAAGGGCAATCTGTCAGAGTATAGCTGGTTTCATCGTGGGCATCAAACCAAAACACTCCAGATTCTCTGGTAAAGACGCAGGAGGTTTCACGTTTCATCAATCTGCAGGCATCAGCAAAAATTTGCCACTGTATTCATGCTAGGAAAAGGCTCCTTAAATATCCGCCAACAGAAGAAAAGCCTGAAACGAGAATACGTCGCTATCTCAGCAAATCATGAAGGCAACATCGGATTCCTCAGATCTCGATTTCTAGTTCGATGAAGCCAGGCGGCTTAGACAAACAGTGACTTCCGTCAATGTATGACTTTCATTCACACACGCGTTTTGCCTGAAGCTTTGTTGGCGTGAGTTATGCATGCAGACAAATAAATCAATATTCTGGTTAAGCGTGGATCGAACAGCAGGCCTCTCAAGCCACTGCCGTCACCTGTGCTCACGTCAAAATCTTCATGTTCTTCACGCGTTCAGTTTCTTTTTGGCTGTGCGTTGAACCGGGGTCAGTGTACACAAATCCGTCCACCGAGGAGTCTTGCCCAGTATTTCACGCAGTGGATATCAAGTATTATTCAGAACCGGATTTCTCAGCACCAGACGCAAGGTATCCGCCTCAGGTAACAAACGTAAATCACTTTCGATTTCTGCTGAAGAGGCATCGCATGCCAGGTAATGTGTCTGCGTTTTTTTTGATCAACGTTTACCTGTGACTGTCTTGCTGCTGCGGCTAGGGTTTCCATACATGATTCGTGCCCTCGTTGCAGTCTCATTTCCACGCGTTTTTGGAGTTCTGTATATTAACACAAGGCTGCGGGTTTTCGTTTTGAGTATTTTGGGATAGGCGTAGTGTCATTACGGCTTCATGTTAGACTTAGCATAATTTTGTGTAAATAAAAATGAAAAGAGTTTTGTAATGTTACGTTTCCATTTTTTTTTATTTTAGATTTAATTTTAATTTTAATTTTAGGTTTAGAAATTAGCTTTTTATTTACGATTTATTTTTGTTTAATTTAGTTTAGTTTTAAAGTAGATTTTAATTAGATATTAAATTTATATTTAGTTTAGTTTTCTTTTATATTTAAAATAGATTTTTAGATTTGAATTAGATTTTTTTTATTTTTTGACTTAGATTTTAATTTAGGTTTTAGGTTTTATTTTTTAGCCTTTTAAATTTAAATTAGATTTTAATTTAGATTTTTGATTTAGTTTTAAAAAAAAGATAAAAAATAAAAATAAAAAAAATAAAAAAATATATTGAAAAAAGATTTAAATTTTTTTTTTGAAAATATAAAATTTTCGTGGAAAATTATTTTTGCCAGCCTCAGTGGTTTTCGTTATATCTTTATTGCTGAGATCTAAAGTTTTCAAGCCGAGATGCGAAATTGATATCTGGTTGATGGTTTATGATTCTCGTGGTGATTTAAAGCATTCATCTTTTCAAATTTTTAGCTGCTGGATATCGTGTTTGTCATTCTAAGAGCATTGTGTTTTTAGCTGATGATAGATGATTGCTGTTCATGGTCCATCTTTTATATCATTTAACAAGTAATCATTTCAATAACAATCTCTTAAGGCACTGGTCTGCTAAATTAACCAAATCCATCGAGCCTTTTTATATCGTATCTCGTGTTTCCCAACCAACTGGTCTACAGTTGGCCTCATCATCTCACAGGGACTACCCCCCTTAGCCGCGGGAAACAGGCTTAAACGGAGGGATCGGGGATCAGAGTGACAGCCCCCGGTCTGAGCGTTGTCGTGTCAATCCGCGCGACAACAGGGTCGTCTTTCTCAAGGTCTTTGATTTCCAAGGAATGCTAGCGATGTCAAAGTAAGACATCCTATTAGGTTACACATATCAATCATGTTGAAGTCGCCAGGGTGATTTCAAAGATACCTTGAGAGATACTTGCTTCACCCTACAAGCATTGACTTTGAGGTTCAATGAAGAACAAGGTCGCCAAATAATATATATATATATTGTTGTTAAGGAAGAAGGTAAAGACTTTATAAAGGTAGACTTACTTCATCCTTGACAACGACGCCAAAAATGTTAGCACACAATCTAGCAGGGCCCTAAGGAAGGGAAAACCTAAGGGGCAACTACTAGACTAAGTGACAACAATGGGATAGTGACCCACTGGCACCTTAGTCAAGGTACCCTGCTCTTTATGGACTTTCACTGATGGGAGGAGTCCCGGTAGGAAGGGAATCACTTAGAATGAATAGATCAATGATTTAGGTGTGAAGTGATTCCACAAAGCCCATTCAAGGAGAGACACAATAATGGTTCAATGCTTCAAGGAAGCTAAAAGCTCTCCAAGAAAGACCTAGGAGGAGATCAAGACTTAGGGTTTGAGATTTATGATGATAATAGGTATTCCTAAGATCAAGACTCCAAGTGATGAGATAGGACCTCTCAAAGAAGCTCAATGTGATGTTTTAACACTTCCAAGAGGCTCTTTGCTCCCTTTGAGAGACCTAAACAAAGATGTGTGCTAGACCTAGGGTTTTATGAATAATCTTGGGAAGAAATACTTCCAAGGTGCTCACTAGGTCACGACAAGGGAGGAGAAAGGGTTTCTTATGATTTATTCCAATGAATACTATGCTCATACAACCCTCAAAGAAGATCCAAAGTGTGAGAGAAAGATCTAGGTTTTCCCTCTTGGGGCAAACACCTACGACAAGAGATTTTATGGATGAAATTCGGGCGGATGTCCACCAAACTTGGAGCATATGTAGCCTAGACCTTGAGCTTGATGTTTGGACCCTTGGATATACTGCCTAAGATGTGAGGCTACATGGATACACTGATGTTGACTGGGTTAGAAATGTCATTGATAGCAAAAGCACATCAGGGTGCTGCTTTAGCCTGGGATTTGCCATGATATCTTGGATGAGTAGGAAGCAAAAGTCCATTGCCTTAATGCGACTAAGTTAGAATATATTGTTGCTAGCATGGCTAACTGCGAGGTAGTATGGTTGAGGAAGCTCTTTATAGAGCCGTTTGAGTAGGTTATGGATACAACAGTGATATATTACGACAACAAGAGTGGGATCCGACTGGTAGAGAATCCCATATTTGACAACAAGTACAAGCATATTGAGATTAGATATCACTACATTTGAGATATGGTGCAGAGAGGAGCAGTGAAACTCCATCACATTCGATTGACAAACAGATAGAAAATATTCTCACCAAGGGTTTGTCGAAAGGGAAGTTCTTGGTCTTTAGAGAGCAGCGTGGACTGATGGATGTGACCCTCTCGAGAAAGGGGCACGACTAATCGAGGACACTGAGCTATGCTCTTCCCTCCTGTTTGAGCTCCCAGGAAGAGGAATTGAGTTAGAGAGCTCCTGGGGTTGAGGGAACTCTAGACAATACGATGTGCGATTCTTGCCATTTATGGCAAGTAGAGGTATCCTACCTATTGTCACTATGGGGCGTGTGTGAAGTAGAGGTATCCTCCCCTAACATAGTATACCCTAGTATGCATCCTACCCACAAGCTGGGCTTGTTGGTATTGCCACCCATATGGCCAATGGGTGAGGAGAGACTTGGGTGTGTGCGATCCTTACCACGAGTGAAAGGATGTAGGTTTTCTACCACTGACTCTTGAGGGTCAAGATGGGAAGATCAACAGACAATAGGATAGTGTGTGATCCTTACCTCTTATGGTAAGTAGTATCTCACCTATTGTATATAGATATAGGGTGGAAGCATGAATTCTTCTATGATTATTCTTCTTCTTTAGATTCTAGAGTGTTCAACATATGAGTAGAGACGAGCAAAGATGATATATGACATGATACAACGATGACGATGATGAGACATTTGAGATGAGATTTTGATCCAGTCGAAAATTTCTCGCTAGCTGAGAGGGGGTGTTGAAATTTGGTAGTTTAAGAAGAAATTCCCTCCTTTGGGAAGGCTTCCTCATCCTTTGGAGACCCTATTAGCCCTAGGAAGAAATTAATTTGCATAAGGAAAAATATTATTTTTAATGTGAAAGCCACAACTGCACAAAAGTACAAGTCGACCTAGGCATGGAAATTTGACACCCTTAGTTACATATTAATAAACCTCATGTCATATCACTTGGAGGCATCATCACACATCACTTTCTTCTCTTGATTGGTTCGTATAGCTCTAAAACCTGGTTTAAATGGGCCTGAACTCTGGGCTACTGCTAGTATTCATATTGAATGTAACAAATGTTAAATTTCCTTAACCCCAACAAACAAGGAAATTATTTGCTAGTAATTTCCTTGCTGTGAGTTAATTAAATTGCAGCTTCACAGAATAAAAGGCACTGCTGGGTTGTTTTTTTATTTTATTTTATTTATTTTCCGTGGAAAATCTGGGCAGATCAACCTAAAGTGATCACCTCTGTTGGCCAAACTAGCAGACATAATCCTAGGGGTGTCGAGGAGAATTGAACTTGTGACCTCCCATTGGCGAGGTACTTTAGCAACGGGAACTCGACCAATTGAGCTAACCTCGGGGCTCACTGCTGGGATGTTAACTCGTAAATACATAAATTTCAGCGGAATCAAATAAAAACAATTTCATACACATAAATTTTCTGCCCTTCAAATCTGATATTCATTAAAAATAATATCTCAGCATACAAGGTTTCTGTTACTGGGAAAATGGTCAATTGAGGAAAAATACAAATACAACAAAAACCATGGTGATTTTCTACTGAAGAAAACCCCTTCTGCTGCTGTCCATATAGCCTGTATGGCTTGCCTGCGACCTACCCTTTTTCTTGCTGTATGGATGTGAAGAAATTTTCCCTTCAATTTCTTGCTGGTGGGTTTCCTCTCTTTGCTGTTTTTCTTTACACTCTTCTCTTGAGTTGCTATGAGTGAAAGTCCTTTATCACTCTCTCTTGAACACTTCGATGAAAGTTGTCCTTCACCTAATTATGAGATCTTGAATATCTCACTTGTTTTGTGCTCAGTGTGTGTCTTTCTCCTTCATCTAGCCTTTTTTTGTAATCTTGAGTTATTGACTGAATCCGCAACCCTATTCCCCAAAGTGATGACAGCTGATATGAGATCTCACCTCACTTGAGATCAGTGGTTAAGATTCATCTAATTCACTAATGCAAAAACCTTTGTATTTCATTGTATTAAACTCACTTTTTTATGAAAAGCACTTCAATTCAATTAATCCTCTAACTAAAATAAATTTGGTAAAGTTGAAGGCATTGGATGAACTTCCATACGTCTAGACACCTAGTCCTGTTCAAAAGCTCTTGTCCGATGCTACAATCATCAACACTCCCACTTAGTGAGGAAATAACATTTTGAAGAGCCACCTAGAACTGACTTTCCCTCTAGTCCTGAGATAGTATCCCATGCTTCATCCTTCACCATGGTATTCCTTCAAACCTACTGGTGCACTACCCAAGGCTGCTTGGAAGCGTGAGCGGGGAGCGACATTTTCAAAAGCTCCAAGATTGGAAGCAAATTTTATATAATATATATTTTGATGCATATATGTCAACAAAAGCATGCAGAATGATGAATTAGATATAAAAAGCATAAAAACATGGATTCAACCATATAATGTCAATCATCTAGAAGTTATAATCTTCATCAACCACATGTCCACAACTTACAAGTTCTCATTTATATAGCATATAAGGGTTCACATAACCAAAATAACCTAGAGTCCAATCCATCTCTAAACCGAAAATACATCAACAAATAGGCTCTAGATGGCCTCTAGCATCCAAAAAAATCATGCTATAACAAATACCTACATATCATCAAAATCATTGCCTATCTTGGGATCTTTGTCATCAATATCACCCTCTAAGCAATTAATATAAGATAGAAAAAACATAGCATGTCAAGTCAAGATTTTGTTTGAGTGATGGGTACATTTTTAGTAGGGTCATGATAGAGGAGTTCAACAACCAATGTCACTAACGTCAATGTAAATAGAGGGCTTGGTGCTTTTGACTAAATACGAGTTCCATACCCTAATACATGACAAAATCCAATGGAAACATTGCAATCCCCCCAATCTTGAAAAACTGATAAGTCCGCTAGATTTTGAGTGAGATCTAAAATTCTACTTTCTCCATATGAAATCCAATGAAGTTGAAACCACTCTCAAACATCCTGAGTCATTTCATGGTAATGTTAAAAATTTAAGTAAAAAATGTCACTTTTACTTTAAGAATTTAACATTGTTATCAATTGCATATCAATACTAAGGCCATAGGCTTGAATATTAGGCTGCCCTATTGAAAAACTCTTGTTTCTTTCAATATATATATATATATATTTTAATTTTTTTGTTGTTTTATCATTTGGAACATCTTTGTGAATTTTTTTTGCGAAAAAGCCAAGGAGCAATTTTTTTTTTTGCGGGAGCGCACTCTTGGGTCTCTCCTGCTTGAAGCACGCTTTGGGAGCAGATTCAAGGGGTGTGGGGGGCGCTCCTCCGCAGCCTTGGCACTACCTCTTCAATGATGTCACTCATTAGTGCCGTATAGTTCAAAACTTTCTTTGGAGGCCTACTCTCCTTGAATGTGCTCCTAGGAGCCTCAACATCCTCCTAAGCATCCTTCAATGTCTGTGTAAACCACCTGGGTCTTCTGACAAAATTGAAAGGAGCTACTGTCTCCCCTTCTCCACTTAAAGGTTGACTCCTTGAATTGGAATCCTCTAAACGTAGTTCACCCTTTGGAGCTTCCTGCTCCTCATCCTATTTCATTGGTAGTGGCTCATTAGACTTCCTAGATGCCAAGTTCTCCTCGAATTTCACATCTTCGCTCACAACTATCTTCCTCTACAGTGGAATGAAGATCTTGTAAACCTTTGAAGCTGTGAAAATTTCAAAACTGAAATCCTATTGCAACAATTGGAATTAATTCTTCTAATTGTTAATTAATTTAACAATTTATTTGCCACGACAAATATTGAATAAATCACACTGCAACTTTCACAAATAAAACTGCGAAAAATAATAGTGTTGGAAACTGAGAAAATACTAGCACACACAAAAATTTTGACACCGTTATTTTTGGACAATTGTCCCCGGAAAAACCCAACTTGGGAAAACCGTTGTAGCATTTGAGGGTTTTTATTATTAAGCAGCAGTGAAATCCTGAGTATAATCTATGGATGTCCAACTCACAATCAAATCAGCAAGTATCTAACAGAAATAATTAGAGAGAAAATTCTCTCACCCCACAAGCAATCCCGACACTGGCTTCTATAGAAAACGGGTTGTCCAAACCCCAACGTAGGCCCCTCTGCTCCGCCTCTCACACGTGTGGCTCGAATCTACCTCTTTGCAAGCCGTCTAGCCTACCTTTGCTGCTGGAAGTGACTCTCCGACCCTTTGGAAGATTTTCCTGGCCTCTAGAAGCTGAGTCGACCTCCTCCTTAACTAAATTGAACTGCTTTGCTTCAGCTACTGCGCAGTCCTTGCGCTGCTTCTGCGTGGAGCACTTTTGTCACTTGTTGCTGCCTTTCCGGATCTGGAAAACTTCCTCTGGTTAGTCTCTACCCCTCATTGACTTTGCTTCGAGCTCTGGCTCTCCGACAACTGCTACTGCTCTCTGGAAATTGATCTGCCAAGGAAATCGAACTTCTATTGTGTTTTCTCCAAGTGCCCATCGACTTCTTATAATCCTCTGTTGGGACTCCAACGACCAAGGTTAAATCTTAATCAAGGGCTAGGATCATCTTGGAGTCGATTTGTGTGAGTTTCTAGAGAATTCTCTCCTGAACTTAATTAATTTTGATTAATTAACCAATTTTCCTAAGTTTAGACTTAGGAAACATTAAAAAATAGGTTAATAATCTAATTAAGTCATCTCTACGAGGAATTTCTAGAACGATTTCTGGGTTTTGGAGATTTCATGTATTCTAGCCTTTCCACTGAATTTTGTGGCTAGAACACATTCGATGCTACAAAAGCTAACACTCCCTCTTAGCAAGGACTATGTTCTAGCGCTGCACACCCTGCCGCAACACTTTGTCTCTATACCATCCCTGTCACGCTGCTGATGTTTGGTTGCTATTGCCCACCAACCACTGTGCAACTCTAATGTTGTATTTGTGTTGTTGCTGACACTGCAATACTGCTGCCAACCCTGCATCTGCACTGCAACTCCCTCTCATCTGTTTTTGCTGCAACTGCAACTGAGAAGCATCCGAAATACTGAATCAACTATGTTCAGTATGATGCATCTGTCACCCGAGTATTTCACTGCTACTAGCTACTGCACTGTCCATTGAAGACTCTGCGCTGTTGCTGACTCTGCACTATGCCCCCCAATATCTGATTGCTACTAGTCTGCAACTGTCACTCTGGTTCTGACTACATCAACTGCCATTGATCCATTTTGCTACTGAATACTGTGGGCCCCTGTAGCTAGGTAGTGATCCATGAGGTGGACTCCTCAGTGGACCTTGCACAAATCTGTAGCTCTCTGGGGCTACAACTCCAAGTCACCCCACCTCATTCCTGGAGGTATATCAACGAACATCGCAAATTCTTCCTCCAACCTGGAGGACAACCTATCTATCTCAGCATGTGTTGCTGCTTGGTCCTGCTTCTCCTGCTTGTCCTTCTTTTTGAGAGGACATTGGGTATTGTAGTGGCCAAACTTGTCACACTTGAAGCACTTGACCTTATATAGGTCCTCCTTCTTCTTTCTCTGCTCCCCCTGCCCCTGATTAGGACCCTTTGATGCGAGGGCCACATTCTCCTCCTCCTTCACCACCTTCGATTCGCTGCTACTGCTGCTGCCACTAATGGAGCTCTTTAGCAGAGCTCGTCTTAGCTCCTCCTGCTGCAAGTCAGACCACACCTTGTCCCATTCTTGTAGCTTGTCTCTGCGCAATATGCTTTGGACGAGGACCTGCCAATCCTCTCAGACACTGTTTAGTTTCAACTGTACTAGCTCTAAAGGTTGAGGCCCTGCCCCAACAACTGCAAGCTAGTGTCAAACCTCCTGAATCTTGGTGAGATAGGGGTCTATGCCTTCCCCCTTGTACATCCTGATGCATCTCAACTTTTCTTCCAGGAATATCTCCCACTGCTCGGGAGTGCCCTGATATAGCGTGGAGAGAGCTTCCCATATCTCTTTGGCCCTTCCCTTGGCTGCTATATGTGATACTATATGGTCCTAGACTCCATCTAGGATCAACCACTTCACCTTCACAATTTCCTTCCTGTATTCTTTCCGCTGATCTGCATCCTGGGGAACTGCCACCACATTGTATATGTATGCTTTCAGGTGATATTCATGTAGAAGGAAGGACATTCTAGCCTTCCAGATGACATAGTAGGAAGATCCATCCAACCTATCGTGATCTCTAAGCCCTGCTATGGCCATCTCGAAAACCGTCGAAAACCCTCTCTTTCCTTCTGCTTGGTTGCTTCTCTGCTACTCGCACTCCCTTCTGGAATGCGTGGATCTGCTTAGCTGCTACTGCCAATCTGCTTGGAGAAATCGAACTTCTGAGACTCGAAGTTCCCTAAGAGAAAATTTCCCTCTACTGTGTGTACTTTTCTCTTCCACCCGATGCTGGTTCTGCTGCTGCAAAACCCTCTGCGTCCAGCCAAGGAATCTGCTCAGTGAAAATCTGAGCTACAACTACTCCCTCTAACTGTTGGAATCACGAACCTGGGCAAATCGACTTTTTTGCCAACTTGCAACTAAAAATCGAACCCTTGCCCCAATAGTTCAGCCTCCCTGTCTGGATCAGTGTTGTAGGAAACGATCCCCCCGGATCAAAAGCCCAATCCGCGATCTGTACGGATGAGCGGGTGAACTGCCCTGCGGAACGTGTTTCGGAAAAATTGAAATGCGGATTGGGTTGATAAATCCGATTCCTGCCATTTTCGGAATCGTACAACCGATTCGCGTTTCGGTTTTTCCGAAACGCGTTTCATACGACGGTTCGGCCATACGAAGCACGACGCTTCCGAACGCGTTTCATACGATGGTTCGGCTATACGAAGCATGACGCTTCCGGGTCCTATTCGTACGAATCGCGACCTCTTCGCCCTGGTGTCCATCATTTCCGTCGTGCGGGCCAAAAAAAGTCGCTTTTTAATTTTATTTTTGATTTTGTTTTCCTTGGTTGGGGGTGGGTCCACCTTGGGTTAGGGTGAGGAGTGAAGGGATTTAACACCCTTTCATCTCTCATTTGCTCACTTTTATTTTATGAGAGCTTGGAGGAGTGAAGGAGGAGGAGCTAGGAGAAGGAGGAGGAGCTTGGAGGACTTCCATCTACAAGAGCTAAAGAGGTAAGTGCAAACCCCAAACTCCCTCATTTTTTTGACATTGTTTTTTGTATTTTTCTCCTCCCTCTCCTACTCTTTCCCATTCTTTCTACTTGCTCATTTAATTGCAGGTTGTCCACCACCTATATCCATATTCCAAGATGGTGTTCTTTTGGCTTCTATGTATCATTCCACTTTTGGTTTTAATGATGGCAAGGGGGAGTAGGAATAGAAGGGAAGAAGAACAAGAGGATAGTGGTCCCAATATGAGTGACCCAATGTATGATGAGGAGGAAGGGTTTGAAGAGGAAGGGGATGAAGTTGAACCTGAAGGGAACACTGAAACACTAGAGGGGAAAGCTGCATTAACACCCTTGTGGAACTATGTGACCAAACTTGAAGGGGGAAAGGGTGGTGGAAGCTACAAATTTTTGTGCCCTCATGGTTGTCATGGAGGAAAACCATTTAGTGGTTCATATACTCGTGTGAGGAGGCATCTTTGTGGGGTGATGGACAGTGATGAAAAAAAGGGTGCTGTGGGGATACAAATTTGCCCAAACATTTCAGCTGAACAAAGAAGAAAATACATCCAAATAGAGGAGGTTGCACAACAAAAAAACAAGAAACAAAAAACTCATTTTGATTCAAGTGCAACCTCTAGGTTTGGTAGCTCATCTCCTCATGGTACTTCTGGAAGCTCTGGAGGTAAAAGAACAATAGGGGATTTCCTGAATGTTGCTGGGAGGGATGATGTGGATGGAAAGATAGTCCGATTTCTTTGTGCTTGCGGTGTACCATTCAATGTGCTTCGCTCTCCCTATTGCCATGAAATGGTAAAGGCCATCAATGAAGCCCCAAAAGGATACAAGTCCCCCAACTATGATGTTGACACCTAATCTTCATGATTGGGGAATTTGTAAAATAAATAAATCAGGAATGTGAACAGTCATCGGAAGATGAACTGAACAATTACTCCTAATGTATAAAACAATAACATACCTATGGAATAAACACACCAATCAGTTTTTCTGCCCTTGGAGAGTTACTGCCTGGCCTGACATGGTATCAGAGCCAGCACCTTTTTTTAGTTTCCCTCTGCTTTGTAACTCCCTCCTGCATATTCTGCTTATATTTTGCCCATGTTTTGCAGGCTGACATCTCTGTCATATCCCTGCGAAATCTCATTCATTGTTTAATGTATTCTTTGAAGTGCGTTAAGGAGTCTATTCGTTGTGTGTGATTTCCATATTGTTGTGTGTATTTACTGTGAGTTTCAACCCACGACCTGCGCTCTACAGCTACTCCGCCTTACCTATGTGCCACAATTGATTCCGCCTTACCTTTGGCTTTGTTCCCCGGTTTCTAGTGCACCTTGGGCTTCCATGAAGCCTGATCTCTTGTATTATGCTCCTGCAATATCTCTGTAATCTGTATCCACCGCTCTTCTTGCACAAATCTCAGTGATTCTGCGACAAGCGTGACCTGGACATTTGCAGTCGAATGGTAGATTGGTATAAGGCTTTCAATGTTACAAATTAATGCAAACACTATCTCACATATCCGCCGGAAGACCACTTGAACGCATTCTCCAAGCGATGACAGCTTATTATTAGTTGTGCACGCGGAGTGGAAGAACAGAGAAGCAGAGAACTCGTTCCTCTCAAGACAATTAGATATTGCGTTCGAGTGACAAGATTTAATGCAAGTCCCTGCGAGCTGCTGCGCGCACTGTGAGGGCATTGGCAAGGGTAAAAGTTGTAGGAGATGCTAATGCAGGTAATGCTGCCAGTCTCTGTCGTTCTGGCGCCGTCTGTGGGAAGCCCTTGAGAGTGAACATTGCTGAGGACAGATAACAAAACTGCGCATGATAACAAAACTGCGTATGGTAACAAAACTGCGTTTGGTAGTCCACAATGTCCGTGGATACGTGTTAAGTTCAAATAATATTGCGCAGTTTATTTATATATCATTCAAAGCGTTTATATAGCATTCAAAGTATTGCGCAGTTTTCAAAACTTTTTATATATCAAAGCATTTGTGGTATAGTGTTGCGCAGTTGAGTTCATGGTATTGCGCAGTGTATACCATTCAAAACGTTTGTTGAGTTCATAGTGTTGCGCAGTTGAGTCAAAGTATTGTGCAGTGTATATCATTCAAAACGGTTGTTGAATTCATGGTATTGCGCAGTTTATATCATTCAAAGCGTTTATATATCATTCAAAGTATTGCGCTGTTTTCAAAGTGGTTTATATATCAAAGCATTTGTGGTATTGCGCGTTTTTCAAAACATAGTAGTATTGCACAATTTTTTTTTATCATTTGAATGGTAAAAAAAAAAAAGGCATTAAAGTGATATATTGAAGTGATATGTACAATGAAATGCTGATGCTTCTATCAAACATTAGAGGGATTTGAAGAAAATATAGTGCATAAGGCTGTAACGTAAGGAATTTTTTTCAGCAGAAGTATTTTTTTTACAGAATGCATTCAATCATCTCTATGGTAGGGATAGTTCTCACTGGCAAGGAGAACTATCCTGAATGGTCCCGGATGATAAAACACAGCCTCATCTTCAATGAGTTGTCGAAGGGAGTGTGTGTCGGAGAAGGAGACAATGACCCAATACAGCGTACATCAGACAAAGAGCTCGTCATTTGGGATAACAGGAATAGCAAAGCATATGCATTAATCGCAGCATCTGTAAATGAAGAAGTAAGTCGCCATATTTCATCATATTCAACTGCCTTTGAAACTTTACAAAAGCTCAAAGAACTCTATGACTCACATTCTGCACTTGAAGTTGTTCAGCTCATGATTAAACTCTTCACTCTTGAACTGAAAAATAATGATCCTCTTGCTCTTGCATCTGAAGTAAAATCCATAATGCATGATATCAAATCCACTAAGGTTGAGCTGGATATCCCTCTTATTGCTTTTCTCAAGGCACTCTATCCTACTTACTCCAATTATCTTGAGTCTTTACAAGCAAATGGAAATCTTAAAGATATAACCTTTGACTCTCTTGTGAAAAAGTTTGCTGAAAGAGAGAAAGCCTTTGGAAAGAAGACAGTCCCTGAATCTTCTGAAGAGACTGTTTGCCTTGCTCATAAAGAAAAGCATCCTGCTCAAGATTCTACAAGAGGAAGAGGTGGACGAAGAGGAAGAGGAAGATACTTCAGAGGCAGGGGGGGCAGACATTCTCAAGGAGAAAAAGCAGATCTGCATTGCATTCGCTGCAAACGAAATGGATCACATGATGCTTCTACATGCAAGCTACCATGGGACAAAATTGAGCAGAAAAGAGACCAGCAGAAAGGTAAAATTGATGATACAGACAAAGGTAAAGCACCTGAATCCGCTCACTATATTGAGGCACAATGTAACATTGGAGTAAATGAAGATTTGTTTAATGCTTCACTTGCTTCTTCGAAAAATGATTGGTTGCTTGATTCAGGAGCAACCTGTCATATGACTCATAGGAAAGATTTTTTTGAAGATTTCACTGACAATGTTGATGGAGTAGTATACTTTGCAGATCAATCAAAAATCAAGCCATCAGGGCTTGGCACAATCAGGCTTAAACTGCCTGGTCTTCCAGACTTTCTTCTGGATCATGTTCTATATCTCCCACAGCTCAAGAGAAACTTGCTGTCCTTGGTCCACATCCGCCAGCAAGGTCACTCCATTCATATGTTTGATGGCAAGCTTGAGGTAAGAAAAGCATCTGACCACTCACTTGTCATGAGGGGAATAGAAGAAGAAAGGCTTCTCAAACTGCAAGGAACCTTTGCTCATGCACAACATTTCTCATATATTTCTCATCATGAAGAAGGTACACTTCCATCAAGTTTATTATGGCATGCTAGATTTGGACATTTAAACTATGACAGTCTCTGCTTATTGAAGAAAAATGGTGTTGCTGGTTTGCCTACAATTCCTAGGAAACATAAGCAATGTGATGCTTGCATTCTAGGAAAGCATAGCAAACAGTCTTTTTATGATTCACATTCAAGAGCACATAGGAAGCTTGAACTCATTCATTCAGATTTATGTGGTCCAATGCCTGTTCTTTCTGCAAATGGAAATAAATATATCATGACATTTATTGATGATTACACCAGAATGTGTTGGGTTTATTTATTGAAGAACAAATCTGATGCTTTTCAAACATTCAAGAATTTTCATAAATGGATTGAAAATGATGCACAATCTCATATTGGGTCTATTCGCACTGATAATGGAAAAGAATATACATCAAATGAATTTGAAAACTATCTTCGCCAACATGGGATCAAACATCAAACAACTGTGCCTTATAATCCCCAACAAAATGGTGTAGCTGAAAGAATGAATAGAACAATCTTGAATATGGTACGATCCATGCTTTTCTTCAAAAATGTAAAGATAATGTTTTGGGCTGATGTTGTTCTATGTGCTGCATATATAAAGAATAGATGTCCATCTAATGCTATAAGAAACAAGACTCCTTATGAATTGTGGTATGGACATGTTCCTTCGGTAAAACATCTCAGGATCTTTGGTTCCACCTGTTATGCTTTGATACCAAAGGTACATAGAAACAAACTTGGTGCTAGAAGTCGTAAGTGTATCTTCCTGGGGTATTCAAACACCTCTAAAGCATACCGCCTCTATGATTAAGTAAATAAAAAGTTTGTTGTATCTAGAGATGTCATTTTTCTTGAATCATCCAAATTTGACAATGTTGTTGAGCGGCAACTTGATCGCTTGGATAGATTCGCAAAAACGAAATCATTCTAAGAATTTGATAATCGGATTCCACATCTTGAAGGGGGGATTCCTATACTAGAACAACATGTGGAATCTTCTTCTGAAGAACAATCTCCCCTGCATGAAACTCCAACAACGGATGATGCTTTAAGTGATGTAATTGATAGAATTGGGAGACTCAATCTTGATTCAGTCCCAACTCAATCAACAGAGCAGCCCGGACCATCTCAGAAAGGTCCCCCAAAGTGGCTGACAAAGACACTTGAAAGTGTTCATCCTGATGAAATTGGAAAAACAGGAACCAGAAATTCAAACCGACAAAATGGAGGTGATATAGATGACTCTAATTCACCTGTTGATATGGATGTTACTTATGATTGTGAATTGAACTTGTCTACAGATTTTGAACCAACTTCCTTCAAAGAAGCTACTTCTCATGATGAATGGAAAGAAGCGATGAAAAAGGAGTATGATGCCCTCATAAAGAATGGCACTTGGAAGCTGGTTGATCCTCCATTTGGAACCAAACCAATTGGCTGCAAGTGGGTCTACAAGAACACATACAAAGCTGATGGCTCACTTGACAAGCACAAAGCTAGGCTTGTGGCAAAAGGCTTTGCACAGAAGGAAGGGGTCGATTATGAGGAAACTTTTGCCCCCACAGCAAAATGGGCCACCATCCGGACACTCTTTGCACTAGCTGCTCAGAACGGTTGGAAAGTCCATCAAATGGATGTAAAAACTACATTCTTGAATGGAGATCTAAAAGAGAATGTTTTTATGTCCCAGCCTGAAGGATTTGCTGTGAAAGGACATGAACATAAAGTATGCAAACTTGTGAGGTCCTTGTATGGCCTCAAACAAGCACCGCGAGCCTGGTATGAAAAACTAACTGAGCATCTTCTGAAACTCAACTTCAATCATTTTGATCTTGATGATGCAACTTTATTTGTCAAGAAAGTTGGCAAAACAGTTGTGTATCTTGTGGTATATGTAGATGATCTTTTAATGACAGGGAACAATGAAAGCTACATTGCATCCATAAAGAAGGAATTAGGGAAAAGTTTTGAAATGACTGATTTGGGCTATGTTCATTACTATCTTGGCATTGAAGTAACCCAACATCCAAAATCCATATTTCTTTCTCAAAAGAAATACATTGGAGATTTGTTAAACAGATTTGGCATGACAGAGTGCAATCCTCTTTCTACTCCAATGGAACAAAACTTAAAGCTCACATCTATTGAAGGAAAGGAATTTGAGGATGCAACAAAGTATAGACAGCTTGTAGGAAGTCTCATCTACCTCACTACTACCAGACCAAACATTTCATTTACTGTTGGAATCCTCTCCAGGTTCATGCAAAAGCCTTGTGAGGGACATTGGTCTGCTGCAAAAAGAGTTCTAAGGTACTTGAAGGGAACTCAAGACCTTGGAATCAAGTATACACAGGTGGACGACTTCAGCTTGATTGGATACTCTGATTCAGACTTCGATGGAGACAAAGAAACTGGGGTATCTACTTCAGGATATGCTATGAGTCTTGGATCAGGAGCTGCCTCCTGGAGATCACGCAAACAATCAGTTCCAGCAGATTCCACAACTGAAGCAGAATACGTGGCAACAGCTGAAGCAACGAAAGAAATTGTGTGGCTCAGGAAAATTCTTGAATATTTGCAGGTAAAACAAGTACAATCAACTCCACTCATGATTGATAACACCTCTGCAATAAAGTTGGCCAAGAATCCAAAGTTCCATGATTGAACAAAGCATATCAATACTAAATATCATCTGATTCGACATCATGTTGAGGCCAAAACAATCCATCTCTGTCATTGTTCCACAAATGAGCAAATTGCAGACATCTTCACCAAAGCACTTGGAAAAGAAAAGCTTGAACGATTCAGAATGATGCTTGGACTCACCAACATCCCTTCAGATTAAGGGGGGGAGTGTTGACACCTAATCTTCATGATTGGGGAATTTGTAAAATAAATAAATCAGGAATGTGAACAGTCATCGGAAGATGAACTGAACAATCACTCCTAATGTATAAAACAATAACATACCTATGGAATAAACACACCAATCAGTTTTTCTGCCCTTGGAGAGTTACTGCCTGGCCTGACATATGAGAAAGCTAGAACAATGTTATTAGAAAGAGAAAAAGCAAAGGTTCAAAGAGCTTTGACACGTTTTAGAAATGAGTGGGTAATTGTTGGAAATAATAGTGAGAGGGGAGGGGAATCAATATTATCAAATCAATAATTTTATTTCCCAAACAGATTTATATACGCTACTTCAGTGAAGTGAACTAGCGTGTACACGCAACTGTGATTAGAGAAACTAGCGTATATCCAGAGAACTTGTGATTTAGACAATTTATCATGTGTTGATCTTAAACCAGTGCATCAGTAACATATTAGACAATGCAGTAAAAACAGAATAAAGCATCACACATAAGCAACACACATGAACACCAAGATTTAAGGTGGAAACCCAATGTGGGTGAAAACCACTTGCTGCTGTCGTCTCTATCTTCTTTTAATAATAAGAAAATTTGTTTACAATCTTGTACTGGTGCAGATTCATACCAGTACGCAGGTACCCACCTGCAGAAGGCTACAACCTTCTCTCATTTTCCAGCTTCTACTGGAAGGGAGTTGCAACCCCCTAGCTCTTGTACTAGCCAATTTGTTTACTAGTACATAGGCGCCGACCTATAGAAGGCTACGACCTTCTTTCTTCCTCCAGGGACCACGTTTCATGAATTTTCAGATTGGATACTCCTGGAACACAACACCACAATCTGAAGGCCACGTTTCATCCAATTTTCATACTGGACCCATCAACAACTTTTAAACTTAAACTGCATCAACCAACATTCAGTTAATCTGAACAATCAGATCATTGACACCAGAACACTGTGTTGAACCCAGAAACCTGCATCATCATTCAGAACCAGCTGTAACCTCAAAAACCATGCATCAGACTGTATACGCTACTTGGCTGAACCCAAACTGCATGTATATGCTACTTCCATTAATCAAACTTGCGTATACCTCCAAAGCTACTACAAACATAAACTTTTGAATCAAGTCTATACCAACCAACGATCTACTATCAACTTACAGAGCTTTACACAGGCAGCAACAGAGATCACTTCTTCTCACTTATACAATCAATCTATCAAATATCAAACTCCTTATTCATTTAGTTTTACATTCAGATCTAAGAAGACTTCATTGACAGACAATAGTAAAACAACAGCACTGATCTGATAGATCAGTCATCCTTGAACATCAAGCTTTTCTTTTGCATACGCTACTTGAAAGAGCCGAACCAGCGTGTATATGCATCTTCACCAAAGCGAATTAGCGTACAGATCTGCAAACACTTACTTCATAACTTCGCTGCACTTTCGGACTTCAGACAAACCCAGATCACGATATTTAAAGAATAAAATAGGTGTACATAATCAGATCTAGCCCAATATCAGATCATTCAATAATAAGTCATTTCAGGTCTCATGATCCTGATCCAATATTGAATTCAAGGTGCACAAAGTATTTCAAATCAAATCACAAACATAGCCCCTGCAACATAAAATATAGTATTCCTTAGAGACCCATACACTTGCACATAACACTTCATAAGATATTCATTACTTCGGTGCTTAGCCCTTGATCTTCTCCTCCCGTTTGTCAATACCTTGGACCAAAACCACTTAGGACCAATACCTTGGACCAAATACCTAGGGTCAATACCACGGACCAAATACCTTGGACCAAATACCTAGGGTCAATACCACGGATCAAATACCTTGGACCAAAACCTTGGTTTTCCAACATGTACGCGCTTTTCTTCCTGTGGGAGTGCGTGTATACGTATACGCTCTTTTTGTTTTGTGGACCAGCGTGTATACGTTGTTTTGACTAAGTGGACCTACGTATACTTCTTAAATTGCTTTTCATTAGCCTTTTCCTTTACCTTCTTTATTCTGATCAGTAGACCTTAGTTCCATCTTCATGTTCTTCTGTACCACTGCCCTGTTACCTCTGAATATACCTGTTGTACTGTGAGTTGCCTTTTACCAAAATTGAATTGACTTGTGAGTGAGTTGCCATCAAGGACAACACTTGTATCATAATGCCAACAATCTCCCCCTTTGGACTTGATGGCAACCATGATGGTGTTGATTACTGCAAGCTGTAGAAATTGTTAGAGATAACATGCAACACCAAAATACTAACACCAAAATACTCTCCCCCTTTGACATCAAGGGCAAAGGGCGGACCAAGTAACTTTCCTCCTCTGATATACATTATGCTGTTCATGCTCCCCCTGAGTACATGCCGAGTCTGCAGAGATATGAATCAAAAGAATAACATGACTTTATAACTCAACTATGTGAGTTTGACCTTCCTATCACCAATGACTCATACATACATCAATCTGCCAATCAAATGTGGATATACCAAATTTGACTCATCCATCCAACCAAGTGGGGATATACCAATTGTTTATACATGACAAAAATACAATAAATATTACATCATCCATCCCATGCAAAGTGGGGATACAAATTACATCACTTGTCCAATAGGACTCATTCAAATGTATGAGAAGTCATATCACACCCTAGACTTTTACATGACTTAAGCAACAAATGGTATAAATATCTGAAGCCATAGCTAGACTCAGCAACCATAATGCCAACAATGCAGAATGCGAGTGAAGGCTAATGCTCCCCCTGAACCTGTGCTACCTGTGCATTGTCAACAAGTCATTCATCAAGGCATCTTTGTCAGTCAGATAAAAAGTAATGAACAAAACATATCGTCAGACTGTAATCATCAACATTAGACAGAGCACCCATATCAGAGTCTGACCCACTGTTTTTCCTGTCAGAAAAACATATATGCTTCTTTAGCCACAGAAACCCGCGTGTATATGCGACTATACTTCATGAAACCTGCGTATAATAACCTTCCTTTGAAAAACTGGATTTAACAGCAGTATGATGCAACAATTACTCTCAGCTTTTGTTTGAGATATTCAAATGTTTCTTTGGGTAGTGGTTTAATGAATATATCAGCAACCTGTTCTTTGGGGGGAACATACTCCACTTTGACCTTTTGTCCAAGCACTTGTTCTCGTAAAAAATGGTACTTGATGGGTATGTGCTTGGTCTTGGAGTGCATGACTGGATTTTTTGAAACATTGATGGCACTTGTATTATCACATAGAATGGAGATGGGTGGAGTATATGTGATCTGAATGTCTTGCAAAGTTTGCATCATCCAAAGTAGTTGTGTGCAGCAAGATGCAATAGCCACATATTCTGCTTTAGCTATAGATAAAGCAATCGAACTTTGTTTCTTGCTGAACCAAGATACTAACCGGGAACCCATATAGAATGCACCACCACTAGTGCTCTTTCGATCATCAACACTTCCTGCCTAATCTGCATCTGTATATGCATGAAGAGTAAGCTCTGTAACTTTAGGATACCATAGTCCAAAGTCCTGAGTTCCTTGAAGATATTTGAAAATTCTTTTGACTGCCTGGAGATGTGATTCCTTTGGATTTGCTTGGAACCTTCCAACAATTCCTACTGCATGCATGATGTCAGGTTTGGTACCTGTTAGATAAAGCAGACTTCCAATCATAGATCTGTAAGTTGGTTGGTTTACTGCTGGTGATTCATCATTAGCGCTGACACAACATCCTGTTACCACTGGAGTACATATTAGTTTAGAATCTTCCATACCGTACTTTTTCAAGATTTGCTTGAGATATTTGGTTTGTGAGATAAAGATACCATCTCTTGTTTGCTGAACTTATAGACCAAGAAAATAAGTAAGTTCACCAAGTATGGACATTTCAAATTCTTGCTGCATTACTGAAGCAAAATTCTGACTCATGGATTCTTCATTGTTACCAAAAATGATATCAACATAAACAACAATAATTAGCAATTTATCATTTTCAATCTTTGTGTATAAATTGCTATTTGCAGAACCTTTTGTAAAGACTTGTTGTTGTAGATATTTGTCAAGGCGGTAATACCAAGCCCTCGGAGCGTGTTTCAGACCATAGAGAGTCTTTTTGAGTCTGCATACAAGTTTTGCATTATTTCCAAGAATGAATCCTTCTGGCTGTTCAATATAAGCTTCTTCTTCTAGATCTCCATTAAGAAAGGCTGATTTTACATCCATTTGATATACTTTGAATTTTCGAAAACTAGAAAGAGCAAGAAACATCCTTATGGCTTCAAGTCTGGCAATAGGTGCAAAAGTTTCTTCAAAATCTATACCTTCTTGTTGGGCATACCCTTTGCAAACAAGTCTTGCCTTGTTTCTAATAACTTCTCCATTTTCATTCAGCTTATTCTTAAATATCCATTTTGTTCCTATAATATTTTTATCATGAGGTCTAGGAACTAACTCCCAAGTATCATTCTTTTCAATTTGATCTAATTCTTCATCCATGGCCTTGACCCAACATTCATCTTTGCAGGCTTCATTTACATTCTGAGGTTCTGTGGAGGATAGTAATGCTAGATAACTTGAGGTTCCTATAAGAGTTCTTCTTGTCTGTACTCCAGACCCTTTTTCTCTTAGAATTTGAGATTTTGGATGATTTTCTGAACATACCTGGATGGAGTCTTTCCCCTATTTGCTGTATCTTCTTCTGGTGCTTCATTGGTTTCTTCTTCAATATCATTTTGATTTGATGTGGGAAAGTAATCCCCATCTTCCTCATTGTCACATTCCTTTGTTGATTTCATCTGTTTTGGATTTCTTCATGCTTCATCAACTACAACATCAATGCTTTCAACAATTTTTCGAAGTCTTTTATTATAACATTTGTATCCTTTACTTCTGGAAGAATAACCAAGAAGAATACCTTCGTCTGCTCTGGGTTCAAACTTACCAAGTTTTTCATCAGTCCTTTTGATAAAACATTTGCTTCCAAAAACTTTAAAGTATTTTACAGTAGGAGGCTTACCATACCAAAGTTCATGTGGAGTTTGAGTGCTATTTACCCGAACATTTGCTTTGTTGAGAATAGTCACGGCAGCAAATGCAGCTTCACCCCAGAAGGTTGCAGGAGTTCTAGATTCATCTAGCATAGCTTGAGCCATTTGTTGAATTGTTCTGTTCATCCTTTCTACTACACCATTTTGTTGAGGAGTTCTTGCGGTGGAGAATTGCCTTTTTATTCCATGTTGCTCACAAAAGTCAAAGAATTCATCCAATATGAATTCTCCCCCTCGATCAGATCTGAGACATTTGATTTTTCGATCTGATTCATTTTCAACCAAAGCTTTGAAGGCTTTAAACTTTTCAAATGCTTCATCTTTATGCTTTAGAAGACCTATCCAACACATTCTGGAAAAATCATCAATAAACAAAATAAAGTATTCTTCTCCACGAGGCGACTTTTCCCTTGTTGTTGCACATAAATTTGTATGGATAAGTTCAAGAGACTTACTTGCTGACCCTTCCTTTTCAATGAAGTGAACTTTGGTTTGCTTATTGATTTGACATGGTTTGCATATGGTATTTTCTGGGATGCTGATATCTGGAAGATCACGAATTGCCTTGAGCCTGCATGCTTTTCTTATTTAAGAAAAGCTTAGATGTCCCAATCTTCTATGCCACAACCAATTTTCATCTGTTTTGCTTAGATAATATTGTTGTTGTCCTTCTTTTAGTATGTATAAGTTATTTTGAGTTCTTGTACCTTTGATCACGGTCTTTCCTATATCAAACTCACGAACAACACATCCGTTTGATCGAAACACTACTTCATTTCCTTCATCACACATTTGACTGACACTCAACAGGTTATGCTTTAAGCCATCTACATACATAACATTTCCAGCTTTAACCTTTTCTTTCAAGAAAACAGAACCTTTACCTTTAATGACAGTTGGAGTGTCATTTCCAAATGAGACATTCTTTTCTTTTTCTAAAGCATTATATGAGTGAAGTTTCTCTTTATCACCTGTCATGTGTTGGAGCATCCACTGTCGATGTACCACTGATTTTCTTGTCCTTCTGCATACAAGGCTATACCACATCTTTCTAATTGAGATTCCTTCCTTTTCCATATCTTGGGATTTGATGGCATTTGCTCCTTTTGAAGTGTTGGCCGAAATTTGCTCCTGCATTTAGATTCTTCATGACCAAAGTTGTTACAAATCGAGCATTCTATTTCATTTTCAAGAGGAGACAAGTTATTATAGGAACTTTTCTTGATTCTTGTTACACTTCTTTGATTTCGTGCTTCTCTAGTCATGATGGTTTTATAAGCAACACATTGAGCAGCTTTGTGCCACATGAAAAACATTGCCCATTAAAGAAGTTTCTGCGACCATCGAATCTTTTGACATTGCTTAACTGTTGGTTGCGGCTTCTATTGATATTCATCCTTGGAGTAAATTGAGTATGATTTACTTAATAATTAGTTTTAGGTCTTTGCGACGATTGACATATTATTCACTGATCTTTGCTGCATCAATATAGCTTCTGGTGGAGGTTGACGGTTTCTGTGATTGAGATGGTTCTTCAATATGTCCAAGACCTGTCTTTATCAGAGGAGAACGCTGAACTTTGATAATTTCATTTAAAGTTTCTTATCCTTCAACAAATCTAAGATTGAGAGATTTTGTCTTCTCAAGATCTTTTCTTAGACCCACAATTTCACATTCTAGATTTTCATTGTGTTTTTCTCTTTCAGCAAGTTGGTGTGTCAAAGTATCTATGATCATATTCTTTTCTTCTAAACAAATTTTGAGTTTAGTGATTTCTTCATGAAGGTCTTCCTCTTCTAATACTTCCAAAAAATCATCATTGTCATAAGCCATGAGAAGTCTATAATCTTGTTCAGTTTCATCTTCATCACTATTAGATAAACCATCACTATCTTCATGCGTATAGTAACTCCTTCTATTCACAACTTGTTTCCTATTGCCTTTTGCATATTCCTTCCCTTTTTCATATTTATCTTTATGACTACCTTTGGCAGCATAATGCCTGACTCTACCACAAGCAAAGCATTTGAAAGGTAACTTACCTTTAAACCTTCCAGAACCTCGTTAAAGCTTCTTGACAAAATTTACTTCATCTTCTTCTTCAGAAATGTGTCCTGATTCATTGTTCTCTTCTTTTTCTTTTCCCTTTGGTGATGCTTTAAATGTAGCTTCTCTCATATCTGATGGACCTCCTTTTCTCATTTCAAAGGCAGTTAGGATTCCATGAAGTTGAATCACAAAGATCCTGTTTTTATTCTATGGCAGACACCTTTGACTCAAATTTAGAAGACAAAGATCTCAAAATTTTCTCAACTAAAGTAACTTCCTTTATTTCTTTACCCAGATTCTTCATACAATTAACAATTTCATCTATACGTAAAAAGTAACTGGCTACACTCATCATTATGCATTTTAAGAGTTTCATATTGAATTCTGAGAGTTTGAAGCTTAGCACGTTTTACTTGAGAGTCTCCTTCGTAGCTCTGAATGATTTTGTCACATATTTCTTTGGTTATCTTGAGCTGCATGACCTTGACAAATTCTGATTCTAACAGACTTCCCAGTAATGTATTGACGGCGTTGGCATTAGTTTTGTGTAACTTTTTACCCGTAACGTTTGTAGGAATCGCTGCTAGAAATTGATATCCTCCTTCCACAATTTCCCAAACATCGGTTCCAAGCGATTGTAGATAGGCTCTGGTTCTTATTTTCCAATATACTAAGTTGCTCCCATTGAAGATTGGTGGTCTGATGGATCCCATGCCTTCGTGATTGTTCATCTTGAGAGATCTACCTTCAAGCAATCAAGCTTCTTCTGAAGGACTTGCTTTGATACCAATTGTTGGAAATAATATTGAGAGGGGGGTGAATCAGTATTATCAGATCAATAATTTTATTTCCCAAACAGATTTATATACACTACTTTAGTGAAGTGAACTAGCGTGTACACGCAACTGTGATTAGAGAAACCAACGTATATCTAGAGAACTTGTGATTTAGACAATTTATCATGTGTTGATCTTAAACCAGTGCATCAGTAACATATTAGACAGTGTAGTAAAAATAGAATAAAGCATCACACATAAGCAACACACATGAACACCAAGATTTAAGGTGGAAACCCAATGTGGGTGAAAACCACCTGCTGTTGTCGTCTCTGTCTTCTTTTAATAATAAGAAAATCTGTTTACAATCTTGTACTGGTGCAGACTCATACCAATACGCAAAGACCCACCTGCAGAAGGCTACAACCTTCTCTCGTTTTCCAGCTTCTATTGGAAGGGAGCTGCAACCCCCTAGCTCTTGTACTAACCAATTTGTTTACTAGTATGTAGGCGCCGACCTACAGAAGGCTACAACCTTCTTTCTTCCTCCAGGGACCACGTTTCATGAATTTTCAGACTGGATACTCTTGGAACACAACACCATAATCTGAAGGCCACGTTTCATCCAATTTTCACACTGGACCCATCAACAACTTTTAAACTTAAACTGCATCAACCAATATTCAGTTAATCTGAACAATCAGATCACTGACACTAGAATACTGTGCTGAACCCAGAAACCTGCATCATCATTCAGAACCAGCTGTAACCTCAGAAACCATGCATCATACTGTATACGCTACTTGGCTGAACCCAAACTGCGTGTATATGCTACTTCCGTTAATCAAACCTGCGTATACCTCCAAAGCTACTGCAAACTGTACCAACCAACAATCTACTGTCAACTTACAGAGCTTTACACAGGCAGCAACAAAGATCACTTCTTCTCACTTATACAATCAATCTATCAAATATCAAACTCCTTATTCATTCAGTTTTACATTCAGATCTAAGAAGACTTCATTGACAGACAACAGTAAAACAACAGCACTGATCTGATAGATCAGTCATCCTTGAACATCAAGCTTTTCTTTTGCATACGCTACTTGGAAGAGTCGAACCAGCATGTATACACACCTTCACCAAAGCGAACCAGCGTACAGATCTGCAAATACTTACTTCATAACTTCGTTGCACTTCCGGACTTCAGACAAACCCAGATCACGATATTTAAAGAATAAAACAGGTGTACATAATCAGATCTAGCCCAATATCAGATCATTCAATAATAAGTCATTTCAGGTCTCATGATCTTGATCCAATATTGAATTCAAGGTGCACAAAGTATTTCAGATCAAATCACAAACATAGCCCTTGCAACATAAAATATACTTCAGATAGAAGTATTCCTTAGAGACCCATACACTTGCACATAACACTTCATAAGATATTCATTACTTCGGTGCTTAGCCCTTGATCTTCTCCTCCTTATATACTTAGATCCTTTGTCAATACCTTGGACCAAAACCACTTAGGACCAATACCTTGGACCAAATACCTAGGGTCAATACCACGGACCAAATACCTAGGGTCAATACCATGGACCAAATACCTTGGACCAAAACCTTGGTTTTCCAACATGTACGCGCTTTTCTTCCTGTGGGAGTGTGTGTATACGTATACGCTCTTTTTGTTCTGTGGACCAACGTGTATACGCTGTTTTGACTAAGTGGACCTGCGTATACTTCTTAAATTGCTTTTCATCAGCCTTTTCCTTTACCTTCTTTATTTTGATCAGTAGACCTTAGTTCCATCTTCCTGTTCTTTTGTACCACTGCCCTGTTACCTCTGAATATCCCTGTTGTACTGTGAGTTGCCTTTTACCAAAATTGAATTGGCCTGTGAGTGAGTTGCCATCAAGGACAACACTTGTATCATAATGCCAACAAGATTGTGGGGTATCCATTGTATCAGAGGGGTGGACAAATATTAGAAACCAACATTTGTTAAATGTTCTTGGTGTTTCTGCTAGTTGTGCAGTATTTATTACATGTCATGACTCTTCCTCGATCAGTGCATCTTCCCAAAACATTGCAGATCTCCTATTGCAATCAATCAGAGATGTTGGTCCGAATAATGTGGTTCAAGTGATCATAGATAATGCAGCAAATTGAAAGGCAACAGGAAAAGTTATTGAGCGTACTCATCCACACATCCTTTGGTCTGGGTGCTTGGTTCACACATTGAACCTTTTGATGCATGATATTGTGAAGCATAAAGAATGTGGGTGGATTAATGAACTTTACAAGAGAGGGAAGCAACTCACTAAATTCATCACAGGGCATAAAAGGATAAACTACTTCTCTGGCACTTACTCCAAGTTGCAGTTGCTTAAACTTGCAAAAACAAGATTTGCCAGTTATTACCTCACCTATAGGTGTCTAGTGAAGGTGAGACAAGCTTTAACTAAAATGGTGTGTGCCGAATCATGGGAGGAAATTAACACTGATAAAGATGGTGCTAATGTAGCCAAGGACACTATTCTTGACATGTACTTTTGGTCACAGGTTAAATATGTTTTGCAATTCACCAAACCAATTTATTACATTATCAAGTTTGGAGATTCAGATCGACCAATAATTGGGGAGGTGTATGAACAAACGGATAGCATGTTGGGGCAGATTAAAGACATTGTTGAGCTTAGAGATATCACCGTGTACAATTATATTAATGTAGAGGTGGAAAACCGATGGGAAATGCTAAATGTTCCATTGCATACATTAGCATATGTTTTGACACCTAAATACTATCATCCATCATGGCTTTCAACACCAGCACCTGGGGGGGGAAGCAGGAGAAAACCACACCAAGATCAAGAGGTTCAAAAAAAATATGATTGCATTGAATAAATTAGCCCCTGATGAGGAGGAGGCTGCCATGGTACGGAGACAATTGAGTAACTATACGCTTAACATTGGTCCATTTGGGAGCATGCATGCAATTAGAGATCGAGAGACTTTTTCTTCTCTTGAGTGGTGGAACATGCATGGAGGTGCTACTCCACTTCTATAGACTTTGGCATTGCGGGTGCTATCACAGGTGGTAAACACTTCTTCTGCAGAGAGGTGTTGAAGCTCTTATTCTTTCATCGACAGTGTTAAAAGGAACAGGTTGAGTTTAGACCGGGGAGAGAGCTTGGTATATGTTCATTACAACTTGCAATTGTTGTCCCATTACTGTGATGATGCAAAAACTAATAAAGAGCTTAAGATTTGGGACAATAATCCAGAGGAGAGCCCAATTTGGAGGATGGAGTGTTGCGATTAGAGCAATTAGAGGATGCTCTTATCCAGATATGTCCATTGTGATATGAATTTTTCTTATAAAGTATTTCTCTAATTCATGTTTTTAATTTTTTTGTTAACTAGTGGTTTTTTTTGGTATGAATTTTTTGAGCGATTCCAGGATGATGATGATCGAGTTGAGATGCCACCCCCCTCTGGTCCCTTGGTTCCCAGGTTCCATGGTTCAACACCAACATCAGGGGGTTCATCTTCATCAGTGCCACAACTTCCACAGGCACCATCTTCCTCATTGCCACCACGTGGAGGCCTGCCGCCACGTTCTCTTCGTTGTGAAAGGAGGAGAGATTAGTAGATATATTCACAATTTACTACTTTTGTCATAGATTAATCATTAGACTTGTAGGCTTGTGAATTTGAACCTTTTTGTTTTGAATTTTCTAAGTCTATTTGTTGGAAAATTAATCTGTATTCTGCTGGTTTATTTCTTTTACTTGTTTAAATTCAAACAAGTTATTTAATACATTTAAATATCGAAATAAACACAATACAGTCACAACATGTACAGATCATCAACTGAAAGAAAACAAGCACACAAGTGACCCCGTTATTTTTGGATAAATGTCCCCGAAAAAACCCAATGCGGGAAAACCAATGCAACTATTATGAGGGTTATATTATTATGCAGTCTATCTGAGTACAACAGGGTGCCTAATCCGACTCACCCGACAGAGAAAAATACACGACAACAATACCTCTATATTCGGAAACATGTATTCAAAAAACCTGTCCCACTATACCCTCTCCGGCACAACCAAAGCTCAGCGCTGGCCCTTTTGGCCTCTTCATCAGCCTCCTGTTGACCTGCGTCAGCCCTAGGACCCTCTGCATCAGCCCTCTGAGGCACTGCGCAACCTCTAAGAGCCTCTGTGTCACTCCCTCTGCCCTCTGCGTGGATGACACAGTCTCTCTGGGCTCTGCGCTACCTTTGTTGGGCTCTACGTAGCCTGGACTGATTGCTACTCTGTCTCTCTCCGCTTCTGCGCTGGTCTCCCAGTGTTGTCCTTGCATCTCTTTCTCGTACTCACTACCCCTTGCTACTGATCACTGATACAACTTTGCTTAGCAACCCCGCTCTAGCAAAATGAATGACTGATCGCTCTGGTGTATTCTCCAACTAACTCTCAAGCCTCCTCTTATACTTTTCTTGTTGGTCCTTCAACGATCAAGATTAAATCTCTAATCAATGGCTAAGATTAGATTTGGCTTGATCCATGACTTTTGGAACCTTCTAACCTAGTTTTATTTTAATACCCATCAATATTTTATTTTTCCTAAGTTTAGACTTAGGAACTCCATTTAAAATATTAATTATTTTAATATCTCCCAAACCGGTTAGAATCTGCCCAAACCATTTCTTGGTCTTGGATATCTCATGTGCTTTAGCCTCTCCACCAATTTTCATGGCTAGAGCACATCCGATGCTACCCCAAATCAACACTCCCTCTTAGCGAGGACTGTGCTCTAGTAATACTCCTCACTGAGCATCACTCTGATTATCTGGCACCGGTACCTGTGCTGATGCTAGGCCTCCCCGCCCAACATCCTCTGCACTGCTGCATCCTGTACTGCTGCCCATGGCTCTGCCACTGCCACTGTTGCATCCGTACGACAGCTCCCTCTGCATTTGTGCTACTGCTGGTCCATCCTCCCAACACTGCATCCCCTCTCATAATATTGCATCGTGCTACTGCATACTGCTACTACATTGCAACTCAGTTACTGAGAAGTAAGTAACCGATCCACCCAACTTTTGACATCCCTGTCAGGCTAGAAACACTCCTGATGCTGAAGCTCCCTCTGCCGCTAACAAGTGCTCCTTCTCTGGCCTCTGCGTTGCTGCAACAACTCCCTGCATCTGGCACCATTGCACACCTCTCTATGCCATTCTGCACTGGTGCAACACTCCCGTGCCTCTCGCACTATTGCAACCTGCTAGCCTCGCGTTGCCCGGGGACTTTTGCACTGTAGCACTCTTTGCTGCTTCATTTGCATCCATCTCTACCGACATCCGCCAGTCTTGCTACTCCTTTTCGGGACTCCCATAGCAAGGTATAATCCAAGAGGTTGGGTACCTCAAGGATCCTGCCCCTCATCGCCTGTATTTTGCTGACTACAGCTCGATGTGTCCCCACTTCTTCTCAAGTGGCACATGAGCACTCATGGCACAATCGTCATCCTCCTCGACTTCTTTCTCTGCCTTCGCTAGCGCTGCCTTCAAGTCCGAAGCCTCTCCCTTACTCTTCTTCCCAGGACACTGGTTCGCAAAATGACCCAGTTCCCCACAATGGAAGCACTTGACTTTGGAGAGGTCCTTTTTCTTCCTCTTCTCTTGCTTTCCCGTAGATGCTAGAGTCGCATCCTCTTCTTCCTCCTTCTTGATCCTGACCCCTTTGCCGCTACTCCCCGCCTTGGTCAGCCATCTGATCTCTTCTTGACGAAGAGCCACCCACAGTTCCTCCTAATTCGAAAGACTCATCGTGCCCAGTATGCTCTAGACAAATACCTCCTAGTCCTCGGAAACTGTGTTCAGTGCGGTCCTCACCATTAATTCATTACCCGGTGCGGCCCCTATGGAATTTAGTTGGTCATGGATCTTCTTCAACCGACTGAGGAAGACATCTATTTGCTCTCCCTTCTGCATTTGGTATGCCCTTAGCTGATTCTCTAGGAGCATCTTCCTTTGCATGGAAGTATGTTGGTACAATGTCTTCAAAGCGTCCCACATCTCCTTTGCTGTTTCCTTCTCGGCAATATGTGGTACCACATGATCCTTGACCCCATCAAGGATGATGCACTTAGCCTTAGCCATTGCCTCCTCGTATCTTTCATTAGCTATTGGGTCAACTGGGATAGCTATCACTCTCGAGATGAAGCCCTTGATGTGATGTCTATCTAGAATGGACAAGATCCTGGCCTTCCAGAGCACAACTCCGTCCAACCTGCCCTGATCTCTTAGCACATTCACGACCATCTCACTGCTCTTCTGTCGACTCCTCCGAGTCTCTCTACTTCCCTCCTGGAAGTCCTCTGTTCGACTCCTACTGAGTCTCTCTACTTCCCATCTGGAAGTTCTCTTCTGGACTCCCTCTGAGTCTTGATTTCCCTCCTGGAAATCCTTCTGCCAATGTCAAGTTGCCCCTCTTCGATCGTTTGTGCAACTGCAACACTGATCCGGATTCCTTGGCTAGAAATCTGCCTCGGCAACAACTCCCTCCACCTTGGTCTTGCCCTGTTAGGTACTGTTCTGACCACAACACCCCACCAGCTTTGCTCCGCAAACTACCGACATCCTTCTATGCTCCAACAACTGAAGGATTGAGCCACTTGGCTCTGCGCAATCCCGACACCGGCAAATCAGTGCCCTCAACCAACTACGTCAGCCCTCCTGGCCTCTGCGTGAGCCTGATTTTGCATCTCTCAACTTCTGCGCTGGCCTCTTTCTGGCCTAGACTGATGACGCAGTCCCTTTGCATCACTCCTTCCTCTGTCGCCTTCTGTAAGGATCAACTCTGTCACTTGAGACAACTGAATCTGCTGCAAATGCTTTGCTCGGCTGATGCCTTTAGTTTTCCCCGTTATCAACAACCACGCTTTGATACCATGTTGAATTTTCTAAGTCTATCCATTAGAAAATTAATCTGTATTCTGTTGGTTTATTTCTTGTACTTGTTTAAATTCGAACAAGTTATTTAATACATTTAAATATCGAAATAAACAAAATACAGTCACAACATCTACAGTTCATCAACTGAAAGAAAACAAGCACACAAGTGACACTGTTATTTTTGGACAAATGTCCCCAGAAAAATCCAATGTGGGAAAACCGATGCAGCTATTCTGAGGATTATATTATTATTCAATCTATTTGACTACACCAGGGTGCCTAATATCCGGCTCGCCCTATAGAGAAAAATACATGACAACAATACCTCTATATCCGGAAACAGGTATTCAGAAAACCTGTCTCACGAAACCCTCTCCGACACAACCAAAGCTCAGCGTTGGCCCTTCTGGCCTCTGCATCAGCCTCCTGCTGACTTGCGTCAGCCCCAGGAGCCTCTGTGTCAGCTCTCTGAGGTATTGCGCAACCTCTAGGAGCCTCTACATAACTCCCTTTGCCCTCTGCGTGGATGACGCAGTCTCTCTGGGCTATTTGCTACCTCTACTGGGCTCTGCGTAGCCCGGGCTGACTGCTACTCTGGCTCTCTCTGCTTCTGTCCTGGTCACCCAGTATTGTCCCTGCCTCTCTGCCTCGTACTCACTTGCCCTCGCTGTTGATCACTAATTCAACTTTGCTTAGCAACCTCGCTCTAGCAAAATGAATGACTGATCACTCTGGTGTATTCTCCAACTGACCTTCAAGCCTTCTCTTATACTTTTCCTGTTGGTCCTTCAACGACCGAGATTAAATCTATAATCAATGGCTAAGATTAGATTTGGATTGATCGATGACTTTTGGAACCTTCTAACTCAGTTTTATATTAATACCCATTAATATTTTATTTTTCCTAAGTTTAGACTTAGGAACTCCATTAAAAATATTAATTATTTTAATATCTCCCAAACCGGTTAGAATCTGTCCAAACCAATTCTAGGTCTTGGAGATCTCATGTGCTTTAGCCTCTCTACCAATTTTCATGGCTAGAGCACATCCAATGCTACCCCAAATCAACATTTTGTCTTGGCGGTGACCAAGTGACCTATTTTGTAGACATTATTATTTGAATTTTGGACATGACAAATGTTTTTTTTTTTGACAGAAACGGTTATATTGTGATTATATTCCTCCTGGCCTAAATGCCAAGTGTCTGTATACAATGAGGATGTCTAAATCCTGAAAAGTCTCACTAATGGAAGTGAGAGTGTTATTATGACTTGAGATCTTTTTCCTAGCTTGGATTTCTATTGATTCTATATCCGCTATTTCCCCCACTTGGATATACAGACAAATTTTTTTAAGATCAAGCAGTAAAACATGGCGGACCGCGGCTTATGGGATGGGTTCCCATGATTCTTTTCCGTCTTTCAGCTTGACCCTGACGGAGAGGAGGGCTGCTTTATTTGCTTCGCTGTCTGCTTCTTTATTGTGAGCTCTCAAAACATGATAGTAGTTCAGCTTCTGAAAAGCGTTTTCTAGGCCCTTAATTCTGGAAATCATCCTGGCTAGATTAAGATCAGCAGCAGGGGAGTTAGAGACCATTGCACTTATAATGATCTGAGAGTCTCCTATAACTGTTGCTTCCCTTATGTCTAGCTCCTTTAGAGTCTTAAGGCCTTGCAGGAGGGCCAAAGCCTCAGCTTGAGTGCTGGTCATGTGTCCAAGCCCCCAAGCATATGAGTGAATTTTTTCTCCCGTTGAGTTTAGGACGACACCTCCAGCACCTGCTCTGCCCGGATTACCCTTAGCTGCCCCGTCGAAAAATAGAAAGTACCTTGATTGCGATTTGAGCCAGTCTTGGAAGTCTGCTTCCGGTTTTCTTATTTGCCAATCTTTGAGTGGTAGTGCATTTCTGATTGCTGGGAGAAATTGTAATCCAAGGAAAGAGCCCCAAACTATATCTTGATAGATTAGCATCGTTGTTTATTTGAGACAGGCATTCCTTTATTTGGCACTTGATCTTAACTTCAATGGTCTTGTGGTGCTGTCTAGCATTCCTAAAGGTTCTTCTGTTGCGTTCCAGCCATAACTGCCAGCAAATGACCTTTGGTAGAATGGCCCAAGCTGTTTTGATTAACCGATTTTGAGGAGGAGGGCCAGGGTATTTGATTGCCCAGCTAGAGAAAAGATCAACAATGGAACGCGGAAGCAGGAAGGTGGGATCCAAGGAGTGAAGGAGGGCGCACCATATCTGTTTGGCGTAGCAGCATTCCAGGAATAAATGCGCTGCTGTTTCTACGCTATTGCTGCACAGAAGGCAAATGGAGGGGCCGTTATATCCCAATTTCTGCAGTCTGTCGAAGGTAAGGATTCGACCATGGCAAAGGATCCAAGCGAATGTATCAGTTTTGGGCCAAGCCTGACAGCGCCAGATCGCTTGCCAGGGCGCTGGATTTGAGGGGACGTGCGGTCTCTCACATTGTTTGGCGTAGCCCTCGGCGACAGAATAGCCTTTGGCTTTCTTCCCCCAGCCAATTGCATCTTGTTTTTTCCTGTTCATGGGCGCAAGACCGTGGAGGAGGCCTGTCATCGTGGCCCAATCATCGACCAGGCGTTCTGGCAATTCCACTCTCTTCCAGCCTATCCATTCGTTGTCTTTCCAGAGGGAGATGTCCCAAAGAGTTCGCAGCTTCTCTCTTTCCATCCACTCCCGCAGCTCTCCCATTTGCACTCTGTCGATGATCGGATCTGTGAGCATGATTTTATCAGTCCAGATTTTTATTTTCTTACCGTTTCCAGGGATCCAGTAGATGTGATTTTTGATCAGGGAGGCGGCCTTATCATATAGCTTGAGAAACGTCGAATTAGGCAGACGGGTCACTCTGTCTAAGCAGCTGGAGCGAGGGCCACGGAAATATTTTTTTCTGAGAGCTGTTTGGGCCCAGCCAGGATTGGGCGCGACAACTCTCCAGATGACCTTTGCAGCCATTGCTACATTCAGATGGCCTAAGTTTTTGAAATTAAGGCCTCCCTCCCACAGAGGCTTAGATATGACTTCCCAACTGATGAGGGGGATTTTTCTTTCGTTCTGCTTTCCTCCCTTCCAGAAGAATCTCCGGATATGCTCTTCCATTTTTTTAGAATGATTGATGGAGCTAGCATCCCTGCAAATTGAAAAATAGGAAGACTAGTGAGCACTGATTTGATAAGGACGGATTTGCCAGCATAGTTGAGCCAGGTGAAGCCCCAGGCCTGAATTTTTGACTGGAATTTTTCGAGTTGGGGTAGCCAATCTTTGCTTGAGATTCTTTTGTGGGCAACATGAAGGCCCAGGTATTTGAAGGAAGTCCATGAAGCGGAGGCTGCAAATCCTAGGCACCTGGAGATAGCAGAGAGAAGTCTGGGCGGGGTATTCCAACTGAAGATGTGACACTTATTCTTGTTAACAACGCTGCCTGAGCCCTTGCTGAATTCTTCCAGAACAGATTTGAATTTGGAGGCGGAGGAGAGAGAGGCAGCACCCAAAAGCAGGGTGTCGTCCGCGAAAAGAGCATGATTAATGTTCTTGACTCCTCTTGCTATATGTAGTCCCATAAGATCTTCGTCTTGCATTTTTTTGTCCAGCAGAAAGCTGAGAGCTGAGGCTTGAATGACAAAAAGCATAGGGGAGAGTGGGCACCCCTGCCTGAGCCCTCTTGATGCTTTGAAGAAGTCCGTAGCTCTTCCATTTACGAGTGGAGCAATCCATGGCTCCGAGATGCAAGCCCGGATCCAGTTAATGAAGTTTGATCCAAATCCAAACCTGTTCATGACTTTTAACAGAAAACTATGATTTACACGGTCAAAAGCATTTGCTAAATCAAGTTTAATTACCATACCTTGCTCTTTTCGTTGAAGACTTGAGTGGATTGCCTCCTGAACAAGGGTGAAGTTGTCCACTATCTGCCTCCCTTGGATGAAGCCTCCTTGATTCTCCGGGATTATTTTGGGAAGGATGTGCTTCAATCGATTTGCTATAACTTTTGTGATTAGCTTATACCCAATGTTACATAGAGAGATCGGCCAGAATCTACTGAAATTGCTGGCACCTTTTTCCTTGGGTATGAGGGCTAAGAAGGCAGAGTTTGTACTGCCGCCTATTTTCTGGGAGTTCTGAGATTTTCGAATCATTTTGATCAGATCTTTTTCAATAATGGACCAACATATTTGGAGGAACCTGGCAGAGAATCCATCCGGCCCAGGGGCCTTGTCCGGATCCATGTCATATAAGGCTTTTTTGACTTCATCTTTGGTTATTTTGGCCTCCAAGATTTCGTTCATACCAGGAGAAATTGCAGCTGGGATCAAGTCTAACAGATCTGAAGCTTGTTGTTGAACCTTTTCTTCGCTATACAGCTTTAGGAAATGGGCGTGGGCTGCCTTCTTTATGTCTGCAAAATCCTTGTAAGTTTCGCTGTCCACCTTGATCTCAGATATGGTGTTAAAACATTTTCTGCTCTGCGCTTGTTTATGGAAGAAAGTAGTGTTTCTATCCCCTGATTTGAGCCAGAGGTTTCTTGATTTTAATCTCCAGTATTCCTCTTCAACAAGACAGGCCTTATGATAGTGCTGTTGCAGATGGGCTTCCTGTTCAAGCAGATCCTTGGTGACTGAAGTGTCTTCCATGTGAGATTGATGAATGACAAGGGCGGCTTTGATATTTTTTCTTTCTATATCAGGTTTGGGGAGGTTTTTGGCCCAATGTTTTAGAGCTCTTTTTACCCTTCTGAGTTTTTCTTCCCATATATAGAAGGGGGATCCTTTAACAGATTGGCTCCAGCATTCCTTAACTAGCTGCATGAAGTCTGGTTCCTTGACCCAGATTGGGCTGAATCTGAAGGGAATAGGGCCCAGATCCAGATGAGCTAGAAGGTCTAGCTTTATAGGTTTATGGTCCGAGATGCTGTTAGCGAGAATGTGCATTCTTGGTTCTAGTCCAAGCAACAAGTATGAGCTTTGAATGAAGAATCTATCTAATCTAGCAGCAATATGACCTGGGCCTATTCTTTTATTGGACCAAGAGTACTTACCGGAGGAGGGTTTGATGTCCAGCAAATCCCAGTCTTGCATGAGGTCCTCCGCCCATTCTCTTGCCGGATCACGAACAACACTGCCACCCCTTTTTTCAGATGAGCTGAGGGTGAGGTTGAGGTCTCCGACGATGATAGTGTTTTCCAGATTCATAAGATCTGCTTGAAGTCTTATCGAATCCCAGCATGCTTTTTTTTCCCAGCGTTGACTGGAGAGTAGACATTGAAGATACAGTGTATTTCTTTAGTGATCAGATTCTGCATTTTCAGCAGCAACCAGTGTGTGTTGCTAGCCTCACTGATGGCTGCAAATTTGTTAGCGTTCCAAAGAGTACCAATCCCTCCCGAGGCCCCCCTAGCGGAGACCGCTCTTGCTTCACTTTTGAACTAAAGTTTCTTGCTTGTTTGAAGGAAAACTGAGTCTTCCAGCTTGGTCTCCTGGATGAGAAGTATATCTGGGGTTTCTGTTCTTATCAGACTTCGCATGGCTTCTTCCTTGACTTTTCTCCCCATACCTCTGCAGTTCCAGGAGATGATCTTCATTATTTATGTTTCTGGTGGGCTCCCTTGGAGCCTTGTGGCTGGCTTTTCTGCATCCTAGGCTTTGAGGCTAGCAATTTTTCCAGAGTTGGCTGACTGCCTTGTAGTTTTTCCTTGTACGTCTCCTCCTCTCTTTTTTCTCTGTCCGTTTTGCGGCCTCTCGTGGATCTTCTTACCGAGGCTTGGGACTCTCCTATTTCTCCTTCCTCCTCTGAGTCATCTGTGATCTGCTCTTCTTCATTGTCTTCATCATTCTTGCCTTTGGAATTTTCAGCGTTTGTGTCTTTGATGGAGGCTGAAGGTGTGCCTTTGCTTGAAGAGTCTGGGTTTTGTTTTTCAGTCTCCTCTGTGGGTTCTGTCTCCTTTTGAGTCTCTGTCTCCTGAGTTTTCTCTTGTTGCGAGCTGAGAGGATCAAACCTGTTTTCTGAAGATGGAATATGTTGAACAGGTGGCTGACCTTTGCCGCTAGGTCCTCCCGTCTTCTTAGATTTGTGTCGCTTGGTTTGGTTCCATCCGTCCTCCTTTCCCTGCGTGGCCTCGATGTTGGATGGGCAGCCTCTGGCGAAATGACCATACACGTGACATTTCCGACATTTGAAGGGCAGCTGCTCATAGTCCAGCTTCTGCAGATGCGTCCAACTTCTGACATTTATCGTGATGGCCTCAGGAAGCCCTACCTCCAGATCTACTTCTACGCAGATCCGGGCGCAGTCGTATTGGTCCTTATTGTTCGCTTGATCGATAAATTTCCCCAGGGCATTTCCAATGTGGCGCAGAGAGTCCCAATTCCAACAATGGACCGGGAGGTTCGGGAGTCTAACCCACACCGGAACTGCGTTAGGAACATCGACTGCTGGATCAAAATCCGGGGTCCATTTGTTGAGGTACAGACCCCGAGGACCCATGAAGTAGGGGCCGTTTCGGAAGATCAGGTCTTTGTCTTCCTTTGCAGTGAATTCGAAGAGGAAGTACCCTCTCCCCAGAAAATAAGAAGTAACGTTTTCTCTGATCAGCGGCGCCCAATTTCTGGAGACCCAGCTCTCCGTGGATTTTGGGGACGGCCAAAGCCCCGTAAACTGGCCGATGAGGGCTCGTTCGGACAGCGACAGAGCAACTTGCATCGGGGTTTCAGGCGGAAGGGAGATCACTAGGATATCATCCAGCTTTTTGACAAATTTCGAAGGTTCAGGGGTTTTCTTCTTAGGGAGCCCTGTCAGAAGCCGCTTGAAGGCCTCCGAAGGCGAAAGAGGCGGAGGAGCAGATGGGGAACCCTGGGGGGAGCCCAGAGTCTCCATGATCTCGAATCTTAGAGAGAAGCCAGACAGATTCCAGCGCAGATCTCCATAAAGCAGCCCACCCTCAGGCTCAGTCGGATCCGCCCTCAGGGAGCAGAGTCTGAGCGCGCGCACAGGGGGATGCGGCCTCCAGGTCTACAACGAAAGCTTCCGATCCGGCTCAATCCGCTGAGATCGATTCAGAGCACGCAGGGAATGGCGGCCTGCGAGGGCCGAGGCAGCTCGCTCCTGATCCAAAACTCCTATTTTCTCTGAAGATGTGTTAATTCGCTGGACATGACAAATGTTGACAGTTGCTCACTTGCTAGATAAATCATAATATGCTCTATGTTTTATGTTTTTTAATATGTTTAAAAATTTGATGTATGTTTATAATTGCTAGAATATAGATGGTTGATGCTCGAATAATTAATCATTGATGTACATACTACAATGGAACCATAGATGCCATATCTATCTTGATTTATGTAAAAATATGCATGTTTTCATGTTTTCCACAACTAATTTGGTATTTGGGATGTTTTTTTGAATATAAATGCAAAAAAAATATAAATATAAATATAAATATATACATATAGCAAACGCCTCCGAGATGCTTCGCTTCCTAGATTTTTGGAAAATGACGCTTTCGCGTCCCCGCTTCCAAAATGTCCCCGTTTCGTCTCTGCTTTGTGCAACATTGCTCTGGATACTGCACTACCTCTGGGAATTTCGGCCTGCTACTCCCTCTGAGTAGCAAACTTCTTTCTTCTGCTTTTGAGCTTCCTGGCTGATCAATCACGCTTTGATACCATTTGAAAATTTCAAAATTGAAATCCTATTGCAGCAAATGGAATTAATTCTTCTAATTGTTAATTAATTTAACAATTTATTTGCTACGACAAATATCAAATAAATCACACTGCAACCTTCACAAATAAAACTGTAGAAAATAATAACACTGGAAGTTGAGAAAATACTAAGACAAAAATTTCGACACCGTTATTTTTAGACAATTGTCCTGAAAAAACCAAACTTGGGAAAACCAGTGCAACATTTGAGGGTTTATTAAGTAGCAGTGAAATCCTGAGTACAATCTATGGATGCCCAACTGGCAATCCAATCAGCAAGTATCTAACATAAATAATTAGAGAGAAAATTCTCTCACCCCACAAGCAATCCCGACATTGGCTTTTACAGAAAACTGGCCGTCCAAACCCCAGTGTAGGCTCCTCTGCGCTGCCTCTCACACGTGTGGCTCGAATTTGCCTCTGAGCAAGCCATCTAGCCTGCCTTTGCTGCTGGAAGTGACTCTCCGACCCTCTGGAAGATTTTCCCGGCCTTTGGAAACTGAATTGACCTCCTCCTCAGCTAAATTGAACTGCTTTGCTTCAGCTACTGAGTAGTGCTTGCACTGCTTCTGCGTGGATCACTTCTGTCATTTGCTGTTACCTCTCCGGATCTGGAAAACTTCCTCCAGATCACTGTCTCTGCCCCTCACTGACTCTGCTTCAATCTTTGGCTCTTCGACAACTGCTGCTGCTCTCTGAAAATTGATTTGCTAAGGAAATCGAACTTCTGGTGTGTTTTCTCCAAGTGCCTATCGACTTCTTATAATCCTCTGTTGGGACTCCAACGACCAAGATTAAATTTTAATCAAGGGCCAGGATCATCTCAGAGTCGATCCGTGTGAGTTTCTAGAGAATTCTCACCTTGACTTGATTAATTCTGATTAATTAACTAGTTTTCCTAAGTTTAGGCTTAGGAAACATTAAAAATAGGTTAATAATCTAATTAAGTCATCTCTAGGTGGAATTTCTAGAAACGATTTCTGGGTTTTGGAGATCTCATGTATTCTAACCTCTCCACCAAATTTCGTGGTTAGAACACATCCGATGCTACAAAAACTAACAAAAGCTTCACTATTCGCTACAAATATGCTTTTCTCTCCCGAAGGCTCCAACTTGTCGTCATTTTCATAGGCACGTGGATGTATACTGGACAACCAAAGATCCAGAAGTGTCTTAACTCTCCCTTCACCCCAATGAACTTCCTTTAGAGTCTTGTCCCCCAATATCTTGTGAGAACTCCTGTTCTACACATATACTGTCATGTTACATGCCTCTGCCCAAAGGAACATAGACAAATTCTGGTCATGTATCATTGCCTTGGTAGAACTGATGGTGGGCCTTTTTTTTCTCCTCAACCCCATTCTGTTGAAGGCTGTATGAGACTGTCAACTCCCTTCTTGATCCTTGCCTCCTTGCAAAAATCTTTGAAGTCATTTGAAACGTACTCACCTCCACTGTCTGAGCTCAAGACCTTGATCCTCTTCTCTGTCTTGCTCTCCACCTGAGCTTTGAACTTTTGAAATCAACTGAAGGCCCCATCCTTGGTCTTCATGGAGAAGATCCAGGTTTTCTTGGAAAAAGTCATCAATGAAAGTCACATAGTATAGTGCTCCTTGTACTGATGCTATTGCCATTGGTCCACATATCTGAATGTATAAGATACAAGGTTCCCTTGGACTTACTATTGCTTCTTGGAAAAACAACCTTGGCATTCTTGCCAAGTGCACAACCTCTGCACACGCCCTATTGCTCAATACTAGAATTTGGGAGACCAGTGACTATATCCCTCAGAATCGACAATGCCCCGTAGTGCAGGTGTCCCGTCCTCATTTGCCATAACTCAGTTCTGCGTGTCAGAACACTGATCTAGACGTCTTTGCATACCAGTCACAGGTGTTGCAAAAATCTTTAATTTCTCCTATTTCTTTTCTTTCTGATTTTTTCCAACCATTTCAGGTTGCCAGCTTTTTCAGGTGTTTATGCTTGCCAAGTTTTGCCAATATTTTACCAAACTTGTCTATTTCCTGAGTTGATGACCTCCACTGATTTTTGCCGATGCTGAGTGTTGCAACTTGCAACACTGCATGTATCTGCTTAGCCCTCAAATAACAATGTAATAGCATCTATCAGACATCATAGTGGAATCACATGATAGCATATTTTGACTCAAAAGACTGATAAAAATAATTTTGTTTTGCTGATCTACCTTAATGTGTCTATAGTTTATGACCTGAGAATTTGACTACAGATAATCAAAGGAAACTGTTCGCATTTCATGCGCTTCAAACTTCGAGATGGAAATCACACCGAACAACATAAGTTAATATCCTATTTATCTACAAAATTTTGGATATAGCACCATAATGCTTGGGAACTGTTCAACTTCAACACTCAACTAACTGGCAATCTCATTGTGAGAAACCTGTTGTCAATCCATAAGATCCCAAATGGCTAAATAATCAACATATCTGGAATATTTTAGTGTTCTAATTGAAATACTGACAAGCCAAAACTTAGAACAGAAGGAATCTAAAAGAAATGCAGCCTTTATTTATATAATTAACTGAAGAAAGTAGTACATGCCCATACAAAAATATCGGAGCCCTTGCAATAGCATACACAACTGCTCATCAAAAGAGAAAGCAAGGACTGAAGCACAATCTTGGACCCTGGATGGATCCACCAGACAAATCACACCCATGGGGTTTTTGTCCCTAAGATCAAATTGGAACTAGCCACGCCAAGTCGCAAGAAAACACAATAAGATAGATAAACTCGGGATGATCCCACTGTTTGGCCCCTATCCCCATTTATAGGCTTGGTGGAATCTCAAGAAACCTTATTTTATTGTTTTCCTTAGAAAAACAAAGGCAAATACGATGGGCGAATACCATGGGCAGATTCCGTCCACTTTGACCATATAAAAAAAAGTGGAATATTACAAAGCCTCCCGCCCAAATATTGCTTGCCGTCAAGCAATCCATTTCTATCCATAGCAAAATCATCTGTATACTGATTCCAAGATCCCATACAAACCAATGTGTTATCCCATTCCTCCATGCTAAATGATCATGATTGGATCCTTCGATCCCTAGATCGCAACCAATCCTTCGGCCAATCCTGCCTTTAATAGATTCACCTGGATTCCAATGCCACCTAAGTCTTGGGACCTGTGGGTTATGATACCATCTCATCTCTCCATCGCTACCCGTGCCTAAGGGCCCAAGCTGCAATATGCCCTTGGCTATGGGTATCCTCCTAGGAATCAACCCATCAATAGAGTTCCAACTCATAATCTCTCACCAATCCATCCCATGGGAAGGATCTAATGCATGACTGCCTGCACATGGAATAAGTCTATTATGCTGATGTTGCCTGTTGCTCAACTCATGCTGCTCCACTCGGTCACCCAACATGATCCATTTGGAGAACTCTGCCTTGCTCTCCCCAATGTATAAAGGCGGGTTGGTAGTGCTACAAGCCTTATTTATGTACTCCTGTAGAGGGCTGCTCTGGAACTCACCACTGTGTTCCTCTTGTTGCCTTGTGAGGGTCTTGTGACGTTCCTCTACACTAGACAACTTGGCTGTTGACTCGAGACATACCCCTATGAGCTCCTCAAATTTTCTGTTCTCCTGTAAGATAGTGTCTTGGGCTGTCCAGACTCTCTGCTTCAACAACATAAGATGTGTCTTGAAATGCGTGATCTTTCCCTTAAAGTTCTCTACTGGTGATTCTGGTGCCCTGCTGAATGTCTCTGTACTTGTCTGCACCAGATGCCCAACGACCACAACTTCAACTTTGAGCTTCTGTTCGTCTCTTTGGGAATGGTTCATTTTGCACATTATCTCTGTGATGTTGCTCATGGTCATGCTCATCATGCTGGTTCACTACTGCTGGTTCCTCAATCAAATTTCCCCTTCTTCCTCCATCTGTAAAGACAATACGTTGCCCATCCTCTCCAATTGTCGAACATAGATGCACTGGTGGATTGTATCTATACTTGATTGTTCATATTCTTTATGGACATCCCCCTGGAGACCTATGGACTCAGTTGTATAGGAGTCTACCTCATCAATACCATTAGGTAGAATTTCCTCATGCACTTCCAAATGCTTGTCATCCTGCAAGTCTCCTTGAATAATATCACATTGCTGCTCACCATCCTAAAAATCAATAGACCCAACTACAAAAGACTCCCCATGATCTGAAGGAATCTCCTCTTGTTCTGTCCTTGTTGCCTCCTTCCTATCACCTGGACATGAATGGTTAAGGGCCCAAGGTCCCTTGTAGATAAAACATAGTCCTCTCCTCCTTAGTTCATTCTTGTTGCAGGTTTTGTTCTTGCTTCCTCCATCAATCCTTCTCAACTCCTTCCTAGTTAACACCCTTCTGAGCAATTTTATGTTTTGCTTGACCAACTTCTCGACTAGATCATAGGCAACTGGTGATACCTTTGGTTCCTTCCTCCAAATGGTCAACATTTGGATGTTAATATCTTGCAAATGTCAACATCTCTTGCTAAGAATAGCGACACAATCTTTTGCACGCTTGTTTTCACACAGTCTGAATGAGCTGATGTACTGTTGGTGTAAAAGCTTTGTAGTAACTGAAATATTAAGTTGTCGTATTCCAAATTCAACATAGAGGTGCCAAAGTTGAACTCTGCCATGAGTTTTAAAATTCTGCACCGCTTATGAAAGGTAGGAAGCATGATGCTATTCAACCCCTGAAGGGCTTCTACTACCAGCTGCAATATATCTCTCATGAAATCATTATTGTAGGGCAGTAGTGGCGATGTTAGAGCTATGATTTTGCTGAGACAAGAAGCAACTGTGGGCTTGGCCTATTCACAAGGATTTTCCCAAATTTTGGGTTGTATCAATGCAAGCATGGACGGATTGAGAGCCCAACTGAGTTTCTTCCACTTTGGTTGCCCCACCTCAAAGATACATGTGTCTAATTCCTCCAACTTATAAATGTCTATGTCTGACTTTGTTTGTTGCAATTCTACGTCTATGTCTTAGCCCCTCTTCCCTGTCCTTCCTTCACTTCCCATGGGCAATTCTGCTGCAGAATTATGGACTCTTTTCGAGAAAGGCCTACTGCTTTGACCATTATTTTGGTCTAAGGAGGTATTGATGCGCAAAGGACCATATATCTTCATTAGTTCATCAAGAAGTTTTTGGGTGTTTTCCAAGGTCTCTTCAAGATGATCCATCTTCTCCCATACCAAAGCAAAATATGAATCCCCTTCTCTCTCTTTTTTTTTAAATAATATCAAACCCTTAAAAATTCTTATATCTCCCAAAAAAAAATCCAAAATCACCCTCTTTGTTTTTTTATAACAACTACTATCTTCAATAGACCCCAAACTTACCCCTCTTCTATCTATGTATATATATATTTTGATACTAATTATATGTACAACCAAAACTCCTATATATATTCTTGTGCTCCAATAAGCAATAAATTATAAAGCCTCTTATACCTCCCTTGAGCGCTTTTACAAAAGAGATAACTATGCCAATCCCAACTTGGCTACCCACAGTTATAACTTACCAAAGTGCTCCGCCATTGGGCCTCTGACCAATTGGCACAGTGTCTGGGCTCATAAGTTTGAAGCGCACAAGCCAAAAATTATTCATCTCCCTTACGCGGCATCTGAAGAGTTCCTCTGTCACAACCCTGCTGCAAATGACACATTGCCTCTACCACTGCTCAACATTGACTAGTCCTCTACGACCTTGGCTCATCTACCTTTGCTATTTACATGCTGCTTGACCACCTAGTAGTTGACCCACTCTTACAATTTGCTTCACTCTGCTCGAGAGGTCGCTTGGTCTGGTGAACTTTGACACAGGTATTGGGTGATATGTGTGCCTAACCTCCATAGAGATGTGTTGTGGAGTGTAACCACCCTTCACGTAATGGCTACTCACCCTTCACCAATCCACGAGCTGGTGCGATGGCTTAATAAAATCAGTGCTCTTCCTCCACGATACCCCAGGCGGTTCCTTATAATCCGGATGCTGTCCAAGGATATGGCCTTTTGGCCCTCAAAAACCAATGTGTAGACTGTCTGTCCCTTCCTTGACGCTGCTGTGATCATAACTTCTCTCCTCGATTGACTATTGATAAGTGGCCCTTCTACAATCCGTAATGTTGAGGTGGCTTCAAGAACTTTGACCCAATGTTCGTCCCTTCAAACAACTTCCATGATTGGAATCTTTCTCGTGTTCATATTGCACAATGGATCTACCGGATTGACTTGTATTCCCCCTTGAAGCGCTGTTGGTCACATTGCTGGATCATACCCCATTGATTCTGCACATGAAGGCTCTCGAACTCGGCGTCAAGATATGAACGCAGGGGATGACCTTAGTTATTCTGCGACCTTGGGCTTGCTACAAACTGTAGACCCCGCGAAGAGGTTTCCATCGCTATCAACTTCATGCAGTATCCATTCAACTACTTGATGGATGTGTTGCAGGCCTAGGAGCAGTCAATGGCCTCTCAGCCTAACCTCTATTGTCTACATGGAGGTCTAGGCCCCGACGCGACACTCACCGTGTCACTTCACGGGCTTTGATCTCGATGCTCTAGGGATCTCATTGTTAGTTTTTGTAGCATCAGGTGTGTTCTAGCCACAAAATTTTGTGGAGAGGCTAGAATACATGAGATCTCCAAAACCCAGAAATCGTTTCTAGAAATTCTGCCTAGAATTAGATTATTAGCCAATTTTTAAATATTTCCTAAGTCTAAACTTAGGGAATATGGTTAATTAATTAGAATTAATTAAGTCAAAGTGTCAGTGATTTGGAAACACACAAATCGACTTCAAGTTAAACCTAGCCATCGATTAAGATTTAATCTTGGTCGTTGGAGTCCCAATAGAGGATTATAAGAAGAAGTCGATGGGCACTTGGAGAAAACACTTGAGAAGTTCGATTTCATGAGCAGATCGATGTCCACAATAGTAGCAGTAAGTTGCCGGAGAGAGAGCTAGTGAGATCGAAGCAGTGAGAGAGGGGCAAAGACAGTGAAGTTGGAGGAAGATTTCCAGATTTGGTTAGTGCATTTGCAAAGCCAAAAGAGCCACAGAGAGGCTGATGCAGAACAATGCAGTAGCCTCTAGAGGCAAAGTCGAATCACTGGGGAAGATTGACGTTTTCAGTTCCAGAGGTCGAGAAGGAGTCTGAGAGTGCCAAAGAAGTGTCTTTCTGATCAACAAAAGGCAGAACGACTTCATCAAAGTCCAGTAAGAGGCAAGCTGTCCAGCCAGCTACGTAGAGGCTGACGCAGAGCCTCAGAAGGCCGAAATTCTGAAGTCAAGTTGTGTCGGGAGATTCCCTGTGGGGTGATGAAAATTCCTCTCTAGATTTTTGCCAGTATTTCTTTCTAGGATTGCCAGTTCGACATCCAGTTGTACTCAGATTATTTCACTGCTGCTTAATAATAAAACCTTCATCTGTTGCACCGATTTTCCCAAGTTGGGTTTTTTTGGGACATTGGTCCAAAAATAACCGTGTTATTTTATGTGTGTGTGCTAGCATTTCTTCCAGTGTTTATACTTCCACAGTTTTATTTGTGTAGGTTGCAGTGTGAGTTATTCGATATTTGCTGTAGCAAATAGTAAATAAATTGTTAAATTTAATTAACAATTAGGAGAATAATTTCCAGTTGCTGCAATAGGATTCTGGTTGTGGAATTTTCACATGGTATCAAAGCGCAGTTGATCAGCTAGAGAGCTCAGTAGTGAAGACAGAAGGAGTTTCGCTGTTTAGTGTGGGTAGCAGATCAAAACCCCAGAGGCAACGCAGTCACTTTGCTGAGAGGCCAAGTTACTTGAGGAGATTCAATTTTTCTGAGTGAGGCACAGAAAAATTCGATCTCTCTAGATCGAGTGATTCCAAACGCAGAGAGAGCAACCCAGTATTTTTGCAGAGTAGATCTCTAGCTGGACGCAGTAGTTTTGCAGCAGTTTGCTAGGTCAGAGCTAGCGTTTGGTGGATGGAAGAAGAGCACAACCTGAGGGAAAATTTGTTGAGAAATGTAACTAGGTTTGGTGTTCATAAAATTTATTTGTCAAAAGAATTTTTATTATTGTTACAATGACTTATTAAAGCATGGGTTTCATGCTTGGGTCATCATTTTATTAGTCAAAGTCCCCATTGTGGACTTCTAGGATTAATAAAGAGTCATTAGAGTCATTGTATATTTTATGAGACCCTTCTTGGGCTTTCGAAAGATATAAAAAGAATTATTTTTGAGTAAAAAATGAATTGTCACCTCCACACCAAGTCGGCCTCAAGAAGATCAAGTTGGCCTCAAGGAAGGCAATTTGACCTCATTGGAAGGCTATATATACAAGGCAGTTCGACTTCATTTGGAGTATCTCTCTCTCTCAAGCATAGTTCGATATCTAAAGCTAGAAGATGGAAAAATGTGAAGTTGAAGGAAGGGGCTAAAAGGAGTGCGAGTTTGGTCAAGAAGGAAGGGAAGAAGAAAATCGAAGTTTTGGTGTCTCTCTCTCTCCCTTTCTCGTGTGGGCTGGTTTAGGAGATCGAAGTCTCCTTGTCAAGGTCGAAGCTGCTGTTGATGCTGGAAAGTCGAAGCTACTGCTAATGTCAGAAGCTGCCAAGTCGAAGTTGCGGTTGATGTTGGAAGTTGCCAAGTCGAAGTTGCTGCTAATGCCGGACGCTGTCAAGTCAAAGTTGCTAGGGTCAAAGTGCTGCTGCTACTAGGTCGAAGGTTGGATCGAAGAAGAAGAGGTTGGCTTGGTGTGGAGGAGGTCTTTGTCTAGGTTGAAGAGTCTCAAGGAAAACTATTGAAGGAAGAGATTTTGACTGGGTTTTCCTCTAGATAGGGGCTTTGCCTTGGCAGAGTGCCTACATCTTGTGTCTTGTGTTTTTGTGATCTTCATGCACACATGATTTGGTAATTGCTTGATGAAAGATAATATAACAAATAAGTAAAAGAAGCCAACATAATTCACAAGTAATTATCAAGAAAGGGAAATCTAGCCCTAGTCCTACTAGCATTGATTTCTCAACATGGTATCAGAGCTAAGGTCAAAGAAGATTGAAGATCACATCATTGGCTTGAAGGAAATGATTACTCCCTCTATGATAAGAATGGGATTCAATACTGCAGGAAGCTGTATAAAAAAGAACTACTACTTATTCAACAAAGTCAAAAGCCAAGCCTTCCTGGCTGCACTTATAGGTTCACTTAATAATGATAATGCATGGATTATTGACAGTGAAGCATCTAGGCATATGACAAGAAAGAGTAAACAACTTCACACTCTATCAAAGGAATCATCTTCTCATACAGTGGAATTGGGAGATAACAAAAGCTATTAGAAGCCTAGGATCAACATCATTAAAAGCTGGAGAATGGAGCTAAGGTGAAGGAGGAAAAATATAGTTTAAGGATCTATTGAAATTAATCTAAGGAACCTCAAGAAGTTGATTAAAGAATCACATAAGGAGACCTTATAAGGAAAGAAGCTTACTATCTTCAAGGATAATGTCTAACACAATAAAGGGAGAGAAAAAATTAGAAGGAGCATCCAATTATAATGCTTGGAAGAAGAGGATAGATCTCATCCTCGAAAATGATAAAGTCTTGGATCTAGTAAAAGGAAAAGTGAAGAAGTCTACAAAGAAATCAAGAAGCCTAAAGGGCCAAGAAAGAAGGGACAGGGATCAAGCAAACTTTGCCAAAGAAGTTTCACCAAAGAAGAACATGATGGAAGGACTCGAAGTCAAAGACCTATTTGTTAGGAACTCTATCCCTTGCATCCCTCAAGCTTGGAAGGAGCCCTTACCAACTTCCAAAGATAAGTATCTTACTCCTTGTATTGTCTTTTATATTTGGTTTCCCTTACTTATCTAAGTTTGTTTATATTAAATACTAATCACATTTCTAGTCATATTTTTGTTTAGAAAAGACTTGTTGAATATGGAAGAAGGCTTCACAAAACAAAGCATTGGAATTACAAGGTTTGTTAAGAAACAAGAGGTATGTTTTGAATTACAAGTTTTTGATATTTATTCTTGATAAACTATTACTAACATCTTTTTGTCTAGCTTTCTTGAATCTTAAAGATTCTTGATTGGGTGATTCATCATTAGATAAATCTACCCTCCTTATATCTTTGATTATTCTTGTGGAACCCTAGAAAGGTTCATTGTGAAAACCCTAACTTAAGGGTATGTCGATGATTATGTGTGAAACCCTAATATGCTTAGGGTTATTGTTGAAAGAAAATGTTTGATGTTTTGATGAAGTCATGTTTGGGATTTTGGTATGGATATGGAAACCCTAACTCGTTAGGGTTGAATGGTAATGTCTGAAATCCCGAACCTTTGAAGTATTGATAATTTAGGGTTTGCTATGTTTTGTATTGAAACCCTAGATCATTAGGGTTTGGTAGGATGTATAAGCAAGACCCTTATAATGTCTTAGAAATGAAATCCTTGGCATGTATGTGTTTGTCCGATCAAACCCTAGTTTGATCAAGTTTGTTATATGTCTAACTCTTATTGATATTTGTGTAGTTGGGTTTGACTAACACATGTTATGATGTGCTTGTGCATGATGATGAAATCCTAGATATATGAGTTGACCTAATTATTGATGGTCATGAGTCCTAGGGTTTGGAACTAAGCCTTAGTCAAAGTTTGATTCTCTAGGATGATAATATTTGTGAATTCTAGGGTTTTGTAATTAAACCTTAGTAGAGGTCCAAATCTCTGATATATGATGACAATGTGATAACGTGAGATTTGTGTAAGATTGTTGAAATCTGAGTTTTAGTTGTGATTGATGTTTGATTGAGAAAATCTAGGGTTTGCAACAAACCCTAGTGGAAGCTAGTCATGTTGTTGATTGAGCTGTGATTGGTTTTGATTATTGAAATCTCATGTATGAAATCTAGGGTTTGTATGAAATCCTAGTAGGAAGTCTAACATGTGAATTCTAAAGTTTGAGATACTTTGTAGATCTATATTTGTTTGAATTGTTTCTAGGGTTTGCTATATGTTGTAGTAGGGTATGTCATACCTTTGGAAGAAACATTGAAACCCTAGATGTAATGAAAGTTGTTATGAAATGCTCGAAGTCTTGATGAAGTAGTCTAGGGTTTATGACAAAATCCCTAGCAAGAAGTTGAAGAGTATGTGTCTCTTGTTTGTAATTAAGTTTGGGCATCTGATATATAAAGTTGAATGCTTCCGTGATTTTGATATGGTTAACTTCATGCTTCTATAGATTTGGTTGTACTTGCTATCTAAGTTGTGCAGGTACGTGATCTTCAAGATAGTGAAGATGTTCGTAAAGTAAAGTTGATGTGATAAGCATGATGTGAATAATGATGGTCATGACAACTCTGATGAGAAGGATGGAAGCCATGAAGGATTCTCCGATGTCGTAGAAAAGAAGTTGAGCCCCCTAAGTTAAGAGGGAGCTTGAATGAAAGGAATCTCCCTAGGATAAGAGGGAGCTTGGGTATATTCCTTGTATAGGAATGATTAGATCCTCCCTGGCTAAGAGGGAGTGATGGATATGGTTCTCTACTTCATGTGTCATGCACTAGACCAAGACTAATAGTTGTAAGTTTTAGTGAAGGCCATGAGTGAGAGAAGAAAATTGGAGAATGTATTTTGAAGGGCTGCTGAGATAAGAAAAGCTAGATCGATTTGTGGAATATGTTGCTGCATGAGAAGTAGGAAAGGAAGTTGTATGGTTGAGGAATCTTCTGTCAAGATTCATTGGGAAAGCTCTAAGTCCTACTATGAAAAGTTGAGAAGCAACATCAAGTTGTCTGGAAGACCCCGGAGGTTTGTATCTATTTATATACATTTGAAAGTTTTCACTGATTGGGGTTGTGTTTGTATAGGTAAATCTCTCGAAAGTTTGATAGCATGTTTTACGTGCCTAGAGTTGTCGATGATTGGGAGAGATTTGGTGCTGATCTGTTTGATCGGGGAGGATTTGTTACCGATTGAAATAATTGGGAAGTTGAGACTTTGTGTGTGAAACATTGCCTCGGAGGACATCTGGCCGACACTATGTGTTGATGTCTAGTTCCCGAAGTAGGGAGGGTGGCATTGGTCATAGAGCTCTGACCTCAGATACACACCTAGATCCCTGGGTTGATGGTTAGTAAGTAACCCTGATGGTACCTAGAGAGGCTGAAAGCTTTAGTCCATCTTAGTCCTACTCGGATAGATTGCCTTGGTCAGGAATGTAGTTCGTGGCATTGCGGTGCTTAAACTGTGAGAGACCTTGGATATATTGCCCTGGTTAGGAATCTAGTCCATGGCATTGCAGTGCCTAAACTCTTCATAGTTCATATAGTTTGAGATCTTCCATATGAATACCTCCCTAGTTAAGAGGGAGTGTTGAAAAATGTAACTAGGTTCGGTCTTCATAAAATGTATTTGTCAAAAGAATTTTTATTATTGTTACAATGACTTATTAAAGCATGGGTTTCATGCTTGGGTCATTATTTTATTAGTCAAAGTCTCCATTGTGGACTTCTAGGATTAATAAAGAGTCATTAGAGTCATTGTATCTTGGGCTTTTGAATGATGTAAAAAGAATTATTTTCGAGTAAAAAATGAATTATGTAACCTCCACACCAAGTCGGCCTCAAGGAAGGCAATTCGACCTCATTGGAAGGCTATATATACAAGGCAGTTCGACTTCATTTGGAGTATCTCTCTCTCTCAAGCATAGTTCGATATCTGAAGCTGGAAGCTGGAAAAATGCGAAGTTGAAGGAAGGGGCTAAAAGGAGTGCGAGTTTGGTCAAGAAGGAAGGGAAGAAGAAAATCGAAGTTTTGGTGTCTCTCTCTCTCTCTCTCTCTCTTGTGTGGGCTGGTTTAGGAGATCGAAGTCTCCTTGTCAAGGTCGAAGTTGCTGCTGATGCTGGAAGTTGCCAAGTCAAAGTTGCTAGGGTCGAAGTGCTGTTGCTACTAGGTCGAAGGTTGGATCGAAGAAGAAGATGCTGGCTTGGTGTGGAGGAGGTCTTTGTCTAGGTTGAAGAGTCTCAAGGAAAACTATTGAAGGAACAGATTTTGACTGGGTTTTCCCCTAGATAGAGGTTTTTCCCTGGCAGAGTGCGTACATCTTGTCTCTTGTGTTTTTGTTATCTTCATGCACACATAATTTGGTAATTGCTTGATGAAAGATAATATAAAAAATAAGTTAAAGAAGCCAACATAATTCACAAGTAATTATCAAGAAAGAGAAATCTAACCCTAATCCTACTAGCATTGATTTCTCAACAAAATTTTCCTCAGGGAACTTATAGTCTCAAGAAGTTAGACTTTCCTTGCAGATCAACAATCATTGTGAGCAGAGTTTCTCACTCCAGAAGGGAGTGTGAATAACTGAGCAGCAACTGAGTAGAAGGGAAGAGGAGATTTTCGACATTCGTTGAGATGGACACTTTTGGACTGCGTGATCATGATAGGTTGGATGGAGCTTCCAACTATTTTATCTGGAAGGCAAGGATGTTCTTCCTTCTAGATGAATATGGCCCAGTGTTTGCAATACCCTAGGATGCAGATTCGCTGAAGGAGTACAAAAAGGAGATGGTGCGGGCAAAGAGATTGATCCTAGATAGTGTCCGGGATCATGTTGTATCACACATAGCGGCCAAGGGAATGACCAAAGAGATGTGGGATACACTTTCCCGCTGTACCAGGGAACTTCTGAGCAGTTGAAGATGTACTTAGAGGAGAAGCTGAGGCTCATTCGAATGCAGAAGGGGGAAGGCATAGACTCTTTCCTCACCAGGATTCAGGAGGTCAGGGACTAGTTGTCAGCTGTGGGGAAATGCTTCAACCCACAGAGCTAGTGTGATTGGCACTAAACAGTGTCTCCTAGGAGTGGCAAGTGTTCGTCCAAAGTATTTTGGGCAGAGATACCTTGCCAAGTTGGGACATGATGTGGGCTGATTTGCAACAAGAGGAATTGAGGCGAGCTCTATTGAAGAGCTCCATCAGTGGCAACAATGGATTGAAGCAAGTGAAGGAGGAGGAAAATGTGACCCTTGCATCAAAGGGTCCCAATCAGGGACAGGGGGAGCAGAGGAAGAAGAAGAAGGACCTGTCAAAGGTCAAGTTCTTAAGATGTGGAGAGCTTGGTCACTATAGTACTCAGTGTCCTCTCGGGAAGAAGGACAAGGAGGAGAAGTAGGACCAACAGGCAACATCAACAAAGATCGATAGACGAAGACTTTGCCATGTTTGCTGATATACCTCCAGGAGTGAGGTGGAGTGACTTGGTATTGTCACCCCAGAGCGCTATAGTTGGGTAGAATCCTTGAGGAGTCCACCTCTTAGATCATTACCTGGCCTCGGGGGCCCACAATATTCAGTAGCAGGATGGATCAGTGGCAGTGGATGCAGTTAGATGCCATAGTGATAGACGCAAAGACTAGTAGCAGTTAGATGCTGGGGAGCGCAGTGCAGGGTTGGCAGCAATGTAGTTGGCACAGTGCAAAGTCAACAGGAGCGCATATTCTTTAGTGATAGTGCAGATACTAGCAGTGGTCAGAGACTCGGGAGAATGATGCATTATACTGATCATAATTGATTTAGTATTTTGGATGCTTTTCAGTTGCAGATGTTGCAGTTGCAGTAGCAACAGATGAGACGGAGTTGCAGTGCAGATGTAGTGTTGGTAGCAGTATAGCAGGGTTAGCAGCAGCACATATGCAACGGATATCAGAGTTGCGTAGTGGTTGGTGGGCAGTATAGCCAAACATCAGTAGCATGATAGGAGATGATGCAAAAACAAGGTGATGCTATAGGATGTGCACTAGAACACATTCCTTGCTAAGAGGGAGTGTTAGTTTTTGTTGCATCAAATGTGTTCTAGCCACGAAATTTTGTGGAGAGGCTAGAATACATGAGATCTCCAAAACCCAAAAATCGCTTTTGGAAATTCCGCATAACTAGTTTTTAAATATTTCGTAAGTCTAAACTTAGGGAATATGTTTAATTAATCAAAATTAATTAAGTCAAGGCGTGAATGATCTAGTAACTCACACGGATCGACTTCAAGTTAATCCTAGCCATCGATTAAGATTTAATCTTGGCTGTTGGAGTCCCAACATAGGATTATAAGAAGAAGTCGATGGGCACTTGGAGAAAACACTTGAGAAGTTCGATTTCATAAGCAGATCGATTTCTAGAGTAGCAGCAGTCAGTTGCTGGAGAGAGAGCTAGTGGGATCGAAGCAGTGAGAGAGGGGCAGAGATAGTGAAGTCGGAGGAAGATTTCTAGATCTGGTGAGTGCATTTGCAGAGAGGTAGAAGAGCCACTGAGAGGTTGATGCAGAACATTGCAGTAGCCTCTAGAGGCAAAATCGAACTGCTGGGGAAGATTGAAATTTTCAGTTCCAGCGGCCAGGAAGGAGTCCCAAAGTGTCGGAGAAGCGTTTTTCTTATCAATAGAAGGCAAAATGACTTCATCGGAGTCTAGTCTGAGGCAAGCCGTCTAGCCAACTATGCAGAGCAGTGCAGAGGCTGACGCAGAGCCTCAGAAGACTGAAATTCTGAAGGCAAGTTGTGCCGAGAGATTGCCTGTGGGGTGAGGAAAATTCCTCTCCAAATTTTTGCCAGTATTTCTCTATAGGATTGCTAGTTTTGGCATCCAGTTGTACTTAGATTATTTCACTGCTGCTTAATAATAAAACCCTCAGCTGCTGCACTGGTTTTCCCAAGTTGGGTTTTTCCGGGGACATTGGTCCAAAAATAACTGTGTTATTTTATGTGTGTGCTAGCATTTCTTCCATTGTTTATACTTCTGTAGTTTTATTTGTTGGTTGCAGTGTGAGTTATTCAATATTTGCTGTAGCAAACAGTGAATAAATAGTTAAATTTAATTAACAATTAGGAGAATAATTTCCAGTTGCTGCAATAAGATTCTGGTTGTGGAATTTTTACACTCGTCCTCTCTGTAATGGCGCTCCCTCTGTTGGTGATGTAGCTGATAAATAACTCGTCAATTTGGGATGGAATTGTGGTGTTGAATGGCCAGATGATCACCTACTCATTGCATTCAGATCTCAAGCTCCTCTATAGATCTGGGACGATGCTGCGTCCTTCCAACTTCGCTGTGTGATTCCCTTGTGCTGTTCTTGACCCATTGATTTCACCCTACAATATTAACCTCACGCAGTTTCTCCATCGTTTTTGGATTAGCGATGTGGCCTTCCAAACAAACAATCCTTCTTGTGGTGCCTCTCAGGTTTCTCCAAATAGTGGATCAGACTCCCTGTGGTCTGGAGTAGATGAGCTACGACTCCAGAGTGTTTCCCGGCCCCCACAAAGTCGACAATGGGCGTATGGCTACAATTCAGGGTCGTTGCTGTGATTAATGCTTCCTCAGCACAAGAGTCACACTCAATCTGTGAGGAGATATGTCAGTCGGTCCAGAAAGAGTGGCTTGTTGCGATCTCTTCGTTCCTTCACAAACAACTGCGCCCAAAGTGAACCCAAGAGATTGTCTACCGAAAGACCCCTGCAGTATTTTTCCCTTTTTAATAATTGTTCACAACCCTTTGAAAATTTTCCAATAATATATGTTCACGACCTTTTCAAATATCCATGTCTGGCCTTTTTAACTCGAGCCCTTCATAAAAAAATTCTTCTGCAACCAATGGCTGTCTCAAAAAAATGCCTTGCAGAAAAATAAACTCCAGAAGATTCAATAATAATGAGCTAATTAGGGTGGCTATAGAGAACCACCGAAATTGCCGAGATTCTAGCTAGGGTGAAATCACTGAAAACTAGTTTCTCTTGAAACCCTAGATCACGATCTTTCTAGAAGTTGATCTATAATAAACCCTTAGGCTGGTAGGATGCACAACTCTGATACCACTGTAAGATCCCAAATGGCTAAATAATCAACAAATCCGGAATATTTTAGTGTTCTAATTGAAATACTGACAAGGCGGAACTTGGAACACAAGGGATCTAAAAGAAATGCAACCTTTATATTATTAACTGAAGAAAATAGTACATGCCCATACAAAAATATTAGAGCCCCTGCAATGGCATGCATGATTGCTCATCAAAAGAGAAAACAAAGACTGAAGCATAATCGTGGACCCTAGATGGATCCACCAGACAAATCACACCCATGGGTTTTTCGTCCCTGGGATCAAACTGGAACTGGCCACACCAAGTTCTCAAGAAAACACAATAAGATAGATAAACTCAGGATGATCCCAATGTCTGGCCCTTATCCCCTTTTATTATCTTGGTGGACTCTCTAGAAACCTTATTTTATTGTTTTCCTTAGAAAAACGAAGGCAAAGACCATGGGCGAATACCACGGTAAATAATATGGGCAGATTCCATCCACTTTAACCATATCATGAAAAAGGGAATATTACACAATGTGAGGTGAGGATATGAACAAGGGTTCACATGATGACCTAAAAATATCTCAAGATTCAACCCTAGGGTTTGCTTGAAAAGGTAAGAACAAGTTCAAAAGCATGACAATCAACTGGGATGAGAAGTGCTTTCTACTGCAGCAAATTACTCCTTGCTGGGCATACTTCCCAGTCATGGAAATGAATACATCAACTTGATGAACTCTTGGCAGGTACATTGACAAAGCCAAGGTGAGACCTTTCTCAGCAAAATATTTCTGTCTGCATTTAGGCAAATTCTCCCTCAAGATGCTTGCCAAGTGAAGAGGATGAAGATGAAGAAGAAGGCTTTCTGTCCAAAATGAAAATATATACCAAAGAAAGGGTTTATCTTGGATAAGTGGGTGAGTAATGGCACATATTATTTTTTAACTGTCCAATCTAATTATTTGTCCCTCATTTGATAAGTCATAGTGAAGGTATGGGCCTCTCTCTGTCAATTCTCCCCCAATTTGTTATTGGTTTCAAAAGGGTACTTTCTTTTATTTTGGTTTCAAAATCAATACCCACTTGGTTTTTCTTATAGCAGTGTTCATCCACATTCACATCCAAGCTTAGATAGTCCAAAGAACAATCTGGCCATATATCTTTAATTGGAGGAATTAGAGCTATGGCATAAGTTATGGAGTCTTGATTACAAACCCCTTGGCCGATAGCCCAATAGCACACACTAAGGCAATTCAACTTAACATTTGGACATGTCACATACCAAATGGTGGCATTTAACTTGTCCATTTTTCATATTTTGACAAAACTTAAAATACAGTTCGTTTTAATGTCATATCTGCACAAGTGACTAGAGGGTGTGTTTACTATAAGAAAGCTTAAGGGGTCACATGATTGATTCTTTCCCAACATATTGGGGAAGAATATTTCCCCAAAGAGGTGTTTTGTTAAACTATGCTGGACTTCTTTTGGGGCTGTTTGTTGGTTATAAGGCTGGTTAGTGATTGTGAGTTATTTTTTGCAAGCTATTATTGAACATGTACTTCAATGCCACTATGTAAACCCAGGGAATTTTTAAAATAAAAAGCATTCCATATGCACTGGTAGATTGGAATTTATTACATGAGAAAGATAAAACAAGACAATTTAGGGAAGCTCGTTTACTGCACATGTTCACCACTGTGTTCTATTGTTAAAATATTGTTTTCACTGATATCTTTACTTTGGTTAAGAAGAGTGCACAACTTCTGAGTATGGGATATGCCTTGTGTACAACACTGCAAATGGTCAAATCTTTGGTTCTTGAGTCTATAGATTAGGGCTTTTAATTGCATGGCCACTTAGTTGAAGATCTGTATCATTCTTAGAGTTCTCAAGAATTCTCTAGAGTTGTAGTCAGAATATATAGACTCATTCCCAGGTTTCCTCTCAGGGAAGCATGAATTTCAAGTTTGTTGTCTTGCCACCTTCATGCAGGTGCTGAAAAGTACAATGATTTAAGAGTTGTAACCAGTAACAGGGGCATGCTTTACAATTATAATTGAGTACATATTCACTATGCTATATGTTGATTTTTTTTAGTTAGCTGCGGTTGGTATTCCCAGCTACAAGTCGGCTAAATAAATGGAGAAAATTAAATGAAAATTGAAATTTCAAATTGATCAAGTTGCCCCTCCAAAAGGTCAAGTCAGCCCACTTAAAGACACACCACTTGGGAAGCAACCTATCACTATATATTGCCATTCGATCTCACCAATTGGAGAGCAATTTGGGTCATCTCAGAACATCTAACCTTCTGTTCACACATGAGAAGGAGCTGAGGAAAGAGGCCGAGTTTTTCTGAGGAAGATAATCTTCTGTGGTAGGCAAATTTATCTTGCATTTGATCAGCGTTGACCAGCAGACTAGCTTGCATGTGTGGCCAGAGAGTTTGACTATTTGATCGAGATTTTCTGGGCAGTTCTTCTGGGCAGTTGACCACAGGTTGATTGAATTGCAGAGGAGCTGCAGGAGGGCAAATTTTGGCCCTGTTGACCAGGGTTGATTGAATTTCCGAGGCAGCACCAGGAAAACTGAAATTGGTCTGTTTGATCAGGTTTGACTTGTTGGGTTATTGTGGTCATTTTGACCAAAATTTTGACTGGAGAAATCAGATTGTCCTTTTGTTGAATTGAACAATTTCTCTTAAGAAAAGATTGCTGGGTTTTTCCCTAGTCAGGGTTTTCCCAGGGCAAATTTCTGGTGTCTGCTGTGCATTGTTGTCCTACTGTGACCTCTACTGCTCTATTGCATTTATTTTTGAAGTTTTCTGAAGTGTAAATGCTTAATGAACAATCTGGAATGTGCTAAATTTCATTAGAAGTAATTATCAGTAGTAGAAAACTGTACTTGATATTAACATTGGAAAATGAACATGGTATTAGAGCCAAATTGCTAAAGAGCAGCCCTAAAACAGGAGATAAGCTAGGAATGCTCTAGAAGGAGAACTAAGTTTGGACTGTGGAAGAGCAAATTCCCTAGTTATATAAGTCCAAGAAGAGAAGAGAAGTTAGATGTCTGGTTCTGTGATTCTGTCTTGAAAGGCGGGGTATGTCATCTGTTGGAGAGGAGGCTGGAATGATGCTGGCCGAGTTACCATCGTAATCTGTTCTGTTCCAGAAGGGAGGCTTGAAGCCCTAGAAGAAAGCTGCTAGGCCTCAGATCTGCCAGTAATGATAGGATGAAAGGCCTTTGGCTTCTGTAGAAGCTTCTGTGAGAGGGCCAAAGCTCTAGTTTATGGTCAAAAAGATCTCAGTCAGATTGAAAGGTGGCCGAGAAGCCTCAGGTCATGAACAGATGAACTTGAAAGAAGGGGCCTCAGATATTTGAGGCTAGGCCGCAGGCCTAGAAAGGATTGAGAGGCCTCAAACTCTTGAAGTAGAGCTGAGATGCCTCAACAGGCCAGCAAAGGTGGACATAGGTTGCTGATGATTTAGGAAGTCTTCTTTGACTAAACATAGTGCAGAAGATATTGGTCATACATGCATCCATCTCATCCACTCAAGGAGACAAGGGTTTGGTATATTATGGCCTTGATCTGAGACCGAATCTTTAAAGGTTATTTAAGGTCTGTTTGAAGAATGAATTCTAGACTGTAGAAAGAAACCGAGGTTAACCTATTATGACAACAGATGTAGGGCTGAGTTTGGCAGCAAAGAAATGGTGGACAAAGGAATTAATTAAGACCTATTTCAAGACCTTGTTGAGGAGCAGTTTAGGACCTGGTTTGGAGGACTAATAAGGCTGGGACAAAGTGCTCAAAGGAAGAAGTTTTTGTGTGAACACTGGAGGACAACCTATGTAGTGATGAATGGTCTGTAAGGTCCCCTCCTAGGGTCCTCTACCAGATCTATATTCTCTAATTTTAAATGCAATAAAAGGGCAATAATTTATTTTTTGACAAGAAATTTAAACAATGATATTTTGCCATTTAAAATCTAATTCCTACAATTTAAATAGTGAACATTTTATTTCAATCACTTACATAAGTAATCTATGCATAGAGTAATACTTGTATTGATGGCCCGGTGGAGATGCCCTTGAGCTGCTACTCCTGTTGGAACGCTCCTCTTGACTACCGACTAGATTTACCTTCTAGCCTACTAGGAAGTAATTTCTAGCCCGGGAAACCTCCACAGGTTCCTTAGCCCTCCGAGCCCAAGTCCAATCAGATGTAGTGTGTTCAAGATAAAACATTATTCCCCTCCTCTCTCTTAAACAATTCCTCCAAAACCACAGCCCAACCAAAACCAAAGCAAGACCAATGATCCCCCTTCCTTCCCTCATCTTTTCCCTTTTATGCCCCCTTCTCTTCTCCACCTCAACCACCTCTCATTAATGCCATAACTTCTCCCTCATCCTTACATTTGACTTCTCTTCTCCCAAGTAAACATGGGAGGACATTTGGGAATGTGATATGAATATATATATATATAATTTGATAATTAATTGGAGAGGACTATGTCTTCTCAAAATTTAAAAATTTGGGGAGGTAACTTTGGAATAATAACAAAATTTATACCAGTACTAAATTTACAGTTTCACCAATGTAGGTATGTACCAATATTTCTTGATAATTATAAGTCCATATTTTAAGGAATTTTAAACACTTAGTAAAATTTGCAGGATAAGATTAAATAGGGCATTACATACACTCCTCCTTCAGAAAACTTCGTCCCGAAGTTAGAGTGTAAAAGATACAAGAGTTCGAAGCAGTTTAGCAATAAGGCATAACAAATGGAGAGAGAGTTATAGTAGTAAAATTTGATAAGTCAGACAATGACATTACTTCCCATCAAGAGTCTCCAACTGATCTATATCCTCCTATCCCTCCTGACCTACTTCCGTTCCCACCCTATCCATCCTCTGCTGCTATATACGGTGGCATCAACTATACCAATCTAACCACTGATAAAACCAATATGGCGGAAGCGTCGACTATATCGACCTAACTTCCCCAGCAGGCAACTGGCAATCGTCATCACACGTCTAGGGGAGCGTGTCCACCACTACCCTCCCACGATTCCAGGTTTGGAGGTTACACGGTGGGAAATACCTCCACCCCTCCTCACAACTAGGGTCAACGCCCTAATATGGACCACACTACAGCACTGGTTGGACTTGTCATCGAATAATCCAGTCAGGTCATCTTGCCACCTGTCATTTACATTTTACTCATGTCATAAGAGTGCATATCAAGTAGATACCAAATGTAATAGAACAATGTACATTATACCTTTCCCCATGAGATGTCTTAACCTTCCCTCAATGGAAGAGTAGATCTCGGCTATCATATAGTTCTTTCCAACCTGCGGGTTAGCTCTCATTCATGCATTTATATAACAACAAGATATATAAGTGATCTTTAATCATCATGTTATTAAGTCTAGTATCCACGTGTCAATCTTGTAGTTCATACTGGAAATAAATCATAAATTCACTAAGTCATTTATTAAACAAATCATATCCACTTGAGCCATATATGAAACAAAATAATTCTGATAAGTCACGCACTAGATAATTCATCACTAAGTGAGTCATACATTTAGGCCATACATCAACCATTTCCATCATCAATACCAAATCCATCAAATGATTTATATAAGTAGTTTCACATGTCCAACTAAATGCATCAATATTACATAGCGTTCATAAATAAATAACATGGAACTGTAAAATAGAGTCTCAGCATAGGTAGCTATCTATGTCAAAATGGGCATCACAGATGCTCAAAAAGTGAGGGGTAGTCTTGACGTATAGTCTCTGCATCCTCCCAGGTAGCAGATCCTGGGCTATACTTGTCCCACTGGACCTTAACTTGGTCCATTGTGCAACGTCTGAGCTGTTGAACCCTACGGTCCAATATGCGTAATGGTTCAACCATTACGGTTCTTATGTCCGAGACCTGCAATTCCCTCCAATCCAGTTTGTGAGATTCTTCAGAAACATAATGTCGTAAAATAGATACATGAAAAACATCATGAGTTTTATGCAAATGGAGTGGTAGTACAAGACGATAGGCAACTGGTCCACTCTTCTCCTTGATCCTAAAAGGTCCTACGAACCGAGGTGACAATTTCGTCCCCTTCCCAAACCGAATGGTGCTTTTGTTGGGTCGGATATGGATAAAAACTTGGTCCCCTACTTCATAACTGCGATCACTCCTATGTGAGTCAGCATAACTCTTCTGTCTATCTTGTGCTTCCTTTAACCTTTGTCGAATCTGCTTTACCTGTTCCTCCATTTCTTGAACTAATTCTGGCCCAACTATTACTCGATCCTCCAACTTTTCCCAACTCAACGACGTCCTACATGGCCTTCCATATAGAGCTTGATAAGGAGGCATCCCGATTGAACTGTGGTAACTGTTATTATAGGCAAACTCTACCAATGGTAAGTACCTTTCCCATTGAGTCTGATTATCCATGATGTACATCCTAAGCATGTCTTCCATAACCTGATTTACTCTTTTAGTTTACCCATCTGTTTCTGGATGATATGCAGTGCTCAGGTTCAACTGAGTCCCTAGTGCTGATTGCAAACTTGTCCAAAACCTAGATGTAAATCGAGAGTCTCTATCAGAAATGATCTTTGTGGGTAACCCGTGTAGTCGAATAACTTCACTTATAAACACTCATGCCACATCAATAACATCGTAAGTGTCTCTTACTAGAATGAAATGGGCACTTTTGGTCAATTTATCAACTATAACCAATATAGCATTGTGCCTCTGTGAAGTGAGTGGCAAACCCACAACAAAATCCATGGAAATTACCTCCCATTTAGATATAGGGATGTCATGAGGTTGTAGGAGTCCTGCTGGATGGCGATGATCAGCCTTCACTCGCTGACATTCAAGACATTTGGCGACAAACTGGACTATGTCATGCTTCATGCCTACCCAAAAGAAGAGTTTCTTCGTGTCTGCGTACATCTTCTTTACTCCAGGATGTGCACAATAGAGTGCTCTATGTGCCTATTTGACGATGGTTCTTCTTATACCCCCTTCCTTAGGTACGTACATTCTCCCTTGAAATCTCAATAGCCCATCTGGTTCAAGGACATATCCCTCAAACTTTGGTTCTATCTGCTTCCCACTCTGGAGTGCTGAGATGACCTTTAGATACCAACTATCTTCAAAGAGTTTCTCCAACACACGTTCCCTTAAATCTACCTTTAAGGCTACTAGGGAGAAGGTTCGTGGTCTCTTGCTTAGTGCATCCGCCACCACATTCTCCTTTCCCTTGATGTATGAGATCTCAAAATCATACTCACTCATGAATTCGCTCCACCGCCTTTGTCTGGCGTTCAAATCCCTTTGAGTGAAGAGATGCTTCAGGCTTTGATGATCTGTTCTTAACTCAAATCTTCTCCCAATGAGGTAGTGTCTCCACAGTTTCAAGGCTAACATCACTGCTGCTAATTCTAAGTCATGGGTATCATACAAATCTTCATGTTTCTTCAATTTTCTAGATGCGTAAGCTATTACTCCGCCTTCTTGCATCAATACTGCATCCAATCTTTGTGCCAAAGCATCGGTGCAGACAATGAAGTCCTTTTCCATGTCTTGTACTCGAAGGATCTGTGCACTAGTTAGTAACCTCTTTAGTTCTGTGAATGCAGTGCCACATTCATATGCCCATTCATACCTAACCCCCTTTCGCGGTAATGTGGTGATGGGTTTTGCAATCTTTGAGAACCCTTCCACAAACTTGCGATAATACCCTGCTAGCCCCATAAAACTACGTACCTCATGGGCATTTTTTAGTATTGGCCAATCCATTATGGCCTTCACCTTTTTCGGGTCAACTGAAATCCCTTCTCTCGAAATGATGTGCCCAAGGTAATGAACTTTCTTCTGAAAGAAGGAACATTTTGACAATTTCCCATACAATTGATTTTCCCTTAAGCAAGTCAATACCACCCTTAGGTTCTTTTCATGCTCCTCTTCATTCTTGGAATACACAAGAATGTCGTCGAGGAAGACTTGCACAAATTGGTCCAAATACTTCCTGAACACACCATTCATGAGGCTCATGAATACTGCTGGTGCATTGGTTAAACCAAATGGAACAACTACGAACTCATAGTGCCCAAACCGAGTTCGAAATGCATTTTTTGAGATGTCCTCCTCCTTAATCCTCAATTGGTGGTATCAAAATCGTAGATCAATCTTTGAGAAAACTGTTGCTCCCTTCATTTGATCAAATAGGTCATCTATTCGAGGTATCAGGTACCTATTTTTTATTGTGGCTCTATTTAAGTCTCTATAATCTATGCATAGCCGCAAGGAACCATCATTCTTCTTGACAAAAATCACTATTGCATCCCAAGGTGAAATACTAGGTCTGATAAATCCCAAGTCTAAGAGCTCTTTTAGCTACATCTGCAACTCACAAAATTCTGGAGTTGTCATCCAATAGGGTGTCTTAGATATTAGTTCTGCACTAGGCTTTAGGTTGATTATGAAATCAATCTCCCTTAGAGGAGGTAATCCAGGCAATTCCCTAGGAAAAACATCCTTGAATTCTGACAAAATTGGATGTTGATCTAGGGAGGGTCCTTTCTAGTCACTTACAGCCTCGACCACATATAGTTTGCAACCTTGTCGGAGACAACGTTTTACCTTCATCATGGATATGAATCGTAGCGACACTCTCCTCTTGATTCCAGAGATCTCAATTGGCCTACCTTCATCATCTAAACAAATCACCTTCTTCTTGAAACAGTCTACCAAAGCTCGATGAGCTTCTAGCCAGTCCATTCCAATAATTACATCATACGTCCCCAATGCTGTGATGTATGCCTTCAACTTAGTCATACACACCCCGAGGTTTACTTGACATTGGTCAACACTAGGTCCTACTGCTTGTTTTATCCCAGAAGCCATCTCAACTTGTTTAAAGTCATCGTGCTCATAGGCTGCCAACCCACATTTTTCTAATGCAATTGGTGAAATGAAACTATCTGTAGCACCAGAATCAAACAAAATTTTAACTTTTACTTTGTTTATCATACTTGAGGTTTCTACCACGGCAGACTAGTGTTCAACTTGCTGGTTATCAACTGCTGCATAGATTCGATGGTGGCTACTTGCCCCCCCACTGGTGCTTTTCCTTCTCTACGGTTGTTACCAGCTTGTAACTCAGGGCAGTCCCGCTAGTAATGAGGTCCTCTGCATCCCCAACAAGTGATGCGCGGTAGACCTTGAACCGAATGTTGTGGAGTTCTTTGGAAAGAGTTCCTTCCCTTGGGACCCCTGCCCCTACTTGTTGCTCCTCTCGTATGGCCTTGGTTTGAACGCGCCCTTGAAGCTGCGGGTGAAGCTGCGCTAGCAACCATTGAAATCCCCACTGTCGGCGCTCTGGGTACCACCCTGTTTCCATATGGTGGTGGCCTTAGACTTCCTCCCCTTTGGAAGGTACGAGGGGCCTTCCCCATAAATCTTGGTTGGCGTGGAAAAATGGTTTTGTTTTCACCCTTTAAGTCTAAGTGTTCTTCGACATAACGAGCCTGTTCCACAACTTCTGCAACTGAGGATGGTTTCCACATTCGAACCATTGCCCTAATCTTAGGGTTCAATCCATAAATAAAACGATCTGCTTGGCGCTGGTCAGTATCCATGTAGGAGACATACTTGACCAATTCCATGAATCTAATTTCATATTCCTCCACCGTACGATTTCCCTGTACCAGGGCATGGAAGGCTCCTACTTGCTGTTCTTCATAATATGCTGGCAGGTACTTTTTCTTGAATCTCTCCTCAAATAATTCCCAAGTAACTGTGTCTAGAGTGAGGTGTAGTTGATGCTCCAAGTTACCCCACCAATTCAGAGCACTATCTTTGAGTTGGAATATTGCTATTTTAGCTTTTGAATTGGAATTGTAATCCCTTAGTGCGAAGCACCTTCTCATTCCTTCTAACCAGGCTTCTGCACGTTCGCTGGCACGACCTCCTGCAAACTCTGGGAGTTTAATCTTCTGGAGCTCCCTAGTAATGTCCTCGATTGGAGGTCCTCTATCAGAGTCTCTAGATCCCTCGAGATTCCCTAACCCTGATGGAGGGTGTTCCACTTCCACTTCATTTGTTTGGCGCCCTTTTAAGGTCTCATTAATTGCTTCTAGGGAACGCAAGATGAGAGTCAACTCTGGTGAAGGTAATGGGTTATTTGTAGGAGGTCCTTGTGATGACTCTCCGTGACCTTGATTTCTTCGCGTCCTCACCATTTTGAATTGTTCAAAATCTGCATGATACCTAAGACTTATTAGCACAACTTAGGGCCTTCTCAATTCTTACTCGGCTCACACATGTTTTGCATAATGATAGATGCAAGTTTTCCTTTTGTTATACTTGTAAACGACTATTTCTAATATAGAGATGATAACCGTGGGTCTACTAAATCCTCCCCCATTGCTATCTAAGCAAGTGCTACCACACACTGCTAGTCACCCTCAAATATCCTTAGATATCCCTAAACAATCATACTAAATCCATCTTATACATTTTGAGCATTCACATAATCATTAACTTACCATTTTTAATCACATTATTATAACTAGGTGCCCTTTTGAAATTTCATCAACAACGTTAGATTAGTTTTCAAAGTGGGTGCCTAGCTGTCTCAATCAACTCAATATTGACATTATTGTTAGATGTATACTATCCAATTGATGTATATAGAATGGCTAGTGCTACATGCTTGAAGATAATAATCAAATGAAATGTTTTAGATGATCTATATTCATGGAACCACAACATAAAAGATGGCCTTGTCATTAGTGTTGATGGAACATTGAAGGCATATACAAAGAAAACCGCAAACCTAGATGTTGTTTGGATAAAATTTACAGTTCTAAGCATTGGACAATTGTTAAAGAACAAATATCATGACTTATGTGACAAATATACACCACCAACTTGGACCCCATTCATGTGCATTGTAAAAATATTTCTATGTACCTGGGTACAATCTTAATTCATGGTATGGAAACAATTTCCAATTTAGTTAGCATGTGTTCGAATGATACATAGAACTCAAGGCTTTAATTTAGATAGATATGCATTTGATCCAACTAGGATATCGACACATGGATTGGTATACACAACATTATCATAAGCCAAAACCATGGATTCATTGTATCTTCTCAAGGAATTAACACAAGGAAACTTTCATGTGAATGAGAAGTAACCAAAGAAGTAAGATTCTTAGCAATGAATGCAACATGGAAAATAGAACACTTACATAGGCTAGTAAAAAGTACAAATATCTATCTATCTATCTATCTATATATATATATATCCTTTTTTTTTGAACACATATAAACTACTATCGCATAGTGACATCCTACAAGATGAATATTTAATGAGCAATTTGATCACACGCTTTTGAAAAATTCATTCAAACTACCCTCTAAGAAATAGTGGATATGCAAATTTCAATTTCAACCTTGCATACTTGATTCATAGTGTTCTCTCTTACACAAAAAAAAATGCTTAGACATTGCTACAACAAAAGGCTTTTGCTATAATAAAATTGAGTTTAGTGATGGATCAAGGAATCATAAAACAGGGTATGTGGAGCCTTTGGATCCCAATATTAAAATTGAAGTGCCAGATGATGACTATGGTCTTTATGCAATTGACATGTTGGATCCTTCATGGCTACCAAAACTTCTTCACATTAAGGAATTGTACTATTTTCATGATCTGATTGATACACTACTTGACTGGGGTTACGAAAAGGGGGTCACATTATTTGGCTATGGCTTTGACTTTCAGCAAAGCAACAGAATTACCAAATCAATGGATGGATTAAAAGAAAAACTGAAGGCAGCTTACAAGGCTTCTGGTGGAAAGAAAGTGAACATAGTTTCTCATTCGATGGGTGGATTGCTTGTCAAGTGTTTTCTTTCACTGTATCCAGATATATTTGAGAACTATGTAAGCACATGGGTGTGCATTGCTAGTCCTTTCCAAGGTTGTCCAGGTGTCATTAATGATTGTCTTTTGACTGGTATGCAATTTGTTTATGGGTTAGAGAGCTACCTGTTTATATCTTGCTGGACCATGCATCAACTGTTGATTGAATGCCCATCAATATATGAGATGATGACAAATATAGAGTTCAATTGGAACAAACTGCCACAAATACAAATTTGGCATAAGGAATATACAAAGGAAGGGGAATCATCTGCTGAGCTAGAATCATATGGTCCTAGCGAGAGTATTTCAATATTCCAAAAGGCACTGAAGGGAAACATGTTGAACTATGATGGGAAGTCAATACCTGTACCATTCAATATGGCCATCTCTAAATGGTCATTGGAAACTCGTCGAATCCTTGATACAGCAAAGCTACCAGATGGAATTAAATTTTATAATATTTTTGGCACAACACATGAAACACCTTTTAGTGTATGCTATGGAACAGAAACTTCCCTGATTGGCAAGCTGGAAGAAATTTGCAGTTCACAGCCTCATTATTCTTATGTGGATGGAGATGGAACTGTTCTTGCAGAGTCAGCAAGAAAAAGAATGCCATGACCATGGGACTTAAGGACGATATAGTTGCTATGGAATTGCTCGAGTTACATGGTATTTGAGTGTACTTGTGGAGAAAGCTCGCAAGCTAGATCAGATTGCTCTAGAAACTAAGGCCAGAATCGCTCCATTGGTCATAGAAAGGAAGAAACTATTTAATGAATTAGTAACTATAAAAGGAAATATAAGGGTATTTTGCCGTGTTCGCCCTCTGTTTGAAGATGAGGGGGGTACCAGCAATAGATTTCCTGATGATTTTACGATACGAATAAATCTTGGTGGTGATCCTGTTACAAGTTCTAAAAAGGATTTTGATTTTGACAGAGTTTATGGACCTCTTGTTAGCCAAGGGGATTTCTTTCAAGATGTTTAGCCTTTAGTACGGTCTGCTTTTGATGGATACAACGTCTCTGTATTTGCTTATGGCCAAATGGCTCTGGGGAAACATATACAATGGAAGGTTCAAGCCATGACCGCAGACTTTATTTTAGGGCGTTTGAGGAGCTATTCGATTTTTCTAATGCTAACGCATATTCTTCTAAATTTGACTTCCATGTTACAATGTTTGAGCTCCCCAATGAGGAGGTTCATGATTTGCTTTTCAACACCAGTGGAAATCCCTCAAAAATGTGTATGGGTCCAACAGAGTTTTCTGTTGAACTTGTACAGGAAAAGTTGAAAATCCAACTGACTTTTGAGTGTGCTAAAATTGGGAATACAAAACCGAGGAATGGACGCCATGAATGTTGAAGAATGTAGCTATTCTCATTTGGTTGTTACAATTCATATACAATTGTCTAGCAGCCTCACTGGGGAGTGACAATATAGCAAGCTTTCACTGGTTGATTTAGCTAGAATTGGGTGTTTGCCTAAGGAGGAAGCTAATGGGGACTGCCTCAAAGAGTTGCTGCATGCACATAAATCATTGTCTGCGTTGGGGGATGTTTTATTTGTTTTGACATCAAAGAAGGACCGCGTCCCTTACGACAACTCAAGGCTCACTCAAACGCTCTCAGATTCTCTAAGTGACAAGGTTGCACGAAACGGGGAAACGGGTACGAGTTTCCGAAAAGGGAAGCGATACGAAACGCGACCTCCCCAAATTTTGGAAACAGGGAAACGCGAATATATATATATATATATATATATATATATATATATATATATATATATTAGGACATTTAAGGAATGTGTGCAATCATAAAGCATATATGATACATTCTAATTTATTACATTATGATAAAATTGTCAATTGTCAATGCATAAACTGTAAGTATCTAAATTTACATCACATTTACTCATGAATAATCACATAATGAAAATAGAAATATCCAAAATCAGCCACAAGAAATTTCTAATTTGTTGTCTCGTGCTTGATTGGGAGTCTCCTCCTACATAGTCGAATGACCTTAGTGCTCTTGATTAAATACAAGTTTCATACCCTAGTACCCTATATTCTCTTGATTATTGGGAGTCTCCCCTGCATAGAGGGCTTGGTTCTCTCGATTAAATACAAGTTCCATAGCTTAGTACATGATAAAATCCAATGGAAACATTGCAATCCCCCCAATCCTGAAAAACATATAAGTCTGCTGGATTTTGAGTGAGATCTAAAATTCTACTTTCTCCATATGAAATCCAATGAGGGCGAAACCACTCTCAAACATCCTGAGTCATTTCATGGTAATGTTAAAAATTTAAGTAAAAGGATGAAAATGAAAAATAAAGGAGAATATCACTTTTACTTTAAGAATTTAACATTACCATGAACTGCATATCAACACTAGGGCAAAAGTTCACTTTTATAACTTTAGACAGGCATCTGGAAGCAACTAGAAGTCACTAGGCTAACGTAAGAATAGATTAGAAAAAAAAATAAATTAAAAAACACAAGTAAATGCTGAAACGTGGGTCGTACGGCCTTGAAACGCGTTTCAGGCCGTACTGGCCACATTTCAGTTTCGTGAAACGTGGCAGTACGGCCTGAAACGCGTTTCAGGGCCGTACCAAACGCGTTTCAGCGTTTCGTACTCGTTTCCGTACGGAAACGCCCTCCTACCCCACGTTTCCTGCAACATAGCTAAGTGATGATTCCAAGACTTTGATTATTGCTAACGTGAGTCCCAACCATGCAGAAGTATAGGAGACAATATCGTCTCTAAATTTTGCTGCAAGAGCTCGAAATGTTGAACTAAGTCTCCGAAATCATGATACCATGAAGAAGTGGAGAGATGTGGCAAATGAAGCTCACAAGGAGATATATGAAAGAAAAGGAATTTTCAGAGGCAAGGCAAGAGGTTATGCGTTTAGAGAAAGCGCTGAAAGAGGCAGATGATCAATCTCTTCTCTTATTCAACGAAGTAAAAAAAGCTTGGAAAGTTGCATTTGCATTGCAGGCAGATCTAAAAACAGAGAGTGTAATGCTACAAGAGAAACAGAAATATGAAGAAGAACAAAATGCACAAAGAAGGTTGAACAGGAACATAAGATTCAGTTGCCAGAACACACAACTGCGATTCAAACTCTCGAGACCAAAGTTAAAGAACTGGAAAATAAGCTTGCTAAAGCTCAGGCTACTAAGACATTTGGAGGTGCTGATAGTCACTAGAAGGGTGATTCAACAAAAAAAACAAATGGTAATTTGGAGACCGAAAATTTTGAGATTGGCAACGTTTGTTACAGAACCAAACACAAGTCAAGTTGGAGTTGTTCGCAATGGGTCCATTTGGCCATTGGAACAAGTGGTAAACCTATCGGCTAACATTGATACATCTCATATTAACGATATGATAGATGTCATCAATCATTGGGACTTTCTTCATAGTTGTATAAAGCTTGAAGGGCCAGGTATCCCAATAGAAGATGTGAAATTGCTTGCTCCTATGCCTATGCTTTCTAGAGCGATAACGTGTATTGGTAAAAATTATGCTGACCATGTTAAAGAAATTGATACATGGAAAACGATGACTCCTAATATACCAAAGTATCCCATCGTCTTCACAAGGGCACCACAGTCAGTTATTGGACCAGGAGCTGCAATAAGATATCCTCACTCCATAACAACCTAGGTGGACTATGAAACTGAGCTTGCAGTGCCATATGCGCTAGTTGAATATCCAGATTGAATGTTATAGGCAGTCAACATTGTAACTATTGCCGTTTAAAATGGAATGAGTCTTTTCTAAATAATTGATTTTGTTTGAATTGGTAGTTAAGGATAGCAGACCGTGAGAAGCCAATGCATTGAATATATTGAAACAATGACTTATTGAGAGTAAGGTGGAGAAATCATTTCCACATACCTTTTTTTTTAAAGAAAAAATTTAGTGGAGATTCGTGTCTAGTGGGTCTTGGGTCTAGATTTCGAACCCGCTCTGATACCATGTGTAAGGTCCCCTCCTAGGGTCCTCTACTAGATCTATATTCTCTAATTTTAAATGCAATAAAAGGGCAATAATTTATTTTCTGATAAGACATTTAAACGATGATATTTTACCATTTAAAATCTAATTTCTACAATTTAAATAGTGAACCTTTCATTTCAATCAATTACATAAGTAATCTATACATAATAGAGGAATATCTGTACCGATGGCCCTGTGGAGATGCCCTTGAGCTACTGCTCCTGCTGGAACGCTCCTCTTGACTATTGACTGGATTTACCTCTCAGCCTACTAGGAAGTAATTCCTAGCCCAGGAAACCTCCACAAGTTCCCTAGCCCTCTGAGCCCAAGTCCAACCAGATGTAGTGTGTCCAAGATAAAATAATACTCCCCTCCTCTCTCTCAAACAATTCCTCCAAAACCACAACTCAACCAAAACCAAATCAAGACAAGAATCCCCCTTCCTTCCCTCATCTTTCCCCTTTTATGCCCCCTTCTCTTCTCCACCTCAACCACCTCTCATTAATGCCATAACTTCTCCCTCATCCTTACATTTGACTTCTCTTCTCCCAAGTAAACATGATAGGACATTTGAGAATGTGAATATATATATAATTTGGTAATTAATTGGAGAGGACTATGTCGTCTCAAAATTTAAAAATTTGGGGAGGTACATTGGGAATAATAACAAAATTTAAATCAGTACTAAATTTATAGTTTCACCAATGTAGGTATGTATCAATATTTCTAGATAATTATAAGTCCATATTTTAAGGAATTTTAAACACTTAGTAAAAGTTGCAGTATAAGATTAAATAGGGCATTACATGGTCAAATTTCATTGCAAAGAATCATTGATGCCATATCTGAGATAGTCTACAGTATGGATGACTCAAGCATGACATATGATGTGATTTGAAACTATTAAGTACAGACACCAATCTACATTTGACGTGGAATAGCTAACCTCATTTTTGGGCCAAAGAGAAGCTTGTAATCTGACTAGTATACCTCATGGTTCATCTTTCAAGAAAGTTACTCCAAGAGCGAGAGGGAGCTAAGGAGAAAGCTCACCTGCTTTTTGTATAAAGCAATAAATTCCAGATTAACTGGTGGTCAATGATCTTCAAAGGTTTGAGATGATATGGTGGCATCTTGCAATGGATCAATGCCAATTTTTTTTTCAAGGGAAAGTGATTGGCCCCATGGCTATAGCAAGGTAATTTGCACATGACAAGTTTGTTGGACTAATCAAGGTTACTTGGGAAAGGGAGTGAAAGTGGGGAGCGGGAGCGGGGAGCAACATTTTCAAAAGCTCATGGTTTGGGAGCGAATTTTATATAATATATATTTTGATGCATATATGTCAACAAGCATGTAGAATGATGAATTAGATATAAAAAACATAAAAACATTGATTGAACCATATAACATCAATCATCTAGAAGTTATACTCTTCATCAACCACGTCCACTAGTTAGTAACATACAACATATCGAGTCTCATGATTCATCAATATTAAAGTTTCAAGCTTTCAAAATTCAATATATAACATTTATCATCATTGATCACTAAAGTTGTAACTTGTACTTGTAACCATTACCATTACCAAGTAACCAAACGATAACAAAGAATATCTAACATGAAATGAAATGTTTCAACTTTCAACTTTCACGAAACATCATATTCATAGTGCATTACCAATGACTTGTAAATGCCAACTTCAAACTTAAATTGTCATATATTGTTTACAAAAAATACCATAATAAATATGAAAGAGTCAATAGTTATAAAAAGTACTAGAAACTAGAAAAGACAAATAAATCTATTATCCACTGCTTGACCCTCTTGCCATGAGAAATTTCTAATTTCTCGTTTCGTGCTTTATTGGGAGTCTCCTCCTGCATAGTCGAACAACCTTGGTGCTCTTGATTAAATACAAGTTCCATACCCTGGTACCCTAGGTGCGCTTGATTATTGGAGTCTCCCCCACAAAGAGGCCTTGGTGCTCTTGACTAAATACAAGTTCCATACCCTAATAGATGACAAAATCCAATGGAAACATTGCAATCCCCCACAATCCTGAAATCCTGAAAAATTGATAAGTCTGCTGGATTTTGAGTGAGATCTAAAATTCTACTTTCTCCATATGAAATCCAATGAGGTCGAAACCACTCTCAAACATCCTGAGTCATTTCATGGTAATGTTAAAAATTTAAGTAAAAGTGATATTCACTTTTACTTCAAGAATTTAATATTACTATAAATTGCATGTCAACACTAGGGCCATAGGCTTGAACATTAGGCTGCCCCACTCAAACAAAAATTGTTTCCAATCTTCAATAGCTCCTTAATAAGCAGGAAGCGAATTTTGGGAGCGCGCTCTCGGGGTCGCTCCTGATGCGCTCCTGCTCGGAGCGCGCTCCGAGAGCGGATTCGACAGGGGGGTCGCTCCCCCGCAACCCTGGGACTAATATAGGGTGTCAATGATAGTCTAGAAAGATATGGCTTGTATTAAAGTCTTGGTCCTAAGCGTTTTTGAATCCCTAGAGCAAGACCAAAAATGTTGATTAGTGGAGTTGTACTTGAAAATGTCTTAAGCTTGCCGATAACTCAAGGATGAAGAAACCTAACTCATTAAATTCATGCAAAGAAGAAAAGGAAAACTACATGGATTAGTAGCTGATGATGAGGATGAGGATGAACATTTCTAGCTTGATGAGATTGTAGATGAATGTCAATGATTTTTACAGAAAGGCAAGGATCAAGAGGGAGTTGACAATTGCATATAATCCTCAGATCAAAAGATAAGTATTTCATATCTTTCTTCCTTGATTATTATCTTTAATTCTGGTTAGCCTCTTGTCTTTATATTTTTTGCTTGGTTATAATCGTTTCTTCCATGGCCTCCTAATGAGGTTTGCAGGTACATCATGAGGGTTGCTAAGGCTGTGGCCGTAGATGGAAGCATCAGGAAGAACGAAGCAAAGATGTGGCAAGAGGATTCTCCTAGGATCAAGGATAAAATTAGTTAGAGTGATCTGTGTTCAAGAGGGACAAATTGTATTGATGACTAGAAGGGCTGCTAGTTCAGAGGGAGCAAGCAGGCCAACAAGTTTGAAGGATGCCATGATAAAAGAAATTATGCCGAGACCTGAAGGGAAGTCAATAGTTGGCTTCCAAGTGGATCTACAGGATCAAGCATGCGATAGATGGTAACATAGAGAAGTACAAAGCAATGTTCATGGCAAGAGGGTTCTCCCAGAAAGAGGGAGAGAACCATGAAGTGACATTTTCTCTAGTTGCTAGGTACATTTCCATTAGATTATTATTTCTATTTCTTCTGTTATGGATTGGAGGTTACATATGATGAATGTAAAGATCATTTTCGTCATTTGAGCGATTGGGGAAGAATTTTACATAGTGCTACCTTGAGGCTTTGAGGTACCTGAGAGGGAATCTCATGCTTGCAAATTGAAGAAAGCTTTGTACGAACCTCGGCCCTGGTATTCTTGGATTGATGGATATCTGTTGAGTCTTGGTTGATCTTGTTATTATATGACTTTTTTTTTTGAGTAGAGCAAAACTCATGTGATAGAGGGAGCAACAATGGCAAGAGGATTCACTTCTAGGATAGGGGGAGCAGTTAACCCTGCTTCAGTGTCAAAGAGAGTTGAACTCTAAGTTTGAGATGACGGATTTGGAATTGATGCATTACTTCCTTTGTCAACGAAATTATACTATTGAGATCCTTCAAATGATGGATTGCAAGATTGCCAGACTAAATGCTTAGAGATGGGTGATCTGTAAGAGCAGTATGCCTTCTATGATTGGACCATACTAGACAGTAGATATGCTTCAGTGACTAGAAATCAACAGTGGTAGAGGGAGCATCTAGGATTGTGATCCGAATTGGATCATTATATTGTTTGTCATCCATCTTGATGCATTTGGGGTGGAAAACGTGGAGGAATCAGCTCACGAGACCGTTTTTACCAGCGGGACCTAGTTTGGCGAAACGGGGTCCGAAACCTTCTAGGAGCGTTTTGAGGCATCAAATGATGTTTTTTTGGGATAAAACTTTGCCACATAAGCGTTGCACCTTTTCATGCTATTCTACACAAAGAGCTTTCCAACGACGCAAGAATTGTGTCAATCGAAGTCTGTATGCAAAAGTTATGCCACTTAGAAGTTGACCTTCCTGTTTTCACACCTATAGTTTGGGAGGATGCCGCATCAACCCCCATTATTCATGGAAAAGGGGCTAGCCACGTGTTTGTGATGTAAAAGACTCTAGAAGAGTCTATTTTGTAACTCTAGTTAAGGGTTAATGTAGTCAAACTTAACCATTAGTAGGCTATCGGGCTGTGTTATAACCGGGCCACTAGGAGGAAGAGACATTCCATTCTTTCGAGAGCATTTTGTTCCATAGTTGAGCAAAGATAGCTAGGAGAGATAGGAGGTAGAACACACAGAGAGGATCTGTGCACTGTAGCAGCCCACGGGCCATAGACATTACTTCTTTGTATCTGCAGCCATATTTCCAGACAGAGAAAGAGAGCGAAGCGGCCTCACCTTCTAGCTGGGTTTTCTCTCGAAAGGGTTTCCCAGAGAACATATCTTGTGTATTATGTGTGTGGTTTTCTACTTTTCTGCTTGATTTACTTTTACATGCATGCACTAATTACAGTTAATTTTACAGATCTAGAAATTAAATAAAACTGTAATAGTGTAGAATCTTAGATTTTTAATATAATATTATCAGATTTGTTGTGACGAACTGTCTAGTGGAATATCCACGGCAATTTACAGATCATTTGGTATCAGAGTGGGTTTCTTTGGGTATTTTGTGGAGATTGCAGGGATCTAGATCGGCGAGGCCGAAAATCGTAAAACCCTAATCATGGGCAATGAATCTATAAATGAACCTAGTGATCCTGCAGAGGTGAGGTTTTCGCGGCTTGAAGAACAAGTTGCGGATATAAACCACAATGTCAACCTCCTCATGGCGGCCCTAAGCAATAAGCTGGGGATATTTGGAGAAGAAGGGGGTTCGAATGCAGAGGACAAATCAGAAGGGGGATCGGGAGATCGAGAAGACACAGATAACCAGCTGAAGAAAGAACCTGGAAAAGATCAACCTAGTTGAGTGTCGTGAAATAATCCCTGTTTAAAGTGGAAGCAAAAGTCGATATCAAGCCATACCATGGCGAGATCGACGCTCTGAAGCTGAACCACTGGTTGCAACAACTGGAAGTTTATTTCAGTGTCCATTAGATCGAGGAAGGGCAGAAGATCTCATTCGCGCAGCTAAAATTGGAGGGCCATGCACTGACTTGGTGGGAGAGCCACACAGAAACCCTGAGGTTGGAGGGAGAACCTCCAGTGACTAAGTGGGAGGATTTCAAAACCCTCATTAAGTCATAGTTTTATCCCATTGGGTATGTGGAAGACTAGTGGATCCAGTGGCATTACTTCAGGCAAAAGCCGGGCCAAAGCATGTAGGAGTACACCACATAATTAAGAAAGATGGCTATAATGTTGGGTATCTCTCCAAAGAACCCAAATGTACTCCTCAAGTATTTTAGGGGTCTGCACCGCCATCTGCGTGAGCAAGTGATGTTGTTCAAGCCCAAAATGGTGGACAAGGCTTGTGTACAGGCACAGTACCTGGAGAACATAGGCCTGAAAAGAGCGCAATCAAGTGGATCGAAGCAAAAGGAGCAACAAGACGCTTCTAAGGAGGGGAAGAAGAAGCAAAAAGGGGGAAAAGATAAAAAGACGACAACCATAGCACACCAGTGCAAAGATTTTAGCAACCACTACAACCACTGCAACATTGATGGCCATACAGAGGAGAAGTGCTAGAAGTTGCATCCAGAGCTAAACCTGAAGAACAAGAAGAAGATAATAAGAAGAAGAATCTCATGGCCATTGATTTGAGCAACCAAGTTGAAAGCAACTCAGACGTGGATGAGAAGATCGTCTGTACATCAGTGCAGAAGGAGGTGAATCTGAGTAGCCTTCAGCAATAGGAAGAGAAAGAAATGACCAAACTCTTCCATGTAAAGATACAGGTCAAGAAGACGAAGATTGATGCTCTATTTGACTTAGGATCGCAGACAAATCTCATTGCAGTAGATCTAGTCAAGAAGTTGGGGTTGGAAGTTCATGATCATCCAAACCCATATCCACTAGGATGGGTAAATAAGGATGCAAAGCTGAAGGTAACAAAACAATGTAAAATTAGATTTGCTATCAGTGCTGATTTTATTGATGAAGTAGATCTGGATGTGGTTCCCCTTGATGTATGTGGAGTCGTGTTTGGGAGTCCATACATGTACATGCGTGATGCAATATTCATGAGGAGAGCTAACCAGTACTGGCTCATCAAGGATGGAAAATCATTCATCATCAACGCGCACAAAGGCAAGTCAAAAATTTCACTAGTAAGTGCCAACCAAGCCAAGAAATTGATCAGTTCCAGCAAGAAGTATGTTTTATTGTTTTTAAGAGAAAATCAATTTGTAGAGGAGTCAATAAGAGGTAAGGCATCCCTAGAGGGGTGTACTAAGAAACAAAAACAACAATTGGAGGAGTTGTTACAGGCATACAAGGACGTGTTCCAAGAGCCTAAAGGGCTACCCCCTAAGAGAGAAGTGGAGCACGAGATCCAACTATTGCTAGACTCCCCATTGCCAAATATTGGGTTGTACAGGCAGTCTGTTATAGAAGCAAGTGAGGTGAAGAAACAGTTGCAGCAGCTACTGGAACAGGGTTTCATTCGACCAAGTACATCACCATGTGGGTCACCCATCATCATTGTGCCAAAGAAGGATGGGACTTGGTGAATGTGTATAAATTACAGGGTGTTGAATAAAATCACGCTCAAGAACAGATACCCCCTGCCTAGGATAGACGATCTGCTAGATTAGTTGCAGTAAGCAAGGTATTTCACCAAGTTGGACTTGAAGTTTGGATATCACCAGGTTCAAGTCAAAGAAGAAGATACATGGAAGACTGCCTTCAAAACCAGGCAAGGTTTGTATGAGTGGTTAGTTATGCCATTTGGCCTATGTAATGCACCAACTACATTTATGAGATTAATGAATGATGTACTGCGCCCTTTTATAGATTCATTTGTTATTGTCTATTTGGATGATATATTGGTATATAGTGCTACCTAGGAGGAGCATATTTCACATTTGACGCAGGTGCTGGAAACATTGAAGAAGCACTAGCTGCTAGCAAATCTCAAGAAGTGCGAGTTTGCGCAACAATCCTTGGTGTATTTGGGATATGTGATTGGTGGAGGAGAATTGAAGATAGATCCTTCCAAGATGGAGGCCATCATGAAATGGCGGTGCCTACTAATGTTACTGAGGTTAGGAGTTTCATTGGAGCAACACAGTACTTGAGGAAATTCATAGCCTCATTTTCAGCGGTAGCAACACCGCTCCATGCCATAACAACAAGTGGCAAGAGTTTCCAGTGGGGAAAAGGGCAACATAAGGCTTTCGATGAGTTAAAGAAGAAGATCAGTGAAGCACTAGTTCTGGCATTACCAAACTTGCAACGACCCTTTGAAGTGGAGACAGATGCGAGTGGGTATGCTATGGGAGCTGTCTTGATGCAAGGAGGAAGGTCCGTTTGCTACCATTCTGAAGTATTTCATGGTGCAATGCTTAACTACCCTACCTACGATAAGGAGCTCTATGCCATGGTGCAAGTTGTGAAGAAGTGGAAGCACTATTTGATGGGAAAGGAGACAATAATCCACATGGATCACCAGCCATTACAGTACCTGTAGGCCCAAAATAAGCTACAATAGACCAGGCATTACAAGTGGATGGGGTTTTTACAACAATTTCATTTGGTGATCAAGTATAAGAAGGGAAACACAAACAAGTTGGTTGATATGCTTTCAAGGCCACCCACATCAAAGATTACAGCTTTGGGGACTCTTATGCACATGGAGCCATTCACCCATGATGCATATAGAGAGGCATATTCAAAAGATGAGGACTTCAAGGAGGTGTATCAGCAGTTGCAGAGTCAGAGTCATGTGCACGATGGCGACAACACTATTGACTACCATCTCAGGATGGGTTACTCTACAGGCTGGATAAGCTACGTGTTCCTAAAGGTGAACATTTGCAGCTGATTAGAGAGGCTCACACCTCCAAGGTTGCAGGGCACTTTAGTGTAGGGAAGACTGTGGCTAGCTTGCAAAGGTATGTGTATTGGCCCAAGATGCAAGAACAAGTAGCTAGGTTCATAAGAGGATGCATGCTTTGTTGTACCAGCAAGCCTAGCAACAAGAAACAGGGTCTGTATCATCCCTTACCTGTACCTACTCGTCCTTGGGAAAGCATTTCCATGGACTTTGTGGGAGTTTTACTGACAACCAGGAAGGGACATGACTACCTGTTCGTGGTAGTTGACAGGTTCAACAAGATGTGTGTTCTGATGCCATATAAAAAGACCATCAATAGACAAGAAGCAACAAACTTGTTCTTTGGACAGGTCTGGGTACACTTTGGGATACCAAGGAGCATCATTTCAGACAGGGATACAAGATTTCTCAGTGCATTCTGGACTACATTATGGGAGAAGATGGACACAAAGTTGAAGAGATCTACAACATTCCATCCATAGACAGATGGGCAGACAGAAGTAGTCAACAAGACTTTGGTGCAGCTTCTGAGGGGTTATAACCAGAAGCATCCGAAGACCTGGGATGAAAATTTGGTATATATACAACATTCTTATAACAGAGCGGTCCACACTTCTACAGGAAAGTCCCCATTTGAAACTTGTTTTGGATATTTTCCACCTTCACCTTTGGATATTGCATATGGGCAGCAAGGAGGAGTGAAGGAAGACATTACAGGAGATGCTTTGAGGGTTGAAAAATTTATAGAGAAGATTAGGCAGATCCATCTACAGGTACAGGAAACACTGTAGAAGTCACAGGTGAAGTATAAGGCCAGGCATGATCAGCACAGAACAAAGAAATCATTCAAGGTGGGAGACAAAGTATGGCTACAGTTGAACAAGGAGAGGTTGCAGGGGCCTAGTAAGAAAATCAAGGCTCTAAGGTATGCTCCCTTTGAGATACTGGAAAAGGTGGGTGATAATGCCTATTGACTCAGTTTACCACCATATATGCGCATTTACTCAGTTGTAAATGTAGAGAATTTGAAACTTTATGAGCCTTCCATGCTAGATTAGGAAGAGGAATAGGTCCTACCTTCTGTGGAGGATTTGGCACCAAACGCTTAGGCAGAGTTGACAGAAGATATAGTTTTGCAGAAGAGGTCCATAACTACAAGACAAGGGCAACAAGACCTTTGGTAGATTGGGTTGAAGGGACAACTTCCAGGAAAAGCTAAATGGTACACTAGAGAGAAGGTGGAGGAAAAATTTCCTCACCTCATTTAGTAAAAGCTTTTGGGGAGCAAAAGCCTCCCAAAATGGGGAGGTGTGATCTGAATTGGATCATTATATTGTTTGTCATCCATCTCGATGCATTTGGAGTGGAAAAAGTGGAGGAATCAGCGCACAGAACTGTTTTTACTGGCGGGACCCAGTTTGGCGGAATAGGGTGTGAAACCTTCCAGGAGCGTTTTGAGGCATCAAGCGACGTTTTTTTGGGCGTTAAACTTTGTCGCTAAAGTGCCACACTTTTTCATGCTATTCTACACACAAAGAGCTTTCCAACGATGCAAGAATCGTGTCAATCGGAGTCCGTATGCAAAATTTATGCCACTCAGAAGTTGACCTTCCTGTTTTCACACCTATAGTTCGGGAGGATGCCGTGTCAACCCCCATTATTCATGGAAAAGGGGCTAACCACGTGTTTGTGATGTAAAAGACTCTAGAAGAGTCTATTTTGTAACTCTAGTTAAGAGTTGATGTAGTCAAACTTAACCACTAGTAGGCTATCGGGCTGTGTTATAACCGGGCCACTAGGAGGAAGAGGCATTCCATTCTTTTGAGAACATTTTATTCCATAGTTGAGCAAAGATAGCCAGGAGAGATAGGAGGTAGAGCACACAGAGAGGATCTGTGCACTATAGCAGCCCACGGGCCACATACATTACTTCTTTGTATCTGCAACCATATTTCCAGACAGAGAAAGAGAGCGAAGTGGCCTCACCTTCCAGCTGGGTTTTCTCCCGAAAGGGTTTCCTAGAGAGCATATCTTGTGTATTATGTGTGTGTGCTTATTTTGTCGTTCTCTACTTTTCTGCTTGATTTACTTTTACATGCATGCACTAATTACAATTAATTTTACATATCTAGAAATTAAATAAAACTGTAATAGTGTAGAATCTCAGATTTTTAATATAATATTATCAGATCTGTTGTAACGAACTGTCCAGTAGAATATCTATGGCAGTTTACGGAGCAGATTGCCACAACAGGATCTATTTCAGTGTCAGAAGGAGCACCCAATCAGGGTGACTAGAAAGCGGTTGTGGTGATGGATCCAATGAAGGCGTCAGTCAGTTTATGATTGACCAGAGGCACACGAAAAAACATGTGTTGAGGTATTGGTATGATATAGTTGGATTGAGATAAAGAAGTACAACTACAGGAATATACAAATTTAGATTGGGAAGAGAGTGTAGAAGTTAGGAAGAGCACATTAGGATGATGCTTCAATTTTGGATCCTGCTTTGATATTCTGGATGAGCAAGAAGCAAACATCTATTGCACTCAGCACTGTCGAGATAAAGTATTTTGCAGCTAGTTTGGTGAGTTGTGAAGTAGTGTGGCTTCAAAAACTACTTGTAGGATTTGTTTGATGATTGATCAGGTGCTAGAAACGACCATGATGACAGGTAGAAGCACATTGAGATCAAATACCACTATATTCGAGACATGGTACAAAAGGGTGCAGTGAGGCTCCAATTCATTTCTACAAACGAGCAGGATGTTGACATTCTCTCAAAGCCTCTATCCTAGGGTGAAGTTTGTATACTTCAAACTTCAAGGACAAGTTTAGAGTAGTTGAGAATACTTCCCTTAGTTAGAGAGAGTGTTGATGTTGTAGCATCAAGGACAAACATTCTCCCTAGGTCAAAGGTATTGACCAAGTTGCCATGTGATGTGGTTAGGGAGAATGGTCCTTGTTACCCACCACCTTGTGGGTGATATCCCTAGGAGAATTTTTTCTCCATGATGACCCTCCGCTGGCAGCCGACAGGCCCTTGATGACTCCTACTAGCTCGTTGTGCCATTTTTCTGCCACCTGAGCTAACCATGTGGTCCCTCACCCATTTGTATTGATCATATGTTTGAAGGTGGGCCTCCCGAATCTAAAGGTATGTGTTGTCATTTGGTAATTGAGTATTGGGTTTACTTATCATGGACACTTCTGGGTATGGATTGATGGGGGGATTTGGTGGAAAAAGTGGGCTTAGTTTGTGCTCTTGTCCCCTTTATCTCTTTTGGGATGGTTACCCTTGGATCTTAGTCCCGTGGGATCTCCTTTATTGACCATTTGGTTCTAGGGTGGTACTACTTGGGAAACCCTGATTTTGGGTGTGTGGTCTTGCTCCTTTATCCGCACATATCACTCCCTTTCCACTCACTATACCCCCATTCATCTTTTCTCCCGCCTGGGTCCACATTCCTATTTTGGGTCCACATAGGGCTAGCCTCCCTACCCCCTTGCCCCCACCTTGGGTCAAGCCTATAATGATGCCCCGGAGGTTGAAGCAATTAAAAGAAAAAGTGAAAAGCATAAATGGCCACATTTAACAGGAAATTGTACCACAAAATGCAAAAAATGGCCAGAACAAAAATAATTAGCACGTGGGCAAAAGCCAACACATGAGCTCTACCCCATCCATGGCCATCATGCTAGTTCCATAGGCCCTAGGTGAGCCTCCTCTATCATTCAGGAACCCATGATTGCCCCAAACCCTAGAGGGCAATGAACCACCCTACCTCAAAGGGAGTAATCATTGCTATATTATAAACATCACGCTCTTGTCCTTTGAGCCTCGAGCAGTTAACTAAAGAAAAATTCATAAAAAGCAAAAGGCATAGAAAGAAGGGTGGAAAAATAAGGCCAGGTACCTCATGTACTACCACTGCTTCCTCCTATACATTATATACCCAGGTGTGGGCTTCCCCTTATCTAGCTACCCCTATGCCCCATTATGTGGCCCAGGGTTGCCCCTCTCATTCCCTATTCCATCTCACCTATTTGTCACTTGCCACCCCCATTAGAAGGATGTACCTTGGACATACTATCCCCTCTAAGGGTTGAAACCACCTAATAAGGTCCTTGGCTAACCCCCTTTGGAGTTTAGAGACACTAGCACATGCCAAAGCCCACTATGGAAGGGCATGTCATTATGAAGTACCCACTTTGTTATCCATGGTTTGTAAGCTCTTTTACCCAATTATTTTAATGACTGATTGTACTGGAAGCCTAGGGGACGCATTGGATCTTATGCAGGATTGCAGGTGGTTTCCATTTGGGTTTGGCTTCCCTATATGGGATCCTGACCCCCAGAGGTCCACATTGGCACATGTAGGGTGTGCATAGAGAGCCATGGGCCTCCATAGCAACAGACAACACTCCACAAATCTTCATGGATATTCAGAGACCACTGATGATCCACTTTTGGGACGATGGTGACACGATTGGTACACTATGCCCAGTAGGCCCCCACAGGAGCCCCACACTCTTGGCAAGTGTCCCAACACTTGTACAATGTCATGGCAACATTCATTCCACCACCTAGACCATTGCAGAGGATCTACAGACATCTCCGATTCATATGGAGACCCATGGGGTCATTGATGTGCCCTCAGATCCACTGAGAGCACCACAGGTCTACTACTTGGAGAACAGGGGCCACCCCCTTGTCCATCATATTCTGAGGAATTTATTTCTCAATATGGCACTTCAGGATGTTATTGAGCCTTTGGAGGGTCCTACGACATGCATACATAATTATTTGGTCCCTTATGAGGCTTGTTTTTACATTATGAGCTAGTATGGTGGGCTTGTCACTACTAGGAGTTATTATTTGCACATTATTTTATCTTTAGGGGCCCATAGGCTAATTCAAACTACTTAGGAGGCTATATATTGATGTTAGATACATTCATTTGTATCATCACTTGACTTGGGATCTCTAGTCTTAGAGAATTTTCGCACTTTTTCCTTGGAGGATATTTGCTAGATATGGATGAATTTTGTTGTATGGATTTGGGCTATTTCTTTTGTCTTGGAACTTTGGATATACTCTATAACGTTGTAAGTGCTTTTTATCGTTGTTATTCTTGTTGCTGCATACTGCTAAAATTAGGGCTAGTTGCTACATTATTGTAATGTGGAATTGAGCTATGTTTTAGTTATTAAATGTATGGGCCAATTTTATATGAATGAAATGTCCTAGAGATTATTTATCTCGAGAAGCTTGCATCATTTGCTTTAAAGTATAAATGCTTGAAAGTCGCTTTTCTTTTCTTACTATCTACATTGGATGAAGTTGACTTTCTGGGCCTCCTTGATCAAGAATCCAAGTTCTTACTCATTACCATCCTTGACTCCATATCCCCAAGTGAATTAGGCACTGGTTCCATAAAAAGGGTGATCATCTCAACCTTCATTTTACCATTTTTCCCCTTTTTCCCAAGTCTAGCCCCATTAGGTCACCTAGGGCATCAATTTCCCGGTGATTGGGCCAAGGAAAAATTTTGATCTCCTCTAGGCTACTGTGTTGGTGGGTCCCCTCCCTCTCCAAATTTGTGGCCATTCTAACGGTGAAATCTCTGGGAATCCCAAGCCCTAGCTCTAGGACCGAATTTTGCCTAGGTATCCCCAAGGCTAGACCTTAATAGGATCAATTCAACCTTTTGAAGTGAATATTCTTGTTTGGTCCTTTCCCCTCACCTTGTCCAGGATAGGAACATCATTGGTTGCTATATTCCATTGTCGAACCTGGGCTGGGTCCACTTGGCCCCCTGTGGTCACACTTCTCAATAAAGTCTATTTGTCAAAGACCACTTGGGAATCCAAGTTTCCAAGGATATAGGGACTGAGAAACTCCTTAATAAGCTTATTCTTTCTCCCTCAACCCTCCAATCCTCACCCCTTACCCCTGGTGGACCAAGCCCCTTGCTTAAAAAACAAGCAAGTTCCATTCCTCACTCCATCCTTGGGAAAGGGTTTTTAGGGTCACTCCTCGTCTATCCATTGACATCTACTTTACAAAATGATCCCTACACTATTGGGACTCCTCCCATCAGTGAAAGTCCGTAAAGAGCAGGAAGACTTAGTTGTGGTGATAGTGGGCTAAGCCTCCATTGTTGCCCTTGACCTATCAGTTACCCTCTTAGGAGCCCCTTTTAGGTCCCCTGCTGGTTTGAGTGGTAATCCTTGGGAAAGGGTTTTCAGGGTTACTCCTCATCTATCCATTGACATCTACTTTACAAAGTGATCCCTACACTACCGGGACTCCTCCCATCAGTGAATGTCCGTAAAGAGCAGGAAGACTTAGTTGTCGTGATAGTGGGCTAAGCCTCCATTGTTGCCCTTTGACCTATCAGTTACCCTCTTAGGAACCCCTTTTAGGTCCCCTGCTAGTTTGAGTGGTAACAATCCCAAGATTGTTATAGCCTAGAGTGCTCCCTCGGTCAGAAGGTTTTGAGCATATTGCCAAGAGGTGCTTGGCTAGTGGGTAGAGTGAGTGCCTTTAGCATCGGGTAAGTGTATTACCATTCAATTGGCATGCTGAAACGGTAATTGCTCGGTATTAACCTTTTTGGTAATTCCATTTTTGGTCAAAGGTATTGACCTTGCTCCAAGTGACGACTTATTGAGCTAGTGACTATCAAGGAGGTCTCCCCGATATGAAGGCCTAATTAGACCTCACACTATTTGGAGTAGGAGCCCCATCCAGGAAATGGACCCGACTGCCATATTTTTAATGATTTGCCTTGGATGAAATAAATGACACAAGAGAAACGTATATACTTTCGAGATGAAAAAGTATGTTAGCCTTGTGATGTATTCAATTGTAAAGTGTATAATGGTTCTTTCATGAAAAGGAAAAGTAAGTGAGTCCTTAGGAGAAAAGTAATAATACTATACTAGTAAAGTCACACACATATATCTGAAAGAATCGTTAGTTATCTTGCGAAATAGTTCACAAAGAGATAATGATCATGAAAACAAGAGACACACAATCCCAAGATGCATACTAAAGCCAACCAAATAGTTCATTTTCATTAGTATGTAGAAACATAAACATACACACAAACAATGGAAGAATAGTCTTACAGTCATTCACGACATATGCATGAAAGATCACCGACACCAAGAGCTTCAAACTATAAAGTGAAAGTCCCAAGATGCACCATTACAATGAAACAAGACTAGTTCCAATAGTGGAACGTTAAGCAACTACTTGCTTCTCAAAAGATTAATCTTCTCTCGTATGCCTAGTTTGAGAAGTGAAGGTGAAAAAGTCTCTTGCTTGAGCTATGAGGGTGTATATATAACAAATGAGGTCACTGTCCACCTCCCTTGTGATTCTTGAGCTTCCCTCATGGCTCTTGAGCTCCCATGTGACTTTTTCGGATGCTTATGAGACCTTTGAGCTTCTATATGACTCTTTGCATTCTATGTGTGACCCTTGGGCTTCCACACATTTTACATTTTCGGATTTTCCAAAAAATACAATATTACATTTCCACAAATTTGTGGCAAAATACGTTGACAATATGACTTTTTTGGTGACACTTTGAGAAGCCATTACTTAGCGATGGTGACATGGAACTTCATTGTAGAGTATCAATGCCAAGCTTTTCTCCTTGCTGCTATCTTCACATCTTCATGCTAGGTCTTGCGTGTACTTCATCTTCATCCTTAAAGACGCTGGTTAGGATATTGTCTTCCATGTGATCTTGATATTCATTCTTCTGTCATGATCTAGTGTCCCTTTATCTCTTTGGTTGATGATTTCTTTAGGTCTTCAGCTTCACAAGTGTCTTCTTGCATCCTCTCCTCAAATTTAACATGACTGTGCAAGTGAGGAAGTTAAGGGGGCAAATATGACATGCCTGCTCACTGTGACTACGCAGTGCGCAGTTCTGGAAGGAGAGGGTCAATGTATTGCGTAGTTGAGCACTGGAGAAATGACCCGACTACTGACTGAAAGTGTACAGTGAAGGCAAGGCTGGTCAAGGACTGCGCAGTGGGCAAGTGCAGTTGATGGAGGTAGTTCTCTGTGACTATGTAGTGTGCAGTTCCAGGAGGTAGAGGATCCTTCACTGAGGCTTGTGATTGTGCAGTGTGCAATTCAAGGAGGCAGAAAGGTAGGTGCTTGGTTGGGAAAGTTGTGAAGACAAAGAAAACTCCAAAATTGACTAAGTGTGGGATCAATAAGATAGAAAGGTAAGAGCAAAAACATGTAACAAGACTTGAACATGATCACACACTCATAAATAACCAATCACATGACAATGAGACACTCATCACCCAAAATCAACATGCATCCATTGAAATGATAGCTAGACAACACTTACCTCCAAGGGCGACACTTAAGATATACTTTTCGACGCGAGTGTCGACTGCAACAAGAAAGTGCGCAATACCTTGAGGATGAGTCCAATGCTTGCCCTTATGATAAATAAAATATGTTAATGCAGGGGAAAGCACCAGAGATGCCTCTTAAAGGTGTGCCATAACTTCCTTTCACAAAGAACGACTCTTCCCTTAACAAAAGACGACACTTTGAATTCATTCAAAAAGAGAGTTAGAAACTTAGGAAGCAAGTATGGGATGACTCTAACGACTAGAAACGACAGTTCACATGATCAAAGGGAGGCTCCAAAGTTTGAACATAAGCCAAAATTCGAAGGGTGTTGTAGCAACAACAACAACACTTGGCGATTTATTGGAAGAACCTCAACTTCTTTGTTCAGGGCTAGCTTTATGCACAGGGTCTAGTCTTTCAGGAAGAATTGATTCATCATGTAGATTACCTCAACTTCCCCATTTATCCTGGTTATAGGTGTAGTCTCTCCTATTCCCTTTCTCGACTAAACATAATTCAAATGCTTACCATATCACAATTATTTCGATCCAGGAGACGGATAGTATATATTCGTGAGTTTAGATGATCGTAGTTTTAGTTCTGTCTCTGGTGTTGCTTTGTTGCCAGTAGGCCTGTTCAATACCTCGGTAGAGTCGCTTTCAAGAAACACAAGCATTGCTTCCCCGCCAGCGAGCCTGTTCAATACTGTTACAAAGTTGCTTGATTTGCCTCTCTGAGCAGGAAGCCTTTCTCTTATTTCACCCCTTATTTTATTTTCAATATGCTCATTGGCATTTAATTGGCGTTTATATCGCCAGGGTGGAAGAGGGATCCTGACTTATTGAGAGCAAGAGAGGTTATTCCTTCAGAGACTGTTATATACCTCTGAAATTAGTATGCTCGCCTTTAGTTTTCTCCTTTCCCTTCTATACTCAATTGGATCGGTAGGCAAAGCCATTCAATTACAATACCGAGTTATGGAATGAAGATCCTAAAATAGATACGGGCATCATGGTTCTGCGTAAAGCTTTTCGTTCGAATGGATCGTATTTTCCATTCAGACATCATTGACCTTAAAGATATCAGATCCAAGTCAAAGGAGAGGGATCGAAAGTTAACCAAGTGTTGTTAGGTGTCACAAAGCCCTTTAAACTCTCGCCACATTGGTTACAACCAAACAAAACACTTTCACACAAGGCCTTATTTCCTAACAAAACAATGAAAGAAAGGACAAGACACGACATGAATGAAAGAAAATCAAAAGAACGGACAAGGAAAGGAATATGTACATAGGTAGAAACACAACCCTAGGCTGCTATTGGAAATAATGCTTAAGATCTTGGCCATTGACAGGAAGAGAGTCCATCTTCCCATCTAAGGATTGGAGATGATAAGTATGGTGGCCAAGCTTGTCATGAACAACAAAGGGTCCAATCCACATGATTGAAATTTGGTGTGTTTACCTTTCTCTTCATGGGCTTTATCCCATTTCAATACTAGGTCTCCCACACCGAACTCCTTGTTCCCTACAGATTTCTTGTCAAACTAGTGCTTGATATGATTTTGATGCATAACAAACTTTTCTTTTGTTTTTTTCCTTTCTTCCTCTAACTTAAGAAGGGTGTATATCCTGCTTTGAACAACAAGACATGGTTTACCTCGGGATTCTTGAGAAAGTTGTAAGGTTGGGAGGTATATGTTTGGAGGAAGGATAACTTCTTTTCCATACACAAGGAAGTAAGAAGAGGTCTTTAGAGAGGGTTTTGGTGTGATACAATCAACCCATAAATCATTCACCAATGCATTATGCTAGTTCCTTTGCTCAGAGTAAATGATTTTCTTGATGATGTGAATTAATTAGCTAAACCATTTCCCCGAGGATAGTAATTAGATGAGTGCTTTGAAACAATACCATTCTCTAATGCAAAATCATAAAGTTTTAACGATGAAAAGTAAGTTGCATTATCAAAAACAAGTGACGTGGGAACACAAAACCTGGTAATAATATTCTGCTTGAGGAAGTGGATGACTTCATGCTCGTTCACTTGTTTCAATGGAACAACTTCAGCCCATCGAGTAAAATAATCTATGGTAGGTAAGATATATTGGTGTTGCTTTGATGAATGTGGAAATCTTTTGCCAATAACATCCCATCCCCATTGTTGCAAAGGCTCTTCAACGATAATGGGAAGCAATGGGGTGGTTGACTTCTTATCTCAAGTAGCACATCTTTGACATACAAGACACTTACAGGCGTAAGCATGTGCATCCTTAAATAATGTGGGCAAATAATAACCAACCTGCATGAATTTATGAGTAGTAGTGTCGCCTGCGTAGTGCCCACCAGTTGGCCCATCATGAAGGTCTTTCAATACCCTTTCTGAATCTTGTGCTTCCAAGCATTTGAGCAGGACACCATTGTGGTGCTTTTGAAAAACCACACTATATACGAGCTGGTATGATAAATCTTCAAGTCAAATTGCTCTCTTCTGTTTCGTCAATAAGTGCAAGGGCAAGGTGCATTGCTCTAAACATTGACATACATCACTGTACCAATATGTGGTTGCGTTTGTAGGGGTAGCTTGCTCAATGTTGTACATTTCAATTTCTTGTTCCCATTTAGAAGAGTCCTCTTTTGGCGAATTGACTGCTTTTGCTGCAAGTTGATAGAGACCATGGCCTTTTATTGTATGAACTAGTTTAAATTCTAGATCATATTCTTGAAGGCTTGTCATCCAGTTTGCCCTCCTCTCACCCAACTCTTGCTGCACAAAGAGGGATCTAACTGTTGTGTGAGGCACAAAGATGATAACATGGCTTTTCAAGAGGTAAGGCCTAAAGTGCTTCACCACCTTGTATACTGCATAGGCTTGCTTATCTATGGTGGGATAATTCAATTCAGATCCCTGTAAACCAACACTCATAAATGATATGGGCCGCTCATTTCCTTGATTGTCCTTCTGAGTAAGAACGACTGCAATAGATGTGTCAGAAGCAAACATATACAACAAGAAATATTTGTTAAAATCTAGACTATATAATGTTGGGGCATCAATAATCACTTGTTTAATCTGGGTGAAGGCATCTTTCTCCCTTTGGTCCCACTTGTAAACTGCATCCTTCTTGATCATCTCTTGTAATGGCTTAACAATCTGTGCATAATCTGAGATGAACTTCCGGAGGAAGTTAATTTTCCCCAAGAAGGATTGCATGGCTTTCTTATTCATGGGAAAGGGAATCTGAGTGATAGTCTTGACCTGCTCTGGGTCCACTTTAACTCTGCTCTTAGCTATAATGTGTCTGAAGAGGTTGCCCTCAGACACTCCGAAGATGCTCTTCTTAGGATTTAAAGATATACCATATTTTCGACATCACTCAAAGATTTGCCTTAGATGATGAAAGTGTTCAAATATTTTCTTCGAAAATATTGTAACATCATCGAAGTACACAACCACACTTTGTCCAATCAAACCACAGAATGCGATGTCCATAGCCCGCCAAAAAGTAGCACCAACACTTATGAGTCCAAATGGCATCCGCCGAAATGTGAACATATCCCATTTAGTTTTGAATGTAGTTTTTAATTTGTCAGGTTCCACTACTAAAAGTTGATTGTATCTAGAAAATCCGTCTAATAGCGAGAACATCTCTGACCCAAATACTGTCTGGAGTATCTGCTCCATAGATGGCATGGGATAATTATCTTTATTTGAAGCCGGTTCAGGTTATGGAAATCAACACATAATCGTATCTCTCTGGACTTCTTTCTAATAGGAACCAAATTTGAGACCTAGGTAGAATGATGAACTTTAAATATGATTTGAGCATCTAGCAGTTTCCTTAGTTCTTTCTAAATAAGGGGTTCAAGCATAGGATGAACTTTTCTTAACTTTTGCTGAAATGGCTTTACTCCCTCCTTAATGGGTATCACATGCTGGATAATCCGCGTATCATAGGTTTTCAAATCATCATATGTCCACGCGAACACATCTCGGTACCGTTTGAAAAGGTGAACAAAGGCTTGTTGCTCTTGGGGAGAACAACTCGTACCGAGATTCACATATTTCAAATCTTCTTTGGCACCCAAATTAACTTGTTCGTGCGACAGTGTAGAACTGTGGGTTTTAGCATTGGTTGGCCCCTTAAAGCGGTTCTGCAGGTCATAAAGCTTCTCTAAAAATACCACACCCTTAGGCATGGGGTTCCCTTTATGTGCGTGAGTTGATTCCTGCAAAGCCCTTTCGTACTCATCTTCATCTATTGCACATCTTTAAACACGTCAACATTGGCCATAAAATCTAGTATTCGCTAGTCATTATTGAAAACACGAAAATTAGTAACATTATTAGGTACAAATGGCTTATAAATTATTTCAATGGAAAAATCATCTCTAAGTGGTGACAACCTAGCAGTAGTGTTAGCTAATGTGTCTGTGACTACATTGTGAATCCTCGGAACAGAATTGATATTAAAACCTTGAAAGAAAGAAATAAGACACTATACCTCTTGCTGATAGTTTTTAAGATTAGGTGACACACAATGAATAGTATTCCATACCTGACGTGTGACAATCTCTAAGTCACATATTACCTTTAGCGCTTCCACTTTGAGGTCTATGGATTTCTTTAATCCTAGAATGAGTGCTTCGTATTCAACAATGTTGTTTGTGCACTCGAATTCCAATCGACATGAGATCAGATACTTGTTCTTTTGCAGGTCAATCAAAATACAACCATCTCCAAAACCCTCTTGTGTTTTCGAACCATCAAAATATAAAGTCTAAATGTTAGCAACAACAGGGTTAGTTTCTACGCTAGTATTATTTACATCTATGTTACAAAAATCATTAACACTAGTTGGATTGCAAGGAAGGAGTTCCAACTGTGTATCTGGTGGTACAGGGGATGGTTGTGCAAGATAACATCCATGATCAACTTCTAAAAAACAATTTCTGAAAATTACTTGCGCATAGGTTCAACTTCTAAAAACAATTTCTGAAAATTACTAGCGCATAGCGAATAAGCTCATTAGGGGCCTCAAGTGATTTGACAGTATGTTTCATGAAAGGTTCATTCTCAACTCGGATCTGATTAATCTTTCCCCCTATAAGGAAGCCACAAATGCAACCATTCAGTAGCAAAGTATCCTTGCAACTTGCTAGACCAATCTCTACTTAAAAGCAATCCATAAGCTTCCAGAATGTCCACGATGACAATATCAATACATTGGTGAACTCTATGATCTAATGATAAACAAATTATAACATTGTTCAGCTCACCAATTGCCTACACTAGAGATCTATCTAATTGTATGATTTTGGCATCAGTCTTTTCCCATTTCACATTGATTTTCTTTGCAAAAGATAAAGGCACGACATTTACAGATGCACCAGAATCAACTAGGCAATTATGGGCATTATAATTAAAAATCTCAAAAAAGAAAAGGGGGACAAGTGGATCTAGAATTTACATTAGCTATGTTAACTACCAATTCAAGAATAGTAGGAAACTTACCGAGCGAATCTTGAGAAGCAATATCCTTTCTACCTAACGGAGGCTGAGATGCAAATGCTTGGATGATCAACTCATGTTGCCCTACCAACTTTGCTAGCTCAAATATGGAAATATTAGCGCAAGCTTTCTTCATGTCTTCAAGAACATTATAATCTATGTCTTCATCTTGGGCAGGGTGTGCTGAAGTGGTAGGTGGTGTGACTTTGTTTGATACCTCAAGAGTGACAAAATTGTTCTTATTATTTCCAAAAGCATTCTTTTCAGTTTGTACATTTCCGAATTTGATTTGAGTGCTTTGAGCATGATTACTAGGAGGTAAAATCTTCAACATTTGCTTCCTCACATCTTGCTCAGGCACCAGTCCTTTGCTCCCCAAATTGTATTGTTTAGATGATTGTTAAGGAGGAGCTTCACCCGTTGGGGGCTCACTAACACCTTGTCGGTCATTATTCAAGATAAGATCAAGCATGAAAATTGAATCACCATCATTTGTGTTTTTCTCTGCCGAGGCTAGTTCATCAGTCTCTTGAGTCTGCTCTAGATGCTCTTATGCTGACAAACTATCTATAACATTAGCAACCACAACATTCATGTTGTGTTTCTATTGAGGGCACACTTTCTCTGAATATGCTTTTGGATGAAAAGTACAGTAGTTGTCCATGCCCAAGTTTTCAATGTTGAATACAACATTAGAGCTTTGGGTAGATTTAGTCGTCGATTGATGTTCTTCTTAAAATATGGCTTAGAAGACTTGTTATTTTTAGAAGCCTCTTTTGACTTCCTTTTAAGTTTAGATACGTCATTGGTTAACAACTTCAAGGATTTAGTCAAGCCATCCATGTCAAAAGGATCTCTTTAGTTTTAGCAGAAGAGGCTTGGGACTTCTTACTATTGTCTTTGGAGTCTTTTGAGTCTTCCTGATCAATAATCACCCAAATAGACCTTAAGTCCTTTTCAACCGCAATTGCTTCTATGAAATTAAGAGCCAAGGTTTCTTTCACAGTGCGCTTAACAAAAACGGAAATGTTAGTGGGCAAGGAAACAATATAATAATCTTTAGTAATTGAATCGTGAGGTTGCACATCAGTGGGGAACTTATTCAAAATACGTGTAAATCTTTGATTAAAATCTTTAACTTTTTCTTTATCCCCCATCTTAATGTTTTTGAGTTCTTTAAGTAACATGGCAAGAGTTTTATCATCAACAAATTTTTCTAATAATAGCTCTTTGAACTCCCTTGTTGAATTTGGTGGAAGGCTATGGTACCAAACTGATGCTCTACCTTTTAAAGTGTACGAAAATAATCTACAAGCAAAATTATCAAAACGTACGTTAACATATGTAAATGCAAGTAGAAGTCATCAACGTGATATTCGGTCTTTGTTTTCTTATCAAGATCGTACTTTGTAAGAAACTTTTTCGGGTGCTTTGGCAAGCGATGAAGATTGCCTAGAAGAGCAAGAGGCCCTTGGGCCATCTAATCCAATTGGTCATCGACCATGTCTTCGTCTCTTCCTCCTCCTCACTTTCTGATTCTGAGGACTCTTCTCCTTCACTGTTCAAATTCTCGTTGTTATCCAGTTGTTCATGGTCGCTCGACTATTCTTCGTCAGAAAAATGAAAATGCTCCCTGTCTCCTTCCAGATTTTCCTGAATAGGTGGTGGAAGATCCCCTTGATGATAAGTTCCTTCAAGAGAGTCAACAAAATCTTCAAGGGTCGTGGTAATCAAATTTTCCATTAAAGAAACCAACACACCATGGTGGGTTGTCCCTTTCTTTGTTTGCTTACGAGGAAGAACGAATGACACAGGAAGTAATCCAAGTGCTCTAGCAAACTGACGAGTAATAGGTGGAAGTGTCCGGAGTTGCTCATAAATAACTTCATAGGCACAGTCTGGAACTTGGTGAGATGGCTCTTCTTCCTCAGATATATGAGTTGGAATTGAGCTCAGACAATTGCTACCGTGCACAAAAGGTTCTGTCAGACCAGGAGGTAACTCCTCAAATGTAATTGATTTATTCATTCAGGTTGTTCATTATTATATACAAGAGGGAGTGACTGTTCAGTTCATCTTCCGATGACTCTTCATTTCTTCTATTATTTATTTACACTAATTACAGTTGTTCGCCCAATCCCTATGATTAGGTGTCAACATTACCCCCCTTAATCTGAAGGGATGTTGGTGAGTCCAAGCATCGTTATGAATCTTTCAAGCTTTTATCTTCCAAGCGCTTTGGTGAAGATGTTTGCAGTTTGCTCATTAGTGGAACAATGGCGGAGATGGATTGTTTTGGTCTCAACATGATGTCGAATCAGATGATATCTAGTATTGATGTGCTTCGTTCGATCATGGAACTTTGGGTTCTTGGCCAACTTTATTGCCGAGGTATTGTCAATCATGAGTGGAGTTGATTGTACTTGTTTTACCTGCAAATCTTCAAGAATTTCCCTGAGCCATACAATTTCTTTTGTTGCCTTAGCTGCTGCCACATATTCTGCCTCTGTTGTGGAATCTATTGGAACTGATTGTTTGCGTGATCTCCTGGAGACAGCTCCTGATCCAAGACTCATAGCATAACCTGAAGTAGATACCCCAGTTTCTTTATCTCCATCGAAATCTGAATCAGAGTATCCAATCAAACTGAAGTCGCTCACTTGTGTATATTTGATTCCAAAGTCTTGAGTTCCCTTCAAGTACTTTAGAACTCTTTTTCCAGCAGATCAATGTCCCTCACAAGGCTTTTGCATAAACCTAGAGAGGATTCCAACAGCAAACGAAATGTCTGGTCTGGTAGTAGTTAGGTAGTTGAGACTTCCTACAAGCTGTCTATACTTTGTTGCATCCTCAAATTCTTTTCCTTCAATGGATGTGAGCTTTAAGTTTTGTTCCATTGGAGCAGTCAGACGATTGCATTCAGTCATGCCAAACTTGTTCAACATATCTCCAATGTACTTCTTTTGAGAAAGGAATATGGACTTCGGATGTTGAGTTACTTCAATTGTAGGAATTTACAGGGTAAGTTCCTCAGACAGAACACCTTAGGACACTGCTCACAAACAAATCACATATCAATACACCAGTATTTTGACGTGGTTAAAACTCTCAAAGAGGGAAACGGTCCACGGCCTGAGCCAACGCGGCCACTTCAGGCAATTTATTAATAAAAGAATGAAAATTTACATATGCTTCTCTCATAGACGGATTACCCTACAAATGACCCTCCATGCTCTTTAAATAGAGATCATGGACCAATTGGGTGTTAAGCCACGGATCAAGTGTCGGTAATACCGAGGAGAGAATGAACCGTCAAATCACTACATATCGTGACCGTCGGATTGTAAGTTACAAAATGTACATAGTAAAGAAACACACTTTACCTAACTCTATACTAGACCAAGTTGTACTTAACTATTTCCTATGTGTCGGAATATCCTAACATCCCCCCTTAAGAACAACTTGGGATAGGATTGAAGGATTTACAAAAATGACACAATAGGAGAAGGAAGGAGGCACTAGAGCCTATCCCCCCTTAGTGACAACTTCCTGAACTCCAACCATAAATTGAAGTTTAGTGAACTTCGCCTCTGTGAGAGCCTTTGTAAAGATGTCTGCAACTTGATCATCTGTTGAACAATATTGCACTTCAAGAACATGGTCGTGAATGAGCTTTCTGATGAAGTGCATGTGTAGTTCAATGTGTTTGCTGCGCTGATGTTGGATTGGATCTTTGCATAACTGAATGGCACCTTGATTATCACACCAAAGTGTAGTCAGATGCTGCTGTTGAAAGCCAAACTCTGACAGGATCTGACGAAGCCACAAGGCTTCCTTACTAGCTTCTACGGCACCACGATACTCTGCTTCTGCTGAAGAAAGAGAAATGGCACCTTGTTTCTTGCAAGCCCATGTAATAGGTCCTGAACCAAGAGTGAACACATAACCTGCAGTAGACTTCCGATCATCAGGGTCACCAGCCCAATCGGAATCAGTGAAACCAACCAATAGAGGAGATGCTTCGGCACTGTAATGAATCCCAAACTGAACTGTACCTCGAACATAACGAAGTATTCTTTTAGCTGCTTTCCAATGACTTTCACGTGGGTTTTGCATAAACGGAGCAACAAGGCCAACAACAAAGGAAAGGTCAGGACGAGTATGGGTTAGATACAAAAGTTTTCCTACAAGTTGACGATATAAGGTAGCATCAACTTCATGAGAAGTACAAGTGACTGAAAGTTTGACTCCAGACTGAAAGGGAGAAGGGGCTGGCTTACAGTCTTCCATGTGAGAATGGCGTAGAATATCACAGGCATACTTGGACTGAGAAAGGGAAATACCTTACTTGGATTGCAAGACTTGAAGACCGAGAAAATAATGTAAGTGTCCTAAGTCTATCATTTCAAACTTCCTTTTAAGGCTAGACTTCACATGGTTTATAAGGTTGGGATCACTACCAGTCAGGATAAGATCATCAACATAAAGAACAAGAATGATAAGAAACTTGCCCACTTTCTTGGTGTAGACAGTATTGTCAGAATGACACCTAGAAAAGCCATTTTCTAAAAGAAAGTTATCTATTTTGGCATACCAAGCTCGAGGAGCTTGCTTGAGACCATAAAGGGATTTCTTAAGCCGACATACAAGGCTGGACTTTGTTTGTATAAAGCCAATAGGTTGTTCCATATAGATTTCTTCATGCAAGTCCCCATGCAAAAAGGCGGATTTAACATCCATCTGATGGACTTCCCATTTGAAAGAAGCAGCAAGGGAAAGAACAAGGCGGATAGAGTTCATTTTGGCAACAGGGGAGAAGGTTTCAGTGTAGTCAATGCCTTCAACTTGTGAAAAACCCTTAGCAACAAGACGAGCTTTATGTTTATCAATTTTCCCATCTGGTCCATACTTGGTTCTGTAAACCCATTTGCATCTAACAAGTTTTTGTCCCTTTGGTAGAGGAACAAGATCCCATGTATCATTTGCCAATAATGAATGATATTCTTCATTCATAGCTGCTTCCCAATCTGGATGGCCTGAAGCTTCTGCAAAGGTGTCAGGATCATAATTCACTGAAGCTTGAGCCAGTAAAGAAGAGGCTCTCTCGAACTGAGAACGTGTACGTCGCTGATCTGTAGGATCACCGGCAAGATCACCTGCTGCATCCCGAGTAGCACGGACCCATTTTGGAAGCTGAGGAGCTGAAGGAGGATCCTGAGAAGGTGGGGGAGGATTTTCATCCTCGCTTTCATCATCTGAAGAAGAAATATTTTCAAAAGTAGAAGAGATAGGGAGAGGTGGCACATCCGCCGAACTAGGCTCGCAGGCCAATATATTTTCAGCGAACTTTACATCTCTTCTAATGATAACATTTTTGGACTTAAGTGGAATAAGTCTATATCCTTTGACATCTTCAGAATATCCAACAAAAATACATTTTTCACTCTTAGGTTCTAAAGCTTTATGTTTCTCATCTGGAATATGGGCCCATGCTTCACTTCCAAAAACACGAAAGTGACTTATATCTGGTTTAATTGAGCTCCATGCTTCTTCTGGAGTGATATTCTTTAAAACCTTAGTAGGAGTGCGATTTATTATGTAATTTGCACAGTTAATTGCTTCTGCCCAATAATTAAGACTAAGTCCTTTAGATTGAAGCATACAATTAGCCATTTCCTTTAAGGTGCGATTCTTCCTTTCAGCTACACCATTTTGTTGTGGAGTATATGGAACAGTATGTTGCATTTGAATTCCATTCTCAATGCAAAAGTTGATGAATGTGTTTTTAACATATTCTCCGCCATTATCAGATCTTAGCTTAAGAATTTGATGTCCAGATTGTTTTTCAACAAAGGCCTTAAAGGCCAAGAACATGTTAAATACTTCACTCTTGAGTTTTAAGAAGTATACCCAAGTGCGTTTGGAGAAATCATCAATGAAAGTTAAGAAATACTTGTAGCCAGAGAATGAAGCAACTGGAAGTGGACCACATAAATCACTATGCACGAGCTGTAAAGGGGCTGAGGCGTGCCAAGAGGCACGTTTTTCAAAACTGTTCCGATGATGTTTTCCGAGTACACATCCGGAACAAACACCATCTCTGCAAGATACCATTGGAAGACCTGTCACCATATTTTCTTTACATAGATTCTGAAGAGAGCGATAGTTTAAGTGACCAAATCGCTCCTGCCAAAGTTTGCTCACTTCATCATTATGAGCAACAAATACTGAGGGAAGATTTGATGACCCAAAGTTGTGAAACTTATACAACCTTGTAGAATCATTAGCAATGCCAGTAGCTAAAATCTGTCTAGGATCTCTTAGGTCCATAATTACAACATTGTGAGGTGAAAATTCAACGATTTTACCTTCCCCTGAATGGGTTATCTGATATACAGATAGAAGGTTGCAGGATAAGGTTGGAACACATAATACATCATTAAATTGACCATTGTCTATATGAACATTTCCAGTTCCTACAACACTAAGAGATCTATCATCACCAACATATATATTTTTGGTGTTACAATCAATTAAAGAAGAAAACATGGCTTTGTTTTTGGCCATGTGATAAGAAGCTCCAGAATCAATGAGCCACTCATGAGAATGAGAAGAAGAAGATACATTTAGTGCATAGCCAGACCGAGATGCTTGACAACCACATGCAGAAAGTGCCATTCCTGAAGATGAAGTTGAAGTTGAAGATTGCTCCAAATGGATGTTATGCTTCTTCATTGCTGCTTCCAAGGCTTCCATCTTTTTAAAGCATTTGGATTCTAAGTGGCCATCTCGATTACAAAAGTTGCAATGTCTATCAGTCTTCTTCCCTTTGTTTTTATTTGTCTTCTCATTTTGTTGAAATGATTTTTCATTTTGAGGCGGAAATTGCTTAGGACCCTTGTTTGGTTTAGGACCATTCTTTTTAGGATACAACTTCTTAGGATTCTTTGGATTTGGTTGCTGCTGGGCGGCTAACGCTTTCTTAGAAGAGTTTCCAAGATGAAGAAGACCAAGGTGTAAGAGGTTTTCTTGTTCTCTTATTAAAGAATCACAAAAGGAATCAAAGGAAGGGGACTTGTAGGTTTGTCCTTGAGAAATGAAGGCTTCTCTTGTAGAATGGAAGGTGGAAACAAACACAGAATAGGCTGGTCCCAACTTAGTAAGAATGGAGTAGATAAGGCTATTATCTTCTTTCTTAACCTTAACACCTTCCAAGAGAAGTCTAAGGGTCTTGAACTTGGACAAAAAATCTTCAATGCAAGAAAAATTATTGGGGTCCAATGTAAGCAATTCATTTTCAAGTTGATGGGCTTTAAGTTCATTTTTAATTCCAAAGACTTTAGTAATCTGTTTCATTGCTTCATCAGGAGTATCAAGTTCTGTAATATGGAATCTAAGATCTGGAGAAATAGACATCCCTATCAACCCACGTGCTTGGTCTTGTCTATTTTCCCATTTAGCTGCCTTGTCTTCATCTTTCGGTTTGGTCTCTTGGCCTGTGGCTATTCTGTAAAGACCTTTACTTCTAAGTAAATCCACAATGTAGGACCACCATTGGAAGTAGTTGGTGCTGTCAAGAATAACTTGGCATGGACTTTCCATTTAAAAAAAAAACTGAAGCTATAGATGCTGAAACTAAGTGTTTCAATGGAAAGATCTCGAAAAATTAGGCTGTTTCAAAAAAAACGGTTCTGAAAACGGCTTCCGGATGAAGAAGTTATGGCTTTTTGAAGAAAAATTTGATGAAGTCGCCGACGAAGTGCGGGAATGTGCGGAAATGAAAAATCCGCCCCCACAAAATGGAGACTTGAACCCAAGACCTCTACTCTCATAAATTAGCTTTGCACCAAGTGAGCTATACAAAAAGTTTGAGAGAGAGAGAGAGAGAGAGGGGGGGTTGATTCTTTGGGTTGTGTGCTTGCTTTGAGAAAGCTCTTTTTCCCTACAAAACAAAAACCACAAAACCCAACACGGACATACAAAAAAAAAAAATGAACCTTGCGGCTCGAAGTTAGCTTTAGCCGGAAACTAAATATTTTCAAAAATGAACCTTGCGGCTCGAAGTTAGCTTTAGCCGGAAACTAAATATTTTCAAAAACGAACCTTGCGGCTCGAAGTTAGCTTTAGCCGGAAACTAAATATTTTTCTCAATGTTTCTGATTTTCCGAGATCACACTAAGGCACAGCGGAAAAGAGCATACGCATGAGAAAAATCCTTCCTTTCTGTTTCTGATTTGCCCAGATCGCATAGAGTCGCAGGGCAAAGAGCATACGCAGAAATGAAAGGTATAGATCCGGTAATAAAAAAAGCTAAATAAACCGAAAATCGAAATAAACAGAGAGAAAATCACTGTAAACTGCAAATAAACACTGTATACCTCCAGATCTTAAAAATGACGCAGCTAGGGCTACCAGAAACCTTTTCGCGTGAAACGAAAGGGGTTCCTCACTGGAACAGATGCTCCCAACACAACAGAGCAGTCCTCTCGGCCCGAAAGCAGTCAGAAACAGTAGATCTAGGAAACAGTTGTCGGATGCAGTTCTACCAGCTTCAGATTTGGATCACCAACGGACGCGGCCCTCAAATAGCTCTGATACCATGTAGGAATTTACAGGGTGAGTTCCTTAGACAGAACACCAAAGGACACCGCTCACAAACAGATCACATATCAATACGCCAGTATTTTGACGTGGTTAAAACCCTCAAAGAGGGAAACAGTCCACGGCCTGAGCCAACGCGGCCACTTCAGGCAATTTATTAATAAAAGAATGAAAATTTACATATGCTTCTCTCATAGACGGATTACCCTACAAATGACCCTCCATGCTCTTTAAATAGAGATCATGGACCAATCGGGTGTTAAGCCACGGATCAAGTGTCGGTAATACCAAGGAGAGAATGAACCATCTGATCACTACATATCGTGACCGTCGGATTGTAAATTACAAAATGTACATAGTAAAGAAACACACTTTACCTAACTCTATACTAGACCAAGTTGTACTTAACTATTTCCTATGTGTCGGAATATCCTAACATCAATACCAAGATAGTAATGAACATAGCCCAAATCAGTCATTTCAAAACCTTTCCTCAATTCCTTCTTTATGGATGCAATGTAGCTCTCATTGTTCCTTGTCATCAAAAGATCATCTACATATACCACAAGATATACAATTGTCTTGCCAACCTTCTTGACAAAAAAAGTTGCATCATCAAGATCATAATGTTTGAAATTGAGTTTCAGAGGATGCTCAGTTAGTTTTTCATACCAGTCTCGCGGTGCTTGTTTGAGGCCATACAAGGATTTCACAAGTTTACATACTTTATGTTCATGTCCTTTTACAACAAATCCTTCAGGCTGGGACATAAACACATTCTCTTTTAGATCTACATTCAAGAAAGTAGTTTTTACACCCATTTGATGAACTTTCCAACCATTTTGAGCTGCTAGGGCAAAGAGTGTCCGGATGGTAGCCCATTTTGTTGTGGGGGAAAAAGTCTCCTCATAATCGACCCCTTCCTTCTATGCAAAACCTTTTGCCACAAGCCTGGCTTTGTGCTTGTCAAGTGAGCTATCAACTTTATACTTGTTCTTGTAGACCCACTTGCAGCCAATTGGTTTGGTTCCCAATGGAGGATCAACCAACTTCCAAGTGCCATTCTTTATTAAGGCATCATACTCCTTTTGCATTGCTTCTTTCCATTCATCATGAGAAGCAACTTCTTTGAAGGAAGTTGGTTCAAAATCTGTAGACAAATTCAATTCACAATCATAAGAAACATCCATATCAACAGGTGAATCAGAGTCATCTACATCACCTCCATTTTGCTGGTTTGAATTTCTAGTTCCTGTCTTTCCAACCTCATCAGGATGAACACTTTCAAGTGTCTTTGTCAACAACTTTGGGGGACCTTTCTCAGATGGTCCAGGCTGCTCCGTTGATTGAGTTGGGACTGAATCAAGATTGAGTCTCCCAATTCTGTCAATCACATCACTCAAAGTATCATTTGTTGTTGGATTTTCATGCGGGGGAGAGAGTGCTTCAGAAGAAGATTCCACAGGTTGATCTAGTCTAGGAATCCCCCCTTCAAGATGTGGAATTTGATTATCAAATTCTTGAAATGATTTTGCATTTGCGAATCTATCTAAGTGATCAAGTTGCTGCTCAACAACATTGTCAGTTTTGGATGATTCAAGAAAGATTACATCTCTAGATACAACAAACTTTTTGTTGACTTCATCATAGAGACGATATGCTTTGGAGGTGTTTGAATACCCCAGGAAGATACACTTACAACTTCTTGCACCAAGTTTGTTTCTTTGTACCTTTGGTATCAAGGCATAACATGTGGAACCAAAGACCTTGAGATGCTTTACCGAAGGAATGTGCCCATACCACATTTTATAAGGAGTCTTGTTTCTAATAGCATTAGATGGACATCTATTCTTTACATATACATCACATAGCACTGCATCAACCCAAAACATCAGTTTTACATTTTTGAAAAACATCATGGAGCGTACCATATTTAAGATTGTCCTATTCATTCTTTCAGCTACTTCGTTCTGTTGGGGATTATAAGGCACAATTGTTTGATGTTTGATCCCATGTTGGTGAAGATATTTTTCTAATTCATTTGAAGTGTATTCTTTTCCATTATCAGTGCGAATAGAGCCAATATGAGATTGTGCATCATTTTCAATCCATGTATGAAAGTTCTTGCATGTTTGAAAAGCATCAAATTTGTTCTTTAATAAATAAACCCAACACATTTTGGTGTAGTCATCAATAAATGTCATCATATATTTATTTCCATTTGCAGAAGGAACAGGCATTGGACCACATAAATCTAAATGAATGAGTTCAAGTTTTCTATGTGCTCTGGAATGTGAATCATGAAAACACTGTTTGCTATGCTTTCCAAGAATGCAAGCATCACATTGCTTAAGTTTCATAGGAATTGTAGGCAAACCAATAACACCATTTTTCTTCAACAAGCAGAGGTTGTCATAGTTCAAGTGTCCAAATCTAGCATGCCATAATAACCGGACAACGTTCAACATAATATAACCGGACAACGTTAATGTATATAACCTGGAGCGGATTGACATATGCCAAGGGCCGAGGTATGGTAGCCTGGTGGGCAAGGTATGGTATACGGGTGAAGGGAGGCGATACCAACGAGTAGTCGTATGGTGTATGGGAGCAGCGTTCAAAACCCCGCAAGCTTTCAAGCTTCAAAACCATGGGCGTATGGGAGTAGCGTAGGAGCCAGCGCATATATATAACATGTGTTTATGTATATGGAACAATGTAGGACCAGAGCAATGTATGTAGGGGAGAGGACCGAGATTGCGTAGTTGGGAGATCCGGTATTATAAAAGTAACAGGTATACGCAGGGTTCAAACCTCATATCTCCTGTCAATAGCATTTTATCTGGCATAGCTTTTTAGACGATCCGCCTTCAAAGGGCTTTCAACAATTTTGCATCTGCGTATAAGTGGATTGCTTTGAATCCAACGCAAACCACCTAATTAAAGATGCTTACAACTACATACATTAAGAGAAAACACAACGAAGGAAAATAACGACAACTGCATCAAGCATCACAAACCAACATTCTGTCTGAAGAATCCATGGTTTTCAAAGCTGAGGCATGGTAGAACTAGCGCCGGAACTAGTAAGCTTCAATCCAACATTATTACTCTTGGCAGTGTTCAATCCAGCGTGGATGCAGAGGGACAGAGGAAAATGGCAGGAAATGTAGGACAAATTTATGAAAAAATTGGCAGAAGGGAGTTACAATGGCAGAAAGGGATGCCAAAAATGGAGCTGGCTCTGATACCATGTCAGAACTCCTCAAATTTAACTGATTTATTCATTCAGGTTGTTCATTATTATATACAAGAGGGAGTGACTGTTCAGTTCATCTCCTGATGACTCTCCATTTCTTCTATTATTTATTTACACTAATTACAGCTGTTCACCCAATCCCTATGATTAGGTGTCAACAGGTTCTTTATGTGAATGTGGTGAATTATCAGCCATAAAAAGGCTTCCCTCCTTTTAGCGCTAAATTTGTTGATGGTGCTGGATGTTGCCAACAATCAAGGGGTCTCCCCAATATGAAGTCCCAATTAGACCTCACATTGATTGGAGTAGAGGCCGCATTCAGGAAATGGACCCGACTGCCATATTCTTATTGGTTTGCCTTGGCTGCAATAAATGACACAAGAGAAACACATATACTTTCAAGATGAACAAGTAAGTTACCCTTGTGATGTATTCAATTGTAAAGTGTATAATGGTTCTTCCACGAAAATGAAAAGTGAGTGAGTCCTAAAGGAAAATTAATAGTACTATGCCAGTAAAGACACACACATAGATATGAAAAAATCATTAGTTATCTTGCGAAGTAGTTCATAAAGAAATAACGATCATGAAACAAGAGACACAATTCAAAGATGCATACTAAAGCCCAACGAAATAGTTCATTTTAATCAGTATGTAGAAACATTTACATACAATGCAAACAATGAAATAATAGGCCTACAACCATTCACGACATATGAATGATTGTAGGCCTATTATAAAGTGAAAGTCCCAAGATACACCATTACAATGAAACAACACTAGTTCCAATAGTGGAATTTTAAGCAACCACTGGCTTCTCAAAAGACTAATCTTTTGTCCTATGCCTAGTTTGAGAAGCCAAGGTGAAAAGTGCTTTGCTTGAGCTATGAGGGTGTATATATAACAAATGAGGTGTCTGTCCACCTCCCTTGTGACTCTTGAGCTTCCCTCATGGCTCTTAAGCTCCGATGTGACTTTTTCGGATTCCTATGAGACCTTTGAGCTTCTACATGACTCTTCGACGTCCACACATTTTACATTTTCGAATTTTTCGAAAAAATACAATATTACATTTCCACAAATTTCTGGCAAAATACATTGACAACATATGACTTTTATGGTGACAATTTGAGAAGCCATGACTTGGCGATGGTGACATGGAACTTCATTGTAGAGTATCAATGCCAAGCTTTTCTCCTTGTTGCTATCTTCACATCTTCATGATAGGTCTTGCATGTACTTCATCTTCATCCTCCAAGAGGCTGGTTAGGATATAAAGTCTTCCATGTGATCTTGATCTTCATTCTTCTATTGTGATCTAGTGTCCCTTTATCTCTTTGCTTGATGATCTCTTTAGGTCTTCAACTTCACGAGTGTCTTCTTGTATCATCTCCTTGACATCCTCCTTGAGCATCATCCTACCATGTTAAGATAATAACACCTGCAAATGGAGTTCACTCATGACAAGATGATGTTAGTCCAAAAATCTCCCAGTCTATACCGTTTCTCATTCAACATATTGATTGAGTTGGGACAATGTGCAAGGTTGAAGAGATAGGCCTTCTTGTGCGCAGTGCGTAGGAGTAGGAGCCAAGGGATGATGGACTAGGCATTATGACTGCGCAGTGCGCAACTTGAAAGGGAGTGAGAGACATGACTGCATAGTTGAGGAAGTTAAGGAGGCAAAAATGACAGGCTTGCTCACTGTGACTGTGCAGTGCACAGTTCTAGAAGGAGAAGGTAAATGTATTGCATAGTTGAGCACTACAGGGAGGGACATGACCCGACTTCTGACTGAAAGTGCACAGTGTGCAATGAAAGCAAGGCTGGTCAAGGATTGCGCAGTGGGAAACTACAATTGACAATGATTGAGCACTAAGATTGTGCAGTGCAAATTGATGGAGGCAGTTCTCTGTGATTGCGTAGTGCGTAGTTCCATGTAGTAGAGGATGCTTCACTGTTCCAGGAGGCAAAAAGATAGGTGCTTGGTCAGGTAAGTTGTGAAGACAAAGAAAACTCCAAAATTGACTAAGTGTGGGATCAGTAAGGTAGAAAGATAAGAGTAAAAGCATGTAACATGACTTGAACATGGTCACACACTCATAAACGACCAATCACATGACAATGAGACACTCAGTACCAAAAATCAACATGCATCCATTGAAACGACAACAAGATGACACTTACCTCCAAGTGTGACACTTAAGATATACTTTTCGACACAAGTGTCGACTGCAACAAGAAAGTACGCAATACCTTGAGGATGAGTCCAATGCTTGTCCCTATGATAAATAGAATCCATTAATGCAGGAGAAAGCACCAAAGCTACCTCTTAAAGGTGTGCCATAACTGTCTTTCACAAAGAACGACACTTCCCTTAACAAAAGACGACACTTTGAATTCCTTCAAAAAGGGACTTAGAAACTTAGGAAGCAAGTATGGGATGACTCTAACAACTAGAAACGACAGTTCACATGATCAAGGGAGGCTTCAAAGTTTGAATATAGGCCAAAATTTGGATGGTGTTGTAGTAGCGACAAGAAGAGCTTGCTCCAAGTGACGACTTGTTGAGCATGATGCTAATGCAAGATGCTTTCCAGATGGTTCTAGACTAAAAGATAAAGTGGATGGATACATTAACATAGCAAGCTCATTCAATCTTTTCTTGAGAAGGAGAAATTTTTCAACAAAGTGGACATCTAAAGAAGTGAAGGTGAATACCTACCTAGCTAAGAGGGATTTGATTTTTTTTTAGGTAGTTGCGGTCAATATTCCTAGCTATAAGTCGACTAAATAAATGGAGGGAAATTAAATGAAAATTGAAATTTCAAATTGATCAAGTTGACCCTCTCATATTTATAGATTTCCTAGAGGGGCTTATTCATCTAAAATTATTGAGTAAACTTCACTCCAAGCCCCAACTTTGGGTTTCCTTTGCCCAACGACCCCAAAACTTGCCAGACAATGGCAATTTTGGGTTTTTTCTCCATATACCAGGACTATAGCCTACGGGGATGGATAGGCTATTTCGTCCCATTTATCCTCAATTCGTAGAGGACGTTACAGTCCCCCTTACCCGAAATTGCTTGCCCTTAAGCAATTGCAAATTCGGGTGCTGCAAAATACGTTCTCATTCCCATGTCGTGTCCTCCTCTGGAAAATTCTTCCACTTGATAAGGTATTCTAGAATTACTCTCCCTCTTAACTTCTTTTCCTGCACGCCCATGATCGCCTCTGGAATCAATTCCAGTTGTCCTTCTTCGTCTAATGGTGGCAATTCGATAGAGGTGGTGACTTGCTGTCCCACAACCTTCTTGAGGCATGACATATGGATTAAGTTATGAATTCTGCTGTCATTTGGTAGTTCTAGCCCGTATGCCACTTTGCCAATCTTCTGGACAACTTTGTAAGCCCCATAAAACCTAGGTTTCAATATTTCTGCGTTGCTCTTCTCGAGTATAGACTGCCTATAGGGCTACAATCACAAGACAACAAGTTCTCCTACCTCAAAGTTGCGTTTAGTTCGGTGCTGATCTGTGTAGAACTTTTGCCGATTTTGAACATCCTACATGTTTTCCTTGAGTACTTTGGGGACGTCCTGACTTTGCTGTATCTAATCCTTAGCAATAAGTGCCCTTGATGTCTCCAAAAACCTTGTCGATAAAGGATGGTGCATCGTACCCATATAGAGCCCTGAATGGTGTCATCCTAATGGATAAATGGTAGGTAGTATTGTAGCAATTCTCCCCAAGGTACAACCACTTGATCCAAGCTCCCTATTGACCTGTCAGATAGCTGCGTAGGTACCCTTCAATCCACTTATTCATGATTTCTTCTTGTCCATCTGTCTGCGGATGATAGCTAGTGCTGGAAGTTAATTCGGTTCCCACCAGCGTAAAGAGCTCCTGCCAAAAAGCACACGTAAGCCTATTGTCGTGATTGCTAATTATATTTTTTGGTAGTCCATGTAGTCTGGTGACTTCTTGGAAAAACAGTTCTACTACTTGTTTAGTCGAATGATTTGATGAGATTGCAAAGAAGTGTGTAAATTGTTGAAAATAAAGGTACCAAGGAGGTGTTTCTTAGGCATTTTATCCTTTTGGCCTAGGGAGACACTTTAAAGATCTTTTGTCTAAGGGGTATTACGAGTTTATTAATATCAAGGAGCTAAAGTACCTTTTATGAGTTTTCTACCATGTACTTTAAGTTATTAAAGTCACATGTGTTTTAAAAGTCACTTTATGTGAAAGTACTAAGTACACTTTACATTACTAAAGGGCCTTTTATATTCTAAAAGTGACTTTATGAGAGAAAAAGTGACCATGGTACAAAAACATTAAAAAGTACTAGGAGGCTCATTAATAGAAGGGGGACCACATGAGGGAGGGGGTCAAGAGAGGGATTGATCTCTACCCATGATCTAATGATCTGAGAACTAATCTCAACCATTAGATCTAAGCGTTAGGGTTCTCTAAACTTTGGAGAGAAAAGAGGGAAAAGGAGAAAGTTCTTTGATTATTCTCATGAGAGCTATTGAGAAGAGAGAGCAAGGTGAGAAAGGAGTTTAATATTGCAGCCAAGGAGAGATTGAATCACTACTAGAGAAGAGCCCAAATTCCGATAGAGATAATAGGCGTTTCCAATTGAGTTTGCAGGCTAGAAACCCGAAAATATCGCTCCAAGTGTTCAGCCCATGTTAGCAGTGTTTAGGCCAAGTTTAGGGCTATGTTTGTAGGCAAATGACCAAGCTCAACATTAGTTTGTCAGACTGAGTTCCTAGTGAAGTAATCAGGTCATGATTAGTAGAGAAAGCAGGCTGAGAAAATGAAGAATCTAGGTTGAGTTTCTGGGTCAAGTAAGCTGTGTAATAACTCTTAGTCTGTGTACTTCGGGCTAGCTCCAACACGTTGTTCAAGGTAGTCGACACTCAGAGGGGAGGCAACTATCAATTTGCTGTTCAAGACTGTTTACAATCAGTGAGGAGGCAACGTTTCCAAGACTTGTATGCTCAGTTGATGTCAAAGTCAATCCATTGTTAGTGCACAAAAAACTAAGCTTACTCAGGGTGAGTTTATGACTGAGAGAGAGGGCTTCATTTTCAAAGTGACATGGTGGTGGCTTCAACAAGACTATAAGGGAAATAAGTGATTTTTCTCTCTATGTATAAATCTTCTTAAAAGAAATATAAAGACTCCCTTAGAACTGGTTTTCCCCTTGTGGGTTTTTCCACTATCATTAGACCAAAACAAGAGTGTTAAATTTATGTGTGTGCTTGCAATTATATCTTGTATCAACTGTGCAAAATATTAAATAGTAGAGTAGTCCTTTGTTTTCAAGTTAAATGCAAAACTAATACATATATCAATCATATGTTCATGACGGGTTTTGGGCTTTAAACCATGCGAAAATTTGAAATTGGTTTGGGCTACAACATTGCATAATTTTCTACATGGTATCAGAGCCTAAGAGCAGTTAGATCTGAATTTTACATCAACTGATACAAAGACCAACAAGCTAAAATTCTGCCATCTCAGTGAACAATAGTCACTAAACCTTAGTCAGAAACCCAAAGATTTGTTGGTTGAGAGGGAGGAGATTGCCTAGTAACATTTTGTTCCTATTTGTTGGTTGTGAGGGTCATGGCTACTGGTTTGAGGGTGGAGGACAAATTGAGTGGGGTTGATAATTTTGGCCCCTGGAAGGAGAGGATGATGCTTTTACTGGAGGAAGTTGAAGTGTGGGACATTGTTGAGGCTCCTGTGCAACCACCTACTGATCTAGCTCAATTGGTGGACTTCAACAAGAAGAATATGAAGGCTAAGAGGATCCTTCTAGATGTTGTTAAAGACCTTATTCCTTCATGTGACAAGAATGAGGTTTGCCTACGAGATGTGGGAGTCCCTAGTCACATTACACCAAAGTTCTAATGAGAATAGGAAGATGGTGTTGAGGCAAACGATAAGAAACACCAAGATAACCAAGACCAATTGTGTGACCTCATACCTCACTAGGATCTCATTGGTGAAGGATGACTTGGCTGCCATGGGAGAGGTTATCCTAGAGAACCAGTGGGGTCAGGATTGCATTAGATGGATTCATACATGGCATTGTGGCTAGAGAGCACTTTCCATACTGGAGGAGGATGTGGGACAATTTCATTCAAGAGGAGATTAGGAGGAGTGCTAAGGTTGGCAATCAGAGTGGTGGGGGAGGTGAGGAGGAGAATGTCGCTCTTGCAATGAAGGACAAGAAGAAGGCCAAGAAGGGGTCTTCTAGTGGAGCAAAGAAGGAGAAGGGAAAGCAGAAGGCAAAGGAGAAAGACATGAGCAAAGTGAAATGCTTTGCTTGTGGGAAGATGGGTCACTATGCTATTCAGTGTCCCAACAAGAAGGGAAAGGAGAAACAGGGAGTTGCAGCTTCAGTAAAGGTGGATGAGTTCACTTCCAGATTTGACATGGAGTTTGCCTTGGTGGTGAGTTTAGCCACTCATGTTACATCTTCCTATGCATGGTTTGTTGACAATGGAGCATCCTTCCATATGACTGGAGTGAGAGATCACTTCATGAGTCTCTTAGAGGATGATATTGACTTGGAGGTTGTGCTCGGAGATAACTCCAAGGTCATAGCAGCAAGAGTGGGGACAATATAATTTCAATAGGAGTCTTTACCTCCTTTGAAAGTGATAGATGTTCTTTATGTTCTAGGGCTGCAGAAGAACTTGATATTAGTTTCCAGCTTGGAGGACAGGGGGGTATGAAGTGGTGTTCCATAGAGGACAATTCTTGGTATATCCCAGGGGATCTAGTGTTGAACATGGTAGACCTATTGGAATCCGGAGTGGGAGGCTATACATGTTTATGTTTCAACCTATTAGAGCCTTAGTGGCACAAACCAAAAACTGTTAGTTATACGAGCTATGGAATAGGAGGATGGTCCACTTGCACCACGGAGCTTTCAGGATATTGAGGGAGATGGTTACTAGTTTACCGAAGTTCATCACTGATCATCATGATATGTGCAGGGGGTGTGCTTAGGGAAAGTACACCAAGACACCTTTCTCAAGCAATGATAGCAAAGCTATAGGTATCCTTGACTTGGTACACTTTGATGTCTGTGGTCCTGTTGCACTCAAAATTGTCAAAGTTCCAGGGAAACGAAAGTGCCAACTTTTTCAACAAGGATCGGATCACATATCAACAGTCTGCATGTCATGGTTATCCCATTCTGCAAATTATATATTGTAAATGATCTTAGTAAAACTTTGAATCTATGTAACAACCTAGGTAATCCTATAATTTGATGACGAATTCCATCCTAGGAGGTCTTTTAACCTCACTGATTCCCTGTGTTTTTCGACACGGCTAATCAAAAGAGTTTTTTCCCTCCAGCTTAAACCCCCAAAGCTAGGGTGAAATTTATTGTCGAATTATCAGGTGAGTCCTAGTGTTTTAGTAGAGTCTGATGTAAAAGTGGTTTGAGAATAATTTAAGCTAATTAGCTTAATTATTTTATTATAAATCACTTGGTTTACTAGATCATATTGAGTCGCAGATGGGTTATGTGTTTTGAGAGTCTAAGACAAATTTGTATTCCCTCTTTGAGTCATGTAAATGAAAAATCATATGTATTAGAGGGTTGGGAAAATAATTATTCCCCTCATGTGTAAATTAATAAATTTTTTTGGCAAAATAAAATCAAATCCCAAGCCAGAAAATTAATTAATTAAAGTCAAGTTAAATTGTCTTAAGAAAATAAATTCTCCAAATGGAAAAATTCGCAGGTCTTAAAATAGTCAATTTTTAAAGGTCCTTTACCAAGGGAATATTGTCTTTTTCAATAAAATTTGGACCCTTGTACCTTGGTGGTTAAGTTTGACACCTAATCCTCAACGGATGGGTGAACTGGAACGTGAACAGTCATCAAGAAGATGAACTGTTCCGTCTCCTTTTTGTATATAAACAATAGTTCTCTAATGAAATAATATATCAGTTTTTCTTCTGCTTATTCTGGAGTTACCCTGGCCTGACATGGTATCAGAGCACAGGTCCCAGGTTCTAAAAATAGTTGTAACTCCTGCCTCTGTCCTGAGCGCTGCTCTCTCCTGAGCGCTGCTCTGCCCTGAGTGTCATTGATTCTCTGCGCATCATTGATTGTCTGCGCCTCTGTCCTGCGTCTCAATGATGATTCTCTGCGCTCTCTGACTAACATGAACGCCAGAGACTGCGCATTGTTTTTATGAACGTATCTTACCGTTTTAGCGTCCATAAGCACTGAGCTATTCAAACGTTACACATACAATCGCTCTGCGCCTCGGTACTGGTCTTCACACTCGTAGGTTTTGAATAGCACAGAGTCTCCGCGTCCATGAAGCACTCAAGAACCAGTTTCGATAAACTGTAACCCTGAGCTTGTGATCGACTGTATCCATGTCCGAACCACCCAAGAGCGTGTTGAAATTCGTATTGGAAAGCAGAGAGTTGGAGATGGTCACATCGGTGGAGCCCAGAATTACGCTGTGGACCGAGGCGTGAATGGGAAGTTGAGTACAGCGATTGCAGACATTTTGGAGTCCAAACTATCAGTGGACAAGTCACGCTGGTATATCAGTGGACAAGTCACGCTTTTATATCAAGTTTTATGATGCACAATCTCAAGTTTTACTTTGGTTTCAGAGGCTCCACATTTTAGAAATTTGTCGTGGCTGAAGTTCTCGGCCCCTTGGGAGCTGCTGTCCAGAAATCGTTCGGCTGACGGTACCTCGACCGGCGCTCTAAGCGAGTATCTCGTCCGTTCAAGAAGCCGAAGAGACGGCCTACTGAGACGTTCTGACGAGGAAACCCCGAGATATAAGCCCCGTAAGCCTTTTGTGGTTTGCCAAGGTCAATGTATTTGGTTTGACTCGATCCTTTCTTCTGCTTATTCTGGAGTTACCCTGGCCTGACAAAGTCAAAGTCAAAATTTTGAGGAAATTAGCTCTAAAGAATTAATTTTGAGCTAATTAAAATGGAATTAAATGATAAATTCGAAAATTCCTAAAAAATAAAAAACAAGGGCCAAGATTAAAATATCTTGAAGTGTTTATCAACGACCAAGATTATTTTGACAAGGATTAAAGAAACTAGCCGTTATTTTTCCATTTGGAGGATTTATCTATAAATTAGAGAGTCAGTTGAGTCTCTAGTCATCTTGATCTTTGGCTAGAAAATTTCTGCTGAAGCAACTTTGTAACTATTGTCCCGTTGTGAACTATTTTTTCAATCATAATAAAGACTTTGGGGTGCAATTCAAGGTGTTCTTGCTTATTGATTTGTGGTATGTGCTGATTATGGACATCTCTGTGTTGCGCTGAATATTGGTAAGATTTGTTTTTTTCATTAGATGGAGATAGAACCATACTATTGATAGTTTTGGGCTTAATCTTAGGTGGTTTGATTCCCCATGTGATCTAACTAATTATTTTGAAATAAATTCATAGTGCTTGCAAGTACTTTAGTCCTTTGCCTCCAAGTTCACAAACTTGGGCAATAATCACTGTTGCTTGGATTGCAAATATTTATATGGTGGATTAAATCTTTGCTAAGGCTATAGTGTACGTTGGGGTTTCTAAAGCATTTTTAGCCATTCTTCAAAAGAAAAAACTCCATAAAAATATTTTTCTCAAAAATTTAAATTTTTTTAAAACCCTTGTATATTTGTAGATCTTGTGAATAATTTTGTAGATCTAAGTTGTAAATTATTTTTTTTAACTTGGGTTTTGGGGATTTTTAGTATTTTGAATATATTTGAGGTTTGGGTATTTTTATTTTCATTTTTGCAGGTTGGATCAAGGAATCAAGTGAGAGAAGAGCTAGGTCTAGGCCCTTGAGAGTAAGATCTAGTCTCTAGACAATTTTACAGGGACATTTATTGAAGATTTGACAACAAAATTCAGATCCGAAAGTTTTTTTTTTCGAGACACAGGTTTCCAGTTTTTGGCCTCCTCTTGCCATTTAAGCCAACCCTTTTATCCCCACAAATTGACTTTCCTTGGCCTTGTTTTGCCTTTTCTTGGCCGCTTTTGCCCTAATCTGCCCTAAACCCTTATCTGAAAATTTTGAAGGCTAAATACTGTTAGGATATTCCGACACATAGGATATAGTTAAGTTCAACTTGGTCTAGTATAGAGTTAGGTTAGAGTTAGGTAAAGTGTGTTTCTTTACCGTTGTACATTTTGTAACTTACAATCCGACGGTCACGATATGTAGTGATCCGACGGTTCACTCTCACCTCGGTATTACCGACACTTGATCCGTGGCTTGACACCCGATTGGTCCATGAGTTCTATTTAAAGCGCATGGAGGGTCATTGTTCGGGTAATCCGTGCATGAGAGAAGCTTATGTAAATTTTCATTCTTTGATTAATAAATTGTCTGTACCCACGTTGGGACAGGCCGTGGACTGTTTCCCTCCTTGCACTCTGAGGGTTTTAACCACGTCAAAAATACTGGTGTATTGATTTGAGATCTGGTTGTGAGCGGTGTCCTTTTGGTATTCTTCTGTGGAACTTACCCTGTAAATTCCTACATGGTATCAAAGCTATTTGAGGGCCGCGTCCGTTGGTGATCCAAATCTGAAGCCGGTAGAACTGCATGCGGCTGTCGTTTCCTAGATCTGCTGTTTCTGACTGCTTTCGGGCCGAGAGGACTGCTCTGTTGCATTCGGAGCATCTGTTTCAGTGAGGAACCCCTTTCGTTTCACGCGAAAAGGTTTCCGGTAGCCCTAGCTGCGTCATTTTTCAGATCGGGAGGTATACAGTGTTTTTTTTTTGCAGTTTACTGTCATTTTCTCCCTGCTTATTTCGGTTTCGGCTTATTTAGCCTTTTTTTTTTCCCGGATCTATACCTTTCATTTCTGCGTATGCTCTTTGCCCTGCGACTCTGTGCGATCTGGGCAAATCAGAAACAGAAAGAAAGGATTTTTCTCATGCGTATGCTCTTTTCCCTGCACCTTAGTGTGATCTCGGAAAATCAGAAACATTGAGGAAAATATTTAGTTTTTCGGCTAAAAGCTAACTTTGAGATTTTTTTTTAAAATTTCTAGTTTTTTGGCTAAAGCTAACTTCGAGCCGTAAGGTTCGTTTTTCTTTGGATATTCGTGTTGGGTTTTGTGTTTTGTGTTTTGTAGGGGAAAAGAGTCTTCCCAAGGCAAGCACGCAAATCGAGGCCCCCCCCCCTCTCTCTCTCTCTCTCTCTCTCTCTCTCTCTCTCTCTCAAATCTTTTGTATAGATCAATTGGTTCAAAGACCTTTTAAGAGAGTAGAGGTCTTGGGTTCAAGTCTCCATTTTGTGGGGGCGGATTTTTTTTTCATTCCCGCACATTCGCGCACTTTGCCGGCAACGTCAACAATTTTTTTTCAAAAAGCCATAACTTCTTCATCCGGAAGCCTTTTTCAGAGCCGTTTTTTTTAAAACCGCCTATTTTTTCGAGATCTATCCATTGGACCACTCACTTTCAGCATCTTCAGCTTCAGTTGTTTTTCAAAAATGGAAAGTCCATGCCAAGTCATTCTTGACAGCACTAACTACTTCCAATGGGTCGCCTACATGGGAGATTTACTTAGAAGTAAAGGTCTCTTCAGAATAGCCACAGACCAAGAGAAGAAACTCAAAGATGAAGACAAGGCCGAAAAATGGGAAAATCGACAAGATCAAGCACGTGGCTTGATAGGAATGTCTGTTTCTCCTGATCTTAGATTCCACATTGCAGAAATTGAAACTCCTCATGAAGCATTAGAAAAACTTGCTAAAGTTTTTGGGATTAAAAATGAAATTAGATCCCATCAACTTGAAAATGAGCTGCTTACTTTGGATCCTAATAATTTTTCTTGCATTGAAGATTTCTTGTCAAAATTCAAGAACCTTAGATATCTCTTGGAAGGTGTTAAAGTTAAGAAAGATGATGGTAACCTTATTTATTCCATCCTCACTAAGTTAGGGCCAGCCTACTCTGTATTTGTTTCCACTTTCCATTCTACCAGGGAAGCTTTCATTTGTCAAGGCAAAGACTACAAGCCCCCTTCCTTTGACTCCTTTTGTGATTCCTTAATAAGAGAACAAGAAAAACTCTTACACCTTGGTCTTCTTAATCTTGGAAACTCTTCCACAAAAGCGTTAGCCGCCCAGCAGTATCCAAATTCAAAGAATCCTAAGAAGTCTTATCCTCAAAGGAATGGTCCTAAACCAACTCAGCCTCAAGATGAAAGATCATTTCAGCAATATGATAAGCCCAATAAAAACAAATGGAAGAAGACTGAAAGACATTGTAACTTTTGTAATCGAGATGGCCACTTAGAATCTAAATGCTTTAAGAAGATGGAAGCCTTGGAAGCCGCAATGAAGAAACATAACATCCATCTGGAGCCTACTTCAACTTCAACTTCCGGAACGGCATTTTCTGCATGTCATCGTCAATCATCTCAGTCTAGTTATGCATTAAATGTATCTTCTTCTTCTTCTCATTCTCATGAGTGGCTCATTGATTCTGGAGCCTCTTGTCACATGGCCAAAAACCAAGCCATGTTTTCTTCTTTAAATGATTGTAACACCAAAAATATATATGTTGGTGATGATAGATCTCTTAATGTTGTAGGGACTGGAACTGTTCATCTAGACAATGGTCAGTTCAATGATGTATTATGTGTTCCAAACTTATCCTGCAACCTTCTATCTGTCTATCAGATAACTCATTCAGGTGAAGTAAAAATCGTTGAATTTTCACCTCATGATGTTGTAATCAAGGATCTAAAAGATCCTAAACAGATTCTAGCTACTGGTCTTGCTGATGATTCCAAAAGGTTGTATAATTTTCACAACTTTGGGTCATCCCATCTTCCCTCAGTATTTGTTGCTCATAATGATGAAGTGAGCAAACTTTGGCATGAGCGGTATGGTCACTTAAACTATCGCTCCCTTCAGCATCTCTGTAAAGAAAACATGGTGACAGGTCTTCCTATGGTATCTTGCAAAGATGGTGTTTGTTCCGGATGTGTACTCGGAAAACATCATCGGGACAGTTTTGACAAACGTGCCTCTTGGCACGCCTCAGCCCCTTTACAGCTTGTGCACAGTGATTTATGTGGTCCTCTTCCTGTTGCTTCATTCTCTGGCTGCAAGTACTTCTTAACTTTCATTGATGATTTCTCTAGACGCACTTGGGTATACTTCTTAAAACTCAAGAGCGAAGTACTTACCACCTTTTTGGCCTTCAAAGCATTCGTTGAAAAACAATCTGGACATCAAATTCTTAAGCTAAGAACTGATAATGGTGGAGAATATGTTAAAAATGCATTCATCACCTTTTGCACCGAAAATGGCATTCAAATGCAACATACTGTTCCATACACTCCACAACAAAATGGTGTAGCTGAGAGGAAAAATCGCACTTTAAAGGAAATGGCTAATTGTATGCTGCAATCTAAAGGACTCAGTCTTAGTTTTTGGGCCGAAGCAATTAATTGTGCAAATTATATAATCAATCGCACTCCTACTAAGGTTCTAGAGAATATCACTCCAGAAGAAGCTTGGAGTTCCATTAAACCAGATGTAAGTCACTTTCGTGTGTTTGGAAGTGAAGCATGGGCCCATATTCCAGATGAAAAGCATAAAGCCTTAGAACCTAAGAGTGAGAAATGTACTTTTGTTGGATATTCTGAAGATGTAAAAGGCTATAGACTTATTCCATTTAAGTCCAAAAATGTTATCATTAGAAGAGATGTAAAATTTGATGAAAATAAATCGGCCTGCGAGCCTAGTCCGGCGGATGTGCCACCTCTTCCCATCTCTTCTATCTTTGAGAACATTTCTTCTTCTGATGATGAAAGCGAGGATGATAATCCTTCCCCACCTTCTCAGGATCCTCAACTTCCAAGATGGGTCCGTGCTACTCGGGATGCAGCAGGTGATCTTGCCGGTGATCCTACAGATCAGCGACGTACACGTTCTCAGTTTGAAAGAGCCTCTTCTTTACTGGCTCAAGCTCCAGTGAATCATGATCCTGACACTTTTGCAGAAGCTTCAGGCCATCCACATTGGGAAACAGCTATGAATGAAGAATATCATTCATTGATGACAAATGATACATGGGATCTTGTTCCTCTACCAAAGGGACGCAAACTTGTTAGATGCAAATGGGTTTACAGAACCAAGTATGGACCAGATGGGAAAGTTAACAAACATAAAGCTCGTCTAGTTGCTAAGGGCTTTTCACAGGTTGAAGGCATTGACTACACTGAAACCTTCTCTCCAGTTGCCAAAATGAACTCTATCCGCCTTGTTCTTTCCCTTGCTGCCTCTTTAAAATGGGAAGTACATCAAATGGATGTTAAATCTGCCTTCTTGCATGGGGACTTGCAGGAAGAAATCTATATGGAACAACCCATTGGCTTCATACAAACAGACTCCAGCCTCGTTTGTCGCCTTAAGAAATCCCTTTATGGCCTCAAGCAAGCTCCTCGAGCTTGGTATGCCAAAATGGATAGCTTTCTTTTAGAATCTGGCTTTTCTAGGTGTCATTCTGACAATACTGTCTACACCAAGAAAGTGGGCAACTCTCTCATCATCCTTGTTCTTTATGTTGATGATCTTATTCTTACTGGTAGTGATCCCAACCTTATAAACCATGTGAAGTCCAGCCTTAAAAAGAAATTTGAAATGACAGACTTAGGACACTTACACTATTTTCTCGGTCTTCAAGTCTTGCAATCCCAAGAGGGTATTTTCCTTTCCCAGTCCAAGTATGCTTGTGATATTCTTCGTCATTTTCACATGGAAGACTGTAAGCCAGCCCCTTCTCCCTTTCAGTCTGGAGTCAAACTTTCAGTCTCTTGTACTTCTCCTGAAGTTGATGCTACCTTATACCGTCAACTTGTCGGAAAACTCTTGTATTTAACCCATACTCGTCCTGATCTTTCCTTTGTTGTTGGCCTTGTTGCTCGTTTTATGCAAAACCCCCGTGAAAGTCATTGGAAAGCAGCTAAAAGAATACTTCGTTATGTTCGGGGTACAATACAGTTTGGGATTCATTACAGTGCCAAAGCAGCTCCTCTGTTAGTTGGTTTCACTGATTCTGATTGGGCTGGTGACCTTGATGATCGGAAGTCTACTGCCGGTTATGTCTTCACTCTTGGTTCAGGACCTATTACATGGGCTTGTAAGAAACAGGCTGCCATTTCTCTTTCGTCAGCAGAAGCAGAGTATCGTGGTGCCGTGGAAGCTAGTAAGGAAGCCTTGTGGCTTCGTCAGATCCTATCAGAGTTTGGCTTTGAGCAGCAGCATCCAACCACACTTTGGTGTGATAATCAAAGTGCCATTCAGCTATGCAAAGATCCAGTCCAGCATCAGCGCAGCAAACACATTGAACTACACATGCACTTCATCAGAAAGCTCATTCTTGACCATGTTCTTGAAGTGCAATATTGTCCAACGGATGATCAGGTTGCAGACATCTTCACAAAGGCTCTCACAGAGGCGAAGTTCACTAAACTTCGATATATGCTTGGAGTTCAGGAAGTTGTCACTAAGGGGGGATAGGCTCTAGTGCCTCCTTCCTTCTCCTATTGTGTCATATTTGTAAATCCTTCAATCCTATCCCAAGTTGTTCTTAAGGGGGGATGTTAGGATATTCCGACACATAGGATATAGTTAAGTTCAACTTGGTCTAGTATAGAGTTAGGTTAGAGTTAGGTAAAGTGTGTTTCTTTACCGTTGTACATTTTGTAACTTACAATCCGACGGTCACGATATGTAGTGATCCGACGGTTCACTCTCACCTCGGTATTACCGACACTTGATCCGTGGCTTGACACCCGATTGGTCCATGAGTTCTATTTAAAGCGCATGGAGGGTCATTGTTCGGGTAATCCGTGCATGAGAGAAGCTTATGTAAATTTTCATTCTTTGATTAATAAATTGTCTGTACCCACGTTGGGACAGGCCGTGGACTGTTTCCCTCCTTGCACTCTGAGGGTTTTAACCACGTCAAAAATACTGGTGTATTGATTTGAGATCTGGTTGTGAGCGGTGTCCTTTTGGTATTCTTCTGTGGAACTTACCCTGTAAATTCCTACAAATACTTGGCGGTTTTTGCAGGCTTAAGGTCTCAAAATTCATATTTTTCAGGCGGCAACGTGATCTCAAAGTTTCAACGATTTTCAACCATGAGATCTTCAAGGCCTTGGGTTTGACCTCTAAACCATTGTTTTTTGCAGTTTTATTATAACAAACAAATTACTAATAATTAGGCCCTAAAATCATAAACTAAATGGTCAAAATCATTTAAAATTGCAAAATCTTCATTTTCACAAATTTTGGCCTTTTGGGTATTTGAGTTTTGGTCTGGATCTAACATTTATGGATGCTGGATTTTTCTGCATAACTGAAATTTTCTACAGTTTTGAAATTCCTGAATCAAATACTCAGTAAGGCCAAAAACTGAAATTTTAAATTTCTGGAAAATTTTACTATTTTTGGAAATATAAGGGCTCTGGCTTGTCTTAAGCATTGTTGGGTTGCTTATCTATCACTGTTTCACTACTGTAATAACATATCAGTTCTGAAAGTTCTGAATCACATCCTCTAAATAACTCAAAAAATTAATTTTTTCAAGTTTGGCGAAATTTTTCTATTTTTAGAAATATTGGGCATCTATTTTTGGCTTGATTAGTTCGCTGATTTGTAGTTAACTCGCCGCTGTAACAAACATATCAGTGCTGAAAATTGTTGAGTCAAACTCTCTAAAAGCCCTAAAATCGAAATTTTGAAGTTCTGGTGCATTTTGCTATTTTTGAGCATATAGGCCATCTATTTTTCGCAGTTTTATGTTGTTGATCTGTTTGTACTTTCTGCTGTAAATGGAGAAATCAGATCTCAAATTTGACTGAATACATCATCTTAAAGTGATCTAAGCAGGCTGAAGTACATTTGTTTGTCAATAGAATTTCAATGTTTAATGTGTTGGGCAAGTTTCATTATTTGAAGTGGTTTATGCATTGCTCTTACAACATTGATAAGATCTGAATTTTCTGTAGTATTGCTGGTATAAATCTGTGATCGGCATCTTGATCGACTATTTTAAGCATTTGACATCTTGGGTTACTTGGTATTTTGTGGCATATCGTTGCAATTTACACTTGTATCTCTAAACATTTTATCTTGTTTAAAATTGTAATTCATTATTGTTGAGTACTCTTAAAGAGATTATAATTAAGTACTTAAACAACTTAAGAAAATCTTAACTCAAGATAAATCTCACTCATAATCTTTTGCATAAGCAGACTAGATCTAGATTTGCATTAATAATTTCCTTGCTAGCATAAGCTAGGTTGATAGTGATATAGAACAACCCTTCTTATCTAGCTTGTGGGGTCTCGACAACTCTTCAGTGGTTAACACGGTGACCTTGCAGTCGTCAGAGCCATAGTATTTGCAGCGCTAGAGGCATCTGGTGATAAAAGCCTAACAAAAGGTATTGTTAATCAGGCTCTAGCCTGCATCGTGTTAGCCTCCTTCCCACGACCTACCTTGGAGCCCAACTTGAAAATAGTTAAAGGAAGGTTACACTTGGACTAGGCATTTAACTAAAATTTACCAAGATCATTGCATCTCACATAGGTCTTAGGACTTGCATATCATATAGGTTAGTCAATCATTCAAGCAGCGGGTGTCCATCCGGTCATTTGGTTCCAATTCATAAGAAACAAGAATTTGTGACTCCATTAAGGCACTGGTCTCATAATAGAAAATCTAATTTAATCAATAATCTTGCTTAATTTCAACCAAGTGGCTAGGCCACTCATCCGTGTCTCCCAAGTAAGTTGATTTTCAACTTGTTTTCTTTCACTTCATTCCATAGGGACTATCCCCCATAGCCTGTTGTTGGGAGACAACTAGAACGGAGTGGGTGGGGATCAGAGTGACAACCCCTGTCTTGAGCGTTTTCGCGGTGCCTGAACAATTTGAGCGACAACAGGTCCCATATCTCATGTATCACTGAGCGAATGTGAGTGCTATGTGACCTTCATTGATGACCACTCCAGGAAGACCTAGATTTTCTTTCTGAAGACCAAGAATGAGGTCTTCAAGAGGTTCCAAGAGTTTAAGGCTCTTGTGGAGAACCAGACAGGGAGGAAGATCAAGGTGCTGAGATCAAATAATAGGGGTGAGTATACCTGCACAGAGATGAAGGAGTTTGTAGGAGTGCGAGCATCAAGAGGGAGTACATAGTGCCTTATAACCTCCAGCAGAATGCAGTGGCATAAAGGATGAACAAGGCCATAGTGGGTGCAACTATAGTGATGTTGCATGATCAGAGATTACCTTTCTTCTTGTGGGCCGAGGCATGTAACACTGAAGTGTATTTGTAAAACATGAGCCCACATAGAGTCTCAGGGACCAAGATTCTTGAGGAGGTGTTTATTGTTAAGAAGCCAGAGGTTGGGGACATCAGGATCTTTGGGTGCCTTACATGCTCACACTTCGCTGAGGAGAAGAGGACGAAGTTGGAACCCACTGCAGAAAAGGGTATCCTTGTGGGCTACAGTGAGACTAACAGGGCCTACCATATATACATTCCTACATAGAGGATAGGTTTTAGAGGCTGGATGTGAGATTTGAGGAGGAGAGGGGCTTGAGGAGGTCTTGGGAGGTTGATCAGATAGAGTAGTAGGCTCCTCAGGGGAGGCCACACCACAGGTTTCAGGATCATCAGGTGGGACATCAGGGTTAGAGTGTCACCTTCTTCAAGGATGATAGGTTCACAAACACCAGTATCACTGAGTGCAAGATCACTTGGTGTAGCATCGTTAGGTGCAAGATCTCCATTATTCTCATGAGAGCTATTGAGAAGAGAGAGCAAGGTGAGAAAGGAGTTTAATATTGTAGCCAAGGAGAGATCAAACCGTTTCCAGAGAAGAGCTCAAATTCCAAGGGAGATTACTGTCATTTCTAGCTGAGTTTGCAAGCTAGAAACCCGAGAATCTCTCTCCAAGTGTTCAGCCCGTTTTGACAGTTTTCAGGCTGAGTTAGGGTCATGTTTGTAGATAGATGACTAGGCTCAACGTTAGACTGTCAGACCGATTTCCTGGTGAAGTAATCAGGCTGTGATTAGCAGAGAAAGCAAGTCGAGAATGGGAAGAACCTAGGTCGAGTTTCTATGTCAAGCAGGCCATGTAATAACTCTTATTTCGTAGGTACTTCGGGCCAGCTCCAACACGCTTTTCAAGGTAGTCTGCAGTCAGAGAGGAAGCAACTATCAATTTGCTATTCAAGACTATTTACAATCATTGGGGAGGCAACATTTCCAAGACTTGTATGCTTAGTTGATGTCAAAGTCAACCCACTGTTGGTGCACAAAAACTAAGCTTACTCAAGCTAAGCTTAGTTTTTGACTGAGAGAGAGGTTTTTATTTTCAAAGTGACATGGAAATGGCTTCAACAAGACAGTAAGGGAGATAAGTGATTTTTTCTCTCTATGTATAAATCTCCTTAAAAGCAATATAAAGACTCCCTTAGAACTGGTTTTCCTCTTGTGAGATTTTCTAGGGTCATTAGACCAAAACAAAAGTGTTAAATTTATGTGTGTGCTTGCAATTATATCTTGTATTAGTTGTGCAAAAGATTAAATAGTAGTCCTTTGTTTTCAAGTTAAATGCAAAACTAACACATATATCAGTCATATGTTCATGAAGGGTTATGGGAATTAAACCATGCAAAAGTTTGAAACTGGGTTGGGCTACAACAATGCATAATTTTCTACACGAATTTGGTGAGTTTGTCCACCACATTGTAAATGCAATCCTTACCTTGTGCTTTGGGCAACCTTATAATGAAGCCCATTGAGATGCTCTCCCATTTCTATTCGGGAATGGGTAGAGGTTGGAGAAGACTTGTAGGATGCAATGCTCGACCGTATTTTATTGGCATTTGATGCATTCTTTGATGTATCTCTTCACTTCTTCAATCCCTTCCAAGAAAACCATTTTCGAATCTGTTGGTATGTCTTGAAAAAACCCTGATGTCCAGCTAATGGAATGTCATGTGTGATCTTCAAAATCTTCTCCTTGAGTGCGGACTTAGGAACTAAGTACATTCTATCCTTATAATAAGTAACACCGTTAGCTAGTTTGTATTGGTCGTCTTGGATGATGTTAGGGTCCAACCCTAACCCCCTTATTTATGTAATAGGGTCGAGTCAGAGTTATAGTTAGTTAAAGAGTCAATAAAGCCCATATTAATAATTTTAAGTGGTTGACCCGCATTTAAAGAAGGGACCACAGTTAGTTGCAAATGGACCATGGTATTAGATAGATGGTATTAATAAGAACCATGGTACTGACCCATGGTATTGCATGTATGAATCCTATATAAAGGATAGAGACTCCCCATTTAGGAGCATCGTGTCTTATTTTTTAATCGAGCCCTACTCTATTGGAGGTTGCCCCCTCGAAGAGGCAAGTGAACATTGCTTTCCTTTCTGAATAATAAAATACATGCTGTTATTTCTCATTGTTCTGTGTCCTGGGTTATATTTCTTTACATATTTGGTATTCTAGTATCTTCTCGCAAGTCAAGAGCATACCAAGTGGTATCAGAGCACCTTCCAGGGCCGTGGGATCTCTATTTTTAGCAGATTTTTTTTGGCTAGAGACGTGTTCCGGCGTCTGTAAACCACGAGATTTGTCGTTGAGCGCATAAACCTGCGGATTTGGGGAGGCATGCACGCATGAAATACAAGAGGTGGTCACGCTTGTTGGATTCCCTTGTAACTCTTGTGGGTACCCCTTCGAGTAGTAGCGTATTAGACAGAACCGCGCACGGACTGTCTTCCAAGTACCCTTTGGGTATATCGGAAGTCCCCTAGGTTCACCTGAAACCTTGCCATAGATAAACCGTCGGCCGTCTTGCTGCTACAGTACATCGAGAACAGCGCTCGGGGAGATTACTCGCGCGTACGATAGGGTAGTTGAGTAGTACGGCTAAGGATACAGTTGGTCCTCCTTAGTTAGTGCCCTAAAATATTGGGCCGATATGTATATTGCGATCTGTAGCACCTGACACTCCTTGAGACCATAGTTCCCTTGTCTCTCTATAGATCGCACATCATCTTCTTTGCCAGATCAGATCTAGCAGGTTGGGTTCTGTCACAGCCGCAACAATCAGATCCACCATTCAGATCTAGTAGCGGGGGTTCGATCACTGCCACATTCCTACTCATACTCTGCAGTTGAGGGTTTCGTCGACAGATCTGACTATTTGTGCAGGGAGGCTTGTGGCTCCTATACCTTGGAGTGATTCTCGCAGGACATTGGGCAGAATTAACTTTTTTGGGAATCGGCTATTGCAGTATTCATAAGCGAGGAGTAAAACTCAGTCTGAGACCCTCCCGGGACGCTTATAGGAGACGTAGCCCATAAGAATCAGGCGGACGGGCTGAGCAAGGTGGTACCATTCACTTGTCAGCGTCAAAATTTCGGGTGGTCCCAATTTTTTTCATAGTAATGACAAGTGCACCGGATCTGTGCATGGTACAAACCAGAGCTCAAGCTATGGCCAATGAGAAGATAAACACCCTTGAACAAAAGTTGGAGGAATTAATGAAGTAGATCCAGTCCTTAAATGACACAATCACAAAGGGCAAGTCGGGGGTACAATTGGAGGCATATGCTTTTAATGAAAACCATGAGGGTGAATCTAGCCATTCTCTTCACTTCTATGGAAACCACCAACAGTCCCATCCTCGACCACCCAAGCTGGACATGTATAAATTTGATGGCTCTCATCCGGCCATATGGCTATCACAAATGGAGCAATATTTCACATTGAATCACATCAGAGATGATGAGACTAAGCTAAGTGTGGGAAGCCTTTACTTGGACCAAGAAAGATGGCAATGGTGGCAATGGCATCAATGATGCTATGCAAGGCCAATGACTTGGTAGATATTCTCAAAAGCCCTTTCTGATCGCTTTGACCATGAATCTAACTTTTTGGGTCGTCTTACGAAGCTCCGATAGACAGTCATAGTGCAAGAATATATTAAAGCCTTTGAAGCATTAGCCTTTCGCACAGGAGGTCTAGCAAATGAATTCTACTTGGAATGTTTTATCAATGGTCTCAAAGACGCCATACAAGCCCACGTCCGGATGCACCACCCAGTCACATGGCTAGCAGCTTGCACGACAGCTCGTGAAGTAGAACGCGTGTTAGCGGCCCAGTTGACTCGTCCAAATTTCATAGCCAAGGGACGCCCCACCCAGGCTCCGAGCACTACCCAAACACTTAAGGTTCAAAAGGTGTCACCAGCGGAAATGGTGGAAAGAAGAAAGAAAGGATTGTGTTACTACTGTGATGACAAATACTCCCCGGGGCATAAATGCAAGGAACCCAAATTCTTTCAAATTGATGCTACTGATCACAGTTCATCTGAGGAAGCTCCACCATTTGAGGGACTAGAGGAGGAAGATGAGGACAACCAACAGGACAATGAGCTCCTAGCTACACCAGAAGAACCAGTTATCTCGCTCCATGCTTTGGCAGGCATTTCTTCTCCCCAAACTCTCAAAATCAGAGGTTTTATTAAACATCGCCCTGTAGTAGTCTTGATTGATAGTGGCAGTACGCATAACTTTATCCATCAAAGGGTTGCCGAAGCAGTGCATTGTTTTGTCAGAGTAGTCTCTAATTTCCAGGTCCAGATTGCTGATGGGGGGACAATGAAATGTGACGGCCGCTGTGAAAATGTCAAACTTCAGATGGGGGATTATCACCTAAAGACCCACATGTTTTCCATCAACATGGGTGGGTGTGACATTGTCTTGGGTGCTGAATGGCTCTGCACACTCGGCCCAATCACAATGGATTTCCAGGAGTTATATATGAGCTTTAAGCAGAATGACCACATGCATACCCTCCGCGGACTCCAGGCAGGTGCTCCTTCTATCATCAGCTCGCATAGGATGGAAAAGTTGTTAAAAAGGGCCACCATGGAGTTATAGCCCAATTTAATGCCATCCAAGCCTTCGAGCCCACTTCTCTTCATATTCATCCTGAGATGCAACAGGTCTTAAACAACCATCTGCAAGTCTTTGACAAGCCTCATGAGCTTCCACCCTTGAGAGGGGAACATGATCATAGCATTACTTTGGTCCCAGGGGCACAACCACCAAATGTGCGCCCATATAGATATCCTTTCCCCAAAAGAATGTAATTGAAAAATCATCAAGGAGCTTCTGGAAGCCGGTGTCATTTGTCCTAGCATTAGTCCTTATTCATCGCCTGTGGTCATGGTGCTCAAGAAAGATGGTGAATGACGTGTGTGTGTAGACCTCAGAGCCTCAACAAGCTGATGGTCAAAGATAAATTTCCCATCCCGGTTGTTGATGATTTGCTGGATGAACTACGTGGGGCTCAATTCTTTACTAAGCTAGACCTTCACTTGAGCTATCACCAAATTCGCATGAAAGAAGTAGACATTCCAAAGACTGCTTTCCGAACTCATGAAGGCCATTATGAATTCCTGGTCATGCCATTTGGTCTCTGTAATGCCCCATCCACTTTTCAAAGCCTCATGAATCACCTGCTCAAACCATATCTTAGAAAATTTGTCCTTGTTTTCTTTGATGACATCCTCATCTACAGCCTCACCTGGGAAAAACATCTTCAGCATGTAGACCTGCTCTTGCAACTGCTCCAGAAGCATAAATTATTTGTCAAATTGTCCAAGTGCTCTTTTGGCATGAAAGAAGTCGAGTATTTGGGCCACATTGTGGGGCGTGAAGGTGTCAGGGTGGATCCTAAAAAGATCCAAGCAATGCAGGATTGGCCCCAACCAAAGACCTTGAAGAGTTTGAGAGGATTTTTGGGTCTCACCAACTACTATCGCAAATTTGTCCGCAATTATGGTCGCATTGCTAGACCCCTCACTCACCTTCTCAAGAAAAATTCATTCCTTTGGAATGATGAAGCGCAACAGGCATTTATAGCTCTCAAACATGCCATGTGTTCCACTCCCATATTGGCACTACCCGACTTCACCAAATCTTTTGTGATTGAATGTGATGCTTCAGGTACGAGTATTGGGGCTGTCTTAATGCAGGAAGGTTGACCCTTGGCCTTCACTAGCCAACAACTAAGTGGGACAAATTTGGGACAATCTACCTATGAGAAGGAGATGATGGCCATCTTACATGCAGTGGATACCTGGCGACCATACTTATTGGGGCGGCATTTCCAAATCCGCACAGAATATCAAAGCCATAAATATTTTTTGGAGCAACGCCTATCCTCACCACAACAAAACAAATGGCTAGCCAAAATGTTGGGATATGATTATGAGATAATTTACAAGAAAGGGCGCGAAAATGTCGTAGCGGATGCTTTATCACGCCAATTTGAGGAGGGAATCACCCTGCTAGTAATTTCTCTTCCCATTCCAGAGTGGATTGAAGAGGCTCGCAAGGAATGGTTTTCACATTCTTCACTCTCCCAACTCATTAATAAATTTCAGGCAGATCCAAATTCCACAGCAGGCTACTCTTGGTAGGATGAGATTCTTTGCTACAAGGACAAAGTAGTGATATCACCAACATCCACCCTCAAAAGTCGCATTTTGGCAGAGTTGCACTCATCTCCCACTGCAGGCCATTCAGGCTTTCAGAAGACTTATGCTCGCACTCGGCGTTCATTCTTTTGGACAGGCATGAAAAAGGACATTCTTACTTTTGTAGCTGAATGTGATGTGTGTCAGCGCCACAAAGGAGAAACAGTCAAATCCCCAGGCACTTTACAGCCATTGCCCATCCCTACCTCAATCTGGACGGAGGTTTCTATGGATTTCATTACTGGTCTTCCGAAGTTAGGCAACAAGTCAGTCATCATGGTGGTTGTGGACAGACTTTCTAAGTATGCTCATTTTTGTGCCCTACCCCACCCTTTTACACCCGCTTTGGTGGCTCAATCTTTCATGGACCAAATCTTCAAATTGCATGGCATGCCCACTTCCATTGTGTTTGATCGTGACCCGATCTTCACCAGTAACTTTTGGCAGGAACTCTTCAGGCTACAAGGTACCCAACTACAACTCAGTACTTCCTATCATCCCAAAACTGATGGTCAAACTAAAGCAGTCAACAAATGTCTGGAGACCTACCTCAGGTGTTTCACCTCAGAAAAGCAACATCTATGGGTACAGTGGTTACCTCTAGCCGAATGGTGGTATAATACTAACTATCATGCCACCACCAAGATGACTCCATATGAAGCAGTTTATGATAAACTCCCCCTTCACCTACTTCTTATATCCCGGGATGCTCTAAGGTACAAGCAGTGGATCAACTCCTACAGAACCGTGCAACCATGCTTACCCACCTCAAAGATAATCTCCATCAAGCTCAAAATCGCATGAAGCAACAGGTAGACCAACATCGTTCAGAGCACACATTTCAAGAAGGGGATAAGGTATTCTTGAGGCTTCAACCATATAAGCAAACATCACTCAAAGACAAGGGTTGTCAGAAAATATCTCCAAAAGTCTACGGACCATATCAAATACTTCAGCGCATCGGAGAAGTAGCCTACAAGCTAGCCTTGCCAACCACTGCAAAAATCCATCCCGTCTTCCATGTCTCATGCCTCAAGAAAGTGGTTGGGAACAATTGCAGAATTCAAACCAGTCTACTGGAATTGGATGAAGAAGGTTCAATCTAGCTCCAACTTGAACAGATTCTTGACATGCGAGAACGACACCTGCTGGCTCGCACAATCAAGGAAGTCCTCGTCAAGTGGAAAGACACCTCTCCAGAAGATGCGACCTGGGAACTAGCCACTGTTCTTCAGTAGTGTCCGCAACTTCAACCTTGAGGACAAGGCTGTTTTTATGGGGGAGGGCATGTTAGGGTCCAACCCTAACCCCCTTATTTATGTAATAGGGTCGAGTCAAAGTTATAGTTAGTTAAAGAGTCAATAAAGCCCATATTAATAATTGTAAGTGGATGACCCACATTTAAAGAAGGGACCACAGTTAGTTGCAAATGGGCCATGGTATTAGATAGATTGTATTAATAAGAACCATGGTACTGACCCATGGTATTGCATGTATGAATCCTATATAAAGGATAGAGACTCCCCATTGAGGAGCATCTTGTCTTATTTTGTAATCGAGCCCTGTTCTATTGGAGGTTGCCCCCTCGAAGAGGCAAGTGAACATTGCTTTCCTTTCTGAATAATAAAATACATGCTGTTATTTCTCATTGTTCTGTGTTCTGGGTTATATTTCTTCGCATATTTGGTATTCCAGTATCTTCTCGCAGGTCAAGAGCATAACAGATGATCCCGTCAATAATTGCGCAAGCAAACTGGTTCTTGGCATACTCCGCTGAGAGGTGAGCCTTCCAATCTTCTGTAAGCTCTATGAGGGCACATGCTGTTGGTTTCCTAGAAAGTGCATCAGCTACAACATTCTTCTTTCCCTTCACATACTCAATATCAAAATCATAAGCTTGGATCTTGCTTACCCATTTCTGCTGCCGCTCGTTCAGGTCCTTTTGCCCCAGGAAATGGCGCAAGCTGTTGTGGTCTGTCCTGACTATGAGCTTGTTTCCCACTAGATATTGTCTGAACTTGGCCAAAACATGCATGATAGCTGACATCTCCTTGTTGTGTATTGAATAAAGCTTCTCCGAGTCCTGAGGCTTTCGACTTTCAAATGCTATAGGATGGCCAAGATTATGTCAATCAAACTATCATGTACGAGAAACACTATCAGGTACCAAAAGATACTGTCAAATGCCAAGTGCACTCTTATGTAGATCACTATCATAACACTGTTAGATTATTGTCAATCACTTCTGTCACATCACTGTTGTAGTCATCACTGTCATCAAGAGGTATAGATAGTGCAAACCCTAACAGGCTATCAAGGCAAGTGTCACTAGTGTTATACCCACTGATATTCAAGGTAACACATCAACTTTCAAGCTTGCTGTCATATCACAGAGAAGATCACTGTAGCATATAAGATTATTGTATTCTGTAGAGTCAGTTGTGTAATAAGACCACAATCATCCTGTCACTGTAGAATGTCATCATCAAGAAGGGACAGTAAAAATTTTTTTATCACAGGATCATTGTCAAGGAAACGTTGTCCCATTAAAGGAGAAACTGTCATGTCAAGTTATGTCGGATTTAGGTAATCTGCCCTGCTCAAGCATCAACCTTCAACAATGATTCAACACCCTAACTTTGTTGTTGTTGACAATCCTATCCTTTGATCATGTTATAGATGGAGTAACACTTTTAAGTGTAACTACTATTAGGTCACTTGTACTCTCTCAAATGCACTTGTTTGAGTTGACTAAACTTTCACTATAAGGTAACTGTCACCAAAGGCCATTATAATATATACATATTATTGCAACAGAGATTACTATAAGAGTTTAACTATGGCTCTCCATTAAGATCATATGGCCGCTCTATGAAATGCCACCCTATCACATGAATGATGACTGTGGAAATCCTTGCTGTAAGAGTGCAATGCTTATCCAAACGTCAATTTTTTTTACTGCGGCTAGCGAGCTATGACAAAGTACACAGGTGGGTCTACAAATTTGACTTTTGCATGATATGTGATGATGAAACCTAATTTTGACGCCCAAAAGAAATCTTCAATCAAGCTGTTTTCAGGCTTCAATCAAAACAAGTCTGCAGGATTGAACCCTAACAGCTGTGTAGAGGATTGCACAAGTTGGCTTGTTGTAGAGCTATAGGTGATGATGTATGAGTAGTTTTGCAAACAGAGCTTTGAAATGTGAGGCTAGATTCTTTAATTTGCTTCAGTATTTTTCACAATGATCCACCAATTCCTCTTATAAAGATTCATACTATATGTATTCACCATTCACTCCATTTGGTGACTTAGGAAAGTGCTTGAGCTTTCAACAAATGACAAACGGATCTTCAATGAGTGAGCCCAACATGAGCTGCCTCTTAGGGCCTTCATTTTCATCACAAAAACTAAATGATTGAAAGTTTTTTTACCTGTACTGACCTAATTCCCTTCAAGCTTCAGAATACAAACTTTAGGGCTTCTTTGCTGTCTATTGATGATACATTCCAGAACCAAACTATAAATGAAGAGGAGCCAAACAAAGTACCGCAGTGATTTGTGACCTCAGCTGCTTGTGACAGGGGCTTAAAATGAAGGCCACATAGGTCACTGTTCCAAACCCTAACTAGTCTTATGCACACAGGTGTTTATACCCCTCAAGAAGGCCATCTCTTCTTCAACAAAACATTTAACCCTCGTTGTTCCAGAGAGAAAGGTCACCAGGAATTTGTTGCTGATCTTCTTGCAATAGATCACTCTTCAAAAATTTTCGGTCTACATGCCATAAAAATATTACCCAACGAATCCCAGAACAAAGATAAAAAATTCAAAGTGCAATAATTCCCTGAGGTGCCAAGGTGAAGCCTTCTTTCATTGTTCAGAGATATAGTATAGGACTGCAAAGAAAAACCCTCGCTGACTGAGCCTTTCTCAATAATTCTTTGCTATTCTGTACAGGGGTCGAATATATTGTTTCAGAGCTATTAGATCATCGTTGAAGTTCATATGTATCAAGAGCTATATGGAAAGATTATTATATAGATTTTGATGTGTCCTTTTTGTGGAAGCCGACTCATATTTTTGAAGCCATTGATATTTGAACTTCAAAGTTTTGGATCAAAGTGTCACGTGAAGCTAGGGCCGACTTGTGATTAAAATTAAATTTAAAGGGAATTTTGAAACCCTGCAACAAACTCCAAAAGTTATAATAGTTCGTCAAAAGTACGCTAAGTCCTCATTTTTTATTTTATTTTATTTATTTATTATTATTATTATTTTTATTTTAAAACATGAAGCCTTAATCTTGCTTATATATATATATATTAATTTAATTTGAATTTTAATAGTCCTTTGACCATTATATTAAACTTATTCAATTTCTCTTTGACTTGACCAAGGTGATGGTACCATATGGTCACTCTTTGGGGTTTTTGCTCAGAGGTTGGGAGCTTCAACTTTAAATGAGAGTATCTCTCAAACTGGGAGGCCTCTCGAGGCGTGCCACATACAACTGGAATCGACCGACGAGGATCTTAAAGGAAAACACAGTAATTTACTTCTTCAAAAACTTCCAACTAGTGCAAGGTACATCCTTAGTCCCTGGAACCCAAACCTAGAACAAGGGTTTCCGGCCACCCTTTCAGTGGAGCTTCCAACTTGATGTAATTCAGACAAATATAAGAGCGTTCATTAACAATTTGACATCAATGACAAATGCTTAGTCAAAGTCAAACTCTAGGGTTGACACCAATGACAACACCATTCAACAATATCAGGCTGTTGCTACCTTGAAACCCTCTTCGCTGGTTATCCCAAATAGATTTTGCTTCAAGAAAATTAGGGTTCAGGCTGTGCATGCACTTCGGAACCTTCAGACAAGTGCTGTGCCACAATTTTGTTGTCCTACCAAGGACAATTAGAGACCTCGCTTGCAGGACCAGAACCAAATCAAGAATTTCACTGCCTTAGGCCAAGAACCAACCCATAATTTCGCTGCCTTCAAAGGTCTTTCTTGTTCCAGAACAAAATGAGTAAAAAATAGAAAAAGGTCAAATATTGTAGAAGCTTTCACAACTGAAATTGACAAGGAGAAAGGGGTCTAAAACCCTCAGAGCTAATGCTCAAGAAACAATTGAATTGATCCACACTTGATGCCCAAAATGAATTCATCGCTCTCATATTTATAGATTTCCTAGAGCGGCCTTTTCTTCTAAAATGATTGAGTAAACTTCACTCCAAGCCCCAACTTTGGGTTTCTTCGCCCAGCTGCCCCAAAACTTGCCCAACAGTGAGAATTTTGGGGTTTTTCTCCTTATAGAGGACTATAGCCTACGGGGATGGATAGGGTATTTCGTCCCATTTGTCCTCAATTTGTAGAGGACGTTACAGATTTTCACTGGCATGTGTGCAAAAGTGGAGTTGCAAGTGATGTGGCGATATGGTGATCTAGCTGTTTACTTCTACATTCATTTGGGCAAAATATAGACAGAGAGATTATTGAGAGGAATTGGGAACAGAGGTACTCATGCAAAAGAGTGAAGTAGGAAATATTCTGGAATCTGATCTTCTGAAAAGCCTTGTCTTGCTTCGTTCCAGGAATTTTTCTTATAAGCTTCTTATCCAATATTTACATTTTAGCGATCATGTTAAGTACCCAACTTGGCAATCACCATGCATCCTACGAATTGCATTTTACAGTAGTTAGTAGGTGTGAATGGTACTTCTAATTGACTTACCAATGTAACCTTGATATCAAATATTATGCACAAGAAGGATCGAAGGATGGCAAAAGGTTCTCTATAAACTTTTCTGTGGTAAGTTTCCAGCTTCCTCTTCATGTCTTTTTTGCAAACGTGGGTCCCATTTCTTTGTTGTACTTTCTTGTACCCAAGTGTGGTTGTATTAGAGACCATTCATCATCACTTGCAGCCTTGTTTGATTTGTAACCAAATGTTCTTGTATTAGAGACCTTTCATTGTCACTTGCAACCTTGTTTGATTCGTTTTTCCCGTTTCTTTCCAGGCTGGTTTATTATTTGGTGATGTTACAATAGGAGAGGTTTTTATTCTTGAAGAGAAGCATTTGATAGTTTCTTTTTCATTTGTTGTTTCCTTAAATGCTGTGTGTTGTTGTTTTTTTACATGATTATATTGCATATGCTTATATACCTGTTTCTAATATGAGAGTGCAGATGTTCATTATACAACGTTTGGTGTTCACTGGTCAGTGGTAAGGATCATATCCATGCGGAAAAGGTTTCTAGTTCGAGTTCTGAACCTGTGGTCAAATCATACTAAGTAAGTCCTTTGCTTCTCATGGGCATGAACAATGGGAGCGTGCCAGCTTCACAAGTGTGTATTTCACAATTATTGTACTTTCCAATCGTCATGACTTGCCAGTTCTGTTAAACACATTCTTAGATGTTACTATGTAGAATTTGTTGACAAGATTGTTTTGTTAAGAGAGCGAAATTGTTAAATAATGTACTTTTTCAAGGTTTGAAGATTTTAAGATGAAGAGTCTGATGTATCCGAGTTGCGTCAAGTTATAGCTTTGGAATTTATTCATCCTCATTCATGATAGTTAAATGCAGTAATCTTTGTTCTTACAGCAATGAAAGTTTCATGTTAATGGATTTTGCATCATTTGATCTGTAATGCTGTACAACATTATAAAGGGAGGTTTGAACTGTTGATCCTTCATACTTGTTAAGAATTAACTTACTAATAAAGTAAAAATGTCTTAGATTTGGGCTCTTTCTATATGGGAGTAAAGTGCACTCTTATTGAGAAGTGGTAACTATTGTTGTATGTTGAACATATTTAATCTTTTCACAATATTTCTGCTAGCAGTTATACCCAATGCCATGTCTTTCAAGTGATTGAAATGTTTGTGATATCTAGCTTCTTTCTAAATGTTTAAAAAATTAGACTGTGAGAGTACAACATGTCAAGATATTATCTAAAAGCACCATTAGGTGCAGAGATAATAGAGTGATCAATATAAAGTTGAGACATGAAAACCAAATGACAGCTAGTCTGGATGTTAAATTTTCACTGTTAATCCTGGTGACAGCATTCTATTGTTGTGTAGATCATTCTTCCATCCAACATGTGCGCTGGCCCTGGTCTAAGCTCAGTCTAGATCTGAAAATAAATAAATATTAAATTTTCACTATTACCAATTGGCATGACATACCTACAATAACCAGCATAATTATCAACTATTGCAAGATTTGAGTTGATGAGGATGGACCTCATAAACTCATAATGTGATATGACCACTTTGCCATTAATCCACATGCATATGCCCATGTTTGTATGATATTAATAGTAAAATTAAGGCCAAAAAACTGGAATGGCATGGTGCGACTTCTTCCTCATACATATCTTCTTCCTCAGATACCTCTCGTTCACTTGGACATCATCTTCACGTGCACGGGTTCCTAAATTTGCTGTCTTTATATATAAGGTTAAAGTGCATTCTTGTTGAGAAGCAAATTAAACTGCTATTGTCTGTTGAAGAAAATGTCTCAGACATAGGGTCTCATGTACGACGAAAGTATGTTCTTGTTGAGAAGCAGATTAAACTATTGTTGTAGGTTGAACAATTTCAATATTTTTCACAATATTTCTGCCAGCAGTTATACCAAATGCTATAAATTTTGTGATTGTGTGAGTACAATATATCAATATATTATTCAAAGGCACCATTGGGGCATATAAAGTTCAGGCACAAAATCCAATGGCAGATAATGTGGATATTTAACCTTGACTATTTTCATTATGGATGAGATCCAAATAATAACCAGCCTTATTATCAGCTATTATAGATTGGAGTTGACGAGGATGGACCTTGAGATGCACATAAAGCGACCTGACCACTATGCAATTAAACCATGGGCTTATGTCTATGGTTATATGACATTAATATTGAACTTAGAGCCAAAAAATTGCATAACACTGTGAGATTCCTTCCTCATAGATAACTCTCCTTTGCTGGAAATAATTTTATGGGGTTGGAGGAGTTAAAACAAGAAAGTACATGAGTATAAAGCTGTGTTACACGGGAACCGCTCCCTAGAGGTGGGAAACCCGTTCCAGTGGTTCCCGCGCTCCCAGAAGCTTTGGAACTGTATGGGAATGTTCCCTTTTCTGTGGGAGCTGCAATGGGAGCTTGGGAAAGTTCCGGGAGCTTTGAAGACTGTTTTTTTTGGAGTTCCTGCGTTCCTTGGGGTTGGGGAATACAAAGCATGTAGACAAATATGTTGAACTGCCCACAAAACATGAGGCTTTGTTGAAACCTTCACAGGAAGAAAGGCCAAAGACATCCTTAACACCGATATCCTTAATTGAGAAACTGGAGCAATCTCTTGATGGGTTAAGGAAGCGTGTGACACCTCAATGTAAGGGCGATATCTGGGATGTCATGCTGATGAGTATTTATTTTTTTGTTTATGTATATGTATCGCAGAAGATTGTGTGCATATTGTATGTGGCATTCAATGCTTAACCATTAGAGTCGCTTTACTTTTTCTCATAAGAATAACTAGAGAAACATAGGTAAAATTGTTCCTTTGTATTTTTAAGGCAGATTGTTTCAAATACTAGTCATGTGTCAGAGAACTAATAATGAACTTGACATTTTAATATTTTATATATATATAAGGGAGAGACTCAAGGAGAGAGACACCCAAAGAGTATATTTATATATAAGAGAGATTATATATTTAAATTGATTTTAATATTTGAATATTTTGATTATTATATAATTATATATTTTTTATATTTTTAATTATATAATATTACCGTTCCTGATTAGTCGTTTTCTGTAAATTTTGGGGAAACCTCTAGTCGTTCCCGACACCCGTACCCAAGTTCCCAACGTTCCCACGTTCCAGAAACTCATGCAACATAGGTTTAAAGGTTTGGCCATAAAAATTTTATCTGCATGCGCCTATATGGCCTTTTAGGGAAGCCCATAAGAAACATTTGTTAGACATTTGCACCTCATTTTTGTACTTCATATCGAAATCTTTTCTTGTATGGAAACATGGGGAAACTGGGACATTAATTGACACTATATATATATATATATATATATTCATTTGAATTTGTATGTTGTTTTTTATTTATATTTATTGAATCTAGAGGAATTGGTAACTGATCAGGGTTACTTGGGCCAGACCTAGGTTCAAATTCGGTTGCCACTAAAACCCCTAGGCTAGTGCCAACAACCTGCAAGCCAACACGTAGCAGAAAACTTATGACTTAGCAAGAGCTGAGGCATTCCACCTAGGGCATCTACCCTCCTAGCTTTATCATAATGGGTCAACATGTCACTCTAGGAATAGAGCCTAGGTGGAAAGGATCATAATCAGTTTTCCCACCCACTCGAGCTAAATGCATGTGACTGTAGTTTATTTCCTTTGGTTAAAATGCAATCAAAAGTTAATGGTACACTCCCTAAGCACTCTTGTAGATTGCCACAGTAAGGGTTGTGTTTTGCTCATGGTCTATCTCATAGGTAAATTTTCATCGTTAGCCCTCGTGACTACTCTACAGAGACACTGTGCCTTCTTTCATGGCTCATCGTACCCAAAAACAATAGAATGTTGTCTTGCATAACTTACATTTGGCATCATCAACAACAAATAACAAGAAGTCATTCATAAAACTTGGGCTAAAATTATTGATTGTGGTATTGAATATTAGTGATCAGATACTTCTACAGTTATTCATATTGTTGGATATTTCCAGAAGTGAACTGTATAATTGATTTAGTCTGTCCAACGTTTCAGATGGTTACTCCATCCATCATGCTTCATGATTCATAATTACTGAATATTACAAATTGAATCATTACCAAAAAAATAAATAAATCTAGTAGCCACGCATGCCTCATTACTAACCAATCATTCTTTACCCCTAGCTTCTAGCCACACATTTTTATGTGTTTAAAAAAAAACCTTTTAGCGTCAAACGTGGAATGCTCTTGTTGTCTCTCTGATGTTGATTTAGCTTCCTTGCATTGAGTCTTTTGACCTATAAGTACATTATTTCATTTTTGTTAGAGGAAATCTTGACTTTGTTGACCACTACTGGTCAACTACCCATGCAGTACACCCCCCTTTTCTTTGCAAAAAGGGGCAGCACCTGATCAGCGTTTCCGTGCCATCCTGCAGTCATCAGCAGCTTGATCATTTTGATTGTAAACCCAGTCTGCATGTATGAATTGTAAATAATCTTAGCAGACATGAGTCGTGTATGTGTATTGCCTAGGTGGACCTAACTTTCTAGTGGTAATCTACGTCCCGGAAGGTTTTTCGTCTCACCGATCCATGGATCGGCAGAGTTTTCCTTCAAACCTGACCCCAAAGCCGGGATGGATTTTGTCATTAGAAATTTAGGAGAATCCTAGTGTGTTGATTTGCTAGATTATAGTTGTGTCGCAGAACTGGGTGTTTTGTGAGGGTCTGTATTAAGTGGGTTTGTCCCCTTGAGATGTAAATTGTAAAAAGTCATCATGAAATGTGTCTTGAGGGTTGAAAATGTTTTAAATCCCCTCGTGAGTCCTAAGTCCTAGGTCCTAGGTGATGTTTCCAAAGGCTTAGTTCGATGATCCATTTAAAAAAAAATGAAATAAAATAATAAAATAAATAAAAATTAAGAAATTTAAAAATTTTAAAAATGAAATAAAATAATAAATAATAAAAAATTTAAAAAATTTAAAAATTTAAAAAATGAAATAAATAAAAAATAATAAAAAATTTAAAAATTTAAAAATTTAAAAAATAATATTTTAAGAGAATAAATCGACGGATGAGATCAAGAGATGTCTTGATCCTCATCAACGGTCGAGATCATTTCTACATGGATCATTCGAACTAGCCGTTGGGATCATTTCCTTTATATAGGGTCTTAGGTGGTCATTTCAGGATAATTGGATATGTGAGTCTGATACTGAAGAAGCTCTCTTGTAAATCTGTTTCTGGTTAATAAAAGAAGACTTTGGGGTCCATATCTTGCTGGTGTTACTCTCTTGAAATGCTGTGAGATTGTTTAATTTTCTGCATATGTTATTTTCAGCTGTTAATAATAGCTTTTTGTAGAGTATTGTGAGCACAGGTATCTTGTTCACTTGCTAGGGTTTGGGTGCTGTTAGGGTTTCTGAAGTAATGGCAGGTATCTCCATTACTTCCTGAGATCTAGCAGCATTTTTGCCCTCTTTACTGATGGTTGTTCTGAGATGTGCAGAAAACCCTTTCTGAAGGAAATTGTGGGCGTTAGGGGAAGTTCTCGGCTGAACCAGCCAATTCCCGCAAGCATTTTTTGTTGAGCCCAGTTGGATTTGATCCTGGGTCTATCATTCGGTTTATTTTTCTAATTTGCATGAGAGATTTTCTGAAGTTCTCCACAGTGACAGTCTGAAATTTCTGTTCTTTGAAATATTTCTGTGTTTACTGCTAAATCTGGCTGTTAAGGGGCCAAGTCTGTACATTGATTAGCTGTCCTAGGGTCTAAATTTTTTGCTTTATGCAGATTTAACATTAGGGTTTCCTTTTCTTGTTTTGCAGCTGCTCAGCCAGCAAATCCAAGTCAAATCGAAATACCTAGAGCTGACCCAGTGTGCAGCGAAAGGTTATTATGGGGCAACGAAGTTTTGAATACGCCTGAGTTTTTCAAATACTGAATGACATTTGCGTGAAAAATCACACTATTTTGCTGTCAGCCGCTTTCAAAATTGTTGTTACGCAGGCGAATTTTATAGCCCTCGCAAAGAGTCACGTCTGCGCTTAAATAAAAAACGAAATTGTTGAAGCAATACCAGAGATATGGTATGTAGCCGTCGGGAATTTCATTCATCGCAGAGAATCAAAACCGATTTCAGGAAAGCCGGTAAGTATCGAAACGATTCATGATTGACTGCCACCCTCCGTCGCAAGAACCGCAGGAAGAGTTCATTTTCGCTGGGGGTATTCACAATTTTTGGCGTATCTGCCATGGTCACCGGGCAAGCGAGAGAAGCGTGATTTTTTTTGTGTGTTCCGCTGTCTGCTATCACGCTGTCCATGTGAGATTCGAAGTGGTCTTCGGTATGCTTACGCTCAGTCTGGAGCATTCGACAAGGGGTTCATGAGCCTTTGACGCGATTCGTCATTTTGATCAGGCGGCAGATCCGATTCAAAACAAAATTATTTGCTGCAGAATTTCTCAGATTTTCGATCTCCACTGAAATTTCGAGTATCTCTGAGCTCAGAATCGATCTGATATATGGTCATCACGCAGAGGGTAAGCATAAAACCGATTCACACCGTCTGCTATCAAAACGCCCGGGTGAAGGTATCGAAATCATTCAAAGCATTGAAAAATTTCATCGGGCCAGGTAAATCATGTTCAGGTAATTTTCAAAACGATTTGCGTCTCTGCCTGTCAAAAATCCTTTCCACGCGTTCGGTCATTTCTTCGTTTACACTGAGCAAGGGTTACGGTACCTTCTTCTTCATTGGCTATGATCTATTACTGTTTACTGTTCCATTCGCAAACCCTCAGGTGAATTGATTCGTTTTTCTGTCCGCCGCCATCTCCATGTGTCTGCGTTGAGCGTGTTTCTTGTTTGATCGTATTTCATTGTAGTCTAGACTTTTAACTTGGGCTTTTTTTTTTAGGTTTGATCTTTGTATTATATGGTTAGAGCTTAGATTTTAGATTTAGACGTAGGTTATTTTTGTTAGTTTAAAGTTTTATTTTTTATATAGTTAGATTTCATTAAAAATGTTTGTATTTTAGTCTTAGGCTTTTTTAAATTTTAATTTTTTAATTTAGTGTTTATGTTGTAGTTATTTTTTATTAAGTTTTAATTTTAGATTTAAAAAAAAAAAAATAAAAAAAAATAAATAAAAAGATTCATATATTTTGGGCTTAGTTTTAATTTTTTTTAGTTAAGTTTTAGATTAAATTTAAATTTAGATTTTTATTTATTTCTTTTTTCACTTTTTAGATTTTAGGTCTAATTAGATTTTAAGTTTGGTTTTGTTTTAAAATATTAAAAAAAAAAAATAAATAAAAAAAATAAATTAGATTTTAGATTTAGTTTTGAATTTTTATAGTTAGGTTTTCTTTTAAATTAAATTTAGATTTTAAATATTAGTTAGATTTCTAATTTTCATCTTTAGATTTTATATATATATATATATATATATTTGAAAAGCATAAAATATCTTGTGGAAATTTTCTTGTCAGATCCAGTGGTTTTTCGGGAATCATCATGTTATGCTGAGATCTAAAATTTTCAAGTCGAGATGTGAATACGATGTCTGGTTAATAATTCATGATTCTCATGGTGCTTTAAAGCATTCATCTCTTTAAAATTCTCGGTTGCTGGATATCGTTTTGATCATTCTATGAGCATTGTGATTTAGCTGATTTCCTTGATGACAAATGATTGCTGTTCTCGGTTTATGTTTCTATCAAACAAGTAATCGTTTTAAAAACAATCTCTTAAGGCACTGGTCTGCTAAATTAATCAAATCCATCTAGTGCTTTTTATATCGTATCTCGTGTCTCCCAACCAACTGGTCGACAGTTGGTCTCATCATCTCACAGGGACTACCCCCCTTAGCCGCGGGAGACAGGCTTAAACGGAGGGATCGGGGATCAGAGTGACAGCCCCCGGTCTGAGCGTTGTCGTGTCAATCTGCGCGACAATCGCGCGGATTGGCACGACAACGCTCAGACCGACGGCTGTCACCCTGATCCCCGATCCCTCCGTTTAAGCCTGTCTCCTGCGGCTAAGGGGGGTAGTCCCTGTGAGATGATGAGGCCAACTGTCGACCAGTTGGCTGGGAGACACGAGATACGATTAAGATAAGCACTAAAAAGATTTAATTAATTTAGCAGACCAGTGCCTTAAGAGATTATAGTTAAGATGATTACTTGTTAGATGATATAGAAACGTAAATCGTGAATAGCAATCATTTGTCATCGAAAGGTATCAGCTAAATCACATGACCAAAACGACATCCGGCAACTGAAAATTTTGAAGAGATAAATGCCTTAAAACACCCCGAAAATCGCAAATCATTAACCAGATATCAATTTCGCATCTCGACCTGAAAATTCAGCATGAGAGATATAACATGATAAACAACTGAAATTGGCAAAAATGATTTTCCAATTTTTTTTTTTTTTATATTTTTTTTTTTATTTTTTTTTTTTATTATGCTTTCTCAAAATTATTATTATTATTATTATTTTTTTTTATAAATAAATCTAAAAAAGATTATAAAATAAGTCTAAAGAAAACTTGAATTAAAAATAATCTAAATTAAACTATATAAAAATAAACTAAGCCTAAAAATTTTAAATAAATCTTTTTTTTTTTTTTTTTTTAATCTAAAAAAAATGAAATTTTAAAAAACTAATCTAAAACTAAAAATAAAACTAAACCAAAGTCTGAACTAAGTATTAAAATCTAAATAAAACAAAAACTGAACTAAATATAAATTAAAATCTACGTTAATTTAAATCTAAAACATAAAACTAAAAAACAAAACTATACAAATCAAATTAAAATCTAAATAGGACAGATCCTAAACTAAACTAAAAATTAAATGAAAATCTAAATTACATTCTACGCTAGCCCTTTTCTATATATAATTAAAATCTAACAAAGATATTCGAAAATAACTAAACCCTAAAGCTACGTTTATGGCCACAGAACTCAAATACGCATTTGATTTACCTGCTAGGAACATATGCGTAAACAAAAAATTCACCTGAAAACCCTTACGCGGAACGGAAGAAGGATATGCCAGCGGGTTTTGAAAGATTTAAAGCGTGCCTGAGGATTTGCTGGAAACGTGAAACCTGGAAATGCGATGGAGCTCTTGGCCGTATACCTGCACTGAGTGATTTGAATGATCCACGCATCAAAATTTACCATCGATCTGGAATTTATTCACGCTGGCCTCCGAAGATTAAACATGCTGCAACGCTGGAGCTATCCACGGCTTGATGAATGGGCGAAGACAGAAATGTAACCCTGATAGAATCTCGATTTACATGCTATCGACTGGTATCCGCTATGTATCAACCAGATTTCGATTGCCACCTACGCTGCCCTGGACAGTTTTAATAGCAGACGGCGGTAGCAGAGATGCTCTGCAAACGAATTCAGCTCACGTTTTTTTTTGGAATTTTACTTGAGCACTGAACGATTGCAGAATCCTGAATGACTGAAATGCGTGGATCAGGATGCTTCAATGGCGTGATTGAGGGTGCGTCGATGACTAAAGCATAACCTAGCTTGTATGAAGAAATCGAAACGATTTTGAGATCTGATCTTCTTACTGTGACTGTCGGCAGCTGGAAATCACTTATACATTCGGTGCAGAACCGCAATGATTTATCCGCAAATGATTCTCTGCTAGTGATGGCGACAAACGAAAATTCTGAGGGCCTTTCGACGGCAAGAAAGGGATCACGGTTTTCCAGCCGACAACTGATATTTCTTTACAGCTTCGATCCCTCACACGCACGATGACATCGATCCGCAGACATTTTGCAGGATCAATCAGTGTTTAAGTGAAACGCGTGGGTATCCAAATCGTGGTGATTGTGAATCAATTTTGGAATGCAGATGAACCAACTGAGAATCACGCTGATGACCAACGCATATAATCCAGGGCCACAAGCCCAAAAGACTGGCAGTCGATTTACCAGATATTGCTTAGCCAGTTCTGCGTTGAATGAGTCGGATAACTTCGATGGACAAAAGCTTGCAAGTGCGGGTTCATCCGAACTGTAGCAACTGCACAGACTTTCGAGTTTTCTTGTCTTTTGGCGCCGTTGCCGGGGATAGAGTTTTTCTGTCCTTGGTTTTTCAACATCTTTTCATCATTCATCGTTCATCTGCCTATCATTCGTTTGAGCCGGCAACGACAACATTTTTTGGCGCCGTTGCCGGGGACACTTTGTTCTCGGTGTTTCAACGACAATCATCCTTCTCATTTCTTATCTTTTCATCTGGCCCGGCAACGCCAACATTTTTTGGCGCTGTTGCCGGGGATAGAGTTTTTTTGTTCCCGGAGTTTCATCGACATTCATCTTCTTATATTTCTCATATCTCATTTTGAGCTGGCAAATTCAACCTTTTGGGTTATCATTTGGATCTTTTATTGCCTTATTTTTCGCCATATCAGTAGCATCTCTTCGGTTTGTTTCTTGTTTGGGTGGCGACTCCACTTTCTCATTTTTCCCAGACAAGAAGCTTTCCTCATATCTGCTTGTGATTACTTTTTGGATCTTAGAATCAGATTCATTGTTCAAGTTGATACTCCACTTCTTTCATCTCTTGATTTTCTTGAGCAGAGATCTAGTTCTATCATTCATCTAATCCCTTATCATTCATCATGGATTATTCATTTAAGCCATGTCGTTTTACCGAACGTCTCCATGATTTTCCGGAAGATGCCATTCCTAAGTTACCTATGTTCTCGCGTGGTGATCCAATCGCTGTTAGAAGGCATCTAGTCTTGTTTACTCGCATCATAATCATATACTGTAGATCCCCTCAGTTTAATCATGAAGATATCAAAATGCGCCTATTTATCCTTTCTTTAGAAGATGATGCTTTGAATTGGTTTAACAATTTTCCAAAGGAATCTTTCACTTCTTTAGAAGACATTGTCGATGCTTTTAAAAATAGATATGGTTATCCAAACAGCTTGCCTTCTGCCTCTAAAATTGTGCAACAGAATGAAAGTAATTTGATAAGCGGTCCAGCTGAAAGATCCCAAGACGATTCATCATGTCAGAATGTGTCATCCACCGGAAATATTGCAGATCAAGTTCATGATAGTGAAAAATCAGGGACAAATGACAATGAAAGGGAAGAGCAAAAGCAAATTTTACGAGATCTAATGATGCTGGTAAGAAATATGGAAATCAATCAAACTAATTATGTCAATGATGTGAAAACTTTATGCACCCACTTGGAAAAACGTAATAGGGAGATTGAGGTCACGCAAAATCAGCATGCTAAAGAAATTGAGGCCATGAAAACTAAATATGAAACATAAATTGGAAACATGCATAGCAAGATGTCAGTCTTAGAGGAAAATATGGTGACCATGAAAGCTGATCATGATAGGGAAAATGACTCTATGCAAAACAAGTTACTAACTATGGAAGAGGAAATGACTATCATGACGTTCAATCATAATAATCAGTTGGCTGACATGCAAGCGAATCATAAAGAAGAAATAAATTTCATGCAGCATTACTTGATGGACATAAAGGAAAAGAACAATAAAATGATAAAAGACATGGAAGAACATCATGCCAGACAAATCGGTGATATAAAGGTTGAACACTCTAGACAGATGGATGCCATTAGAATACAGGTTCAAAGGTTTCAGCAATTGGAAGATGAAAGAAACCAGGTAACATCAACAGATCAGGAGTCTTCTCATTTGCTGCAACAAGCTCCATCTTATTATGAGGAGGTTATTGATTCGATTGAAAGATGGTTAATTGAAGGTGATCCGGATAGACTTAAGAATGATAAAGATCAGATGCGGGCTAAAGAAAGACATATCACGCATACTTCATCTGATAGTTTTGAAACAGAAAGTTCCAGGTCATCAGTAATTCAACCTGCCAGAAAGAAAAAACGTAAGAGAAAGAAAATAAGAAGAAGATTTGATGCATCAGACGGCCGTGAGCAGCTTGATTTTCGGATAGGAAAGAGTCCTACCATATGCAAAATTGGACATGGCGCATCCGACAAGCAGCCGACAGATTTGCCTGAAAGTAGGCAAATGCTTAGTATGCACTATATTGAACACATCTGATGCCATGGGGCATTTTTTGTATCGTATTTCTAACCCTACTCCTTGTTTTTTCCGCATTTTTATTTCTGCTTTAGATAGTCAATAAATGAAGAGCTTTTATCTTTCCTGTGCTTAATGTATATGATGATTTTGGAATGGACGCTACTTATTTTTATCTGTGTGTTGTATGGGTGCAGATTCTGGATTCTCACATTCCTACAGTGCAGCAACGTGTCCCCAAGTAGAGCCAGATGTTGACCACTACTGGTCAACTACCCATGCAGTACACCCCCCTTTTCTTTGCAAAAAGGGGCAGCACCTGATCAGCATTTCCGTGCCATCCTGCAGTCATCAGCAGCTTGATCATTTTGATTGTAAACCCAGTCTGCATGTATGAATTGTAAATAATCTTAGCAGACATGAGTCGTGTATGTGTATTGCCTAGGTGGACCTAACTTTCTAGTGGTAATTTACGTCCCAGAAGGTTTTTCGTCTCACCGATCCATGGATCGGCAGAGTTTTCCTTCAAACCTGACCCCAAAGCCGGGATGGATTTTGTCATTAGAAATTTAGGAGAATCCTAGTGTGTTGATCTGCTAGATTATAGTTGTGTCGCAGAACTGGGTGTTTTGTGAGGGTCTGTATTAAGTGGGTTTGTCCCCTTGAGATGTAAATTGTAAAAAGTCATCATGAAATGTGTCTTGAGGGTTGAAAATGTTTTAAATCCCCTCGTGAGTCCTAAGTCCTAGGTCCTAGGTGATGTTTCCAAAGGCTTAGTTCGATGATCCATTTAAAAAAAAATGAAATAAAATAATAAAATAAATAAAAATTAAGAAATTTAAAAATTTTAAAAATGAAATAAAATAATAAAAAATTAAAAATTAAAAAAAATTTTAAAAAATTTAAAAAATGAAATAAATAAAAAATAATAAAAAATTTAAAAATTTAAAAATTTTAAAAATAATATTTTAAGAGAATAAATCGACGGATGAGATCAAGAGATGTCTTGATCCTCATCAACGGTCGAGATCATTTCTACATGGATCATTCGAACTAGCCGTTGGGATCATTTCCTTTATATAGGGTCTTAGGTGGTCATTTCAGGATAATTGGATCTGTGAGTCTGATACTGAAGAAGCTCTCTTGTAAATCTGTTTCTGGTTAATAAAAGAAGACTTTGGGGTCCATATCTTGCTGGTGTTACTCTCTTGAAATGCTGTGAGATTGTTTAATTTTCTGCATATGTTATTTTCAGCTGTTAATAATAGCTTTTTGTAGAGTATTGTGAGCACAGGTATCTTGTTCACTTGCTAGGGTTTGGGTGCTGTTAGGGTTTCTGAAGTAATGGCAGGTATCTCCATTACTTCCTGAGATCTAGCAGCATTTTTGCCCTCTTTATTGATGGTTGTTCTGAGATGTGCAGAAAACCCTTTCTGAAGGAAATTGTGGGCGTTAGGGGAAGTTCTCGGCTGAACCAGCCAACTCCCGCAAGCATTTTTTGTTGAGCCCAGTTGGATTTGATCCTGGGTCTATCATTCGGTTTATTTTTCTAATTTGCATGAGAGATTTTCTGAAGTTCTCCACAGTAACAGTCTGAAATTTCTGTTCTTTGAAATATTTCTGTGTTTATTGCTAAATCTGGCTGTTAAGGGGCCAAGTCTGTACATTGATTAGCTGTCCTAGGGTCTAAATTTTTTGCTTTATGCAGATTTAACATTAGGGTTTCCTTTTCTTGTTTTGCAGCTGCTCAGCCAGCAAATCCAAGTCAAATCGAAATACCTAGAGTTGACCCAGTGTGCAGCGAAAGGTTATTATGGGGCAACGAAGTTTTGAATACGCCTGAGTTTTTCAAATATTGAATGACATTTGCGTGAAAAATCACACTATTTTGCTGTCAGTCGCTTTCAAAATTGTTGTTACGCAGGCGAATTTTATAGCCCTCGCAAAGAGTCACGTCCGCGCTTAAATAAAAAAGGAAATTGTTGAAGCAATACCAGAGATATGGTATGTAGCCGTCGGGAATTTCATTCATCGCAAAGAATCAAAACCGATTTTAGGAAAGCCGGTAAGTATCGAAACGATTCATGATTGACTGCCACCCTCCGTCGCAAGAACCGCAGGAAGAGTTCATTTTCGCTGGGGGTATTCACAATTTTTGGCGTATCTGCCATGGTCATCGGGCAAGCGAGAGAAGCGTGATTTTTTTTGTGTGTTCTGCTGTCTGCTATCAAGCTGTCCATGTGAGATTCGAAGTGGTCTTCGGCATGCTTACGCTCAGTCTGGAGCATTCGACAAGGGGTTCATGAGCCTTTGATGCGATTCTTCATTTTGATCAGGCGGCAGGATCCGATTCAAAACAAAATTATTTGCTGCAGAATTTCTCAGATTTTCGATCTCCACTGAAATTTCGAGTATCTCTGAGCTCAGAATCGATCTGATATATGGTCATCACGCAGAGGGTAAGCATAAAACCGATTCACGCCGTCTGCTATCAACACGCCCGGGTGAAGGTATCGAAATCATTCAAAGCATTGAAAAATTTCATCGGGCCAGGTAAATCACGTTCAGGTAATTTTCAAAACGATTTGCGTCTCTGCCTGTCGAAAATCCTTTCCACGCGTTCAGTCATTTCTTCGTTTACACTGAGCAAGGGTTACGGTACCTTCTTCTTCATTGGCTATGATCTATTACTGTTTACTGTTCCATTCGCAAACCCTCAGGTGAACTGATTCGTTTTTCTGTCCGCCGCCATCTCCATGTGTCTGCGTTGAGCGTGTTTCTTGTTTGATCGTATTTCATTGTAGTCTAGACTTTTAACTTGAGCTTTTTTTTTGTTTGATCTTTGTATTATATGGTTAGAGCTTAGATTTTAGATTTAGACGTACGTTATTTTTGTTAGTTTAAAGTTTTATTTTTTATATAGTTAGATTTCATTAAAAATGTTTGTATTTTAGTCTTAGGCTTTGTTAAATTTTAATTTTTTAATTTAGTGTTTATGTTGTAGTTATTTTTTATTAAGTTTTAATTTTAGATTTAAAAAAAAAAATAAAAAAATAAAAATAAAAAGATTCATATGTTTTGGGCTTAGTTTTAATTTTTTTTACTTAAGTTTTAGATTAAATTTAAATTTAGATTTTTATTTATTTCTTTTTTCACTTTTTAGATTTTAGTTCTAATTAGATTTTAAGTTTGGTTTTGTTTTAAAATATAAAAAAATAAAATAAAAATAAAAAAATAAAAAAATAAAAAAAATTTAGATTTTAGATTTAGTTTTGAATTTTTATAGTTAGGTTTTCTTTTAAATTAAATTTAGATTTTAAATATTAGTTAGATTTCTAATTTTCATCTTTAGATTTTATTTAAAAAAAAAAATATATATTTGAAAAGCATAAAATATCTTGTGGAAATTTTCTTGTCAGATCCAGTTGTTTTTCGGGAATCATCATGTTATGCTGAGATCTAAAATTTTCAAGTCGAGATGTGAATACGATGTCTGGTTAATAATTCATGATTCTCATGGTGCTTTAAAGCATTCATCTCTTTAAAATTCTCGGTTGCTGGATATCGTTTTGATCATTCTATGAGCATTGTGATTTAGCTGATTTCCTTGATGACAAATGATTGCTGTTCTCGGTTTATGTTTCTATCAAACAAGTAATCGTTTTAAAAACAATCTCTTAAGGCACTGGTCTGCTAAATTAATCAAATTCATCGAGTGCTTTTTCTATCGTATCTCGTGTCCCCCAACCAACTGGTCGACAGTTGGTCTCATCATCTCACAGGGACTACCCCCCTTAGCCGCGGGAGACAGGCTTAAACGGAGGGATCGGGGATCAGAGTGACAGCGCCCGGTCTGAGCGTTGTCGTGTCAATCTGCGCGACAACAGACTTGTTTGTGTTGCATCGGGCTATAACTCATTCTGGTGGTTGTGATTTCTCTTGTTTCGTTCTTGTGGCTATTGTGATTTCTCTCTTGTTACAACTGCATTCTTGTTTAAAATGCATCTACTTCCATTTTGAGTCATCTCACTTTGTTCATGCAACTCATAGAATTTGCAGAATCTTTCTCTTACCCAAGTTTTTTTAATGTCTTGTAAACCACTTAATTAAATATCACCAATGCCTATAAACTCACTGTATATAACACAAATTTTTTACTGATTTTCTTCAACTCTTTTTGTTACCATGGAAACCACTTAACTCAATAGTGCCGAGTTGTTGTTTTTATCTTTTTGATGGAAACAAAAATTTGTATTATATTAACAAATCTGCAAGCGGTTGCAGCTACCGCATCAAAATTGGGCTTTAATATTTGATTTTGTTACCATATATTTGATTTGGAAGTGCCTTTTGGCTCCAAAGAACCTCCTTCCCCTTTCCTCACTATCCAAGTTCCTGTTTTTACGAGTGTAGATACAACAAAACTAATAAAACTATGCAAAATTTACAAAACATAGAGTATTAACTAAGTATGAGCAACATCTCTTGACCCAACATCCTTTGATTTTGGAGGGTTGGGAGATTCATATATGGAAAAACTTGCTCAGCTTGATTGGCATTGCTGCTTGAAATTGATTGATCTACTGAGTTATTGTTTAGAGAATGTTGCAATTCTTCAATTTTCTACCTTAGACTTGCTATTTCATCTTCATTCCTCTGCATTGTAGTTTGATGATATATAAGTATCTCCATTATTGAAGTGAGGCTCGAGACAAGTTGACTGCAGGGTGTTTCAGTCTGCAATTGATTGATTTTCTCAAGAATTTCCCTATGTTTGTTTTTAGATTGTCTAGCATCTTTGCATATTCTCTGCTTTCATTGATGTGATGGAAGGGCCTATTGGCTTTGATTGTAATTGACTTCTTTTTCACTTTGATAGCCTTAATCGGGGTTGGATTTCTAAGGACTATATTCTCTTCAATTCTAATGGAAAGAGGAATGATCCTACTTGAGAAGATCAGAGAACATAATACAAGAGATAAGTCTTGATAAAGTGGAAGTGACAGAGAGAAAATAAGAGATAAGGCTTGACAAAGTGGAAGTGATAAGCCTCGATGGAGTGGAAGCGAGCAAGAGAAGTAAAGGACTTAGGGGCAATGAATTAAATCAAGTTGGGCGTTTCTCCTAGCATCATAACAAGGTGTCGTAACAATACAAAGACCATAGATACCAGCTGAGACATTGACCCAGAATACAGTACCTTTCTTCACAGTTTCCTTTTTCCGCCACTGAGCCGACACACTCTAGCCTTGCTAATTCTGTTGATGGCTCCTTCTTTCTGCCCTAGAGCTGTTGCTTTTGCTTAGCAAATTCCTTTGATACCAGAGCTTTGCGCTAGCTTGGTAAATATGTCTGATATAGCTTGAATTTGTTGACCTAGGAGATAAATTTGTATATGAGCCATGTTGACGGTGCTAGACACGCCAATATGTCAGGGGATCTCCCCGGTATGAAGTCCCAACTAGACCTCAGACCATTTGGAGTAGGAGTCCCAACAGTGGGTAGTACGGTATCGCCTTGACTATGGTTGTGCGCAGAGGTAAGTAAGATGTCCTTATTGGAAGCAAGGGTGTGACCTTGCAGCAAGTCAGGGAAGGTGCATGAAAGACTCTAACACACGAAAGGGGAGAAGAGTGCACCCCTTAGAAGCTTGTGATAGCACGCAACTTGAAAGGGAAGACACGAGCTAAAAGACATCACGAGATGGAAAGCAGAATAGTTGACAATCCAAAGTGATGAGTGACAACAACAACATGCTTTGATAAGATTCATACAAACACATACAGAATAGTCCATACATACATGAATAAATTACAACTACATACATCATTAGAGTCACTAGAATAGTCGAACTACAATAACAATATATGCATGAAACGTGCTCACTATTATATTGAAAGAGTGAAAGATCCAATCATACATACAACCATGACAACCACTAGCCCCAATAGTGGAACGTTACAGTTATTGCCACCTGCTCCTCCAAAGAGATGTACTCGCTTTGCACTGTGGAGAAGCCAAGGCTCGTTACAATACACTCCAAGCTTTCTCTAAGTTATACCTATCAGAAGCTTGGCTCCCAAAAGCCCATACAATGAGTTATGAGGTTCTATATATAGCAAAGAGTGGGGTGACCCTTGACATTCCCCTTTGTTACTCTTGAGCTACCTTCATGACACTTCAACTTACACATCACTGTTTACATTCTACTATTGTCCCTTGGTCTTTAACTTTACAACATGTTTACAATACAATCTGCACATGTACCTATGTGAGACAAAAATGGGCTTGAGTAAGCCATACAAGACATCACTGAGACTCAGACAACTGTGGGAAGACTAACTCGTCAACATCCTCTTGGTGATCGATGGTGGCGAACTGATGCCAAGCTTGGTAGTCTATTATGGTGTTTGCGTACTCCGTGGTGACATCCTTCTGAAAGCGAACTCTTGCCTCCGTTGCATATGGGTACACTGATTTGGCACCTCTGTCCAACTCGTCATATAGCATGCGCATCATGGTCTTGAGTGTAGCCGGACCAGCAACATACTGGTGCATAATGTCTGCGCTCATATGCAAATCTGCGTTGGTGGCTATGCGCATCAATTGCTCGAAGTACATGTCCAACTCCAGTTGGACTTGGTTCTTTGCTTTCGCCTCGGTGAGTGTGCTAATGGATGGGATCGCATGCATGTGCACAATGACATCCATGCTCCTGAACACTCGTGCATGTGAAGCCTGTAAGCTGGTGATGAGCTGTGGGAGTTCCTCATAGTTCCAGATTTGACTCCGGATGCATGCTTTCAACTCCATTGCCTTTGGCTTCATCATCTTTGGAAAGTACAACGGGGCTCCCTTGTACCTCATTGTCCATATCTGCATGTGATCGACAATAGTGTGTATGTCTATCAAGATGCATGCTCTCCTAGCACAGTGCTGCTGCCAACCATTAAGATGGACAACTGACTTATGCACAGTGACGAACCTGAAGTACAACTTCCACATGATTGTCTCGAGAGACGATACTTCATCAAGTATCGCTTTCTTCAACTCTGCTCTGGTGGATGCTGTGGCTTGTTCTTCTCTCTGCTTGGCTGCTTGCAACTCCTTAGCCATGCGCTCGTTCTTAGCTATCAAGAATCTCACACTTGAGCTGGTGGCTTCGGCATATGCCTTTGTAGCATCGGCCAATGCAGCTGGATGTTTGCGCACATCGGACACGATCACTCATTCTTGAAAATGCGCAAGAGATGCATGGACATCCGGAGTGGACACTCTACGCGACTGCACAACTCTGTGTTGTGACTCGTCAAAGGATATGTTGTGCACATCTGCTTCCAGATTGTCCTCAAGGATTTCAGTGTCTCCTTGATCACTTGGGACTTGCTCTGCTCTCGGATCTGGTGAAGCCGGTGGAGTGACCTTTGGGTCTTTGGGCATGAGGTCTGTATCCTAATCTTGCTCTAGCTGAACCACATCTGTGTCCATCTGCTCCAACATCTGTTCAATCTCCTAAGCAAAGTCCTGCTCCTACGACTACTCATCCTGTTTGCTATCTACCAGTTGTTCTGATTCAATAACTTGTATTTGCGCAGTTTCATCAATGTGTGCACACTGCGCTTCCTGCTGTTCATGTTCCTATTCCTGCTGCGCTTCCTTCTCCCTTCTGCACAACTCTTGTTCTTCCCTTAGTTGTTGCTTCACCTCTTGCAACTTCTTCTCTGCCTCCTCCAGTTTCTGCTTCTCCCTCTGTCTTTGCGCAATCCTTCTGTTGCGTTGTCGCTTCTTCGCTTCAATCTCCAAAGCTGCTCTCATTACAAGTGGATCTGCCTTGAACTTGCAGCTTTGCTCTGCCTTTGCGCTATCGACAACCTTCCTCTTGCCTTTGTCATGCGCAAGTCTGCTGCCCTCTACTGCTGCTGATGTTGTTACCCTGTCAAGTGTTGCTGCCTTGTGCGTTGCTAACCATTCTATAGCCACTCTGACTGGTTCATTGAGCCTTGAGGAGTTGTAGCAGTATCTCCATGGGTCTTCCTCAGGCCAATGACATGCCCCGTGGATCCAAGGATGATACACTCTCACACAATGGTCCTTCACTAAGCAATGCGGGTCATATGGATTGAAACTTCTGGTGTCGAAGGTGAATCTCTTGAATTCCTCTGTCTCGGCCTTAACATGCTTGAGACTCTGGATCTCATACAACCCGATCTGCAAAGGAAGAGCAGGCCAAGGTGCCTTCTTATTCTTGTGCAGTCTTGTTGACAACCCTGTCGAGATGTGGTATGCAACCTCTTGCATGACCAACTTGTCCATGGAAAACTTTGGTAACACATGCGGAGCCTTCTCCGCGTTGTACATCCGGATGAAGGTGCCAAGGGGTGAGGCATACCAATTTGCTATGTTAACCAATGCCTCCATCGCTGCCTGTGACATGCAAGGCGAATCCTGCTCAAAGATCATCCTGTACACCGGGGTGACAAAGTGGTCTGATAGCTATAGTATAACTCCACGGAAGCTACACTTGGAGAAAAACCTGCAATAGATGTGCACAGAGGTTTTTGAAGGTGTCCATGCCTAACCTAAGCCAGGGAACTGCTGACGGGCACAAATTGCATCAAGCATGTAAGCGAACATGAAGAGCTTTGCTTGCTGACCCTTGGGCGGATGCCGAACATTTGTTACTTACCCCTTCAGCTGGAGAGTCAACATGTCAGACCAATTGAAAGGTCTTCCTTCGTTCACCAGCTGATCCAACACAATCACCCAACTCTGCGGGAAGGTTTTGTACTCTCTTGGCCATACAAGCGACATGCGAAGATGACCAAGAACTGATAAGCCTTCTGCAATGTCTTTGTCTTGTATACCTAGTTGGGTGTTGTCCTGAACTTAGACAACTCTCTCACCCAACTCTTCAAGATGTCTCTTGAGTTTGTGTTGCTGCTGGGATGGGTGAAGAGTGCATCCATTTTGTTCACCGGTTGCGACAAGTGATACATCTCCTGAAAGTTCTCTACCCTGAAGGTAGCAAGTTCTGTTCCACTGACACTGCTCAGTACCATTGTCTCTGGATCAATATGCGAGACAATCCAGTGGATCATGTCCGCACATGGAAATGCGGGATACTTGCATGCAACCCGGTACAAGCCAGACTTGTGTATGTTGACATAGACTCTATGGTCCTCCAAATTCTCCTCAAAGGTGCCTAAAAAGATATCATTGATGTCTTGCCATGTGATCTTGATCTTCTTGTCTATGAACAACTTAGTATCTTCATAGATGGGCAAGCTCATAGACACTTGCTTGACCACATCTCCAGTTGTGCTCTCAATGGTGTCCTTTGACCTTGCTCTCTTGGAAGCCATTGTACCTGTATTGCTGAGAGACTGATGAACACCTGTGATGCTTGGAGACAGAGCAACACTCATGGCAAGCACAATGTCAGTTGAAAACGAAAAGCAACTTGAGAACTGACATGCAACACACCTGAGTGACTGACTGGAAAATTTGGGCAATTTTCTATGGGAGAGGCTAGGAGACTGAGTGCTGAAACTGCGTAGAGCACAATCCAGGCTGCTAGTGAGCTGACTGACTACTGAAACTGCGCAAAGCATAGTCCAGCTTGGCCTGCTGAGGACTGGAACTGCGCAATGCGTAATTTCAGTCAACATGACTGCTACCCGAGAAATTGCACTACGCAATCCCGAGGGTCAACTGAGGCATTGTCTCTTAAAACTGCGCAGAGCACAGTCTGGGAGGCCAGTGTGAGGCAGGTTCTGCGCAATTCCTGGGAGCAAGGCAAGGCCTTCCATCCCAGAAATGCGCAGTGTAAGTCGGACAAGGCAAGGTCCTGGCCAAGGCAACTTAGACCTACCGACAAGCGATTGAAAAGCAGTAAGCATTGAATGCATGTGTGAATCTGGGTGCAAACATGAGTGAATGAACATGCACGCAATTAGTAAGTGTAGGATTCAGTAAGATGGGAAAACAACATTGTGTGTGAAGCGAGTCGCCGCAACGACGACTGTTAGTGCAGAAACAATGTCATGCATGCGACAACAAGGAAATGCAATGCAAAACTCGAAACAACGCTTCTACAAGCTAACATGCATTGAAACGACAACAAGCGTTCAATAAAACCAAGCAAACAACATTCACACAAACCAAAATGTAAAAAGCGACAAAAAAGCAGCAAAAGACATGAAAAACAGACTTACCCAGAAAAAGTTGCGATGAGTGTGCCAAAAGTTCCTAGATGCGTTGGGAATGCCAGAGATTCATCATCAAAGTGAAGAATGAGCTCTGAAGCGTCGAATAAATAGTTTTGACAAGATCGAGGTTTATGATGTGCATGCCACGATTCTAGGAAAAAGAGACACTTGGCAGGAGGTTTCTAAAATGAAATTTTCTTGTAACCCTAACCCTCAGCAGCTAAAAATAGATCCCTAAAATCTAAGGATGCTTTTTGCTTTTTCGAGAAAAAGATGCCCCATGCATGCAAGGCAAGATTGCACAGTCCTGGAGGGAACCAGTCAACCTGTGAGCACATGCAATGGTCAACAAGCCTTGGGATGACTTCTGTGCAGTTTCTGGGCTGAGTGGCTTTGGCTGCCCCTCAAGCTCTGTGCAATTTTTGGACTGAAGCCAAGGCTGCCAGTTAGAACTGCACAAATTTTGAGAGCAAGCCCAGTGATGGGCTGCTCTGCGCAATTTTCTTGGGGAAGGTAGCCTACATGCTCTACGCAATTTTGGAGCACAAATGGCTACTATGACGCATTGTGCAATTTTGGAGAGCAAGGATGGTTTCCCTCCAGTTTTGCGCAATTCTCCAAGTCAGCACAAGAACCGGTTGAAGACCAAGTCACGGGAAGTCAGCTTGCGGGTGAAAGGAAAACAAGCTAGCGAACACAAGCTGATAAGCCAAAGAGACTCAACTGAAAGCATAAGTACCTGGGTAGTGCAAGACATGCTGCTAAGGATGGTTGGTAAGGAGGCTCCAAAATGAAGCCAAGGAAAAACTTTGGAGGATGTTGTAGCCGCTACAACAAGCCAATGCACCTACCTTGTCCAACAATTGATGAAGTCATCCTACCCAGGCTCTCACTCGATCTGCAACACCTTTTCCTTTTCCTTATTTCATTGCAAGTGACTCGATTTGGATGCTTGCTGCTACGATTTCTCTACTCACATCCATGCTTAGTTCCAATATTGCCATCTCCTTTGCATGTTGTAACAGAAAACTCTGTTGCAATGGCACTTTCTTTTCTAGCTGAAGTAGTCACATTGTGAAATGTCATCTAGTGTAAACTGTACTCCCATGCTATCCAGATCAATTGTCAATTACTCCTTGCATTCTGTGCATAATGTTTTCTTATTCTTGATCTCCCTGCATGCCATGTTTGCATGTTGGGAGCCAGCTGTCATGCTACATCTTTACAAATTTTGATGATTGAGTTTTGATTCTTAGTCTTAGTGTTATGGAATGGGGCTATGTCCCTCAAGTTCATTCACAACTAACCTTCCTATACCCATAACACAACCTTTATTTGCCTGAGTATCAACCTCCTTGTTGTATTGCTTCAAAACGTGGTGGCCTTTAAAGAAAGAAAAATGATCTAAATCCCCCTAAATTTTCGAAGAATAGCTTTTAGTTTTATGCCCCTTGGTAATTTCTTGTTGTTCACGCACTATATTATATCCTATAGTCTTCCAAGATTGAAATTCTTGTAATATTTTTCTTTAGAAAGATGGAAACATTTGAGGAGAGCATATGCTTCTGCTTTATTATTCGATCTCGTTCCTAGGTCCCAAGTAAAGGTTGATTTTATCATTTCATCGGGGCAAAGTATAAGGTGTCCCGCTCCTACCACCCCTAGATTGTTTTTCAAACCACCATCGAAGAAAAGGATATGACATCTCCCTAAAATGAATCCATTTTTCCACTTCATCCTTAGAACCACAAATATGCCATTTCTCATAGATAATAAGCTTACCTTTAGAATGGTGTGAAGCTCCATAAGGATATTGAAAGAGAAGGTTCAATCATTCTACTTCATTCCTGTCTAAATATTTCCTAATGTAAATGGGTTCAACTATTGATTTCCATTATCCGTCATCATCGATAGAGCCCTTAGGGCCAGTTCTTGAGTTTGAGATTTAATGTTTTCAAAGATGCTTATGTTCCTAGCTAGCCATATACTCCAACAGATGAACTTGGGGAGAGCTACCCAGATTTGTTTGAGGTGGGCCTTTCCTTGGAATGTTTCAGTGTAATTTCTATGCCAAACCTCAAAGAATTTTTGAATTGAATTTGACCAAATTACTCTTGCAATTGAAGTTTGCAGAGTCTTATCCTAGACTTCCTTAGTAAAACTACATTCTAGAAATATGTGGGAAATATTTTCTTTAGCTGCTAAGCATAGAGAGAATTTGTAGGGCCATGAATTCCCCACTTGACGAGATATTTTGTTGTGAGGATCTTCCAATGATCCAGGAGCCAACATGAAAATTTAGTTTTGGGGATGTTATTGGGTTGCCAAATATGCTAGAAAATAGAGAGAGATCAAACAATGATTACACACAACACAAAACACTCACCGTGATATCTTTATTTATCACAACAGTTATGCATATATAGGACATAAATCTCTAACTTCCACACATCTAGATCTTGACAACTCATACATAGGAAACAACAACTTCTAGATTGACTCCTTGTGACTCATAATGACAACTACACATGACATGGAAACATTACTTCCAATACCCTTCCTTAATGCTTACATGGAAAACGTTGAAAACACATATTACAATAACAAGGATAATCTATGTCTGATCTAGGGCCGGGTGTGACAAAGGACCCTTCCAAGACTTTTTACTTTCGTGATGTGTTAAATTGCATTTTAGAAAAATCATAAGTGAGTACATCTGCATGCTGTAAAGAAGAGGAACATGTCAATCATCAACACATGAAAACATAAGCCGTTGATAACAGAATTCGTCCGGGAGGGACTACGTCTTCGGGCCCCGGTGTCAAGATGGTGTAGGCTGCTGCATTAAGTGCTGTCAATAGTGATGATGTACATAAGTGATGACATCGCTATCATACAAGGAAAATGACCTCACGCAGGAGTTGCTCCAAGAGATGTTCCACTGCAGGAACTCTCAGTCAAAAGACTCCTATCAGTATGACACAAACTCATGCATGAGGAGCATCCCGCCAACATGGCATAAAAGGGATCTCAATGCAAACATGCATGACAACAACTTGAGTATCCCATTAACATACAACAAAGGGATCTCAAAACATAACATGACAAGTCATGACAGCAAGTACATCACATAGACGATTCTGAGTCACATCAAACAGGAATCATGAAAATAAGTAATAAACAAGATCCCTCATCAACATCAAACATGAATCATGAAAATAAGTAATAAACAAGATCCCTCATCAACATCAAACAGGGATCTGTGGAGCACAATGCATAGTAAAAGAAGTACATGAACACACTGCATATACCTCACAACCAAGGGCCATCTGAAGAAGCGGATGTCAAACTTCTAAAGCTGTTCATGCCATCAATCTCACGGCATCAATCACATGGAAATGGTTGCTCGGACATGAATGCTAACACCTGAATTCCACTTAGAAAAGTGGTTGGAAAATGAAATGAGCAAATGAAAAATATGAGCGCACCATCAAATTTGTGGCGTCAAATAGTGCAAAATCGACTATCAAATTTCTGAATTCTGAGAAATTGAGAATCTGGGGCTCAAGGAATCTTTTAGATCCCCCCCAAATTCCTCAAAGATTCTGCTCATAGGTGGATTGGAAATCTGCAGCTCCAAAGGCGAACCTGACCTCGCCATTGCGATCCCTGTGGAAAACCATGAAAAACGACTATAAACTTGACTATATTCCGACATGGAGAAAATTACCTTGGGGAAATTTCAAGGATCATGGTTTCGCTACCTATTTCTGTAGCAGTCATGGTTCCACCTCCATAATGAAAAATGGTCGAAAAATGCAGAACTTTGATGGAAAAACGGACAATGCCATTGCGTTCGTGGCATCGAGAAGTGCTGAAACCATATAAAATTTGTCAAAATCTAACAAAGTGAAAATTCGGCCCTCCTGCAAAACGCTGCCTCTAACTGCGTGCACTGCCTCCTCTGCCTTGACTTTCGTGCCCACTCCTGGTTCCTCCATCTGCCCTCCACGCACTGAAAAAACTGGGTTCTTATAAAAATTTCGTGGGCGTATTAAACAATGAGTCAGTTTGGTGCAGTGGTTAAGTTAAGGCATTAGTTGAGGAGGGGTTGGGTGGTCAAGCCCCGCCCCTCCTTTTTTTACACATTATAGTTTTTAAAACTGGCGCATTGACATTCTTTTGGTCGCATTAACGTTTTTGGACCGTCGATTTATGTGGTGGTACCGTAATTGATGTGGTACCGTTCTTTATGGGCTATGTACTATTTATGGGCCCCCGCTTGGGGGCCGGCCACGTGGGCCAGGCGGGTTTGACCCTCGCCGACCCCCTTAACTACTCTTCCACCGTTTGTTTTAGGTTGGAGGGAATTTGGGTTGGGTCTGTGCCCAAGGCCGGCCCACCCAAATCCTGCTCCATTATTGTTGAAACATGGTGAGAGCCCTGGGTGGTGGGGGTGGTGGCCCACCACCGCTCCTTTTTTTTAATATTTTTTGTTATAATTAAGAAGGCATGTTCAAAAATTCAAATTTTAGGTCGAAGGAGTCTTTTTAACGAGGCCACAATTTCGCTCGGAATCTAGTCGGAGTTTGCCGAATTCCGTCCGCCGAAAAATTCTAAATTGTGTCTCCATTAACCTGCCCAGTTAGCAAAAGTCAACCAAAACTTTGACTGCCTCTATCTTCCTCATTCGGACTCGGATTGACGAATCATTCGCACCACCGCGATCACGATGATGAGATCTTGGACATGAATTTGGTTCAAGCATAATCCAAGCACTTTGATTTTTGAGCTTTCCCGAGTTCTCTTTGTCGTGTGTGTGTCTCTGGAGCCACCTGGATCAATCCTCCCCACTAAGGAGCTTTTGGTCCTCCAAAAGCATAAAAAATAATCTGCAACTTCCTTGTACCTTGTCTGCATCACAAGCGTCCTGAAAAGGTCTCGCTTCCATCTCCTTCACCTTTGTTCTTTGGAGCCTTAAGCGATTGAGCCAACACCTGCAACCTCTGCAACCTATATAGTACATTGTTTTGCAAATTACATGCTTGACTTTCATGACCAACTAATGACCCAAGCATCCCATACACGAGTTTATAACACATACTCGGTGGTCAACTTTACATCAAGATGGACACAATACCCCAGCGACGACAACAAGGCCAACATATCATTGTTGCTTCAACAAGTGACGGAAAACACATCATCACTGCAACACATGATTTACAATAATAAGGCGAACACTATTTTTGCTTTCGACAAGTGATGGAAACACGACATCACTTTCTCACAGTCTATCAGGCAACTCAAAATAAGACCAGACATCATTGTTGCTGAATGAGTGATGGAAAACACATCATCACTTTTACATTTTAAAATGCAACAAATGATTTACAAAAGCACGACCATGACAAGCTAACATATCTAGAAACCCTTTTCACTTATCAATGTGAATGGGTTGCCTCCTTGTGGCGCATTCAATGGTCAAACAACTGTTTCACCTGGTTCATGCACCGACACTTTGTCTTTAAGGCGCTGGTTTGGATGGAGCCTCCAACAAGTGGCTCTTTGATGACCACTTCTATCGCAATGATTGCAATACATCTTCTTCTTCCAGATCTGCTTAACATGTTTCTTTACCTGCTGTTGAGAGGCTCTTTCACGCCTCATCCTTTTGTGTGTTGTCATTCTTTTCCAACACTTAGAAAATGTATGGTGATGTAATCCACAAAAGGTACATGTTTTTCGATTCCATGTTTTACATTCATCATTAAAATCATGATTATAATCGAAATGACCATTTGAATATCGAAATTGGTTATACCTTTCCTTGCCGTCTCTGGTGTAAGTATGGCAATGAGAGCTTGCCTAAGCTCTTTCCCTGCAACGGAAATTGCCATGGAATGATGGGGATGTGTTCCCATCATTCTCTTTCCTCGATGATTTTAACGATATCTCGGAAGCATATGACACCTTCGAGCATTCACCCTCGATGTATCTCAAGCCTGCAAATTGAGGTCTTTGCACAACCTCCAATGGTTGAGTTATGTGTTGGTTATTAACACCAAGTTTTTCTTCCTCCTCGTGCCTCGTCCTGGTAAGGAGCCTCATGTTTGTCCCTGTAATTGGGATCTCCACATCTCCAACAGAACTCATACTATGTGAAGACGAAACCGAAAGGAAATCAACATTTTTTACCTCCTCTGTCAGTTTGGAAAGAATTGATGAGGGCTGCTCATCATCTGTTGTTGGTGGTTCGCTAACTGTCATGGCGCATTCCCCAACTTCCTTTCTGACATACCCGAGTCCTGCTTGATGGGGTAATTCCTCCACTTTGATGGGGTTGACAATGCTTTGGCCATTTACGCCCACGCCTTTTCCTTCATACCCCATTTTCTTCAATAGTTTGGAGCCAATTCTTGTGGTATGATTTTAAAAAACAACGAAATCATCATCATGAAACATACATGAATTCAGAGAACTACTTTTTACCTCACATGGGTCATGCTGCAACTTTTCCAAGGCCTCGTCCTTAGCTTGCAGCTGTCGTAGCAAACTATGTTTCTCCTCTTTCTCTTCATGTAGAAGCATATTCAATTCAACGTTCTATGTTTCAAGGTTTTGGTTGTTGTGCTTCAGTTCTTCCAGGACCTCTTCAGTGGCTTGCAACTGACGCTGCAATCACTCCTTTTCCTCTGTCTCTTTCTATAGAGTTTCATACATTATTTCCACTCTTTTGGAAATTGTGAGCATGGTCTCGTACATCGCTTTTTCATCCTCTGTCGCTACACGTTCCATTGTTCATGCTGCAATTCACATCAACGCAAAGACTGCTCTGATACCACTTGATCCAGGTACGGGTGTGACAAAGGACCATTCCAAGACCTTTTACTTTCGTGATGTGTTAAATTGCATTTAAAAAAAAAACATAAGTGAGTACATTTACACGTTGTAAAGAAGAGGAACATGTCAACCATCAACACATGAAAACATAAGCCGTTGATAACGGAGTTCGTCCAGGAGGGACTATGTCTTTGGACCCCGGTGTCAAGATGGTGTAGGCCACTGCATTAAGTGCTGTCAATAGTGATGATTTACATAAGTGATGACATTGCTATCATACAAGGAAAATGCCCTCACGCAGGAGTGGCTCCAAGAGATGTTCCACTACAGGAACTCTTAGTCAAAAGACTCCTATCAGTATGACACAAACTCATGCATGATGAGCATCCCGCCAACATGGCATAAAAGGGATCTCAATGCAAACATGCATGATGATAACTTGAGTATCCCATCAACATACAACAAAGGGATCTCAAAACATAACATGGCAAATCATGACAACAAGTACATCACATAGACGATTCCGCGTCACATCAAGCAGGAATCATGAAAACAAGTAATAAACAAGATCCCTCATCAACATCAAACATGGATCTGTGCAGCACAATGCATAGTAAAAGAAGTACATGAACACACTACATATACCTCACAACCAAGGGCCATCTGAAGAAGCGGATGTCAAACTGCTGAAGTTGTTCGTGCCATCAATCTCATGGCATCAATCGCATGGAAATGGTTGCTTGCACATGAATGTTGACACCTGTGTTCCACTTAAAAAAGTGGCTAGAAAATGAAATGAGCGAATGAAAAATCTGAACGCACCATCAGATTTGTGGCATCAAATAGTGCAAAATCAACTATCAAATTTCTGAATTCTGAGAAATTGAGAATCTGGGGCTCAAGGAATCTTTTAGATCCCCCTAGATTCCTCAAAGATTCTGCTCCATAGGTGGACTGGAAATCTGCAACTCCAAAGGCGAATCTGACCTCGCCATTGTGATCCCTGCGGAAAACCATGAAAAATGACTATAAACTTGACTATATTCCGACATGGAGAAAAATTACCTTGGGAAAATTTCAAGGATCATGGTTTTGCCCCTGTTTCTACAGCGGTCATAGTTCCACCTCTATATTAAAAAATGGCCGAAAAATGCAGAACTCTGATGGAGAAATGGACAACGTCATTGCATTCGTGGCGTCGAGAAGTGTTGAAACCATATAAAATTTGTCAAAATTTGACAAAGTGAAAATTCGGCCCTCGTGAAAAACGTTGCCTCCAACTATGTGCACTACCTCCTCCGCCTCGAAATTTGTGCCTGTTCTTGGTTCCTCCATTTGCCCTCCACGCACTGAAAAACTGGGTTCTTATAAAAATTTCGTGGGCGGATTAAACAATGAGTCAGTTTGGTGCAGTGGTTAAGTTAAGGCATTAGTTGAGGAGGGGTCGGGTGGTCAAACCCCGCCCCTTCTTTTTTTACACATTATAGTTTTTAAAACGGGCGCATTAACATTCTTTTGGTCGCATTGACGTTTTTGGACAGCCAGTTTATGTGGTGGTATTGTTCTTTATGGGCTGCATACTATTTATGGGACCGCCCGCTTGGGGCCGACCGCATGGGCTGGGCAGGTTCGACCCTCGCTGGCACCCTTAACTACTCTTCTGCCATTTTTTTTTAGGTTGGAGGGAAGTTGGGTTGGGTCCGTGCCCCAAGGCCGACCCACCCAAATCCCGCTCCATTATTGTTGAAACATGGTGAGAGGCATGGGTGGTGGGGGTGGTGGCCCACCACCGCTCTTTTTAAATATATTTTGTTATAATTAAGAAGGCATGTTCAAAAATTCGAATTTTAGGCCGAACGAGTCTTTTTAACAAGGCCACAATTTCCCCCAGAATCCAGCTAGAGTTGGCTGAATTCCGTTTGCCGAAAAATTCTAAATTGTGTCTCCATTAACCTGCCCAGTCAGCAAAAGTCAACCAAAACTTTGACTAGCTCTATCTTCCTCATCCGGACTCAGATTGACAAACCGTTCGCACCACCACGATCACGACGATGAGATCTTGGACATGAATTTGGTTCGAGCGTAATCCATGCACTTTGATTTTTGAGCTTTCCTGAGTCCTCTTTGTCCTATGTGTGTCTCTGGAGCCACCTAGATCAATGTCTTATTGGTCTTCATCAACACTCACATCCACTTTGGAATCTCGCAAACACCGCTCTTTCACCACCACATCTTCGAGCTATCACTTGACCTCCATTTAAAACGTAACCGCCTCTGACCATCGTTGATGAACTTTGCAAGATCAACAATATTGACACCTCGACTCGTCGGGGCTTCCGCGATAAGAGCCGTCAAGTAATGAACCATCTTATGGACCAACCACCATCTGTCGGATATTTCACTTTCAACTATCTTCCAATTGCTAGGATGAAGGTCTGGATACTGAATGTGTTCAAAAGTTGATCAAACAACTTGACCTTACTAACACACAAGAATTGATGTTTTAGACACTGGGGCTTCCAGTTTAAGAACCACCAACCCTTTTTTAAAACCAATAAAAACACACAAGAATTGATGTTTCGGACACTGGGGCTTCCAGTTTAAGAACCACCAACCCTTTTTGATAACCATAAATAAACGAAATAGTAAACTTCTTCAACTCACACCACAAACACACACACTACAAGAACTTAAATCTCTTTTCTTTTAGAATAGTTTGAGAGGTGGTTCTGATGGCCACTCATCACTATCTAATTATGATATGTCATCCAAGTTGGCTATGTTTTCATTTTCCTTGCCATTCAGAAGATCCCTTGCACGAGTTCTACAATTCTAGGTTGTATGTCCATATTTGTGACAATAGAAGCATTATGTTGAACCCTTGGTTTTTTTCATTTTGCCTTTGGAAAATAGTGCAAGTTCATGTTGACCACCAACATCTAAACCTTCTGAATTTGCCCTTTTTTCCTTAGCTAAAAGTGATGATACCATTCCTTCTAATGATTGAGAGGACATTTGACTTAATGTGAATACAATGTTGCTATACTTGGGAGATAGGCTATTTAATAGAATTGCTTTAGCATCATCTATTTCTACCTTGGCACCAATTTCAACTAATTGCCCAAAGAGAGACATTAACTCATTTATATGATTAGAGAGAGGTGTCTCATCATGCATTTTGAGACTAAAGAGTTGCAATTTTAAAGAGAACTTTACATCCATAGCCTTTTCCCCAAATAGCTTACTCAAATGTTCCCAAATTTCATGCACTGATTTTGCTAAATCAATCAAATGCATCTGAGTGTCTGAAAGACCCAATCCTATTATCACCTTAGCCTTGTCTTCTTTCTTTTCCCATTCAACTAAAAGCTTGGGATCAGTGGGAGCATTTTCGGTTCCTTTTACTATACTCCACAAACCTCTATTCATAAGATGCATTTGAATTTTAGATTTCCATGTATGGAAATTGATGCCCTTAAACTTCTTTAAAATAAGAGAGTCCCTGTTACCTCTTTTTCTTCTTCCAGATCAGATCTGTGGATCTGATTCTTCTCACACGCTATCGACAACGACTTGATTTGTACTGCAATTTAGCTTGCAACACACGAATTCCCTCAGTCGATCTGATCTGAGCTAATCTAATCTGATGAATGTCATCTCTTCCACCCGTGGAGCTTCACCTTAACACCTCCAACAAGTACGCCACCCCTCAACACAACAAATCTCTATACTCGCAACCGCAACAACCAGCAAAACACAACAACGTTCAACTACATTGTCCCACGTCGAAGTTTGATCCTCAAAGTCTGACATTGATGGCATGCTGTCTCTTACGCTTTCATGCTATCTCTAATCAGCTGCTCCTCAAACACCGATTGCATGGTACAAATCTTCATGCCACGCAAATCACAGTGAGGAGACCAAAAAAAAAACGTGCCACAACGGGGATTTGTGACTTTGCTGATTGTGTAACCCTAGGATCTCGAATCTCATGCAAGTATTGGTCCTTTTTTATGTTAGTGTGATGAATTTAAGCAGATCTGTGACTTTTAATAGGAAAAACTTTGCACCATTGCATTGGCTCCTCACAATGCTCAGATTCAACGCTCAACCAATCAATGATCGTTCCAAAAAACATATCTCAACACAACAAACCATGCACATGTTATTTAATTTATCATTCCACACAAATCCAAGATCTCGACCCTCATTGTCTCTGATACCATGTTAGAAAATATAGAGAGATCAAAGAGCGATTACAAACAACACAAAACACACATTGTGATATATTTATTGATCACAACAATTACACATATATAGGACATAGATCTCTAACTTCCACACATCTAGATCTTGACTACAACTCATACATAGGAAACAACAACTTCTCAATTGACTCATCGTGACTCATAATGACAACTACACGTGACATGGAAGCATTACTTCCAATAAAATATTTCTCCACAATCTTGATTCAGGGAGCTCACCTCATGGAAATAATAAGGTATGACATCTTGCTTTACAATGTATTCCAACTCTTTCCATCCCCTAGAGTCTTCTTCCTCCCAATGATTTGGGGCACAACCTGAGAGTTCCCAAGAAGTAGGCATATTGCTTCATTGAGGGTGTTGGGAGCCTCATGAAAGTTCCATCTCAACCACCTCTTATCCTCATCCCATAACAATATGCCCGTTGCACAAACCATTGTCTAAGGGGAAGAAGAGGCATCAAATCAATTAAGGGAGGTTGTCCCATGATGTTGCAATTCAAGATATTTATTAATCAATTATTTCTAGGAAGCCAAGTTATGTGATTTGAAATCAAAGTGGATGTTGAAGAAATCAGCTTCCAAATTGTGGACCCTCCTCAATGTGAAGGGGGGGAGTCAAGACACATTAGTTTGTTTCCATTTAAATATTATGGATGATCACAATATTCCACCATTCATCTTTAGAGGAGATGAGTATCCAAGCTAACTTTGCACCAATGGAAAGATTCATTAGGGATGGATCTCTTATACCTATACCACCGTGACTTTTTGGGGTGTGCACAACTTCCCATTTGAGCAAATTATTTTTTTCGTCCTTGATTTACCCCCTTGTGAAAGAATTTTTCTAATAATTTTGGTATTTTAAGAATGACAGCTGCTAGGTCAAATAATGTAGAAAATCGGAAAAGGGGAAGAGCTGAAATAACATATTTAATTAGAATTATCCTTCTTTCAGAGTTTAGCTAGATGGCTCCTTATTGTTCACTTTTTTTCCCAATTTGGATAGAATTGGTGTCCATGACAGGTGAGGAAAGGGCTTAATGCAAAGGGGCACTCCCATATATTTAAACTTTGAGCAATTTTCCACAATTTTGAAGCCCATCAATCTAGTTAGTTGATTTGTTCCTTTTCCCAATATTGTAGGCATATATTTGACTTTTTTTTTGAATTAATAAATCCTCTTGATGCATTGACAAACTTGTCCAAAATATTTTTGAACCTTTTAGTTATTATGATTGATGCTCCCCCAATTAGCAAAGTATTGTTTGCATGTTGAGTGGTTGATTTTCTTAACATTTGATTCATATCTTATCCCAGGAAGCATTTCATTTTTTTTTCATATTCTAGCCTTTTGCTAAAAGTATTCACCGTGAGAATATATAATAGTGGGTAAAGAGGGCATAGGCTTGTCCTAGTCCTCTTGAAGCTTTAAAAAAGTCTATAGGTCTCCCATTGACTAATGGAGCTATCCATGGGTTTGAAATACACTCTAAGATTTGCTAGAGGACGTGATCATCAAAGGCCATCTTCTTTAGGGTTTCGAGAAGGAAATTGTGATCCACTTTATTGAAGGCATTGGCCATATCCAATTTTATTACCATTCCTTCCCCCCTCATCTTACTTGAATGTATTTCTTCTTGAGTCAGAATAATGTTGTCCACCATTTGTCTCTCTCCCATAAACCCTTGATTTTGTAGAGATAAGCCTAGACAAATGAGGCTTTATTCTTAGTGCCATAATTTTTGACATTAGCTTATATTAGACATTACATAAAGAAATAAGACAATCCAATCACAAGTACATGGATTAAATTCCTTGGGTATTACAATTAGAGCTAAGGAGCAGTTTGTTCTTCCTCCAACATATCCATGCTTTAAAGATTAGTTATTCATTCGACATAAATTTGCATTAATGATTTTGCAACATTTTTGATAAAAGTGTGCCAAGAAGCCATCTAGACTCAGAGATTTCTCTCGGTCAAAAGAAGCCATAACTCTCAAGATTTCTTCTTCTATTGTAGATTTCAGGATATCTTCATTTTCTTCATTAATGATTTGCTTTGAGATGTGCTATAGCATATAACAGCTCGATTGAATTATTATCTTTGGTTTTTTTGTATAAAGCTCTAAAATAGTTGAAGGCCAACTCCTTCATTTTGGTAAAATCAGAAACATGTTTCCCATCCACTACTATGGATTTGATATTGTTCCTGCATTGTCTCATTTTTGCCCGATTATATTTTTTTTTTGTATTTCTATGATGCCAGCCCCAGCTGCATATACCCCAATGATGCAACCTAAGCCTCATATACCCACAGTATGCAAATTAAATTGCATGTCACACACTGTGTGTCCCAGGAATTCTAGATATTCCATACTTAGGAAAAATCCTCTTAAACCAAAGTTTTAACCAACGGAAATATAATATCTGATGAAAACCCACTTTATCAAAGTTCAATTCCTTAAGCGAAAATATTCCGTCTAACTATCCCAAGTTTAGACTTTAATAAACCTTTAAGCGGAACTTTGCACAACCCTTCATAATCTTTGGTTAATTATGAACTTAACTTGAAATACACTAATCCCGCTTATTTATATTATAATTCCCATATAATAGAAATATCTCATAAACACACTTAAACCTTACCTTTCCGCCATTCTTCAACCTTTTACACATATTTCGATGCTCTCCTTAGCACATTAAATCTCCGCCGTCAATCTCATTCCTCGATCCAACAGTTATCATGTAACCTGATCATTAACTATCCCAGACGATCTCCACCGTTGATCTGCTCTATCCGATCCAACGACTGTCGCGTCACCCGATTGCCAACAAGCTTGGCTGATCTTCACCGTTGATCAATCCCGCTTGATCCAACGGTTATCGCGCAATCTCGCGCAGATACTTGCACGAGCGATATCAAATTGAGGGCACGCGAGAAAAGTGGTTTTCTCTCTCCATCGTTTGCTACGTGTCGACCTCTAAGCTTAATCACGTGAATTTTAGAAAGACCGCTTACCACCTTTAGGGCGCACGAGAAACTGCTTCCCGTCTTTGTAAACTGCCCACATGCTTTAGTTCATTCTTTAAAGAACTTGGCTTAATAAAGGGTTAGCGCTTAATCTCCGCCGTTCATCTTCTTCACTTTACTTTGCGTGACTTAATCTTAGTCGTCTATCGCACACAACCTCGTCTGTTGATCTGACTGATCCAACGATTCTTGTGCACCATTACGTTCTTTTGGCTCCTACTGTGAAATAGCTCATTCGGCTTTCTGCCTGTGTATTTGCTTCCGCCTTACGGTTTTCACTTGTTCTGATCTCGATCTCTGTTCGCGCCTTTACGCTTCCTTCGTAAACCTTTAGGTTTTAAGAAACCTTACAGTTATTCCTTCGCTGTGAAGGTTCTCTCCAATACTGTCTGTGCGCAACCACGTAACACACTTCTCTGTTACTCCTTCTCTGATTCTGCAGACCTGCAACCTAAGTTACGCATAATTACTCTAGTCACACACAATCTATAATTCAATTACACAATACACATCATACAAACTCAGAATCGAGTAATCTGTATTAACAAACAAACATTTACACAAGAATTTCTTCCTCGACCTGATCTTCTATATCAGTGGCCTTTCCTTTCCTGCCCGTAGGCCTAAATAACTAACTCTCTGACTCCTGACTGACTGACTGACTCTACCTCCTACTATGCCTTTTAGGCTTATATTTATACAAAAGGTTCTGTTTAACCAATTCTGGTTCAGATCCTTAGTCTGCTGAACTAAATCCTGAATATCCTCTAATTCCACTTTTAACTCTAGTAATCCCTAAGAATCCTCTCTAGTTCTATGAATCATGACACCACTTTCTAGTCTAAGACTTATAATTGATTTCCAACTCTCTCGTCATCACTTATCATCACTCATGTTCCCCTACATTCGAGAGAATTTACAAATATCCTCACAATATCTAATTAATTCTGATTCCAATCACTTAAAACATTAATAATTACATACATAGGAATCCAAATTCCTTGAAAACACAAGACCCCCCCTAAGTTAACTAGAACATAATGAATTGTTGCGCTGTATGCTCCTGCATCATTCTACCTCCCACTTTGAGCAATAGACTTCTTGAGTTGTTTCTCCACATTTATTCTTCCTTTTTGATGGCTGCATGATATTGATCAAAACTTCTTCTCTCTTCTTGCACAATTTCAACAGATATATTTTCATTTTTCCATTCTCTTCTGAATACTTGCTAGATTTGTTTTGTGGAGGTTTATTTATTGACTCCAATCTTTTTTGTTTTCCTTGGCCCATTTTTTGAGAACAAGCTTTAGATTTCTAATTTTGCATTCCCATATATGAATATGGGAGCCCATAATCCATTTGCTCCAAGTAGATGAGATCATTTCCACATTGCTTGCTGTTTTAGCCAATGCGAGTCGAATTGAAATGAAAAGGGTCGTAATCAGTGTTTTAGCACATTAAGAGGGAGATTACCCTGTGATACAATTCTCCCCAAGTAAGAATATTGGAAGAGAAAATTTATGATTCAAAAGGTCACTGTCTATGAGAAATCTGTCGAGGTGAGCAATTATAGGCCTAACACCAATTCTTCGATTGCTCCAAGTGTTATTTTTGAAGGTTGGTTTAATATCCACTAGTTTAAATGATGAAATGTGGTCCTCCATAGTTTCCCTAAAAGGGTTTCTTATACCGGTACCCTCTTTTTTCTCCCAAGGGTAGACAATGAGATTGAAATCTTTTCCCAAAATAATTCCATTATTGTATTTAGAATCCTTTATTGATTAATGAGTTCCAACAAAGAATCTTCTCTTGATAAAGAACTTGCAAATAGACATTAACAATAGAGCATACCTTGTTGAATTTTCTACAAGATGCACAATAGAAACCAATTTTCTAATTTGATAATTTCTACCTAATGATATTCTAACAATTTATTTCATGCCACAGATATCATTGAGCAATTATATACAAAAAATCTCAATAGTAAATGCAGCGAAAACAATAAAGATCATAGAAAGACGTGAGAAAGACAACCATGCACAATAGAGACAATAATTTTACCTTGGAAAACCCAACCTTGGGAGAAAACCAAACAAATTTCCTTTTAGGAGAAATTATTCTTCAACAAGGTTTATCAACAAAAAGATAACAATAGTCATACCAATCAACTATAGTCAAATTCGGACCTGCGGCTCCTGTGATCAATTGCAGTTAATTTGCAGTCGATTGCGGTTAAACTGGTCAAACTTCTGCCTATGGCTCCTTTGGCTGATTGTGGTCAAACTCAACCCTCTTGCAACTCGATCATCCCTACTCAAACTCAGTGAAATACAAAGAGAAACAACTTGGTAAAAAACAATCAATTCATCCTCCTTTCCTCAGGCTCACGTGTCGCTGCCTAACAAACCTTAGATATGAAGAAGAAACTTGCTTGATTGATGATAAAAATGAAATGCCATATCATGTATTTATACTCATCAAATGGGCTAAAATAAACCAAGGGACACACCCCTTCACTTGACTAGGCTGACTTGCACCCTATATATATATTTTAATTTTCTTAGGTGATTTGGAGACCTCTTTGGCATGTGAGAATACCCCTGTTACAAAAAAATCAACACTCTCTCTTAGCGATAGAGGTATTCTCCTTAGCTGCAAACATATTTCTCCTTAGCTATTCATGAGCTTGCTATGTTGAAGAAAAGTTCAGGATCCAAGGGATGACAAAGTGAAGGGAAGAGAGGGGGAGGGGGAGAGAGAGAGAGAGAGATGGGGGAGACAGAGAGGGGGAGGTGGGAGAGAGAGGAAGGAAGAGAGAGGGGAGGGGGAAGAGAGAAGGAGAGAGGGAGAGAGAGAGAGAGAGATGGAGTTGGAGGGGGGGGAGAGAGGGAGTGATGGAGAGGAGAGTGGGAGGGAAGAGAGAGTGAAGGAGAGAAGGGGAAGAGGGGAGAGAGAGAGAGATAGGGGAAGACGAAGAGGGGAAGGTGGGAGAGAGGAAGGAAGAGAGAGAGGAGGGGAGAGAGAGGGAGAGAGAGAGATGGAGTTGGGGGGGGGGGCGAGAAGGAGTGATAAGGGAGCGATGGAGAGAGAGTGAAGGAGAGAGGAGGGCAGGGGGAAGAGAGAGAGGAGAGAAGGGGAAGAGAGAGAGAGAGAGAGGGGTGGGGAGAGCGGTGAGATAGAGAGATTGAACAAGAAAGAGACACATAGATACAAATATAGATATTATATAGTATTATATAACCAATCTAGATCCGACCAAATCTCTAAGGTGCAAACCTTTCTTCAAATTTTGCATTCATAGTCAACTCTAATGTTAAATGGAAAAATGATCTATCCGCTTGAAAGATATTACCATCAAGATTGTGCAAAGCTCAATCAATTTTGAAAATACCATAAAATAATTTTATTCCCTTACAAATGACTCCCATCCTTAACTTCTCCACAAAAATATTATCTTAAATTTTTTTTAAGATATCATTGGCCTTTTTTTCCTTGACCTTTTTCCATGGCATATCCCTTTATTTCTACAAGAAGTTTTATAAATGTATGAGAAATTTAGAAGCATGGACTTTTTGCACAAATCGGTTGGAAAATTGCCCAAGCCAAAACGCAAGGAGTTTGTTGACAAGATGTTTAATAACGAAAAATAATACATATAAGGTGATGCGCATAAAGTGTTAGAAGAAATGCTAGCTTATCCTTTGAGAATTCAATCTCAAGGACGAGCATAGTTACTCTAAGAAATGCTTCCAGATTCAGAGGATTCCAGAGTGAATGTTTCCATATTCAGAATTTCAATTTCAAGGACGACTAACTTTATGAGTCTCGGTGTGAATGACGTAGAGAATTTCTAACAGTGATGAATGTTGAGCATGTGGAATGGTTTGCATATGGCTTCTGGCAATAGCCCGGTAGGCTGGTAGCGTTGTCTCTGAGCATCGAAGTTGTTAGTGCGTCAGAAAGCCGAAAAGGTTAGTACTATTACTATTCATTATTAGAGTGTTTGCATGTTTCAAACAAGAGATTACGATAGAGAAATTGAAATTGAATTGAACTATTTCGTGAAACCTCTAAATAAAGTAGCACACTGTCTCTCTAAGAATTGTGTGATGGTTGTGGGTGGTATATGAGGTTGATGGTGTGCACCCCATTCATTGCCCGTTCTTCTTCATTACAGACTTCTCTCTGCAGTCTTCTCCACCGGAAATGATTGCAAATTCACCTATTGTGTTACCCCACGACTTTATCATCTCATTTTAGGGCAAAATGTGGATGTGTAATCCGAACTTTCAGCAAACCAGGGTAATGAAGAGAAGCATTCAATTCCATGGCGTCTGATTCATCTACAACCTCTAAGATTTGAGGGATACTCCTTGTTTTCCATGGCAACATTTGTTAGAACCCCAATGCAGAGCGTGTATTTCGTGATGCTTTGCAAAAAAGGGGGTTGAACATCCGAATGACATCAACGTTCAAAATGGACTGATTTGGAACTATTGACTACCGTGAGGGCGATCTTGCAAATCCCAGGATGGAGAATGTAGCCAAGAATCAATGTATGAATTATGCTCACATGATTTAGATAAAATGCCTGGCTGAGATATGGTTTCCTGGTCTGTGATGATTCCTGGATCACCTACAGATGGGAAAATAGAGGATGCATCCAAACTGTTTGCTGAAATGCATGAACGGAATATTGTTTCGTGGGATACAATGGGGGAAGATATGCCCGATGATGTGGAATAGATAAAACATGCTATTTGCTTGATGATGTGCCAGAATGGAATTCCTTTTCATAGACTACCATGATTGCAGGATATTGTGACAATGTGAGAACACAGGAAACCATTCAATTGTTTGAAAAAAATGCCCGAACAAACTGTTGTTTCCTTGATTCCAATAATGGGAGTATATTCATAATAGACCTGAAGGGAAAGTACTAAATCTATTTACTCGAATGAATCTGGAAGGCATAAATCCAAATCTTCGGGCACCTCATTGATTAAAAGAAGTTTTCAGAATCCTTTGAATAATGTAGAAGGGTGGAATGCCTTGAAGACCTTGAATTTTTCTAGAAACAAGATGCTCAGTGGAATATCACCCGAGCATAAAAATTGTATGCAACCAGATATCCTTGATTTAAGAAGCAAAATGTTTAGTGGCGAAATCCTTGGCAGTTTGGTTCACTTTAAATAAAAAGCTATACTTGTTCAAGACTTACATGGAATCTCCCAAATGAGATGGGCAATCTGTCATCTCTTGTCAAGTTGGTAATCTACAGTAATAATGTTCCCAATGTAATGTTCTCAGTGTAATGTACCTTACTAGGATTTTACCAATCATTCATTAAGATATTCCTAAGTTTGCCAATCTACCTTGTACAACACCTTAACTGTTTAAGTCTAGATCTATTTTAACCCTGGATCTATCAAGTGTTGAGAGGGATTCAATCTCTCGAGGTGCAAACCTTTTTTTTTGAGTGCAAAACTTCAGGAAATGTTTGCATCTTGAGACATTTGATCTCTCTCGGTGATTGATAGATCCGGGGTTAAGAGGGATCTAGGGTGGTTATATAATACCATATAATATCTATATTTGTATCTATGTGTCTCTTTCTTATTCACTCTCTCTATCTCACCCCCAAACATGCATACACTCTCTCCATATCTATATATATTTCTCACCATCCCTATTCCTCTTGGCCTTTCTCTCTTCCACTTCTCTCTCCCTCTCTCTCTTCCCTCCCACTCTCTCTACCTTTCTCCCTTTATTTCTTTCTTTTTCCTTCCATCTCTCTTCCCCTCCAACTCCATCTCTCTCTTGAGTCCTCTCTCTCCATTTCTCTCCCACCTCTCTCTATCTCTCCCCCATCTCTCTCTCTCTCTCTCTCTCTCTCTCTTTCCTCGAACTCTATCACTATCTCCCTTTCTCTTCTCTTCTCTCTTTATCTCTTTCCCCTCATCTTATCTCTCTTCCCTCCTATCCTCTATCCCTCACTCTCTCTCCATCTCTCCTTTGTCACTGCCCCTCTCCCTCTCTCCCTCCCTCTCTTTCTTCCCTCCAATTTTGTCACTATCTACCCCCCCTTTCTTCCCTTTACTTTGGGTGTTGTCATCCCTTGGATCCTTAGTTAAGATGGATCTATGTTGATTCTTACTAATACTATTTATATTATATAAATTTCATATTTTTAGATATAAAAGTATTCTCATTTTTAATTTTATGAAAAGCTTAATTTAATTTCTACGGGAATATTTTTAGTAGTGGTGAGGATAGAGGGTTTAGATATATCTCAAAAATAATTATTTTTCCTTTCAGCTTCAATTAAAAAATGTTATAAAATTAAATTAAATTAAATTATTTTTATTGTGAAATAAGTTATGGTTTTTGGGCATGTGGTATTGATAACCCATGGTATTGTTAAAAAACTATTTGCAATTTAATAATATCCATCGTAAAGTGAGGGTGAATATCAATGGTTAAGAATCTTGTCATATTGTTAAAAAATATTTTGATTATGAAATAAGTTATGATTTTTTGGCATGTGGTATTGATAAACCTTGGTATAAGGCCATGCTATTATAACAAAGGCTATTCACAAGTTCATTATATCAATGGCAAAGTGGGGGTGAATATCCATAATTAAGAATCTTGTCTTATTCTTATGAAATATTTTAATTGTGAAATAAGTTATGATTTTTGGGCATGTGGTATTGATAAGCCATGGTATTGTAATACATCCTATTTACAAGTTAATAATATCCATGGTAAAGGGGTTGAATATCCATAAATTCATAATATCAATGAGAAAGTGGGGGTGAATATCCGTGATTAAGAATCTTGTCTTATTGTTATAAAATATTTTGATTGTGAAATAAGTTATGCTTTTGGGCATGCGGTATTGATAAGCCATGCTATTGTGACAAATCCTATTTACAAATTAATAATATCCATCGTAAAGTGGGGCTATCCATGGTTAAGAATATATTTTCATATTGTTTTAAAGTATTTTGATTGTGAAGTAAGTTATGTTTTTTTGGGTATGTGGTATTTATAAGCCATGGTATTGCAACAAATCCCAATTTTTACAAGTTAATGACATTCACGGTAAAGTTGGGGTGAATATCCATGGTCAAGAATCTTGTGATATTGCTATAAAATATTTTGGTTGTGAAATAAGTTATGGTTTTTGGCCGTGCGATATTAATAAACCATGGTATTGGCCCACGGTATTGTAACAAAGCCTATTCACAAGTTAATAACAAAATCAAAATATAACAAATTTATTTTTATTACTTCAATGTTTAATTATTAATTAAGCCAACATTTAAATGTTTGCACTCATCCTTAATATCAATTTTACTTTTTATTTTTATTTTTTAATTAAGTTGACATTTAAAATTGTTTACACCTACACATTTACTCTATACTAATGTTAACTTATCTAATAAATCCGTTTAAATTAAATTTGATTAATTATTTAATATATCTATTTAAATTTAAATTGATTAATTGTTTTCTACATCCATTTAAATTAGGCTTGCAAATGGAAAAAGATCACTCTTAAAGGGTTGAAGATGTAAAACACTTTCTATTAGATTTTCCATTTTATACTCATATTCTAATTTTCAAAATATTTGTCATGCTACCGACCTTTTAACCTTTAAGTCAACAAAACTATGGTGATTTGGGAACACTTCTTTTTGAGCACAAACATATAATGTTAAAGAACTCCAATTAATCTCGTGCCTTCTTATTGTTTGATAGACCATATAAGTCTTAAAAGACTTTATCACCATCATCATAAAATATAAAATATAATTGGCTAGTCGTCATTTGGGTTTATCTTGGGTCGCTGGGAGGAATAATTGCTATCCTCCCCATCCAAGTGATATGATGTGCTTTGATATAATGTATTTTAACCTCCTCACATGAAATATAAAGATATTTTTCATGAAAAAAAATATAATTAGTTAGTTTTAATTAAACAATGATTATATATATATATATATATAGCCCCAAGGGATAGTTCAATTAGTCGAGTTCCATTGCTAAGTACCTTACTAATTGGGAGGTCATGGGGTCAAATGCTAAGTACCTTGCCAATTGAGAGGTCACGGGGTCAAATCTCCGGACGCCCTTGGGGTTAGGCTCGACCAGATAAGAAAATGGTTAGATCCCTTCAGGTGGACTTACCCACTCTGTGACCGTGAACCACACTTCGATATATATATATATATATATAAACAATTGTTATATATATATAATAACAATTATTTAATTAAAATTAAATATATTACATTTTTATATATCATGTGAAGAATATAGATGTTTATATATATATATATATATATATATATATATAATTAAACAATTGTTATATGTATATATAAATAACAATTATTTAATTAAAATTAAATATATTATATTTTTATATATCATGTTAAGAATATACATGTTACTCTGACTCAACAACAAGACTCAAAGCGCCCGTGCGCGTGCCCGCGCGCGCACACACACACACATATATATAGAAAAATATATTTTTATATTCCACATGAAGAGGGATTGTCAAATAATGAAACTTGAAATTAAAAAATACTATATATGGAATATTTATTTATTTGTTATTGTTTTTTTATAATTAGTTAATTTTAATTAAACAATTATATATATATATATATATATATATATATATATATATATATAATCATTCTAGATTGTCAAACAACTTAAAAGCAACATTCAAAGATTGTCAAACAATAAGACTTAAAGGCATTTTAAGGGTATACTCATTAAGAGCTTAAACATGTCACATACAGGGAATTGAACCCACATAGGTAGGATAATAATGTTTCTCTCAACTGCTTGGGGTACTTCCAAATGATATTTATAAATTTATGCTCATAGGCATGTCTATTTTGAAATAGAGCTTCTAAATTTTTAATTTAATTATCAATAATAAAATCTCCATATAATATTTTTAGTACTAGTTAGAGTTAGAAGGTTGCAATTTATTTCAAAGGTAGTTATGTCATTTTTCTTTTCAATTTAATTAAAAAAGATCATATTCTAATGTGTGAGATTTTCTTTCCATTAAGTTTTGATTTATAGCATTAAACTTGCTTTACTACATTTTTCTTGTTACATGTTTTTTTAAATGTATATATGTTTAACTCTTGTATTAATTCTTTTAATAATAATAATAATAATAATAATAAAGTTATAATTTAATTAATTTATTAAAATTTTGGAAACATGATATGTATTATAAGACATATATTATGAGGTAAATATCTTAATGTTTATTGTGAATTAATATCTATTAATATTATGTTTATATGGTCAATTATTGTATACTATTTTTTTTTTTAAATAGCTAATAATATAAAAATAATTAATAATATAAAATATTTATGGTAATTATAAGTAATTTTACTATCAATTAAATTAATGTGAGATTTATTTAGAGAAACATGGAAAGTAATGCAATATGATATTTGTATTTAGAGTTTGAAAAACATTTATTATATTTTCAATGATTTAACCAAAATTTTAATTAAGATGAGGTTTATATATATTTAAATATTATTAAATAAAAATATAATATATAATTTTAATTTTATAATTCAAATTTAATAGTTATTATTAATCTAATTTCATGAATTTCTATTGGTTTTTGAATCCCGAGTTATCAACGATATATGTGTTTTATGATGTTTGTTTTAAAACCAAATTTACTCTAATGAAATTTTCATGCCACAAAACTGATTGTGCCGACTTAGAATAAAGCTCAGAATTCCAATTGAAAATATTTCTCTCGATTAATAATCATAAATGTACTAAATTCATGCTTTACTTCTTTTAACACCAACAACTAGCTGAAAAACAATCTTCATAACACAATCATTTTGAATCTTATTCTTTACCACCTATTTCGTTCTTCATGCATAATAATCCATCTAAAACTTAAATTGGTGATGTTACAATGAGCCTTTACTACATATTTCTCATTTTTACAAAGCCCTTTGGATTTCTTTTCATCCACATAAGACATAACATCTATTCCATAATGACATTTTTTCATTATGGCTCCAATATTTTTTTCTTGATAACGATTACAAAGATAAAATACCATAAACAAAAAGGCTACTACAAAATAACAAGAACAAAACAACACAAATATACATGTACAATAGAAAAGAAAAAAAAAATTGTAAAAAAAATATCAAAACATGAGAAAAAGCACTCAAGCTAATATAGACAACAATACCACCCTACGATGAAAAGAAAATCCAAAAGAAAATACTAAAAAAAACACTCAAAAGAGTTATTGTCCTTGCTTATCTAAATTAAAGTTGTAAACTCTCCCAACTTGTGAAGCTTAATATTATAATAATTTATTATTATTATTATTTAAGACTAATTTAACATTAAATTTACAATAAATTAAACAAATAACAAGAGATCTAATATTGGTATATTTATCAAAAGATTAACAAGGGATCTTCATGTGTTTGGATTTGGATTCCTTGTTAATCTTTTGTTATTTTTATTTTTATTTTATTTATTTATTTTTATTATTTTTTGAGGATGTGACATACTTACACATAAGAAAGGAGTAATAAAAATAAAAATAACAAAGATTAACAAGGGATCTTTATGTGTTTGGATTTGGATGACAATGTTTTTGAATGTTACAGTTGTTGTGTTATATTTTTATGTGTATGTAATTGTCTATTAATAATTAGTTGGTGATGAAGAAGGGAGACAATCTTGTCAATAGTTTGTATGAAGATTGATATTGCACATCTATTTCATTTAATTTTAGGTATCACAACTTCTGACAACTAATTAATTCTCAGTAATGTCATCTAGGTATTACTAAATATATCTTGAAGACTAGTTTATTACTAAATATATCTTAAAGAGTAGTTTTAATAATTTATTGCGTCAAGATTACTCTTGAAATAAATTTTTTCTTTGCTAATGTTTGAAATAATTTGTTTCGTTCAAGAATATTTTGACGTGCATAATTACTCCCTTCTTATTTTATTACTCTCCCACTACCAATGACCTGGAAGCTTAATACAATAATAATAATAATAAAATTTTAAGACCAACTTAGCATTAAATCCACAATAGATTAAACAAATAACAAGGGATCTAACACTGGAATATTTATCAAAGGATTATCAAGGGATCTTTATGTGTTTAGATTTGGATCCCTTGTTAATCCTTTGTTATTTTTTTTTTTTTGTAAGCTGAGGTAGTGCCTTTCCTTTTCTATTCACATAAAATTAGGTTAAGCCATGTACATCGTTTTGGTGGCCTCAAACCGCCGAGATGGGAAATCAAGTCTGTTGGCCACCTCAAATTAACATAGGCCATCCAATTGCAAAAATGAGTAAGTCTATCAATCCAAGCTAAATAAACTTCGCAACAAAAAATACTAAGCATATATCTAACAATCATGATAATAAACAGGAAAATGGAAAACTAGCTTCAGAAAATCAACATGGTAAACATCTGCAAGATCTAAAATATCATTCTTCCAAAAGCTCGAGTGGTGCTGTCGCTTCCCTCTTCGCTGGAATAAGCTGCTTCAACTGTTGCTGGATTTCATCCAGCTTGCTATCTTGCATGATCATAATGATTTGCAGGTTCTTCATTTCCTTCTTCATGTTAGGCGTGCCTTGGGTCAGTTCCACCATTTCGCCTGCAACTTGCTCCAACGCCTTAGCTAGTAAGCGTTTCAACACCCAATAAACGTGCAAAGTCTGTTTATATAACATCATCCATCCCCTGGTATTACCTGGGTCCGAAATGTGGTTCCCCCATTCTTCCATTTCAGGCGCTGAATCTTCCTCCATTACGTTTTCTTCTAGTTCCTTAATGAGCCTGCGGATCTCCTCATCGGTGCCTACTCTGTACGCCCTTTCCGTCTCTTGAACAGATGTCCTCATTGTTTTCCGGCGGCGTCTTTGAATGGCCGGCTCTGAGGTTGTTGGGTTGCTGTGACCGGGCTGATTAGACCAGCCTCTTCCACCACGTCCTCTTCCTTGTCCCTGGCACGCCATTTTCCTCCTTACAACCTCCTATGTATCATGGCCAACAAAAAAGGTTAGATTCTTTGCAATGGATTTTGTTCCCGTTTCCTGAGTTTCCTTTTCCCAGATTCTGCCCTCCTCTCTCCAATTTCTCCTGATGGTTTGGCTACTTCCAGGCTTTCCTCCCCCTAGCCCAGACAATTTATTCTCTGTATTCTTCTCTATCTCCCAGATTGTTTCCTTTTCCTCTTCAGGCTGGCCCTGAGCGCAACACTTACAGAAGCCCAATGGGTCTTCACCCTGGTTTCCACAGTTTTTCCCCATGCTCTGCCCTTCCTCTAAATTTTCCTTCGTGCCACCTTCCCCTTTTTTGCTGCGAGTTACAAGGGGTATTTCCCCCTCTGGCATACTTCTACCTCTCTCTGCTATTCCTAGCTCACCTCCCACTTCCATCAGACTGCCTAAGATTAAAAAAATTATAGGAGTTGGCTTTACGAAAACATACCTGGACCTTTGCTTCACCTCAGATGGAACCAGTTCACCCTGCACTCTTGCTATCTTCCTCCTTCACTGCATTATGATTTCCTTTACTCCCTTCTCCACCTTTATTGGCCGTCTCCCATTTGTCCCGCAGCGCATCATTTTTCTGCCATCGATTTTTGTTGTTTCTTCCCCCATTCCCCTGTCACCTCCGTTTCTTGGGATGCCATCCCACCTGCATGCCGCCCCCGTGTCCTGGTTTATAATGGGAATGTTTGGTGGTCGACCCTGTCGTCCTCTCCTCGTCATGCTCCGTACCCACGTCATATCTCCGTCTCTCACCCCGATTGGGGGCTTTGTTATTTTTATTTTATTTTATTTATTTATTTATATTATTTTTTGAGGCGTGACATATTTTTTTTCCATGGAAAAAGCGTAATTTTCATTAATATGATAAGTAAATTACATGTTGTATAATACTACATGTATGAGATGCTATGTCCGAGGAGCAGATCAAGTAGTATATATAATCTTTACAAAAATATTCATGATGTAGCTAATAATAAACTTCAAAGTAGTCCAGAAAACATTAGAAAAAATGATAATAACTGAGTTCTGTCCCATAATAAACAACTGTAAAAAGTTATATACATAGAACCAAAAAAAAGGAAAATTAGAATGATCAAGAGATCATTCAGAGATGAGCCCATTCATGTCCATGAATGGTCGGTGGTAATAACTGTAGAAAGTGCCTTCCCTGAATTCTTGAATCTGCCATTGTCCTCTATTCAGCTGCACTGCCTCCTTGGAAAGATTATCAACGATATCATTCCTTTCCCTGTATATATGTAAGCATGCAAAGGAATCAAATTGAGATTTTAGAGTAATGATATCAGCCAGAATATCTTTGAGTGTGTGAAAGTGACAGTGATATACTTCATTTGTCTAGTTTATATTGAGCTGTGAGTCCCCAAAAATCTGAATCTTTTGGCAATTTAGTTCTCTTGCAAATAGAAGAAGATATTTAAGACTGTTCAATTCAGCATAATTGTTGGTACCCCTGCCTAGGCCAACTTGAATTCTATAGGACACGACATTGTCAATATGCAAGACCCCCCCGTAGCCTTCGGCCTGTGCCGAACCATCAAAATAACCCCAGGGGGAATTAGTGTCAATAGATTCTGGGATAATGACCCGAGGGGGTTTGCTGACAGGGTCCTCCGGGATCAAATTAAAAATGGCCATCAACGAAGTACAAGAGGTTTCCCAATTTATCTTGGCATCCATAAAAATAGATTTGTTCTTATTTAACCATATACCCCAACAAATAAGCAATGGCAGGCTTCTGACTTTCTGAGATTGCACTTCTGTCCACCATCTGAGCCAAGCCTCCTCTATGTTTTTCCCTGACTAGGCAATGTGTAAATTTAGGGAGGTCGTGATCCTTGACCAAAATAAGTTCGACACGGGACAAGTAAGGAATAAATGATTTGTATCTTCCTCTTGCTGCTTACACAGGCTACATCTGGAGGGGCCGTTGATTGCTCGATGCATTAGCTTAAGCTCAGTACGAGCTTTGTCCATAAGGATGCACCACATGAATAGCGTGGTTTTAGGAGGGGCTTTTAATTTCCAAAGGTGGCGCCACCACCAAGAGATATCTCCAATTTGTCTGGTAGCCATTGAGGATGCATAACCTGCTTTGGGGGAGTATCTGCCATGGGGGTCTAGAGCCCAAATAAGGACATCTTGATTATCGTTGATCTGCACATTGGCCTCCTCGAGTGACCCGATAAACCTCTGCCAGTCCTCTTCCCAACAGGCTGGGATGTTGAGCATTCTGTGATCCATCCAGTTCTGATTCTGCCATCGATCTTGGTTTACGTTTGCTATTTGCGCTAAGTGGGTGATGCCAACAGCCTGCAGATGATTATAGAGTGGGCATGGGAGGATGTGAGCATTCCCGCAGCCACTCCAAGCATCCAAGCCGATCCTCACTTGGTCCCCATTACCAATTTTCCAAGCCAGACCTCTCTTGATGAGGGGGAGGGACTGAATTATTGCTTTCCAAATTATAGAGGATCCAGTCGTAAAATTGGAGGGGCTGTGGATCCAGTCCAAGACTGTGAGCGGATGGATGTATTTGTAGAAGGTAACCTCCTGCCAAAGGCTTCTGTAGTTTATGAGACGCCATCCCAATTTTGCATCAAGTGCCTCTGCGAATAACTAAAGGTTCTTTATGCCCCAGCCTCCCAGTTTTTTGGGTTGTCAATGCGGTCCCAACGAACCCAAGCAAAATTTGTACCTATACTTTGGCCTCTCTAGAGGAAACAACAACATATTTGTTTGATTCTTTTTAATATTCCTTTGGGAATCCAGGCCAACGACATCTAATAAACTGGTATTGCTTCCAAAACCAATTTGAGCAGAGTGAGCCTACTTGCTCTAGAAAGCCATCGTTGTTGCCAGATGTTGATTCTGCTTTCAATATTTGCAATGAGCCATGCCCAGTCGGCTATTCGATAACCATTTGGTTTCAATGTGAAGCCCAAATATTTTAGGTCAGCATCCAGATCTTGCCATACATAGTCAATTTGTTGGCAAGCAAATCTTGTTTCATGCGGTTGACAAGTTACAGTTATAATTGTAGATTTTTCAAAATTTGGCTCCATATCTGTAGCTTTGCAAAAGAGGGATAGTATGGACTTGAAAGCATATGAGTCTTTAAAGGATCCACTTACAAAAATCAAAACATCATCTACAAATAAAAGATGGGTTAGAGATGACATATTGGAGATTCGGACACCAGCCAAAGAGCCATCCTTTCTACCTTTTTTAATCAACCTTCTAAACCCCTCCATAATGAGAAGGAAGAGCAACGGAGAAAGAGGGCAACCTTGTCTAAGTCCATGTTCCACATGAAAGAACCCTGAGGCAACACCGTTGATGAGGATACTATAAGAGACAAAAGTAAGACAACCCATGATCCAGTTGATGAAGGCATAGGGAAAGCTGATGTGGGTGAGGGTAATCCGGAGGTAAGACCAACATGAACGATCAAAGGCTTTAGACAGATCAATTTTAAGGATAATAGATTTTTTATGGAGCTTTTTGATCAATTGGAAGGCTTCCTAGGCAGTTCCTATAGCTTCATGGATTTGGCGTTGGCTGAGGAAAGCAAACTGTTCCTTGGAGATCATGCGGGAGAGGATAGGTTTGATACGAAGGGCAATTGTTTTTGAGATGATTTTGTAAATACTGTTGCAGAGGGATATGGGCCGGTAATCATCAAAGGAGGAAGGGTTGTCAGTTTTAGGAATAAGATCCAGAAAGGTCGAATTGAAAGCCTCTAACATTTTGCCAGATCTTCTACATTCCTCTATGGTTTGAAGTAGATCGTCTCCAATTAGCTCAAAGAAGGAACTATAGAATTTAGCCAGCCATCCATCCAGCCCTGGGCTCTTATGCTTTTTAAAGCACTTCAGCACCGCTTCTAATTCTTCTCTAGATACCCAGGAGTTTAAATTTTCCACCTCATTTGGATCAACAAAACTGGGCAAGGCTTCAACTGTGCAGATGATGCTTGGGAGAGTTATTCCTATGGGGGTTTTGTAGATATCAAAGAAGTGTCCAATCCCCATGTCTGCTAGTTTCTCAAAGGAGCTTGCTTTTCAGCCCTCATGGTCTTGTAGTTCCCAGATAGTGTTGATTGATTTCCAGCCCCTTGCATATTGTTAAAAAAAATTTGAATTTTCATCTCCAGCTTGAAGCTAGATTTCTCTGCTCTTCAGCCTCCAAATTTCTTCTTTTGATCGAAGAACTTTGATTCTTTCAGTTTCAAGCTGAATCAACTGAGCCTTTAAGTTAGCGGAAGGCGTTCCTTTGGAAGCCGAGTCTTCAAATGCTTTGAGGGCCACTTAAATCCTTATAAGGTATTCATCATCTTTCCTTCGTTTCTCCCTTGCCCATATTATTGTTTTGGTTTTTAAAACTGCTAAGTTTTTCGCAAAGCCTCCCCTGGAGAGGAGAGCTTGTCATGAGAGCAATGAATCTAGGTATCCATTACCAATTTCCGAAAAATCGTCTCCAAAATCCATGAAGAGTTGAATTTGAAAGGCGAAGGCAGTTTAAAATTATTATCCTTGAGCTCCAAAAAGATGGGAGAGTGATCTGAGATCCCTCCGGTACGCACCCATTGATGAAACAAATTCAAGCTTGCCAATAGAGGGGCTTTGATCAAAAAATGGTCCAACCTTCTAGCCAGAGCTTCTGCCACCAATCTTCGGCTTCGCCATGTCAGCTTGATCTTTGTAGGGTCAATATTTAGTAGATCGTGGGAATCCAACAAATTTTCAAAAAAGGCTGTGAGATGGTCGCTTTGACCCTGAGAACCCCATGATTCAGCTAAACCAAGGGAGAAATTTAGGTCTCCACTAATGATTATATTCTCTTGGTTCATGAACTCAACCCCCATAATCCTGTTACAGAAAACTTCTATGTACTGACAAGGCCCATAAATATTGATAAGCCTGAGAGGCCTGTTGAGCTCCACCAAAACTATATCAGCCCCAAGAAAACCTTCTCCCCCCCAGACATTGAGGATTTTAGTGGAGTGTTTATTAAATCCCAAGGAACAGCCGCCAGAGCGACCCCTCACATCCAGAAAGTGAAAATCCCAGTTTGGAAGAAAACTTGATAAGAGTTTATTGAGCTGAATTCCTTCACCCATCGTTTCTTGTAAAACGATTGCATCCAGTCTTTCAGAAAGGCAGAGTCTCTTAAGAGCCAGCATTTTGTCTGGGTTGTCTAGACCCCTACAATTAAAGGAGAGACAGATCATGGGGGGCGATAAGAGGGTTTCCCTTTACTCTAAGAACCCAGTCAATTAAGGATTGGACCCCGGAAGCCACTTCGACACTAGCCCTTTTGATTGCCTTTGAGATTTTAGATTGATGGCCGCATGTAGGTTTAAGGGGAATAGGAGGGGGAGGGTCATTGTCCAGACCAAGAGCCGATGAGGGCACAACGGGGAGAGAATGAAGGAAGTAGTGGTGCGGTCCACTTAATTGCAGATTTCCTCCTTGCGAGCGGATGGACCGATCAACAGAGGTATGGGGTATGGAGGTTGGAAGGGAAGGAGGGGTTGAGGGAACTGGACAAATTTGGGAGCACAGCTTACTAACCTCCGATAGTGACCCAACTAAACACATAGATGAAGTAAAATTAACAGTACCCAAAACAACTTGATATAAATGAGGGAAAGAGGAAGGAGGAGTACATGCGAAGGCTGTGTCCCTGGATTGAGAGCTGACTGGAGAGGACTCTGAGGCCCTGGCGATCTAACGGGAGGCAGGCTGCTGCGCCTCCAGAAAGGAAGGTAGAGTAGTCTCTTGGTTGTCCACTGGAGGAGGAAGCTCTGATTCTGTTGTTTGTGTGGAATATGAGACCAACGTTTTGGCTGGGATCTGGCCCAACCCCAACACTCTTGGAAAGTCTTTGTAAATATGCCCCACTTCATGGCATTTTCAACATTGAAATGGGATGCCTTCATAGTCCAGGATTTGCTGACGTGTAATATCCCCCATCTGGAGTAGGTAACTCTCCACCAAGCCTTCTCTTGTATCTAGATGCACTAGAATACGAGCCATCGCCAGACATACTGTGTCTTGATAGGTTCTATCATGATCCAAATAGACTCCTAAGTCATCCCCGATCACCTTGAAAATCTCCTCCACCCAAAACTGAAGCGGGAGAGCAGGCAGATGAACCCATGTTGGACCTGCTCCATGATTTTCCTTTTCTGGGTCAAACATTGGCGACCATCTTTTCAGCAGCACTGGGGTCATCTCAATGTGCCAATATCGGGTAAGGACCCATTCAACCTGATTCGGGTGGGGAAAGATCAAAGAAAACCAACCACGAGATAGTGAAAGTGTACTAGGACGCTGTAGCAGAAGATTTCCCCAAATCTCTGCGGTCCACTTCCGTAGTCACATAAGGGTATAATTCCTTCCCTGAACCCTTCCAACGAGCACTGTGCTCTCAGTTATAGCTGCTTGTGCCATAGTAATGCCTTTGCCAAAAACCAATTCCCTGTCCCTTTCTCTTATTTTTGAATTCCTAGATTTTTTAGTTCGCTTCGGCAGCGATTTGGCTACCTGGTCACCCTCCGCTTGTCTAATGTCTTCTGAATCCAAAGATCGGATGTCCTCCATTTCTTGCTCTAACCCAGCTATGCCATTGAAGCAGCCTGAGGGAGGGGCAGTTCTAGCACGTTGGAAGGCCGAATAGAAAGGGGCAGACCCAAGAAGACACAACTGCTCTTGCGTTAACCCTTGTGTAGGAGGCCGTAGTCCACTTGCCCCTTCTCCAGAAGAGCCCGCTCCACCTTGAATATTTGTACCTACCGGAAAAGCCTGAGACAAATTATTCAGTTCTGAAGGTGAAGGGATAGAAAGAAAGAGAGTCTCTGAGCCTTCTCCCGAGTTAAAAATACCCTCCATCACCGTCGATAACATTTGTGAATCTAGGTTTTGATTAGTAACCTCCATGTCTTCCATTTGCATAGTAACCACTTCCAGCCTTGTGACCGGTAAACTGGTTGCCACCGACTCAGTCATTGCAGGAATCGGATAAGAGAAGTTGACCCAGATGTCTTCAACAGTTAGGGAATCAGATGGGTAGTCTATTAGCTGCTTGTCCATCTGAATGCCAGCTGCTAGGGTTTTCGAAGCACCGTTCCAAGAAGCTCGAAGAATGAGGACCACTGTTGACCAATGTAAAAATCAGCTGGGAAGTCACAAAGAAAAATTAACTCCGTTCTGTAACTTGACCTTCAGTAGCCGTAAACCCCAGTGACGTCTTCGTAACTGCAGTGAAAACCTGAGACCTTCGGGGCCTTAGGCCGTTTCCTCACCTTTGCAAAATACAATGAAACCCTTCAACGGCAACAGTTTTGGAAAAAAAGACAAAGGGTTCTTTTTTTATTAAGCCTGCAACCTCTCGACTTGTTTCTCATGACCACTGCTGAACTTCACCCTTCGATTTAATCGTTAAACTAGCTTGTAGCCTGTCTTGAAAAACAAGATAGCATATACAATAGGGTTTGATGTTCATTCCAGCGGAGACCGTCGGCCACATCCACAGGAGCACGTGAAAACAGTGATACACCCCACTGAGGGATTCCGAGGTAGGGGAAAACGAAACCACCAACAGAGAAAAACTAAGCCCAACAACTAACCCTTACCGCAATGATGGTGTTCGAGACCCACCTTTGAACCCTGCAAAACTCTCCTTGACTCCATTGCTCCTAGACCCTTCCTTAATTTTCACCACTTGTGGTTCTAAGCTAAAAAACCAGGATGTGACATACTTACACATAAGAAGGGAGTAAGAAAAATAAAAATAACAAAAGATTAACAATGGATTTTTATGTGTTTGGATTTGGATGATAATATTTTGAATATTACAGTTGTTGTGTTATATTTTTATATGTGTATGTAATTGCCTATTAGTAATTAGTTGGTGATGAAGAAGGGAGACAATCTTGTCAATAGTTTGTATGAAGATTGATATTGCACATCTATTTAATTTAATTTTAGGTATCACAACTTCTGACAACTATTTAATTCTCAATATTGTCCATCCAAGTATTGCTAAATATATCTTGAAGAGGAGTTTTAATAATTTATTGCATCAAGATTACTTTTGATTTTTTTTTACTTTGCTAATGTTTGGAATAATTTGTTTCGTTCAAGAATATTTTGATGTGCATAATTACTCCCTTCTTATTTTATTACTCAAATAACAAATAACAAGGGAGTAATTATGTGTAAGTATGTCACGTCCTCAAAAAATAATTTGTTGGCCAATCTTAAATTATATATAACTTTTTAATCTTATTAATGGACTAAGATTAATTATTAAAATATAACTATGTATTTGAATGGATAGTTAATTATATCATTTTTTTTCCCAAGAAAAAATCGTAATTCGATTATCTAAAAGAAAATTACATGATGTATCATCTGCATAAAGGATATGCAAAATATCAGAAATGGACCAAGCCATTCTATCCAGTGCCATGTTCCATTAGGTCCATAAATTTATACATAAAAATACATAAATATATACATGTAAATAACATCATAATCTAATCATTTAGTTCAAACAAAAAAAACAAAAATGCAAAAAACCGCCGAATGATCATGGCAAATCATTCGAAATCATCCCCATCTTGTTCAATGAAAGGCAGATGGAAGTACTAATATATATCTTGATCTCGATGTTCTTGTATTATCCACTTCCCCCTATGTTGCCGCGCGTCCTCTTTGGCAAGAACGCCAAAGATCGAATTCCTTTCCCTGTATATATGCGAGCATACAATAAAATCAAATTGTGATTTTAGTGTGATGAATTCATCCAGTAAACCCCTGAGTGTGTGCACATGACAATGAGATGCAAATTTGATCCAATTGATAACTAGTTTTGAGTCCCCAAAGATCTGAATACTGTTGCAGTTTTTCTGAAGTGCAAAAATGAGAAGGTGTCTGAGACTGTTGAGTTCAGAATAATTGTTGGTGCCCCTCTCCAATCCCATTTTTAGCTTGTAATAATGCCTTTCTGTTATGTAAATTACTTCCCCACCCCCACATCTAGTGTCTTGCGCCGACCCATCAAAATATGCCCATGGGAAGGTATGATTAATAACTGCAAGAGTAATGACACGGTAGGGTTTTGATGCCAGTTCCTCGGGAATCAGGTGATATAATGTGGAAATGTGATTTCTTGTCGTTGTCCATTGGAAGGGTGAGTCCTAGAATACGGATCGATTCCTAACCAACCATATACCCTAGTAGACTAGCAAGGGGAGATTTCTAATTTTTGTGATGCTACTGAATTCCACCAAGTTTGCCAGGCATTTGTGAGTTGAGTCCCATTCCATATGATATTGATATCAAGGGAGATATATATCTGATGCCACACTTGATTCATCACTAGGCAGTGTAGGAAGAGATGGTCTATGTCTTCAGCCTGATCCTTGCATAGACAACATCGAGATGGTCCATGAATGGCACGATGTTTGAGATTATCATCGGTAGGCACTCTGTTTGATAATATGCACCACATGAACAATCGGGCTTTATGTGGTGCCTTAAGCTTCCAAAGAGGTCACCACCACCAATCCGCTCCCACAGGTTCCTGTTCCGATATAAGAAAAGTGTATCCATCCCAGGGAGTGTAACGGTCATGAGGTGCTTCAGCTCATATGATTTCATCCTCCCGGTCAGTAATCCTAACATGTGACTCTTCTACTACCCCAATAAATCTGTTCTAATCCAAACTCCAGTAACATGAGGTCCTGTGTAGATAACCATGCCTGTGAGAGACATGATGTGTTCCTCCCGTTTGCAATATGAGAGAGCTATGTGATACCTGCCAGTTCAAGAAACTGTCTGAGCTCCAATGGTAGTATATGTGCATTTCCACATCCCGACCAAGCATCAATGCCAAGTAAAACGAGCTCACCAGTTCCAACCCACCATGACAATCCTCACTTAATGACATATATCTAGTGTGTGATAACTTTCCATATGATGGAGGAACTAGTAATACTCCTGTTCGGCCTATGAATCCATTCCATAACTAATAGTGGGTATATATATTTATAATAAACCACCTCTTTCCATAAGCTATCTGATGTGATAATCTGCCAACCCATATTTGCTGCAAGTGTCAATGCGAATATATTTAGATCCTTTATTCCCCATCCTCCCCAATTTTGGTTTTCCAATTCTCTCCCATTTTGCCCATGCAAATGTCCTATCGACATTTTTCCCTCTCCATAAGAATCTACAACATAATTGTTGTATTTTGTTGATGATGCCTTTTGGTATCCATGCTAGAGCCATCCAATATATTGGTATGGCCTCTAGTACAGATTTTATAAGTGTCAGTCTGCCTGCTCTAGAAATCCATCTTTGCTGCTAGATGTTGATGCGACCTTTGATTTTTGCAATGAGCCATGTCTAGTCCGCTATACAGTAATCATTAGGCTTGAGTATGAAGCCAAGATACTTGAGACTAGCCTCCATTTCTTGCCTCATGAATTGAAATTGATGAAGTGCATGTCTTTGCTCGTTTATTAAACATGACACATGCATAATGGTTGATATGTTGTAATTGGGCACCATACCTGTAGCTTTACAAAATAGGGATAGAATATTGTTGAAGCAAGTGGTGTCATAGATAGATCCATCTAAAAAAATAAGTACATCATCTACAAATAAAAGATGCGTTAGATAGGAAACATATGTCATCTTGACACCACATAAAGACATGTCAGCTCGAGCATTGGATATGAGTCTGCTTAACATTCCATGACCAGGAGAAATAATAGGGGTGATAAAGGACACCCCTGTCTAAGGCCACGTTCAGCATGGAAAAAATTAGATGCAGCCCCATTGATGAGTATGCTATATGATGCAGATGTAAAATAACACATAATCCTTATGAATGAGTGTGGAAAGCCTATATGGGTTAATATTAGTTGTAGGTAAGTCCAACTAGTTATGTCAAATGCTTTTGATAGGTCAATCTTGAGTATGATACTCTTAGTGTTCTTGAGCTTAATGGAGTGGATCCCTTCTTGTGTAGTCCCAATAGTTTCATGAATTAGACGATGATTGAGAAATGAAAATTGCTCCTTGGATATCATCTTGGATAATATGGGATTGATGCAGATAGCAATGATTTTCGATATGATTTTGTATATGCAATTGCATAAGGAATTAGCTCGATAATTATCAAACATTTGTGGGTTATCAGCTTTGGGAATGAGTGCAATAAATGTAGAATTGAACCCCTCATGCATCTTCCCTGAAAGTCTGCAGTCCTCAATTGCTATAAGTAGATCATCTCCTATTTTATCAAAAAAGGTAAGGTAGAATTCAATAGGCCATCCATCCGGTCCAGAACTTTTGTCTTTTTTGAACCACTTTAGTACAACTTCGATCTCCCCCAATGTGACTGACTTCTTTAATGTCTCCTTAGCCTCTTCCTCCACAAATCTAGGCATTGTCCCGACTATGTGTAGCACTTCTGTAATGGTAGCTTCTCTAGGCGCTCTAAACATTTGGGGGAAATGTCTAGTGCTCATGTCGGCAAGGTGATTGAAAGTATTGGCTTCCCTTCCATTATGATCTCTTAAGCTCCTAATTGTATTGATCTGTTTCCTCCCCCTGGCACATTGTTGAAAGAATTTAGTATTTTCATCCCCAACCTTGAGCCATATAGCTATTCTCTTTAATCTCCAAGTCTCCTCCTACTGTCTCAAGAGTCGAATATTCTCTATTTCCATCCTTATCAGGTATTCCTTTCTTTCAATTGATGAATAGTCTGCATTACTAGTGCCCTCCATCTCCATTATATCTGTTTCAATTTTCAGTATTGTAGTTTCATCCCTTAACTTTTTCCTTTTTGCAAATATTATAGTCTTGTGCTTGATCAGGGATAAGTTTCTGGCTATCACCTTAGCTGGTGTGGAGTTGTTATCTTGTCCACAGTGAATCCATGATTAAATTTGAAAGGAGAATTTGTCTTATAATTGGAATTCATAATTTCGAAATATATCGGAAGTGATATGATATACCCCCCGATCCCACCCACTCCCTTATTCTGTCAATCCTCTCCACTAGTGGTGCTTTAATAATAAATCGATCCAATCTTCTGTCTAGTGCATCCACGCATATTCTCCTATTTCATCAGGTAGGTTGTATCTTGGCCGAGTCAATATTCATGAGGTTATTACTATCCAACAGGTGCTCAAAATACTCTGTCAGGGGATCCGTTTGAGCCCTACTACCCCAAGATTCGGCATGTCCCAAGGAGAAGTTCAGGTCTCCTCCAATAATGATATTGTCATTATTCATAAAAGATGTAGTCATCAAATTATCCCAGAATCCCACCCTATTATGACAGGGTCCATATATATTAATCAATATGAGTGGTACATCAAGTTCAGTAGCTGTAATGTCAGCTCCCAATACTCCTTCACATCCCCATATATTGTCTATCTTGATAGTCTTGTTATTGAATCCCATGGTGCATCCCCCAGATCTACCTCTCACATCCAGTGTATGGAATGTCCAGCCAGGGAGTATGGTCGTCAGTATAGTGTTGATAGCTTCACCCTCTCCCAATGTCTCTTGTAGGAATAAAACATCAATCCTTTCAGTTCCTAAAAGTCTTCTGAGTGCCAGTTTCTTGTCCGGGCTAGCCAAACCTGTAGGTTTTAACCTCGTACAGAAATTACCTGCATACGAATTATAAAACACATAAAATAAACAATGCGAGAGAATAACACATAAAACACATATACACAGAGATTTTCCCCTGGATCCCAAAACCAGGACTACTAGATTGATTTTTCATTATGTTCCTTTCAATGTTACAATACATATTTATACATACCATGGACCGAAAACCATTGTGCCTAAAACCATATGCGAAAACCATGCACAAAACCATAGGTAGGTCCGCCTAACCTAATATAGGGTCCAAAAAAAAACTTTCCCCTGGACGCTACCCAAGACCCCGTAGAGGGGGGCTACCCGCCCACTTAAACCCCCTGGACAGGGGGGGCTGCTTCCCCTCCGCTGTGCAATTGGTGCAACGAAGGGGGGGCTCCGACCCCCATCTAACCCCCCGGTTAACTAGGGAGGTAGTCGTGGAAAGAATATAACACAACCCAACAAAACCCCTGCAATTGAAGGATAGACACTTCATGGGATAACTCGTTCAGGGTTGCCTTGTGCTCTAAGAACCCGGTCAATGGAAATCTGAATGCCAGTCGCCACCTTGATACCAGCCCTCTGGATGGCTTTAGATATGTTGGATTTCCTGCCCCTGGGCAATTTCTGAGCTTTTGTGGGGGGGTCATCACCTAATCTGTAGGTGTGGGGTTTGGGGTGGGCTAGTGATCAGAGGTTATATCTATGAGAGCTATTTCCCGATGAATCCTCCCATTCAGGATGAATTGAAGGTGAACCCATAATGATGGAAGGCTCAGTAGCCAGTGCAGTGGGGGGAGCCGATGCAACAGGACAAGTGATGGGACTCAAATTGCATGCATCTAAACCCAAACTCGATGCTTCTAATGATAACATAGCAATTCTAGAATTCATAAAATTACGAGAAGAGGGAGGAGAGGATATGAGAGTACCTGGAATCAGATCAGGGCCTGATGAGCATGATCATGTGACCCGAGCATCAAGTGTCCAGGCGTCCGCATGAATATGATCCTCCCTAGCCACTCTCCGCCTTCTCGGGGGTTCCGCATCTTTGTTTTGTGCAGGTGTCGAGTCAGCATCTGCTTGAGTCTGAGTGCCCGTTGTAACTAGTCTTCTGGGGGACTCAATAAGCACATTTGTAATCAATGGGAAATCCTTATACAAATGCCCAACCTCATGACACCTTCTGCACTGAAATGGTATCCCTTCGTAATCGAGGATCTGCCATCTAATTATCTCCCGAAATTGTAAACGAAGGCTTTCAACTAACCCCTCTTTGGTATCCAGATGTACCAGAATCCTGGAAATGGTGATGCTATCGGTTTCGATATATGATCTATCATGATCGAGATAAATTCCTAGGTCATCCCCAATGCATTTGAAAACATCATTCGACCAAAATTGTAGGGGAAGTCCTGGTAGTCTAACCCATATAGGACCTGCCCCCATTTTCTCTTTCTCCAGGTCGAATAGTGGCATCCATTGCTTGAGAAGAACCAGAATCATCTCAATGTGTGAGTACTTGGACAATACCGAGTTGGCCTAGTCTGGTCACGCGAATATAAGGGAAAACAACCCTCTCGTCATTGTAAGGACTTCCGACAACTGATCTAGTAAGTGTCCCCATATCTCCATAGTCTAACGCTTTAACCTAGCCGGGGTGTAATTCCAGCCTCTAACGCGACCAATAATCGCAATTCTTTCTGTATCCGCGGCTTGTGCTATACTAACTCCCTCACCAAATACAAGTAATCACCCCCATTCACACACCTCAGTAAATTTGGACTTTTTTTTACGCCCTGACCTCTGTGTGTGGTTTATCGGATTTTGATTAGTCTCCTCAGTCAAATTATCATCTGAATCTGAGGCTTTGTTTACTCATTTGTTGGTTCCTATTGTGGTATGCCATAAAAGCACCCAGATGTGTGAACCGAGTGCTGAGGTCGTGAGCCTTGTGGGTCGACACCTGTATTGCCAATGCCAAGTGTGTCTTCTCCAAATACGTTCGTGCCCCCACCTACCACGGAAGTCTCGCCATGAACAATTGGCTGGTCTTCCTAGTAGTGAAGGTATTCCGCAGTCACTGTTGTGCTCAGGTGTATAAACCCTAGGTCATTGTTGTTTCCCACAACATCAACCATCTATGTTATATATGCTTCTACCTAGACGCCCGGTCCTTGGGGGGATCCGGTGTACGCCTTGTTGGTTGCTGATGTGGATCCTCCACCAAAATTTGGGTAACATCCATTGAGTCTGAAGAGTAATCAACTAGTTCCTCTTCCATACAAATGACGTTCACACTATCGCCGTTCCAACGACCCTATGCACTGTTGTTCATTGCAATCTATGACAAGCACTGGCCCAGTGTATTTTCAAATGCTACATCCCACCGTTCATTCCTTCTGCTGCCTATTGACCCAACTTACCTAAGCTAACTATGTTATAATCCCAACTGCCGCGGTCATGTGCCCCTAGTGCTCTATCGCTTGTCTGTTGTCGCCATTGTCATGTTGATGGTGCTAGACTGCCAACATGTCAGGGGATATCCTTGGTAAGAAGTCCCAATTATACCTCAAACCGTTTGGTGTAGGAGTCCCAACAGTGGGTTATACGGTAATGCCTTAATCACGATTTCACATAGAGGCAAGTAAGGTGTCCCTGTTGGTAGCAAGGGTGTGACAACGCAATGAGTCTAGGAAGGTGCATGAGAGGTTCTAACACATGGGGAGTGAGGTGAGTCTGCCCCTTGGAAACCAGTAATAGTACTTGGCTCGGAAGGGAACACACGAGCAAAGATGCGTCACCGGCTGGAAAACAAGATCACGAGCAATCCAAAGTGATGTTCAAACAAACAACACATCTGCAACAAGATTCATACAATTGCATACAAAATAGTTCATACACAAATGTGTAAGTTAAATAACATACATTGCTAAAGCAACAAAAATAGTCCAACTACAATAACAACATATGCATGAAAATGTGTTGGCTCTGTTATATTAAGAAGTGTAAGTTCCAGTTATACAATACATCCATGTCCAACCATTAGTCCCAATAGTGGAACGCTACAGCCACAACCACCTGCTCCTCCAAAGAGATATACTAGCTCTATGTAGTGGAGAAGCCAAGGCGCGTTACAATAATGTCCAAGCTTTCTCTAAGATAGTCCTATCGAAGCTTGGTTGACCAAAAGCCTTTACAAAGAGTTATGAGGTACTATTTATAGAAAAGGGTGGGGTGACCCTTGACATTCCCCTTTGAGACCATTCATTTATCCTCATGACTCTTCAACTACTCTATGACTGTTACATTCAACTATCGACACTTGAACATCCACTTGACAAGACATTACATTACAATGCACATGTGCCCATGTGAGACAAAATGCTTGAGCAAGCCATGCAAGACATCACTAACACTTGGACCGTTGTGGCGAGATCAACTCTTGGACATGCTTGTGATGGTTGAAGGTGGTGAGCTAATGCTAAGCTTGGTTGTCCGTGAAGATGTCCATGCGCTCAATGGTGACATCTTGCTGAAGCTAACTCTTGACTTCGTTGCATCTGGGCGCACTGATATGGCTCCTCTGTCCAACTCGTCTGATAGAATGCGCATGGTCGTCCTGGTGCGGCCGGACCGACAACATGTTGATGCATAGTATCTACGCTTCTCTCCAAGCATGTGCTGGTGGCCATGAGAATCAGCTTGTCGAGGTACACGTTCAGCTCCAGTTGGACTTGCTTCTTGTCTTTGCCTCGGTGAGTGTGTTGAAAGGGTGGGATCGCATGCATGCGCACAATGACATGCACGCTGTTGTATTACCTTGCATGCAATCAACAAAACTGCTCACCTTGTCTGCTCCATGCTAGCTGCTGGGATGGATCTGTAACTTGTATGGGCGTAGTTTCATTCATGAGTGCATGTTGCGCCCCCTACTGTACCTATTCCTGCTGCAACTCATCCTCTAGTCTATGCAACTATGTTCTTCCTTGAGTTGCTGCTTCAACACATGCAACTCCTTCTTTGTTCCATTCTCTACCTTCGCGCGACCTTCATGTCATGCCGTCACCTCATAGCTTGACTCTCAAAAGTTGCTTTCATCACGAGTGGATATGCTTGAGCTTGCAACTTTGTACCGCCTTTGTGTTGTCAACAACCTTCCTCTTGCATTCGTTGCATCCGGTATGCTGCCTTCAGCTGCTGTTGATGGTGTTTCTTGCTATGATGTTGTTGCCGTCATATCTCGATGTCCTTGTCTATGAACAACTTGATGTCTTCGTGCGTAGGCAAGGATAATTTTAGGGGCGAATGTTCGCCCTTTGGCGAAATTAAGGGGTTTTAAATTTTTAGTGGGCCAATATTTTGTATCATAGTACATTTTTACAAATCACCTCAAATAGCCCACCTTATTTTAAGGGAGAGGGTAAAAAAGGTAAATTTAGCCCTTGAAATTAGGACTTAAACCTTCCATTCGCCCATTTTCAAGAATAGGTTTTATTTAAGTGAATCCATTCGCCCATTTTCAAGAATAGGTTTTGTTTAAGTGAATCCTATGGGCCAAATACCATATTTATAAAAGAGGTATGGTAAATTAATAAAAATATAAATAAATGAGAGGTATGGTAAATGAATAAAACATTTTTTATATTTGATGATGATGATGATGGTTAACGTCCACTGAGACCAAATTGGTCTATCAGACCTACAATTTTCTTAATTTTTACTTGTCTGGCTCCTCGTCTTTCTTGGCGAGATTGGTGTTGTAGCTTTCTTTCTTTTCTCTACGGTCTTCCAACTTCCTTTGTCTTGCATCTCCTTCATCTCTTCTGGTTCTTGGGACATTGGTGTCTTAGCTTCGCGATCTATTGTGTTCGTTCTTTTGAAAATAGTCGGAGAAGAAGTTTGGTTTAGGAGATCTGCTTTGCTGTTAAATGAAGATTTATTTTCCGCGGTATTCAAATCATAACTGTTGATTTGTTGGGGCGAGCTTTCTCCTTGCTTGTTTTGAGAGTTGTTTCCTTCTTCCTTGATTTCTTGTGACTCATTTTCTCTAGAATATTCTTCTTCTTTGATGACAGTGTAGTGTTCTTTTTGTGCTCCTTCCCACCATGTAGATCTGTGGTGGTTTTTTCTAGCAAAATTTTTCTCAGAGGCTTTTGGGCAATTTTTGGCTAGATGCCCCGTCTCAAAGCACGATCGACATCTGAAGAGGACACTTTCATAATCAAGCTTCTGGTTCCACACATAGTCTTTACTTGTTAGGTTTATTTCAGCTGGGAATCCGGCGCTGAAATCCATTTCCACACAGATGCGTGCATAGGTGGTTCTGGCATATTCCTCTGTTTCTGGGCACCTGCAGTAAAATTTCCCAATTGCATTTCCGATGGCTTTTAGCGAGGAGAGATTCCAGAGATGCAAGGGTAGGCTTGGCAATCTCACCCAAACTGGTGCTGAGGTTATCACTGCTGTAGAGGGATCGAATGATGGGTTCCATGGCTTCATGAATAGGCCTGATTTTTCCCAAAACCAAGGGCCGGAATCTAGAATACATTGTCTGCTTTCAGGATTTTCGAAATCTACTATAAAGAAACCTCTAGCACAGGGGTAGATATTAATTTCATCAGAAATGATAGGCTTCCATACCTCCGAGATCCAATTGTGGAGTGCTATCAGCCGCGGCCAAAAACCATTGAACCGGCAAATTAGGGCACTTTCGGAGAACTTCAAAGCTTCATCGAGTGAGTCCTGGACCACTTGGATAGTGGGAGCTGGGGCTTCACTCACGATATGGGCAGGAGATTTCCTTCCAGAGGCGGATGAGCCACCAGTTATTTTTGCGAAGCTCGGAGCCATATTTTACTTGCTTGTAGAACCCAGCCGCAGACAAATAAGACAGAAGATAAGATTAGATCTAGATCTGACCGCAGAAATTAGCCGCCTAGATCTAGCCTCAGATCTAAAACCTAGCCGTGAAATAAACTGTAAATGCGAGCAGACCCCAGATCTATACCGCAGATCTGCACCAGATCTATACTGCAGATTCAATTCAATGCCGCAGATCTATACCGAAAGCTAACTCCACAATAGATCTGATCAAGAGAAGATCTGATCAAGAGATATGAAGTTTCGCCCAGCTCAACAATAGATCTGATTCAGAGATATGAAGTTTCGCCCAGCTCATCAAGAGATATGAAGTTCCGCGCAGCTTAACAAAAGATCTGATCAAAAGAATGATCACCGAAGAACCGCAGACGAAGAGAATTCACCGAAGAACCGCAGATAAGAACTGCAGATCTGAATATGGGAATAAATTTAAGGTTACGAAGAACCGAATTCACCGAAGAACCGCAGAACCGCAGTTCGGAATTCACCGAAGTCACCTTATATACATGTAAGGGTGTAAACAAATAAAAATATAAGTAAAGTGGAGGCATGGTAAATAAATAAAACGTCTTTTTATACTTACTCAAAAGGTATGGTAAATAAATAAAAATATAAATAAACTAGACATATCGTAAATAAATAAAACCTCTTTTTATATTTAGTCCATAACCCTCGTTCTATTTATGAAGGCTCAAGAAAGAGGTTTTATTTAAGTGAATCCTATGGGCCAAATACCATATTTGTAAAAGAGGTATGGTAAATTAATAAAATATAAATAAACGAGAGGTATGGTAAACAAATAAAACATTTTTTATATTTACTCCATAAGTCACCTTATATTTACGAACACTCAAAAAATGGGTTATATTTAGGTGAAACCTATGGCCAAAATACTATGGGACAAATACCATGGACTAGATTGTTATTAATACCATGCAAAAAACCATTATTAACCCTAATATTAGAATTAATAAAAATAAAAATGGCACATGGTATTGACCCATGGTATTCACCAAAATGGCACATGGTATTGACCCATGGTATTCACCAAAATGGCACATGATATTGACCCATGGTATTCACGTGGAATGTAGCCTATTTAAATGGGGGAATTAAACCAGCATGTAGCCTATGCTAAGATTCACTAGGAATTTACAAAGTTTTATTATTTAGTGAAAGACTCGCCAAGATCTTACAAGATTTTATAATTGAGTAAAATATTCGCCATGCCTGGTGAGAGATTCGCCAAAAAATTATATATACATATTATATTATTGATAAAATCGCCTTCCATTTTTCCTATATACCATGGAGATTCGCCCATTTATTATATTTATAAATTTAGGGGGTTCTTAAAATTTTCCCTGTGCGTAGGCAAGTTCATAGACGCTTGATCGGCTGCATCCCCAAGCGTGCTCTGAACAGTGTCTTCAACTCTGCTCTCTTGAAAACCATTGTACCTGTGCTACTGAGAGGCAAATGAACACCTGCAATACTTGGAGACATGGCAACACTCATGGCAAGAAATCTATCAGTCGAAAACCAAAACGAGCTTGAGAACTGACTTGCAACATACCTATGTGACTGATCATAAAGGTTGCATAATTTCCGCTGGGAGGTTGGGAGACTTACTGCCAAAACTGCGCAAGGCACACTCCGGGCTGTCAGGAGGCCGACTGACTACTGGAACTGTGCAATGCATAATCCAGCATGGTCTGTTGAGGACTGAAAGTGTGCAATGCATGATTTCAGTCAGCAGTGACATGCAACCAGCAAACTGCATTACGTAGTTCCTGGGGCCAACATGACACTGCCTCCAAGAATTGCGCAATGCAAGCCTAGAGGTCAGTGCCTGGCTAGACTTGCGCAATTTCTGGAGGGAAGGCAGAGCCTTTGCTTCCGGAAATGCGCAGTGCTAGCTGGGCAAGTCACGGTTCGGGCTAAGGTAACCCAATCCGACCGACGGGCGACTGAAAACATGAGAAATGTGAATGCACGATGAGATGAGTGCAATCAAGAGTGAATGATCGTTCATGCAAACAACAAGCGTAAGTGCAAAATAGTGTCATGCATGCGACAACAATGAGATGTGAACAAAAACTGAAACGGTGCTAGCACAAGCTAGTATGCATGTAAACGACAACAAGCGCTCATTGAAATCAAGCAGACAACACTCACATGAAACAAAACACAAAAAGCGACAGAAACGCAACACAAGTCATGAATAGCGGGCTTACCCCAAGGCAACTGAGCTGAATGTGCCGATGACTCCTAGATGCAGTGTGGGATGTCAGAGCTACAAGGTTGATGCGAGGAAAGAGCTCTACAGTGTCCGGTTCATGAGTTTTGATAAAATCGAAGATGCGACACACATGCCACAAATCTAGGAAGAGCGACACTTGGTGGGAGGTTTCTGAAATGATCATTGCATGCAACCTCTAGCTGCTAAAGGTATATCCCTGAATCAAGGGATTCATTTTTATGTTGTCTTGGGAGAAGAAACCCATGCATGCAAATCAATTTTTCTCGATCCCGGAGGGAACCGGTCAACTCAACTGCACATGCAACAGTCTGCTCAACTGGGAGGAAAAAATGCGCATTTCTGGGAGGGAGCTGGGCTGGCTTCCCAGAGGGATTGCATGATTTCTGGGTAGAGCAGTTGACTGCTGCCCAGAATTACGCAATTTATGGGCTGATCAGTCCTGTTGGGAGGAATTGCGCAATTTTTCCAGTGAACAGTGACAGGAAAATTTGTGCAATTCTAGAGCCCAGTAGGCTGCCAGACAGAATTACGCAATTTCTGGAGGGAAGGTTGGTTCCCCTCCAGAATTGTGCAATTTCTTGAGGGAGCTGCTCAACCTGCAGCTGGACCAAGTCTGGTGAAACAACCTGTGAGGGGGGCGCAACAAGTTTTGATGGAAAAGCTGTCCATTTGTAAGAAAATCACTAAAGCTTGTGTGCTTGACAAGGCAAGACATGCTGCTGTGAAAGGTTGGTAGGGAGGCTCCAAAAAAAAGCTAAGGCAAAATTTTGGAGGGTGGTTGTAGCTGCTACAACATGTCGGTTATGCTATTCACCCATAAGCAGTCACCATGACCAATGGTTTCACCATTTTCGCACCAGGTTTTTCTCCTCGCCAGGGTTTATTCATCCCGAATCTCCCCTCAACTCCTTTCCTAGTGTTTCATAGTAAATTATATCATGTATTCAAAGGAAAAGGGTTAATTCAACACAAAATAGAAAATCTTGCTCCAAAATATTTTAATATTTCTTTTAACTAAACATTTGTAAAATAAATCTTTAAAAGGAAAAACCATTTCCTAGGGATATATTAAAATATTTAAAGGAAAATATTTCCACATTAAAGTTATAATTTTTGAAAATATTAACTTGATGTAGTTTTATTATAAATTTTGTTATCATGTCATTCCATGTAAAAAACATCATTAAATCTAATATTGATATTATAATATTAATATTATATTTAATATTACTATTAATATATTATAGTATTAAAATTATCAAATTTAATGACTTTGATTTAATGTAATATTAATTTTTTTATATTATAATATATATCAAGATATCACCAGGTTAGATCTATCTAACACCGGATCTATCATGCGCTGAGAGGGATCAGATCCCTCTAGGTGCAAACCTTCTTTTTTGAGTGTAGAACTTGAGGAAATGTTTGCACCTCAAGGGATTTGATCCCTCTCGGCGCATGATAGATTTGGTGTTATTCCAGTTGGTGGAAACAATGTCACATTTTTAGATTATCATTATCATGTATATGTTTGAGATTAACTTCAAAATTCAAATTATGTTTTATTTGTTTGTCATGACCATATCATTCTCTTCTTTAATTTAGTCTGTGTTGCTTGCCTTGAATGGTTTGTACATCTGTGTTTGGATGCTTTGAGTGTTTTGTGTGTTTATGTGTTTGGATTTGGATGATAATGTTTTTGAATGTTACAGTTGTTTTGTTATATTTTTATATGTGTATGTAATTGTCTAATAGTAATTAATTGGTGATGAAGAAGGGAGACAATCTTGTCAACAATTTTATGAGGATTGATACTGAACATCCACTTCATTTAATTTTAGGTATCAGAACTTCTGAAAACTAATTATTTCTCAATAGTGTCTATCCAGGTATTACTAAATATATCTTGAAGAGTAATTTTAATAATTTATTGCGTCAAGATTACTCTTGAAATAATTTTTTTCTTTGCTAATGTTTGAAATAATTTGTTTCCTTCAAAAATATTTTGATGATTTTTTATCTATAGTTTATTCAACAAAGTCAAGAAATAATGTATTTTTGATTTTTTTTAATGAGTGGCTAGAATTATAAAATCTTTACATTATTTGTTTCTCCAAACAATTATCACATCTCCTTCAAGAATATTTTGATTTGTTTTGAATGTTTATAAATATATCTTTTCCTCTTATAAATATTATGAATACATTATTCTATGCAATTATCTATTAGTAATTTTGAATATATGTAATTGTCTATTAGTAATTAGTTGGTGATGTAGAAGGGAGACGATCTTGTCAAGGATTAATTTTCACTTTGCAGGAGGATTGATTATGCACATCTATTTCATTTTAATTCTAGGTATCACAACTTTTGACAGCTAATTAATTCTTAATAGTGTCCTTTTAGGTATTACTAAATATATCTTGAAAATATTTTTTCTTAATAATCTACAATGTCAAGATTAACAACATATAATGCATCTAATGCAAGCAATCAAATAAGATTAGAAAACAACATCTACACTGAAATCAATGCATCTAATGCAAGCAATCAAATGAGATTAGAAATCAACATCTACACTGAAATCAATGCATCCAGTGAAAGCAATCAAATAGGATTAGAAATCCAAATCTACACTGAAATAAATGCATCCAGTGCAAGCAATCAAATAGGATTAGAAATCAACATCTACATTGAAATCAATGCGTCTAGAGAAAGCAATCAAATAGGATTAGAAATCAACATCTACACTGAAATCAATGCATCTAGTGCAAGCAATTGAATAGAATTCTAAGAAAACATCATCTACACTGAAATCAATGCATCTAGTGCAAGAAATATTCTTCCCTCTCTCTCCCCTCCATCTAATCTTGAAAAATATTTTTAATAATTTATAGTCTCAAGATTAACAACATCCAATCCATCTAATGTGAGCAATCAAATAGGATTAGAAAACAACATCTACACTGAAATTAATGTGTCTAATGAAAGAAATCAAATAATATTAGAAATCAACATCTACACTGAAATCAATGCATCTAGTGAAAGCAATCAAATATAATTAGAAATCAACATCTACACTAAAATCAATGCATCTAGTGCAAGCAATCAAATAGGATTAGAAATCACCATCTACACTAAAATCAATGCATCTAGAGAAAGCAATCAAATAGGATTAGAAATAAACATCTACACTGAAATCAATGCATCTAGTGCAAACAATCAAATATAATTAGAAATCAACATCTACACTGAAATCAATGCATCTAGTGCAAACAATCAAATAGGATTATAAATCATCATCTACATTGAAATCAATGCATCTTGTGCAAGAAATCTTCTTCCCTCTCCTCCCCCTCCATCTATATCTATATATCCCTTCATCTCTCCTTCTTTGTCTCTCTATCTCACCCCCCCGCCCCAAACACACAGACACTCTCTCTCTCTCCATATATATCTATCTCTACCTCCCTCCCTCCCTCTCTCTGTCTCTCTCTTCTTCTCTCTCTACACCTCCCATTTATATCTATAACTCCCTATGCCTCTCCATTGTCTCTCTATATCACCCCCAAAGCATACACACTCTTTATCCATATCTATCTATCTCTCCCTCCCTCTTCCTCTCCCTCTTTCCCCCTTCTATTTCTCTTCCCTCCTGCGCTCCTCTCTCCCTCTCTCTCTGCCTTATCACTCTCTCTCTCTCTCTCTCTCTGCCTTATCACTCTCTCTCTCTCTCTCTCCACCTTTCTCTCTCTATGTATTTATTCTTACCTACCTCTCTTTCCCCCTCCAACTCCCTCCCTCTCTCCTCTCTCTCGTGTCCTCTCTCTCTTCCTTCCTCTTTGTCCCTTTCTCTCCAACCTCACTATATATCCCCCTCCTCTCTCTTCGCCCTCCAAATCTGTCACTATCTCCCTCCCTCTGTCGTCTCTCCTTCTCCCCCCCTGATCCGGATTTAAACAGGAACGCAATAGATTACAGAGATAACCATAAATACAGAGATGCAATAACCATAAACACAGAGATGCAGCGGAAATAATGCTTCATTTCATTAATGGAAAATACTGAAATATGCTTATAACCAGAAATGGAAATAAACCAGCTAGGGCGATGGTAGCTTATCTCTGAGAAGAGATGTGTGGCTACATGCCTCTGAACTGTTCTGAACTGTCTTACAATGAGGCTCGAAAGCCTATTTATTGTTGAGAAACAATGGAAAACCCTTCACATCCCGAAACCTAACCCTAGAAGATGAAACGCCAAATTGTGGGCCCCGTTTGGGTAAATTGGTACATCAATTTCCCGGGGTCGTAACTTTGGCATACGATCTCCGTTTGACGCGTACGATAGCTCGTTAGAAAGATCTATCCGAGTACTACCACTTTGGGAGGCAACATGGGTCCATGGACCCATGTTGCCCCAAAATCCCCAAAAAACGTCGTTTAGGGCCTCAAAACGGCTCCAGAAGTTCAGGACCCGAAAAACTGCTAAAAATAGTAAACTGTGCTGCAATTTAGGAAACTGAAAAGACTGAAAGAGACAATTGTGGGGGTCCAAATGGGATAGGTGGGTGGCCACCAACATCCACCTGGATCATTCCTCCCCCCTTAGGAAGCAATGGTCCCCATTGCGTTGAGTTCCTCCATCTGCTGAACTCGTCCTGCAATCTCTGATGTGTCCAGTGATGGTGGGAAGGATGGTCGACGATGGTCCACATTCAACACTTGGTGCAGGTGAAGGAATGGAGGAATGATGTGCTCCAAAGCATTGTTCCCCATAGCCTTGGTACTGTTGTAAGGACCATGTTTGAGTGGTCTGAGCTTCTGATGGGTTCTGGTAAGGCGTTCCTTTTGTCGATGCAACCAGGCTTTGTTGCCCACCTGAAACTTGTGTGGTACCCCTGTGGGTGAGGAGAAGTTGTTCCTGTGTTCTGTCATGACCGTATCCCTTTGTTGTTGCTGCTGCGTGGAGGAATCTTTCGCGGGGGCCATGGATGTAGCAACGATCTTCCCCATACAAATGAATTTCCTAGTCTAGGAGATGAGCTTGCTGCCTTTCTTAGCGGTGATCAAAGATGTGGCAGTAGGTGGGGCTACCTTTGGTATCCTGTATAATGAATTATTTAAAGAAATAATGACAGCACGAGGCCTTGACTCATACACAGCATGTCGCCTCCACAATTATGGCTGGCCTAATAGTACATCACAAACATCCAGAGGTGTAACATCACACAATACCTCGTCCGTGAAGGGTTTGATGCTGTAGGGAAGGCGGCACTGCTGGCGAACTTTCAGATCTCGTCCTTCGTGGAGCCACCCGATACTGTACGGCTGCGGGTGTGGTGTAGTCGGTAAGCCCAACCGCTTCACGACCTCTGCTGAAATGAGGTTCTTTTGGCTGCCACTGTCGACAATGAATTGTAGCGGCGAACCCTTCACCCACATCTGTGAGTGGAAAAGACGCTCCCCTTCCTCTGGATTTTCGGGCTCATCTTTTTGGATCTTGGCGGTGGCAACAGTGGCGCTGAGATCCACATCAATGATCTACTTCCCTTTTCCATTACCCTTGTCGGGTTCTGGCTCAGGGTCGGAACATGCATCTGATTCGGAAGCCTTCAACTCAGCCACCAAAGACTGCTTGGTCCGACACTCACTTGTGTTATGAGTGGGACTCTTGTGGAACTCACACCACTTTCCTGTGTCCTTCTTCAACTTCGTGGTGTTGTTCTTTTCTTGTGGCTTCGACGGGTTGTCTTGGGTCACCCCGCCTTGGCTTTGTCCTTTGGGCTTCGGATTTACAGATCCAAAGTCTCGCTTCTTCTGTTTGAACTTTTGCTCGATTTTGACAGCGTATCGGTACGCTGTGCCCAGTGAGGAGATGTTCAAGAACACCATCTCTTCCTGGATGTATTTGTGCAGGCAACCACGGTATTTGAGTACCAGATGCAGCTCAGAATATTTGATACCCAACTGTGTGCGAAGGGTATGAAAAATGTTTGTGAACTCCGGCACATCTTGGTCTCGTCCCTGCCACAGTGTGGTCCATTTGATGTATTTGTCCTCATAGCTTCCGACAGGGTAGTACTGCTCCTTGATGGCATCCCGGAAGTCATTCCAAGTGGGCGCGGCTGAAAATAGTGAGCCTGTACTTTCATCCTTCTGCTCGCAGTAGGTTTCTCACCAGTCCTTGACGTGGGGGGCTGCTTTGAGAAGAGCGAAAACAATCTTTTCCCGACTTGAAAATTCATGAACAGAAAAATACCCATCTAGCAGATTTAACCATTTATCTACGACATCTGCGTCTATTTGACCCTCGAAGATGGGGATTTCAAAATTAACTTGTACCTTAAATGGTGTGGCGTTTCCAGAGTCGCTTTTGGAAGTCGATGTGTCGCCGTTGGGTAGCCGCTGAAGGATCTGCGCAAAGCTATCCATCATCGCGTTCCTTTGCCGCTCGAGGGCTTCTTCGAGCAAGATTCTGATAGGATCTCCTGCCCCCTCGTCTTTCTTCTCATCCGCCATGGGAGGCCGTCGGGATTTGCGAGGCTGGTCTTGCAAAGGTTCGACCAGTTCAAGCCCTAATCTTATATATCCCGACCTCGTTGGGGACATGCAAAGAAAAACAGAGAAAAAGCAGACCGCTCTGATACCACTGATCCAGATTTAAACAGGAACGCAATAGATTACAGAGATAACCATAAATACAGAGATGCAATAACCATAAACACAGAGATGCAGCGGAAATAATGCTTCATTTCATTAATGGAAAATACTGAAATATGCTTACAACCAGAAATGGAAATAAACCAGCTAGGGCGATGGTAGCTTATCTCTGAGAAGAGATGTGTGGCTACATGCCTCTGAACTGTTCTGAACTGTCTTACAATGAGGCTCGAAGGCCTATTTATTGTTGAGAAACAATGGAAAACCCTTCACATCCTGAAACCTAACCCTAGAAGATGAAACGCCAAATTGTGGGCCCCGTTTGGGTAAATTGGTACATCAATTTCCCGGGGTCGTAACTTTGGCATACGATCTCCGTTTGACGCGTACGATAGCTCGTTAGAAAGATCTATCCGAGTACTACCACTTTGGGAGGCAACATTGGACCATGGACCCATGTTGCCCCAGAATCCCCAAAAAACATCGTTTAGGGCCTCAAAACGGCTCCGGAAGTTCAGGACCCGAAAAACTGCTAAAAATAGTAAACTGTGCTGCAATTTAGGAAACTGAAAAGACTGAAAGAGACAGTTGTGGGGGTCCAAATGGGATAGGTGGGTGGCCACCAACATCCACCTGGATCACCCCCCCTTCCTTCCATCTCTCCTTATTTGTCTCTCTATCTCACCCCAAAACATACACCCTCTCTCTCCATCTCTCCCTTGTCACTCCCTCTCTCTCCATCTCTCCCTTGTCACTCCCTCTCTCTCTCTCTCTCTCTCTCTCTCTACTTTTCTCTCTCTATGGCTTTCTTCTTCACTCCCTTTCTCCCCTCCAACTCCATCTATTTCTCCCTCCCTCACTCGTTCTCTCTCTAGTCCATCCCCTCTCTCCCTTTCTCTCCTACCTCCCTCTCTTTCCCCTCATCTGTGTGTGTGTGTGTGTATCTTCCCTCCAACCTTGTCACTATCTCTGTCCCCATCCATCTTTGTGTCTCTCCCTATTTCTCTCTTACCCTTCTCTCCCTCTCTCTCTCTCTCTCTCTCTCTCTCTCTTTGTGTGCGTATCTACCCTCCAACCTTGTCACTATCTCTCTCCCCCTTCCATCTTTGTGTCTCACCCTATTTCTCTCTTACCCTTCTCTCCCTCTCTCAGTCCTCTTTTTATCTCTCTCTTCATTCCTCGTCTTCCCTCTCCTTCATTGTATCTCCTCCTCTCCCTTGTCACCCCCCCTATATCTCCACCTCTATCACTCTATGTCTTTGTGCTCCCCCCATATATATCTAGAGTTAATATATATCATGATATATTAATATATATTATAATACAAAAAAATTGAATATTATATTAAATTTAATATTTCATTAATCCAAAGTTATTAAATTTGAAAATATTAATATTAATATTATAATATCAATATTAGATTTAATGATGTTTTTTTTACATGGCATGATAACAAAATTTATAATAAAACTACATCAAATTAATATTTTTAAATATCACAATTTTGGTGTGGAAATATTTGTCTTTAAAGATTTTAATATATCCCTAGGATATGGATTTTCCTTTTAAAGATTCATTTTACAAATGTTTAGTTAAAATAAATATTAAAAGATTTTGGAGCAAGATTTTTGATTCTTTGTGTTGAATTACTTTGATTTAAGAAATGGCATTGGCTTTAGTAAAGAGTAAAAATGTTTAAACTTTTACCTAATTTGGAATTTTAATGGGGTAAAAAAAATTGTTAAAATTAAATTTATGATCCATTCATATTCGTATTTGATAAAGGAACTATTAAAAGCATGAGATAATTTACTATCCATTAAAATGCATGTGTATATGTTAATAATTAGTCTTAGTACATTAATAAGATTAAAAAGTTATATATAAATTTAAGATTGAGTGACATTAGTGAAAATTATTTTTATTATTTTTTGAAGACGTGACATACTTACACATTGGGGTCATAGTGGGTTGTAGAATGCACCTCTTTGACATCAACTTTATCACAACTTAATAACTAAAAACAAAGGCAAATGTGGTCACACAAAGTAAATGATCCTCTAAGTGAGACATTGGTAACAATTATTTTTTTAGCGAAGACTATTCAACCATAATTAGATAATAACACAAAATTTTCTCATATTCTCAAATTTTTAATAAAAATAATTCTCAATAAATTACTAAAACCTCTACTTTGTTATTACTAATACTAAATAATAAGACAAAATCTCTGCTAATATCATACTTTAATATATCTTTTTATTAAATAATATTCTTTTATCTTCTTGTAATTTTCAAATTTTAAATTAGTTAATATATTATTTCCATTAAATTTAAAATTGATAAATACATTAAATTAAAAACTTCAATTTTAAACATAATGTATATACTAACACGAAACAAATTATATAAACCCTTTCTATGATATCATTAAATAAACATACAATTAATATTTATAATGAATTTACTAAACATGCATAAAATGCCATACTACAATCATATTATTTTATTTAATTATCAATTTAAAAAAATACGATTAATTTAAAATAATTTGATCATATCATTAGATTATATCCTTAATTTTCAAAGTAAAATCTAAAACAACATGAACATTAAAATATAAATTAAAAAATAAAAATATTAAAATATGAATTTAACCAAAAAAAAATTATTTTTAAATAAAATTAAAAATTTAATAAAAATTTAATTTCATCCATTATTATTATAATTTTAAACTTTCAAAATGTACAAAATATAAATTAAAAAAATTTATATGGTTTTTGTTTTCAAATTTTTTTATTGAATCAAATAATTAGAATAGACTAGTATTCACATGATATAGTATTGATTTACTTCACTATCATATAATTTCCAAACCTATCTATAATACAAAATACAAAACTAACCAAATTTTAAACCACCAACATTTTAAAAATACACAAAATTTACCAAACTTTAAATCAACAATATTTTAAAACTACTTTAATAGTACACTTTATCATCAATTAATCTATATCTAAAAAATAACTAAATTTTATTTTTATAATATTAATAACTTATTTTTATCCGAATAATAAACAAATTCCATTATCTAATTAATAAATAACGAATATTAATTATTGTGTATCTTGAACTATGTAGCTAAAACAAGTAGAAATCTTTGGTGTGAGTCCCTTAAAAGTAATGAAACGACTTTATTAACTTCTAGGTTGCTTAATAAGGGTAACATCCTGACCTGGTAAAAATAATTTTTTAAATAATATCATTATTATTATGACCAAGAAAATGACCAATACTTTTGGTTATATATATATATAGTATTTATTTATGTGTGATTTAATTAATAATGGCTAGTGGTATTATATTAATAATTGCCTTTTATTGATAGTTATTTATTTGATATATTATAAATCGTAGTTTTTTATTTGATATATTATATTATAGTGATAGTTTTTATATATGTAATTTATTGTTTTTTTTTTTTAAATTATAATTTTTTGTATTAAAATAAATGTTTATTTTGGATATGTTTTGGGATAATTTAATTGGTTATCGAAGTAATGTAAAATTGTGTAAAGTACGAGATTCAAGATTTAAATATCTTATTTCCAACCCGGTTTATGGAGAGGAGGACAGGTCATAGATCCCCGAGGTTTACTAGTAGCTACGTGTCAAGCGAGTCGCTGGGTTCCTTTGGGTCACAAAAAAAATGTTTATTTGGGACATAATAAAAATTTAGAATTACATCAAGGGTTGTTTTTCTAACTAAGTTCATTTCATAGGACAAAAGGTTTGTCTTTTGTGTAGTAAAATAACAAAATTAAAACATATG